>CM060968.1:20154955-20807455 GCA_030765045.1 Tenodera sinensis
TACAGTGACGCAAACAGGCAATGACATTGCTAATTAGGCAGCGAAGTGAGAAAATCACAGGAAACGACAATACCGAGCAAAAAAGCATCACTTAGGGAAACATTTTGTATAACAATCACATGAATTTCTATACCTATTCCTCAACAAATTATTCTAAAAAGGCGCATTATCCTAATTCATGTTAATCGAGAAAAACACAACCAAATGACCTCATCGACGGGCACTTAAACCACCCTCGTTCACTCACTCGAGATATACATTTGTAGAAATGCTTTTACTACATATTTTTTTGTAGACACAAGAGGGATGTAAGAATACAATAGGCTTAAGTGATAATCAAATCTTTTAAATAAAAAATATAGGTATTTTAACACTAAAACCAATAACACTGAATAGTTATTAGCTCAAAAAAAAAAAAAAAAAAAAAATAAAATAAAATAAAAAAAAAATAAATAAATAAAAAAAAAAAAAATATATATATATATGGCATAAACTGTGTGCTTAACGAGATATATTTTTTTTGTACAATTTTGTCCATCACTTTCGGTTTACCAGCTGTGCAAAAGTCATCCAGAATGAAGACGACTTCAAAGACTATTCCCAGAAAATACATGAAAATGTCTTAAACGTGTGGTATTTTAATAAAAATAGTTAATCATCATCTTTGAGAAAATCAACTTTTGCCATGTAAAGATAGGTTGGGGTGGGAGGATTTTCCTGAATATCTTCGTTTCGCATTTTTGGAAGACGCCGAACTTAAATAGGAAGTTTAGTTTTTAATAGATTTTTCGGCTTTTAACAGACACGCGGAGCTTCCTCTCCTCCAAAAATATCGGGATACCTCAAAACGAGTATTTCCAGTGAAGTATCGGTCGAATACGGTATCCTCTGTACCTACTGAGTATATGGCAGGATTCTTTTCTGCCGAATAGAATGGAATATTGTTCTAAAATGCACTGGCAGTTGTATATTACGTTTATCAATGCAGATAAACAATTGTCTATGCACTGTTTCATAATCTTTTGCTGATGAAAACTATTTTGTTGAGATAAGAAATAGCTTCTATGTAAGAAGACGAAGACAGACATGCAGAAAGTTCGGCATTGGGGAATTGCAACCTTAGCTACAATATTATATTCCTAGTCATTCTGCGTTTGAAGATACCATAGAAAACACTTTACATTAAGATGTATAATGCACCAGCACGATACAAAATTCTACTACAGAACAACAGAAATAAATAAATTAGTAGAGGAAGGCGATTACGCCACTAAGGTCATTTGTTTGGCGTCACTCTGGTCGCATTTTGAGAACCGTAGGTACGTTCACAAAGTTCCGCTTTCCATTAAATAAACAAGGATCTTATAGGAAAACTTCGTGATATGACCTAGATGTTGAACACAATAACTAATATGCACTTGAGTAGTTTCAGTCACGATTTTCTGACCAGTGGCAGGTCCTTAACAGGCTATCTAGCATTCTCCATTCTGTTCTCTTTTCCGCACTACTTCTCATATACGTACATGAACCATTTATTTTTATACTGTCTTATCGTCTGTTAAGTTTACTCCAAACCCTTTTTCCATTCAAATTTAATCCAGAGCATCAATCTTCACATCAATTTGTCCTCAGCATCAGCACTCTCTCTCTCTCTCTTTTTTTGGCCTCCTATTTCTAAAATACTTGATTACCTACGTTTTTGGAAAAAAAAATATATATATATACTCCTTGGTTATTTGCTTCATACATGTGTTTAAGTACACACAATAAATAATAATTCATTTCATGTATCCAGTCAACCCGTGGGAGTGCTTGACCTTGACCACGAATGCATAATATATTGCCTTTGCATTCATTCTTGAAAGAAGGACATTTGCTTCGTGTATTGATTATATAAACATGGGTTTGAATTCCATTTTTTTTTTTCGGTTCAGACACGCAATGAAAACAAAAACAGTGTACGGCTTTGCCAATAAAAATGCGTAATCCTGATAACACATATTTTTAAAATGAAGAAAACAGACTACAAATGGCTCAGCACTAAATGGGAACAGGACTGCGGCTGTGGTAACAGAATTTTTCAAAGATGGTTCAGTTTTCTTTTAGCCTACACATGTAAGTGGTGGGAAAGAAGACTTACCAAACATAAATTACTGCAGTTACATATCCCAATGTGATTCTTATAGGACACGTCTCATAAAATCTTAAATATTTTATATTTTTATTTCTACTTTCCAGATCCCTCGTCGAAACGATTTGAGATCATGTAGGTAAAATATTCTTATTGGTATTTTTGGCTTTAAATTCTTGCTTCACCTATAGAATTGTGCCATGTGACCAGGCTTCAGTTACTTATTATATTATATATTATTAGCGCTTCTTATTCACAAATGAGAGCTAGGAAAAATACTGACTTACAATATTTGGTGTCCCCATCCCTATTCACTTAGCAACTGGCAGGACTCAAATTATAGTTTGAATTAACCGCTATTACGGAGGTAATTTACTGTCTCTTAGGAATTTTACGAATTTATCATGGTAGACCTGCGTTGAACCTAATTCAAAATGGCGGATATTTGTTGATTTAATTATATTGCACGTGAAAAATAAATATTAGCATTACATAATTATGTAAACAGGTATTTCAACGACAGAAATGGGACTGAAAAATGAATGAGAATTTCTTGAAGAAATGTCGGCTTTGCGGTCGCTATGGGCGTCGTTTTACTGATATATTTAGTTCTAATGTATCTTCAGAAGAAACTAAACCCAGCAAAAAATTATCACAATTGATATACAGATGCCTTCAATTACAGGTACGCTGTTTGATTTAACCACATTGGCGTTATGCATCGAAGTATTGCAGTTTCAGGCATAGACAGTCAAACATAACCTATAAGTAAACATTGGTTGTTGATATGGATTTTAACATTTATTTCTAGTGTAAGCAAAATTGTTTTATTTTAATCTCAGTCTATGCATAGACACGACATGATGTACGGTTTAGCGTATAAATAAGGTGCAGCATCATAACGAATTGTTCGTAATTCCATTATAGGTTATGTTGACAACTTTTGACCACTCACAGGTTTATTGACAATAGTGCATTGTTGAAGCATTGAAGATGCATTGATAGAATAGGTGGTTACAGTGAACAAACCAGGTCCCGGCGCACACTTAATCTCAGTTAACACTTCACTTCAGATGAAGTAGGATCTCCCAATACACTGCGGACAGTGTGATGTAACTGCCCTCAATACCTGAGTATCCATGCATTTTATGCTGGGAACAGGAAATAATGGAAATTCACGTGGGGACACATGGAGTGGAGATAGAGAAAGAAATTCACAGCAATGCAAGAATGTGATGACATTGTCATTTTTTGTATCTATTCATTTATTATCTTCATATATAGAATTGTTTATTTTAAGGGACTGGGACAGAGAAAGAATTATTTGCAGTTAAAAACAAGTTAATTTATTTTTATTTTAAACGAAACAAATTCAAATGCACATCAATAGTGTGATAAATTTGTCATTATTTGACTATTCTCATGTTCACATAGTATCCATACATTTATATTTATTCATTTTAAAAGATGGGAACAAAGAAACAATAATTTGCACACAACCATGTCTAAAATAGATTATAATATTTATAACTTACTAGCTGTACCCTGCCACGCTTTGCTGTGGTACATTATGGTTCCATGGATGAGAAATGAGGAACAAAACAAAGCATACATTTCAAAAAAGTTTAATTTTGCAATTTTGTGGGTATACAATATTTTTTGTTTTTCCATTGTGTAGATATAAAGACTATCTGGTTTGACGACACGGGAACATGCAACATGTCCATGTCCATGTGAGAAGCAATCCTAACCTAAATCTAAACCACAGAATTCTAAAGATTGACCTTGAGCTTTATTCATTGTGATTACAAAAGCCAATCAAATTGGGAATTGTAATCTTTAAACATTTCAATGGTGTATCGGTCGGGATCATGGCAATTTGAGGAATGAGGACATCTTCACCTTTGAAAGGCCCAGTTAATATTGTTGCTTAGACTAAATTGTTCATCAATTTCTTAACTGTGAGCCTTGTGCCGTTACAGAGTTTTGGCTGGTTAACATTACGTAAGATGATAATTGGCACACCTATTTTCAATTTTAATGTGTGTGGTGGCATTCCTGGCAGATCAAGAATTCAAAAACTCCTATGGGTAATTAACTACTTCATCTGCTTCCACAACGGTGTCTATCAATTTATATATAATTTCCTCACTTTGAATGCTGGATTGCATAAAATTAGTAAGCTGATAGACATCTTTATTCTTCGCAGCAAGGACAGCTCGTTCACTGATCCAGTCGTGATTCCTATAATTAATTTGAATATTAGGAAATACTTTTTCGATAAGTTCTTTCGAAGTTACTAAATTACAAAAATTATTAGGAAATGGTATTCGTCTTGTCTCATCTATTGGCAGCTGTCCGTTTCCAATGTCTAGTAACTGTCATGAGAATACCTTGGCTGATTTTTCATTTTGAAGCTGGACACACATATTCGTAGTCAACTGTAATATATGTTCTGTCGCCACAATGTTGAATATTTTATGCAAGCATTTATTTCATCCGCGGTACCAATGAAGAAATTACAGGCAATGTTAGTCTAAAATCTCCTGCAAGCAATATCAATGCATTCCCAAATGGTTGAATGTTTCCACGCAAATCTTATAACGATTGATCCATAGTTTCAAGCGATTTGTTATGTACCATCATGCATTCAACCCAAACAATGATTTTACATTTTTGTAATACTTTTCCCATACCAGCGCTTTGGAAATATTGCACGTGGGAGTCGCGATGGTTTGTACGTTCAATGGTAACTTCAGAGCTGAATGAGCAGTCCTTCCACCTGGTAACAATGTTGCAGCTATTCCAGATGAAGTGAGAGCTAAGGCTATGTCATTCTTTGATCGAACCGTTGCCAGAATCAATCTGATAAGAAATGTTTTCCCGGTTCCTCCTGGCACATCCAAGATAGAGGTCCCCCCAACTCCGTCATTTATCATTTGCATTATGCGATCATAGATGCCCTTCTGTTCATGTGTTAATTTGGGAATGCTTGATTGGACATACGAGTGGAGATCACTGGTGTTGTACCTTTGTTCATGATGCAAATCCACATCAAATGAAAGTCGCAGCTCTGTTCATTCCCAATTGAATAAGAACTTTATTTGCAATAGTTAAGCACTTGTCTTCAATATGTATCAATGTTTCATTGTAAATGCCTTCTGTAAATTCCATGGCCATATTGCCATTTTCTAGCCGTAGTCTATGCAAAATATCCTTGGCCATATGTGATTGATATCTTTCCCAGATGATGTGGGAGATGAAGGGAAATAAGAGGTCAATATAATTGCGAATAATGCGTGAATTTGGTCTGGATATGCAGTGTTGCACACATCATTAATACATATATCCAATTGTTGGTCACATTCTAATAAGTTCAGAGTTTGACACACACTGTGAAAAGTGGCATGTGTGACGCCATCAACAATTTTCAATTCCTGGAAAGATCTATCACCAGGCACATTAACCAACAGCATGCGAAGATAGAAACATTCATCTTGATTAGAATGCACTGTATAAAGTCTACCAGTTGTATTTTTTCTGAAAATGCCAGGTTGACCATTGACTGGTTCCCCTCATCTGTGTCGTACAAATACCTTTTTAGTTTCATTCCACATGTAACAAGAGGGCACTTCTGAATACAAGTGTTCTGGCGAAAGCGTCTTCCTGACACAAAGTGAAGAAAGCAGTTAGAGTTGTACCAGGTGGATTAAGGACCCTTTGATGTACATTTGCATCTGTGAAATAAACACGCTGACCATTCTCTAAATGTACTGATAAGTGAATCACAGCTGGATTGCATAGTAATAATCCGAATGCGACGCAAAGGATTTTTTTGTAAAACAATTGTTAACGTCATCTATTGACAAGTAGCAGTAATTACTGTTGAAAAAGCTGTTTTCTTGCGGTCGCAGGTATGTTATTGAACGCAAGAAATAGAAAAAAACAATCTTTGAAGCGGGTTGTGTATTGTGCCAAAATTTGAGGTAAACCGATTTAGAAATTTTTGTGTTTTTGAACACAACATAACATTTTTATATATATTTAATATTGCACAAAGAAGGATTAAACTAAATTTTACATACCGCCTAAGAAGCATTCATGTTTCCCTGGGGGTACGTGTACCCCAGGTTGAATATTACTGCTCGAAGCAAAACATAACCTAGCTATCACATAACCAAAACAACAAAGCGAACCAGAGTATGATTGGACTAAGATTAGCATCACAGAAAAATGTTTATTTACTTACAAGCATACTGATAAGTGAGTTAAGTTTTAGGTGGTATGTTTTCCATGTTTAACTTGTGTAATTATGCACTGCAGGTTAGAGAAGATGACTGTTTACCCAAAAAGCTATGTGATGATTGCAACAAGAAACTCGTATGTTGGCAGAGCTTTCACAGGAAGTGCGAACAAACACAAAAGAAGCTGCTGCAGTATGTACAAGACTTGGAGAAAAAAAGCACTGTTCTTCAGGGAGAAAATGTAGATTCTTCAAAATTGCAAGCCAAGAAAGTTCAGACTTCATCAGAGAATGTTCTCACAGATTCTGTAAAAGAAATTCTTGAAGAAAAACACAAACAAGAACAGAAGGTCAATGAAGAAGGTGATAATAACAAGAAAGCTAAACTAGAACATAGAAATAATAATCATAAGAAGGCAGTATGTGATAAAAAAGGGCATAAAAAGGCTATGCTAAAATTAAATAAACCTGTGGTAAAAAACAGTAAAAAGGTTTCTACTGTTAGTAAAACAGAAAAGAAAGATAAGGTTGTGGACGAAACTGTAGTTACCAAAGAGACTGATAAGAAAAGCTCAGAAAATATGATTAAGGAACACAATCAGGATAAACAAGAATTGAACAGTAAAGCCAAAGAAAAGAACTGTTCATTCCAGTGCAATATATGTGACAAAACTTTTTCTCATCGTGGCAAATATAATATGCATCTAGCAAGCCATCAGGATACAACTCCAAAATTTCAGTGTGAACAATGTAATAAGAAATTTTGCTCCAAGTTTTCTCTTAGGTAAGGTTATAAAATATTTATTTTTTATTGTATCACAATTAATGCATGCCTTGTTTGTATGTACAGACTTCAAGAAGGGTAGAAACTAATGTGTTTAAGTAATTAACTTGTTTGCATTGAAAATCTTTACTCTCTACAGAAATGCATACTAGATCACATGAGGACAGCACAACTCAAAAATTACTTTCTTACATTTTGATTAAAAATATTATTATTGAGATATTGAGATATAATTATTGAGGATTTTAAGTATTGTTTAAAATTTTGGCATCGGTGGTCACCTCAGATATACATGAAGTGGCTTTGCAATTAACAGCCAATCACATTCACTCAGTGCCATGTATATTAATTTACGTTCGGTAAGTTAGTTATTATAGCACTGTCTACTGTGACACAGTTGAAAAGCTTGAGATCTTCACTACTAATTCTGACATCCACAATATCAATACAAGATCTAGATCTGAGCTCCATATATCATCAACTAACCTCACATGTGTTCAAAAAGGAGTGTATTACCAATGCATAAAAATATTTAATATGCTACCTAATGAGTTGAGGACCTGTAATGATAAGGTACTCAAAATTAAGCTAAAGGAATATCTTAAGCATTCGTGCTCTAGCATTATTGAATTTAACAACATCCAATGTAATCATTAGATTATCTATATGCTATGTAATTATATTGTAAATATTGTATAACATAGACATGTTCCACATCCTGTTGTGTAGGATCTATGGAATGCAAAATAAATGTACAATGTAAATGATCTTGTCTGTGCTGGTGCAATTTCAGCACTACTGGTGAAATGCTTTTAGCAATCATACAACTATATTAATTCTAGTTATTTGGGAGAAAAAGACATGTTCTGAGACATTTGCTGCTGCTGATGATAGTAGTAATAATCATTTTTATTTATGGACGCTCTTTAACTGCTATGGTTCTCAGTGTCCCATTTTATGTGGAGGAAGAAAGACCATGCTTAGGATTTTCACGCCAAAAAAAAAATCCATAACCCTCTGCCAAATTTGTTTGTTTATTGGGTCCCACCATGAGTAGAGCTAAGAGATGTTGAACATGTCATACAATTGGAACATGCATCATGACTAGTAGAATACCCACCACCAATAATACTATTATTCCCCTCTATCTTTGTAACAAAGAAAGAAGAGAAAAGAAAAAGGTTTTTTTTTTTCTTAAGCCACCACTATGACAAGAGTAAACTACACAACATCCTATAAATCACCATCATGTGTAGTCTGCGATATATTTAATATTTACCTGTTGATGAGATATTAAAAGAATTCCTCATCGGTATATTGGGAGTAAGTGTATAAGAAAGTGTTTGAACCTGTGACCCCGAAAACTAGAGGCTACCATGTTATTCCTAGACACTGGAGGACAATTAAATGTCATATGTGTACACACTTCAAAAAATAATCATTGCTATTATTTTTTCTCTTTATGTATTTATGGTAGAATGTATTATAGGAAAAGTTTATTTTTACAAAAGTACATGATAACAAAGATATATTTTGTTATTCTGCTGAGACTGTCCTAGTAGCTAGCCACCAGGAGCACTAGTATCAAATCAATTATTTTTCTCTACATATGGAACCACATGATTATATAGTAATCTGTGTTATAGCCGCCGTCACAAATGAAGGTGGTTGCGCAGAAGACCAATATTCAGTGACATCACAGTCACATGTTTTCTAGCCAATCAGGTGCAGTCTGTTCCAGAGCATGAATGAGAGTACTTGCTTACAGTTTAACAGCAAAATTAAATAATTCCAAGCAATAAGCCCATTCTATTGTGTGATAGTAAGTTCGTTAAGAGTTCCAATGAAGGCAGAAGCAAAAAAAGTCACTTTATTCACAGTCAAGCCAGAGAAATTGTGTACAAATACTTCCTGAGAAAGATGGGAACAATTGAAGCACTTCCCCTATTACCCTTACTGCCATCGTTCCTGACAGCTACTCTAACAGTGTCTCATCGTTCAAACAGAAATAAATCAGTATTGATATTTATGATGCAATGTTAATAAAGTCAAGTATGATCTGAAGCTTTCCTGGCGACGAACATATTCAAGATGTTCTCTGGCTTCGAGCTTCGATGGCTCTAATAGTGTCTCAACTTTCAAACAGAAATAAATCAGTATTGATATTTATGATGCAGTGTTAATAAAGTCAAGTATGATCTGAAGCTTTCCTGGCGACGAACATCTTGAATATGTTAATAAAGTCAATAACCTTACTTTTTCTAGGACCTACTTATAGTAGGCAGAGGAAGTGTTGCATTCACCCAAAAATTCAATCCAAGGTTTCCAAGCTAAGGGGAATACTTAAGCCTACTCTATTCCCCTATTCCCATTGTACTGTAAAGAAATACGCAATAAAAAAAATTCTACAAACATTTATCTCAAAAGTGTTTTTAAGTATAGCTAGTACAGGAGTGAGAAGAGAAAGTCATGTAAGTGTACAATCAGATTATTTTTATATGATGTTCCAATCTTTTAGTTTGAGATAACCAGTGTTTGATTAATGGAAACCCAGTATAGAATGTATATATTTTGATATACCTGTAATGTATAGTATTGCAATATTTAAATTTGTTTTCGCCCACAGGAGTCATTTGGAGACACATTCTGAAAGTCGCAACTATTGCTGCCATCTCTGTGGGCGTCTGTTCCACACGCAATCAGGCTTGTGCAATCATGTGAAACTGCACAATGAGGATAATAAACGCTTCCCTTGTCCACTTTGTGGCAAGCAGTTTCGTCAGGCAGGCCATCTGGATCAGCATCAGCGCACACACACAGGTGCTTCTAATACGAGTATCAAACCCTGCATGCCAAGCATTCCTTTCAGAGGTCTTATGGGTTAAGAATGACTTATTTAAAAACTATTAACTGACACACACAATGCTCTCTACCCAACAACTTTTTATAATTCGTTATGTAGGAAGGATGTCTTAAAAGTAAGTTACACAATTATTATTTATTTATGCCAACAAACTTACTGTTGGTGTTTTTAAACACACAAGCCGTGTGTGGGCAATGTTGTAAGCAGAAGGTCTGTGGTTCAAATCCCAGCTGTGGCATTGAATTTTTAAGTTCCGGTTCTACCTCTTCCATAAAGGGTTTTGTGGAGGCAAATCAAAGTTCATTACATGGAGCTTGTTTTTTATTATATGAACTTTTCCCCAAGCATCCAACTCTGCAGCATGTTTTGTAGCTTTTAAAAGTTTTATGTTCAGCATAATGTTGTGATTGGATATCCAGAAATGGTGTGCAACTGCAGATTTATCCATTTGTTTGTATTTGATACATCTCATGTGTTCCTCTTGGTTTTTTTAGAAAGCAGGCTAAAAGAACACATGACTCACCTTTTTGGTTTAAATTAAGGCCAAGAACTTTTAATTGTTGACACAAATATTAATTTAACATATTTATTATCTAAATATGAAATCAGTCAATTGGCATAAAGAACTTACCATCTGTTACAGTAATTTAGTTGTTTAATATGTCCAAAACTGCTTATAATTTGAATGGAGGTGTTTAATGGTATGTCTGAAGGCTGAAGATGTAATTAAGTTTGTAAAATTCTGTTCATGGTTGCAATTCTCATGATAACAGGTAACAAGTAATATAGTTATATGGCATGTGAACATATCTGTGTGGGCTATTTGTTGCTTCTGATGATAAGGTTAAGCTTTAATATTCTATTTGAATTTGGTTATAGTTCCGGACATATGCAAGATATTAAAATATGGGGGGTACAAGTGAATTAACATAGATAGCAGTTCTCAATTCAATATAAACAAATTTTAAACATATTTAAATAACCATTTTAACAATTATAATTTACATATTACCATTCTAACCTTTCCATCATAGCAGTTGCGAGCGAAAGCCTATATATGGGTGACCTGTCCGGACCCTGACGAGCAAAAACCCTTATATGGGTTCAAAGTCATAGAGCTATTGTGGTTGGCAGTAATTGCTCAGATAATTCATATATGCTGCCAACAGATGGTAGGAAATGTTCTTTTAGATGTTTGTGGTCTGTAAATCCCCGATTTTCCATAGTCAGCAATTTCTTCGTAGTTCTCAGTAGTGTACAAATAAACAGCGCAGTGATTGCAACTAGTAAGTCAGAGTTTGTTTCGTTTTTCAACATAATGGCAGGAAAGAAAGGGTTGATGGAGCAGAAATTTTAGCTTTGTGGAACAAAAGTGATAGTGAGTTATCAGATTTTGTGCTCAGTGATGATGGGAGTGATATATGTGAGAATTCGTGTGTAAGTGCAAGTGCAGCTGCAAACAGCTGTACACCTAGCTGGGCAGAGGTGAGTAATTTTGACCCTGGCCCTACATCTAGTATCCTAGTGTATAATATCCAGCAGGGACCAATACTTCTCATGTGTTCTTTTAGCCTGCTTTCTAAAAAAACCAAGAGGAACACATGAGATCTATCAAATACAAACAAATGGATAAATCTGCAGTTGCACACCATTTCTGGACATCCAACCACAACATTACGCTGAACATAAAACTTTTAAAAGGTGCAAAACATGCTACAGAGTTGGATGGTTGGGAAAACATTCATATAATAGGAAACAAGCTCTGCGTAATGAACTTTGATTTGCCTCCACAAAACCCTATATGGAAGTTTATCGGCTCACCGCTAGATGTCACCTCAACCAAACATACATCAAACAATATCAACAAGAACCAGTTGTTTAACTCTGATGATGGGAGCAAGTTGGGCTCTTGAAACCGGTCAAGATTAACTATATGTAAGTGATGTTTTGTGTTTCAATCTGACTCAGTTTTCATTATAATTTAAGTTCACATCCCTGTTACTAGCTTATAAAAAGATACATAAATAATACGTGTGTCATAAGTCTGTCTTTTTCATTAACGGATGCATGCAGAAGAACATAAGAATCAGGAAACAAGCTTTATACATATTCTACCAGGGAAAACTTAAGTAACGCAAATATTTAAAAAACAACTGTGCAATAGGAAAAGTTATACAACATAAATTGCATATTTCAATAAGTTCAGCATTATTTAAATAATAAGATTTTTCCATTATGTATGTTTTACAAATTTTACAAAAAACTATTAGTCATGCATCTATCTTAAAGCAAACTGTAGTTTAGTCAAACTGTTTGAGTGATTTAATGAAAGATTTTTGTGCAACGAATGCTTGGAGAGGGGGAGTTTTCTTGAAAATATTCACATCCTTGGAAGGTGCAGAACTTAAACACCAGGTTTGATTTTTTTCCAACTTTTGGTTTTGAGGTGTTCACTTAGATGGATCCTTTTTATTTTCTTTCTAGGGAGAGGGGGCAGACTTAATAGATTTCAGAATGTGTGTTTCCATAAGACATTTTGGGTAGTGGTAGAAAGTGTAAAAGCTACAAACCAGGGGCAGATAAACTGATTTGTAGGAATGGGTGGATATTTTTTCTGGCACTGTACTGTGAAGTTTTCAGCAGACAACTTTTTTTCTATGCTGTAGGAGAACGGCCCCATCAGTGTTCTGAATGTGCGCAAAGGTTTACAACGAGATGCCAGCTGAGTCGACATGTGCAAGGGGTACACCGCGGCACTAAAAAGCACAAATGCCATATGTGTGGGAAGGAGTTTCTCTATAATAACAACTACAAAGGTATGTATACAGCACAGACAGTCTTAAGTCAACAGTGTATCATGCATTCCCCCATTTACATCCTAGCAGTTCACTAGTTTATGTTCACAATGCATCAAATCAAATTGACAATTATTGAAGAGAGCAATGTAATACAAAGAGCAGAAAGGCACCTTTCACTGTTAAAACGTCTAACAGGAATGAAGTGGGGATGTTCCAGAGCAACTCTTAACACAACATACAATGTATATATAAAGCCATTATTTACTTACTGCAGTGAAGTTCTTATAACAGCAAATACCAAAAAAGTTAAAATCTTTCAAAACCAAAGTCTGAGACTAATTACAGGTGCTATCAAAACCACACCAATACCAGCTATGGAAATACTAACCAACCAATACCCCGTTGAATATGAAATAGAAAAAGCAGCTCTTACTCAACATGAAAAGTTGATCAGACTCCCATACAATACATGGAACAAGAGGAATTTTACACATACACTAAAGACTCAGGAGAGCTTTCTTTCCAAAATTCAAGACATCAAGAAGAATGTACACCTTCCTAATTCAGAGGAAAACTTCATATCTAAAGTCAATCCAACACATACATTAGACGTCACACATTATTTACACCTGACAGAAGAAGTTAAGGAAAGTGATACTCCAACTAATGTTCTAAAATTATTGGCATTAGAGACAATCCATACTAGATTTCCAGAACACGAATGGCTCCATATTTATACTGATGGATCATTGATATCAAACCGAGATGGAGCAGGGGCTGGAGTCACGTGTCACCTCTTTTCCTATTACAAATCTTTAAGTTATGGAACTGCAAACTTTGATGGAGAAATTGAAGCAATTCGAATGGCCCTACAAAATCTTTTGTACAGAATTTCACATTTTCAGTAAACAGTTATTCTCTCAGATTCCAGGGCGGCAATTATAGCAATTACTTCCAAGTTGTCACCAAAAAACCAAACAATTATAGAATATTGGAAAATCCTTACCCATCTAACAGCACTTCAAAAACACTTAGTCTTCCAATGGATACCAGCTCACTGTGGACTGAGTGGTAATGAGAAGGCTGATTTTCTTGCAAAAAAGGGTATCAGCAGTGTACAAAAATCAATAGTTAATCTACCATTTTATGCAGCTAAAAGATTAGTCAACTCTGAATTCAAAAAAATCATTGCAAAATATTACTATGAAAAATCAAAGAATAAAAGATGGGAACTACCAAACATTCAAACAGTAATTCCTGAGTGTCCTTGAAAAACAGCAGTTGCAACCTTCAGGTTGATTACAGGACATGATTGTCTGGCAAAACATTTAAACAGAATTGGGATATATTCTTCACCACTCTGCCCTCTATTTGCTCTGCAAGAGGAAATGGATCGAGACCACCTTCAAATATGCCTGGCCACTTCTAGTGCCCCATCCATCAGTGAAAAATATTGGAGAGCAAGAGGATTAATGACTTCATTGTCAGAAATCCAGCATTAGCTAACAACAGCAACAACAACAAATTGACAATTATTCACACTTTGAAAACTGGTTCCAAAACTAAGAGCCTTTTGATTAGACAGGATGTGCAACAAAACCCCACTTAACCAAAACCGCAGAACAGGGGAAGGGTAAGAAAAAATTAATTAAAAAATATAAGATGCTTAGATTTGTACTGGCAACATTATTGCAATGTTCTTTTGTCTCAATTCTAAATTCTAATGAAGATACTTGGTATTGTTAAACATCACCTCCTACCTGAATTTTAAGAAATATTATACCATTATAACAAAGGTTAACTGCTAGCACATGGAGGCCCACTGTTTTTTTTACTGTTGGTCAATGTGGTTCATTTGGTTTAAGTTGTCAGTGAAAAGAAAGCATGTTGTAACAAGCATTGAACAGAAACTCAAAGCTGTTAGCAATGGAGTGACAGAGGACAAAGGATTCAGAGCATTAGAGGTAAAAAAAGACTACAAATTTCTATTCAAATTTTAACAAGAAATATTGAATTGTACACTGTTAGTAACACAAAAGTTTTGTTTATAGGTTTTTTTTGTTTTGCATTTTGTGGAACAAAGCAATGGATCAGCACGAGCTTATCAAACAGTGACATTCACAAGTATTGTGAAGCTCAATCATAGAACACCTGCCTGTTCTGCAAGGGGTCCCTGGTTTGATTTGCAGTTTCTCTAGCCAACATTATTCCCTAACTCCCCAGTGTGTGTATGATCCAACATGGAAAACCCAAAGACTCAACACCATTGCCTATAGTCAATACGTTACACAAGAAAGGCCACTGATATGACTATTGCATTTAAATGGAACAGCAGCAAGAAAGAATTATGAGAGAAGAGTTAAAAAATGATTGATTTTTATTAAACATTATTATTTGCATTTAAAATATAATTATTTTCTTCCATTTGCTGTTTATCCAAAACAAATGCTTTATCTGAAACGGTTCTCTCCTCTTTAGTTTGATTAAGCAGACTCTACTGTACTTGTCCAATAGTTGTGCACTGGGCTGTTTAATGTTAAAAGTAGAAAATTAGTTGATTATTACACAGAACTACACTCACTTTTAAATTTCCATGTTGCAGAGGCTAGTGTCCTCCATTATCAACTGGACTTGGACTAATTTTGTGTGTGAACCTGATCCTCTATAGACTGCTCTGGTGATGCTTCTAGGAACTTGCACAAGGTGCATTTAAGTTACAGCATCTCAATTTTGTTTTCTCGCTAATTGCATGAAAACTATGAAACTTGTGTCACTTCTCAAGGTAATCTTCCTGCAACTGTATACATTTTTCTCAATGTCTATGCCATGATTCCATCAGCTACAAACACTTTTTAAGGGGTCTGTTTAGACCACTTTGGTGGTGGTGAATCTGTGTGCTTTCATTGAATGCTTCATTTCAGAATTGAAAAGCGACATCCATGTCTCATACACTGTCACAATCAATGAAAAGAAAGTCCCGTTTATATAATCACCATGCGTCAACATTACCTGGCAGCATACCATGCACGCAGCCATGTAGTTGTCTGTCAGTATTCATGGTACCCACTTGGAGAACACTTCACATTATAGGTCTTCATGCAGGATTGTGTGCACAGATCTCATATGCCAATTTTGGGGGCAGTGTGTTCCACATTCATCTGGGAATCCTCCTAAACAACTTTCTCCACTTGCTCAATGATGTCAGACTAGCTTGTGCAAGGCTGAGATTATCTTGATTTATTGTCTTACAAAATCTGCTTTCCTTGAACTGTTGCACCCATGAATGCAATCGGTTTTCAGTTGTTGACAATTCTTGGTTTGCTGATTTGTGTTGATTCTTGATTAATGTCATGATTCTCCTTCCAAACATGGGTGGCAACTGCTAATTTTTCCAGATATTTTTGTTTTATCCATCTGAAATGTTCCTTGAACCTTGTTTCTAAGTTCCTCTTTGTTTCATTTACTTTATTGCATTCTATTTGATAGAGTCCGAATTTTCTATTTGGAGCGATACTGTCTTTAGGGGAGAGTCCAAGTATGTGTTTTATGGTATATTTGATAATTAGAACTAATTGGATGTTGTGTTCGCTGAAAATCTTTTTGAATCTGTTAAATATCTATGGAGACACGTGCATGTTTCTAAGAACATTGTCTCTTCTGTTGTGTTGAATGCAACTGTTTTTTCCTTTTTCAGTACATTTGGTTTTTATCTGCCAATTTGAATGATTCTTTTATATTCTGCTTCATATTCCTGTGCTGTAAGCGAGTGTTATTAACCAGCTCATTTTCTACCTTTGATTTCAACAATACTGTCATCAACTTCCAGTATTTGAAGATATCTTAATAGACTTACGTTCTGAAGTCACTGTCAATTTCTGGTAAAGTTAAATAAATTTTGCTGTTTACAATAAAATTTAGCAATTTGTTTTTCATACAAGTACTCCACATGGTGAGTAACTGCAAGATATTTTATCTTATATGGAAATTAATTTGTAATATGATCTCCATTGCAGCACATATGTTGCGTCATGCAGGACAAAGAAATAACAAGTGTGGGGAATGTGGAAAAACATTTGTCACAAGTAATGCACTATTTCGACATCGTCGTTCTCATACAGGAGACAAACCCTTTCAGGTAATACAGGACTCATTGCATGTATTTCTCTAAGTTCTGTTTTTGTTTGCTTTTTAGTTTATGTGTCAAGTATTTATTTGTGTCACCTAAAGAAAATACAAAACTGCAAGCCATGATAAGCATTTTGCACTAAATCCCTACCCTTAATTATAGCAACTTGTTTTAAAAATTTATTAAACATAACTTTTGCAGTGTAACATCTGTGGCAAGATGTTTGCTGATTGCAGCAACCGTAAACGTCACCTACTGCGCCACTTGCAGCAGCCCAAGGAAGTTAAAGGTAAGCGCTGTGGGGCTCGGCCAAAGATTGCTCGTGTCATATGTGTGGCTCCATTAGAAGAGCAAAATAATTGTGCTACGTATACAGTGCAGCTAAGTGCTGCACAAGTAGAAACAGGTTCGAGCAATGTCATTACCATCTGTAGCACAAATACAGATATTACAGATCTTACTTCAGGAAAAAAATCTTCTGTTGCTTCGCCAGAAGGGCAACTAGACCCTTCTAAAGATAATACTATAAATACCAAGTCTGAGGTAGGACAAGCTTTGAATATTACAAAAGCAGAGTCTGCAGAAGGACAACCATTGAACAAAAATGCTGAAAGTGAAACTGAAAATAAGAGTAAGGATAGTATAGATAAGCCCAAAACATATGAAAATCTTCGAACATTCCTGGAGTCTTCTGAAGTGCTAGAAACACTAGCAGGAGATAAGGGAGAGGAAGGTCTTGTTAATATTGAATATGTCACACTTCTGGCAGCTAGTGGAGAAGTTAACAGTTCAGAAATCATCCAACAAGTAATTGTATTGCCTCAAGAAAGCCAGTTGGAAAACTATGAAATGAATGCTCCAATAACCACCTTGAATGCAACAGACGAGAAGGATATTGAACCTAAATCTCTAGAAAATTCTGAGATTACCTGCATATTACCAGAAGATATGTTGGTTTCACAGACTAATCCAAACAAATCGTCCTCCAGCTGTGAGAATCTCATTGAAGTCCTTTTAGCAGAAGAAAAACTAGATAACACCCCAGCAAAGGAAACCAACACACAGCAGGAAGTAATGGATTCCTCAAATCTCATACAAGTTCTGTTAGCTTCAGATAATAATGCCAGTGAGCCAGATAATTCCAGTAAAACAAGTCAGACGTTCCTTGTTCCACCAGATGGTTTTGGAGATGAAGATGCAATAATCAGAATGCTAAACAGCCAAGGAACAATAATGCTTTCTACACGATCCGACCCTGCAGAGTTTGGTTTAACGGGAAACAGTGAACTTACAGCTGATAATGTACAGAGGAATACCTCAAGTAGAGAAGGAGAGTTGTCTTCAGATTCAAATTTCAAAGCATTCCCAAGTGTACGAGATGCAACAATGTGTGAAGATATTGATAAAAAGACTGACATGTATGAACATGAAGATTCACTGCCTGCTGCCACAGATGAGATGTTAGTCCAACCTGCCACCGAGCCAATGGATGATATAGAGATGTTTGAGCTCTGTGCTGAAGATGAACTCAGTAAGTTGGGACCAATGTACCAGGTGTACCATGGAGGTAAGCCAGTAGAATTCCTATCACTCTAGATATTCAGCTTCTCAGATGTGCCACATCCTGTGATAGAGCATTGCTTGGTTTCTGCAGTTTGAAAGTGCAAAGCCAGATCAGCATTGAATTAAAATCTAGTTCAATTTTGAGTTGGTGGAGATGCTACTTCACTTATGGAACATATTTCAGAAACAATTGCTTCCATTGCTTGCTTGGTCTAACTGGAGTTGCTCTGGGTATAAGATGTGCCTTCTCGTTTGAAAGCCACAGACCAACTGAACAAATCTTGGTAAATTAATATGAGAAAGTGTTAAAACAATTCAATGTAAGCTAACACACAGAAAGTAATCTAATGTGCTGCATTTGCATGACTTTCTCTACACTTTTACTAGCTATTCTTACAAACCTTGCTTTAAGGAATATTTGGAAATACAAACTTGTATTTGATTAAATTGTGTGTTATAACAAGATCTCATTTTTTGTGTAGTAAGATTCTGTCTATCTCTTATGGTTTATCAGATATGCAAGTCATCCAGAGTGAAAGGGACTTTTGAGGACTTTGGCATGAAAATATCTTAAACATACAGTATTTTAATCAAAATTGTTAGCCTTTTTTGAGGATGTAAAGGGTTGCTTGCAGTGGGGAATTTTCTTTAAAATCTTTGTGTCGCAACCTTGAAAGATGCTGCTATTTAATCAACTTTTCGCTTTTAAGTCAGGTGTTTATGGACACACAGACACTTGAGCTTTTTCAGATTCAGGGAACCTCAGTGTATGTGTTTCCTGTGGCATCTTTGTATCAAATTTTCAGGTGCAATTTATTGGGAAATTTAATGTTGTACCAGCATATTGTTATGGTAGCTCAGTTGGTTAGAACAACACAGATACTGAAGATCAATGCTTGAATTCTGGCTATGGTATTGAATTTTTTACTAAACACAGCATATGTGGAAGAACAATTAACTGTCAATGAAATTTTAAAACCAGCCTTTAAGTTTTATCATAAAGAAACCAGAGGACTGATTTTGTAGAGAATGCTACTGCCTCCATATGAAAGCAATTGCTTCTGAAATATGCTCCTATTAAATTTTAAGTGAATGTTGTGTCTCAACTGACCCAAACTTTGTCTCCTACTTTTGCATTCCATATAAAACCGATGATGAGAATGAATGCTTTAAATAGTGGAGCATGGTAGTAAAATCTTTGTTTTATTTGTTTTTAAATGTTGACAAGTGTTTAAACAAAGTTTTTTTTGCATTCCATATTGGACAATCTACAACTATAATAATAGGATTGCATATATGCCATTTAATTTTATTTCACAGCATGCAAGGAGGTGGGGAGCATTGCATTTCCCAACAAATGCGTCCAAGTAAATAAAAATGTGATGTGTTGCATTTACATGGCTTTCTCTATGCACTCTTGCAGAAAACATCTTATTACATATTTCATTGTAGGCACAAGCAGAAGGAGAGTACAGTAGCTTTAAGTGATAGTCAAAACATTCAAGAGCTGATATCTATATAATGGCTTTGAAATTCTGTTCTCTTTGCATGGTTAAGAGATAAAAGATGAATAACACTTTCTATTTGAGAAAATGAAGTATTTGATAATTTAAAGCAATAATAAAGAATATTTCGGAAGTGGTGAGTTCCACAAAAAATACTAGAAATAAATTGTGTTTTAAGATTTTTTTTCTGTAATAAGATTTATCTCACACAGTTTAGCAGTTATACAAAAGTCATCCAGAATGAAGAGGACTTCAGAGACTATTACCATAAAATTCAAGATATACATTTTATTTGCCATAAAACTTTTTTAAACATAGTATTTTAATCAAAATTGTTAACAGCAATTGGAAAAATTTGGAAAAATGTTCCATGTATTGGATAGTTTAAGCAGGGGGGGGAGGGGGGATTTCCTTGGAAATATTCATGTTGCATCCTTGGAAGGTGCTGAATTTAAATACCAAGTTTGTCAAGTTGAATCAGAATGGTTTGTGTATATTAAAGCAATCATCATTGATTGGCCTGATATATGGAAACAAAGTTTAGTATTTAACCAAACTTTGTTTTTGAGTTGAGCGGTTCACAGACACAAATGGACCTTTTTCTAATAAAACTTTTTTTCACATTCAGAGAGCCTCAAAATATGTATTTTCAGTGAAATCTTGGTATCCATTTTTGGGTGGAGTGTAATGCTCCTCTACCTACTGTATGTAGTAGAGAAGATAAGAAAACATTTCACCATGATAGGATAGCAGAAGTGAGCATCAGCACAGGAAAGCTAAAGATCTATGATTCAAATCCCAGCCATGGTATGGGATTTTTCAACTTTCCAACTTAAAACCTACATAAGACTAGTGCTAAAGTGTTTTGAGTGATTTATTTTCAGTTAAACGGCATTTAAAAGCAGTTTGACGTAAAAGTTAATTTTATCACAGGGCCTCAGATTCTGTTTAAACAGAAACAGAATCAATTTAGGTTGGCATAAGTTTAAGATTATACGAAATTTCTGCAGTTGAATATGATCTCATCAAACCTAAAATGTTTCAAATAAGAGGCAGATGAGAAGGCCTAACAATTCAAAAAATACAGTAATAGGCAATTCATTAAGTATAAATTTCTTTTATCTAAAACTGGGGTAATTCTATGCATTCCACATTTTGTAGTTAACTTACACCTAACATTCTGAGAAGCTAATCAGTATCTCTGGGGCATGATGCTGCCCCTTTAGTTAATTTTCATCTATCAGTTCTGCAAACAACAGTTAGAAAACATTTTTTGTAAGTTCTAACAGTTAGACATAGAAAGATCTATAATACAAGGTGATTTTTTGGAAAGGCATAAAATAAAAGCATTTTGAAATGAAAGATGAAAGTTTTGTATCATAATGATGCACAAAAAGGTTGTTTAGCAAGAGCTCAGTAATGATTAATGATTGAACAGGTGCTGCACTGCTTCGCTGAACAAAACATTGTGGTTATCCGCTTGAAAGAGCAATACTTGATACTTAAGACCACTCATGGAAGGAACTAACTTCATGTGGGCAGTGCAGTCTGAACTAAACTCCTAATTGTTATTGTCCGGTTGATAATGGAGGAAAGTTAACCTTCGAAACGCGTCCCGGAAAAATATGTTGTAAGTGTTGTTCAGTGTTATTAATTAACTCACCTTTTAAATTAAATTAAACTCCTAATCTATTAGTCTGTGGTGTTCAAATATTTTTAGGTATTGAAATTGAGGTCTTATTTATGGATGCACTTTAGCAGCTATGGTTATCAGCACCCCATTCCACGTTGTGCATGAAAGACCACTTAATTTTGTTCCAAGACGTCTTTGTCAGACTTGAGGTTCTTTTGCATGCTGTTAATCTACATCATGGGACTACCAACTTTACTTTCGTTCTGAAAGAAGTTATGCTATGTTTATGCTTGAAAAATCTATTGCCCTCTGTGGGGTTTGCATCTGCAATCTCAAGAACTAAAGGCTATGGAGGACACATTTTTAGGTATGCTGGTGTTTCCTTAAGAAATTGTTACCAATTGAAATGATCTTTAAAAGTAAGTGAAACCTTGAACAATCTTGTAGATTTATAAAACACCTTATCTCACAATATAATAAAATCTAAAAAGGTTTTCCAATTGGACATTGATGTATGTAATGCAACATTTCAGTCATCTCCTTAGCGCAGTGATAGCACTGCTGGTTACCAAGTGGAGGACCTGGGTTCAATTCACAGTACCAGCGTGGGAGATTTTCTCCCACTGGAGACCTGGTCTGAGTGCACTCAGCCTCCCTGAGGTGCCAATTGAGGAGCTACTTGATTGACAAGTAGCTGCCCCTGGTTGCAAAGACTACATAAATGGCTGGGAGGAACCGGGATGCTGACCACATCCAGTACTGCACCCCACTCATGACACCTATGATGGGCAGAGGTGGGGGATGCAACTGGGTGGTTGGTGTTGGCCTGAAAAGGGCTGCTGTGCCACTCGGGGAGGGGGAGTGTCAATGCAATATTTGACTATATTGGTATTTTTAAACTGATAGGAAAATGATAAGATCATATGATGTCACTCATACGTTACAATTTGAGCAAAAGTCAAGCCCAAATGACCTCGTCGACTGCACTCAAGGCATTAAATAATGTTTACAAGTATTCATTGATTTAGTTTTGAAATTGATAGAATTTTAAGAGCAGTGGATATGAAGAATCTACAAAAAATGTACAATGTTTAGAATTGTTTTCTATAATGTCTGTCAACAGAATGCAATTGAAATGTGCTTCTACATGTGCATTTATGGACGCCTTTCCAAACATTACTTTGTGATATCTGAAGTGTGCAAATTAATTATGCATTTTATTTTTTAAATACACACTTGTTAAAACTGTCAGTTGTAATAGTTTTTTGTTTCTTTGTGATACTGTATCTTTTTAAGGATTTTTAAACTTTTATAAGAGCAGTTTTAAAGAATGTGATTTTATTTATCCTCTGGTTGTCAAATGGAAAATGCTAACTAGCAGCACTTGTATTTATATGTTTGTATATAAGGGGTATGCTGTAATGAGTGGCAAATTTACTGAAGTCAGCTTTAAGATAGTATATTCATTTTTGTATGCTGTTGCAAATACAAGGCATGTATGAGTATTAACAGGGTAACGTACTAACTTGTCATTAGCATTGGTTCGTATGTGAAATATATTTATAATTAATGTAGTTGATCTCACAGCCCATTTTACCAGGGTTTATTTATTTAGGCATTAGAAAATGCTGCAAGTATTGTGATTAGAAAAGTAACATATATTTATGTTATGCTAGTCAAACCTAGTCATATTTTGTATCCTTGATATAGAATTTATCAGTATTATATCTAAGTTATATTCATTTAGATGTGAAAGATTTGAATGTGCAAATATTTTCCACAAAATAGGTCTTAATAAACATGCTGGTAACTATGAAAATTAGTAATAAGTAGAGTGCAGAACCACATGCTGTCACATGCGATACAAGTTATTCGGGCATGGAGAATAACTGGCATAACTAGTGTGACGCAGCTGTTGTATATGCATGCGCTTCAGCAGACGCCTATCACTGTGTTCATGCAAGAGTAAAACCCATGTGCACTAAACTTGTAGCTTATTGCACATCTTCCATCCTTTAGTAAAAGGCTGAAATTGTAACACCATAATATTTTTTGAAGGGGAGAGAAAAGTAAATTGAAGACTGGTGCACTTTGACAGTACTGTAATACTACACATTTTATTGATGGAGACAACAGTCAGTTTGCTAAACAGCAGATCATGAGCTCTCGAGAAACAAAATGGCAACTAAACATTTCAAAGTGCACTGCTTAAAGCAGCAAATATTTCAGAAATGATCGATACTTAAAGAATTTTGACAAAGTGTAAAAGCTTAGCAAGTTGTACAGGATTTTCCTGAGGAAGGTTTTTATTGTGTATTTCATAAGGTTTCACAGTAGTATCAAATTCACAGGGAAGAATGATGAGGACTTACGTAATACACCCATGAAAAACGACATATTTACATATTTTCTTTTGCTTAAACATAAAAGATGAAAAATACTAAATTTTGATGAATTGTAGTAGAATGTAGTTTCTGGGCTTGTTTGATGAGCTATCCTCGTTTTCTCATGATTACATTGGGCATCTTTAGAGAAATTAACTCCATGCTGGTTCACAACTAAAGTGGAGAGCATGGAGACAATATCATAGTTTAATAAAAATTATTACTGACATTTTTAATGTAAACCTTTGTTTTCCATCTTAGAAGATGAACTTAAATACCACATTTTAGATGCTATTCACAGAAAAAAAACAGGACATTCTTAAAATGCCAGAGGGGGAAGGATGTTGAATTCACGAATGACCCAAAATATTTCCACATTTTGGAGTGAAATGTTATGTCATTCTGCAAAGAAAATAATAAATGACTTGGATACAAAGTAAAATAACAGATAATGAAACCATGCAATCTTTGAGTAGATCATAATTTAGTTACATATGGACAGATAAAACATTTTTGAAAATAAGAACTGTTATATTATACATTAGTTTTAGCACTTGCAATTATGAAATAAATATATTTTTATTAAGTTCATTTTCTGGAAATTTGCTCTGCAGTATTTTAATTTCAAGTATGCTGAAACTAAAGAAGTAATTTAACTATTGAATATATATTAAAATATTTATTTTCTGTTGCTTTAGCTATGTGGCCATATTGCAATGGATCTGTTAGGAGATACCTCGTGGCTCGATGCATAATAGACAGTTAACCTTCTAGGTCTCATCCCTGTGCCATATCATCTTGCTTCATCATGTGTACACAGAGACCTTAGTGTTAGGAGATACCTCGTTGCTCGGTGTGTGGTAGACAGTTAACCTTCTAGGTCTCATCCCTGTGCCATACCATCTTGCTTCATCATGTGTACACAGAGACCTTAGTGTTAGGAGATACCTCGTTGCTCGGTGTGTGGTGGACAGTTAACCTTCTGGGTCTCATCCCTGTACCATACCATCTTGCTTCATCATGTGTACACAGAGACCTTAGTGTTAGGAGATACCTCGTGGCTCGGTGTGTGGTGGACAGTTAACCTTCTAGGTCTCATCCCTGTACCATACCATCTTGCTTTGTTATGTGCTCACAGACATCTTAGTACCTGTGTTTTTATACCTAACGGATAGATGACAGCTTCGGCCAGCATTCACAGACATTAGAACCAGGTAATTCTGTACCTCTGCTTTTTCATGTGTCAGGTAGATGGATTAGGGTGCTGTCCAACTTACATCCTTTCATTATTTGTGGATAGATGACTGAGAATTTGCTATTACCAATTATTTTCATGTTTACTGCTGGTCATTGGGTCATGGTATTAAATATCCAATGTGAGTTAACCTTAACAACTAAGGGAAAGCACAAAACACAATGGATGCATTACGCTCACATGACTTTCTTTACTCTTGTACTATTCTTACAAGCTCTTATTCCTATATCTTCAAGTTAGTGGGGATAAACATTTGCAGAAACTATCTTATTGCATTAAATAAGGAAACAGTGAAGTAAGAACAAATTCAAAGCTTCGAGAATGAGTTGGAGTCAATTTGAAATGTGTTAGCTGCAATATTACTAAGATAAGTGAAGCTTTTAGTTTCTAATTTGTTCTTACTTTAGATTATCTTATTGCATATTTGCTTTCAGGTACAAGGGCAATATGAGAATACAGTAGGCTTTGAGCGATAGTCAAATCTTTTAAAGTTTTGAAATTCTGTTCTCTTTGCACAGCCAAGAGATAAACAAGTGAATAATGACCTCCCATTTGAGAAAGGCATACATATTGCAAAACTCACACAAATAACAAGGAATATCTCTGAAATGGTCCAACCCACAAAAAGATGCATTTGGACATAACTTGTATGTTTTAACGAGATCTACATTTTTTGTATAGTAAGATTTGGTCTATCTGTTATGGTTTACCAGTTATGCAAAAGTCATCAGGACAATATGGGAAGCCAGAAAATTTAAATCTACATTTCATTTGGCACAAAAATATCTTATTTGTAAACAGTGGAGGAAATTTCTTCAAAATCTTTGTCGCATCTTTGGAAGATATTAAACTTGAATACAGACTTTTCGTTATCGAGTTATGCTGTTCAGACACACACACACACAGACCTTTCTCTAAAGATGCTTTTCTTGGATTCAGGGGGCCTCAAAACATATATTTTCTATGAAATCTCGGCATCAAAATTTTTAGTCAAATTGGTCAGCCCATGAGATTTGAACCCAAGACCTCCAGAATGTGGGCCACAGGCGCTAGAATATATTTTATTCTCACATGTACTGAAGATAACTGTCAGAAACATTTTGTTTTTTTGATGGCTTAGCTAAAGATATAACTTGTTTAATATAAGTATGCAATTCAAATCTTTCACATATTTTTAAGGCTGTACTTAAAATGTCTTTCTGTCTAGTCAAGAGGAGTTCCTGATGATTTTAATTGTACTTTTCCCCCTTATTTATTGAAGACCCTAAGAGCAGTTGCCATAATAATCTGAGACTGTTGTAAATGCAGAATTAGAAAAGTTATGTCAGGTGGATATTTTTACAATGTGTGTGTACGCATAACCATAATTGATTTTAAGCACAAAACAAATGTATACCTATACTCACAGAGACAGCAGATGTTTTGTCAAGAATTGAACTAAATTGGAATGAGATAAAATTACTGTTGTCATTTTGAAAGGTTAACTATAGACATGTATACCTTCTTGCTTTGCATCTCTGCCCCAGAAAGAGAAACTAAAAAGACATTCCTTGAAATCAGAAGTTTATAGATTGTAGCAGGAGTATTATTTTGTGAAATAAAAAAATAAATAAGAAGTTGTCAATCTGTATTTTATACTCTATATCCTTCCTTTGTTATTTTCCTGCAGCATATGAGGGCAGTTTGATAAGTCCTTGACTTTGACAAGAAATTGCAACAAATCTCAAGTTTCTTGTTGGCAACAAAATCATACATCTATTCTGTGTCTAAAACCAGAAATTTAGATTAGATTAGATTATAGTCATCATTTCTTAGAGCATCATTGGGAGCCTGTAAAATTTCTAGTTTTGTGTTGGTTCAAGGAAAATGGAGAAAAATAAGACTTATATTCAGCATAAATAGCTATTTTTGCATGGTAAAATGATGAAGGAAACAGAAGAAAAGCTAAAAAATTATAATAGGCACTCTGCTCCATCACATGGCATGGTTCACTAGTGGTTGACAGAATTTTGATGTGGCCGTTTGAGAAATGCCAAGTGCTGGTGGATGTCACAACAGAAGAGATGGTGAATAAAATTCATGATACCGTGACGGAAGATTGACGAGTGAAAATCTGTGGAATAACCAACAAGACCCTACACATCTCAAGAGAATGGATATATAATATTCTGCATAAATATTTGGGTATTAAAAAGCTGCCAGCAAGATGGGTGATGCAGTTGACAACAAATGGAATTGTGTGACCATTTAATAGGAATGTTTGAACATGTTCCAACACAATCCAAATGAGTTTTTGCAGCAATAAAACTTGGACCTTTGTCTCCATCTGAGATGAAGCAACAATCCCAGCAGTGGATTTCCTTCGGCGAAAGTGCTCCAAATAAAGTGAAAACCATTTCGTCAGCAGGAAAAATCATGACAGCCATCTTTTGGGATTCCCAAGGCGTGATATTCATCCCTACTTATAAAAGGGTACAATGACTGGATCAATTAACAAGAAACTGTTAAAGAGAAAACCCCATTTGGTGAAGAAAAAGGTTCTCTTTCACCAGCACATTCGGACATATCTGAGATTGCCTTAGCAAATTTCATGGAATTGGGCTACAAACTGCTACATCATCCACTGTATTTGGCTCCAAGGGATGTCTTCCTATGGGAAATCTTAAAAATTTGCTCTGAGGAAAGAAATTCACATCCAATAAAGAGAACAGCCAGAAACAAACTTGTAGTTCGCAGTTTCAAGAATCATATTTTTTGGAAGGCTTGAAAAAATTGGAGAATTGTTGAGCGAGGTGTATTGAGTTAAAAGGAGACTATTTTGAAAAATAAAGTTGAGTTTTTGAAAAAATATGTTTTCTATAAAAAGTTACTGACTTATCAAACACTCTCAGACACTTCATTCTGTATAGGATGACCTATGACCAGGAAATCTAGGCACCTCGACCCAATGCAGATCTTTTGTGCTTACCAGGAGGAATGGACGAGGAGAAGGAACTACAGAGGGACAGGGCACAGGTAGGCCATTATACAGATATTCATCCAGTGTGTGTGTGTAAGTTAAAACCTCTATCTCTTTACTTTCGGTCTTTGATTAAAAATTGCATGTTAAACTGAATAAGGCGTCATGTATAGAGAAATTTGGGAAACTTTTGCTTTCTCCACTGCACATTGAACAAGTACAGAAAGCAAATTTAGTAAAATGCAAGGGTATCATGATTGTTTAACGAGGCCTTCATAGGTAAACCTTCTTTACCCCTTTGCAATGACAGTACTGCTCATGCTACTGGCTGGACATAGTTATAACTAATGACACATTAGCCTGAAAGGAAAGTACTGATATTTTTCTGGTCACTCAGTAAATTGTTACTCATTAAGCTCAACTGTTACTTGTTTCATACTATGTTCTATACATCAAAAGCTACACATAACCTGATTATTGGTCTATGGCAAGCTGGTAACAGTTTGATGAATTTCAGAAATAGTGCAAGTTCACAGAAATGTAAGTAATTTTAATGCCACTCAAGAAAGACAGTTTATTCCATAGGCATTAGAAGAAAACCTTTCACTGGAAAGCATAAACTGTATTGTAATGTAATAGACAAATGTTTAAAGCTATTTCGATAGGAATTTTAATTTCAATATAAATATAGGGAGAAATTGTAGGATGATTAAACTTTTTATGTTTTGCAATATTCTTCTTCTTTATCTGATTACCCTCCCCTTATGTAGGACTTGCACCCCCTAGGACTTACAAGCCAGTGTCTTGGGTCAGACGCCTGTTGGGGAACAGAGGAACCTAGGGATCGAACAGAGTGGAGACCTGGAAGCGGGTGGTCAGCCAAGCACCAGATATGATAGTGACAAAGAGGATGATTCGAAATGGATGATTGGAAGGGTGATAACGGAGCAACTGGTGGAATGAGTGGTAGGGGAAACTGGAGAAAACCCACCCAGATGCCGCTTCATCCACCACGAATACCACATGTGGGTCCCTGGGATCAAACCCGGGCTGCCCAGGTGGTAGGCAAACGGTCTAACCGTTCGACCATGGCGCTGTCTGTTTTTCAATATAATATTGCATTATATTAACTGTAAAGGTTTGTGTGTTTGTGATTCTAAGGCCCAAGTTAAAGCCTTTTTTATAATAATTGTTTAACCCAATAAATGCTGCTTATTTCAAGCAACATTTGCAACCTTTTCCATAATAGGCATTAAGAATTTGGAGATAAATCTAAAGAAAATTAAAATGTGGCTTTTCTACAAGGCAGGTTTATCTACCCTTTCCTTGTCCTCATTATAGCACCATGCCTCTAGCTACGTATTGCAACTGTCAAGCAGTTCATTGGTTAGTAAGCATCCCTCACCCTTTGTGACACCCAAGATGATAAGAAACTGAAACATACTCCCAAACAATGCATATTACTAAATTCGTTTTTTTGTACATGCATGTGCCTCAGTAAAGAGATAGAAATGAAAAAGGTCTACCTTCTTTGGCTCTTTTTACTAGACGGTTGTTTCCCATCTTGTTAATGTGTTATTTCCAGTATTTCCATCGCTCATTAATAAATTTTGTTATATCCTGAGTTTGGCAATTTTCCCTGATTTCTGCATTGTGTATTTTATCTAAAAAGGCTTTTCCTTGAATTGTTCTTAATATTTTTGATTCACATGAACTTAATATATGCTTTATTTTGACTGTATCTGCTCTGGATTCTGATGCATAAGTTAATATTAGTCTAACAAGTGTTTTATAAATGTGAACTTTACTCTCTACTGCCATATACTTATTTTGCCAAATTATATCTTTTGTGGATCCTGATATCTGCGCTGCTTTATCGACCTGTGTTTTTACTTCTCGATTTAAACTTTTGGTGCTTGTTATTTTAATACCTAAATAATTAAATTCTGAAACATGTTCAATTCGACATGATGTTCAAGTATTACAAGTTGACTCAAATGTTAATTTTATGTAATGACTTCTGCTTCATGAGATCTCAGGATTCCATATACCACCGAAGGACAGCACCACATAGCTGTTTGCAAATGCACATAACCAAAGGAGGATATTTTAAAACCATAGGCAGGATGAAGGAGCTGGTAGCGACCATGAAAGGATACACAAAAGAGGAAAATATTCTGAAGGGTGCTAAGGCACCTCTCTTTTAGCATATTATTACACTTTTTAACATAATATTTCCATTACAGGTATTGAACTGTAAAAACAACTTCTTAAATAGGTCACAGCATTCATTTTAATGACACAGGTTTTTCCTCACAAGTGAACATCAGGTGCATCTCATTTGGTTCATTACAGAACAATTCAAAATGAATGATACAGGAAATTAGACCTGTAACTGTTATAATTTATGTAAAACAATTGAATGTGCTACATTCACATGGCCTTCTCTATTCAACATACTATTCTTATAAAACCTTATTCCTCTATCTACCTCACATTAATCAAGATACACACTTATAGAAATGGTTTTACTACATATTACCTTATAGATACAATGGGATAGGAGACAGTGGACTGAAGTGATAGTCAAATATTTTAAGGCCTGGTTGCTATGTGATGGTTTTGAAACTCAATTCTCTTTGCATGGGCAGGATATAAAAAAACCAAATGACTTGTCATTGGAAAAAAGTATTAGTAACTGAAAATTCAAACGAGTAAGAAGGAATATTCCACTTAACATATATAATTTATATTGGAGAGAATTAGCAGTAAAAGTAACCGCTTTTTAGAGAGCACCATATTTTTACGTTTTGGTGGTCTCTCACAACCCTCAGAATGTCTGGAGGACCACACCTGTCATTGGTTTACGGGTCTCACTGACCTGACCGGAAGAATTATCAAAATAAATTCACCGACCATATCCTCTTATTACCATTCAGAGGACACATTACATGCCATGACAGGTCAGCATGTTAGGGGTTAAGAGGTTGTAGAGAAATGAGAGAAATGGAAAGGTTGGAAAAATAATGACACCCTAGCACTTGGGTACCCTAACAGCATCGGGGTCAGAAGAGAACAAGAGATGACCAAGGTAAGGTCATAAGGTCAGATAGAAAAGCAGTTAGGAGCAAAACACCAGTAAGTGGAAGTAATGTTCTGCTCAGCTTGGGTACCTTGTGGTCACCATCCACATATCCCCTAGACATTTGAATCGAATTGGGATATATTCTTCACCACTCTGTCCTCCATGTGACCTACAAGAAGAAATGGACCAGACCACCTTCAAATATGCCCAGCCACTTCTAGCACCCCAGTGAAAAACATTAGAAACCAAGAGGATTAATGACTTCGTTGTCAGGAATCCAGCATTAGCAACAGCAACTTAACATATATGAAGTGATACAAGCAGTGAAACTTTTCAAATGATTTTGTAGAAGTAGTTGAGTCGACCTTTGGACACTTTTAGTTTCACTTAGCTTACGTTTTATTCAGATGTGTTCCGAAGACTATCATCTTCATAATCAATGGCTTCTCAGCTGGTGCTTGAAGAGGAAGAATCTGTTGTGGTTGTAACTGGGTTGCTGGATGTACACTTCAGGATGTTGTCTGCTTCTATTTCAAAATTATCAGTTCAGCTGCAGTTTTTACATGTTTTAATACTTTGATATCCTGTTTTATGATGTGCTGAGTTGACCAGAAATGATGGGCTATGGCTGATTTGTCAGATGTGTTCCTTCAGTCTTGTTCCCAGATTCCTTCTAGTTTGGTCAATGTAATACTTACATAAAACTTAATCAGCCATATCCCATCATTTGTGGTCAACTCAGCACACCATAAAACAGGATATCAAATTATTAAAGCATGTAAAAACTACAGCTGAATTAATTTGCAAAAAAATACACATAAAGAAGAATGTTCACCAAGCCATGAATTTTTAAACACAAGCAGACGACATCCTGAAGTTTATATCCAGCAACCCAGATAGAAGCACAGGCACAACTACAACAGATTCTTCCACTTCAAACACCAGTCAAGAAACCACTGATAATGAAGACGATGGTCTTTGAAATGTATTCAGGTAAAAAGTAAGTTAAGTGAAACTAGTAGTGCCTATAGGCCAACTCAAATACTTCTACAAGAAGGAATATCCCAGAAATGGTTATCTCTACAAAACAATTTGTCAAATTCTGTGCTTTAATGAGATCTTCATTTTTCATTTAGTAAGAGGTTATGGTTTACGAGTTATGTGAGTCATTCATAATGAAAAGGACTTCAGACGTTATTACCATAAAATTCAAAATATACATGTCATGTTTCATGAAAATATCCTTAATATATGGCATTTCAATTAAAATCATAAGAACCATTTTTGAGAAAATCAAAATTTTTCATATAAAGGATAATTTGGAGTGATGACATCCTTGGAAGAGGCTGAACTTAAAATACCCAGTTTGGATCTAAGCAACTTTCCATTTTACTTTCTCTACTGGTAAGTAGGGGAAGTATTATATTCCACCCAAAAATTCGATGTCAAGATTTCACCGGAAATATATGTTTTGAGACCCCCTCTATCCAAAAAAAGCATTTTTAGAAAAAGGTCCATGTGTGTGTCTCTGTGTCAGTCTGTGGACAGCATAACTCAAAAACGAAGTCGGTTAAAAACAAAGTTGGTATTTAAGTTTAATGTCTTTCAAGGATGTGACACGAAGATTTTGAAGAAAAAAGCCCCACCCTAAACTACCCTTTACATGGAAGATTTTTCGAAAACTTTTATTTTCTTGAAAATGTTTGAGATATTTTTATGACAAATGAAATGTATATCTTGAATTTTCTGGCTATAGCCCCTGTAGTCGTATTTACTCTGGACGACTTTTGCATAACTGGTACACAGAGATAGACCAAATCATACTGTACAAAAAATGTAGATCTTGCTAAAATACACAATTTAGGTCTCAATAAATTTTCTTGTAGGTTGAACCATTTAGGAGATATTCCTTGTTATGTGTGCGAGTTTCGGAAAACTTAAAGCTTTCGTGAAATGGAACATCGTTGTTCATTTTTTTATATGTCAAGTGTGCAAAGAGAAGGGAATCTCAAAGCTTTAAAAGACTTGACTATTGCACAAAGCCTACTGTATTCTAATATTTCCCTTGCACCTACAAGGAAATAACGAATAAGATAATTTGTACAAATGTTTATTTTAACTAACACGAAGAAGATATAGGAATAAGAGTTTGTAAGAATGGTTAGTACAAAAGTAGAGAAAGTCATGTGAGTGCAACAGATCAGATTTTTTTAAGTTATGATGGACACCTGCACACACACATCCCTCTTTTATAAATGCTTCTTTTGGATTCAAGGAGTCTCAAAATGTGTATTTCCCGTGAAATTCTGATATTGAGGACTTGTCAAATCCCAGCGCTATTTCCAGATGTGACAGAGTATTGTGTCTACGCCAGAAATTATGGTAAATAGTTGCTGGACATCTTCAGCAGAGGGGCAACTTACCATAACTAGAAGGAAAGTATGGGGGGTAAGGGGCAAGGCGTCTGGATGTGTAGTGAAGGATTAACCCTTGAAGTTGACATGTAATTTTGGTATAAAATATTTTTATTCTGCATAAATAAAGTGATTCATTTGCATAACAATGAAAGAAGAGGAAAAGGTGATCAGTTATAGATAGCTGTTGGCTCTACCTTTACAGAGATTCCTAGTGCCCAAAGTTTCATCTTGGAAGAGACCTTTAAAAATCAGAGTGTCGCAGATTCATCTTAGCACATGAAATTGACTTTCTGCAAAGTCAAAATTTAGGGGTTTAAACATAAGATACAAGCTGACAAGGTAGCTTAATGAAGCTATGCTGTCTCCACATGCACGTCGGGAGAGTACGATTCCAAGGAATCGCAAAATCTGTTCCTGCAGCATGAGCTTCCATTGATGTGTTCTAAGAACAACTTCTGTTTGTTGAAGTGTTACATCTTAGCCATCTATATATATATGCCTTGTAATAAAACAATCTGCTTTTGTTTTTATGCAAAGTGCAGCTAGTATTTATACTACTCCATGGCAGTATTTGCTCTCTCCCTTAGTGCAATAGCCCTTCACAGGCCAAGGCTTACCGCCCAGCCACTGCATCTTCTACCACTGCCCGCTACAGGCATCATGAGTGGGGTGCAGAACTGGAGGGTGGGATATGGTCAGCACCCTGAGTCCTCCCAGCTGGTTATGCAGCATTCGCAACCTGGGGTCACTATTTCTTTATCAAAGAGCTCCTCAATTAGTCCCTCTGGAACCTAACATGGCTTAGTGCACCCTGTGCCAGACCTCCCAGCAGGGAAAAATCCCCATGCTGGTACCAGGGATCGAACCCGGGTCTTCCTTGCCAGAGGCCTATGCATTACCACTGTGCTACAGAGGCAGTCGGTAGTATTTTCTACTCCATGGTATTTTCAACAAAAAGTTAAAACCTCCTTCGTAAGCATGTTCTTTTACAACTCCAAGGGCTTTCTTTACAAATCCCTATTTAATATTTTAGTAATTTATGAAATGAAATAATAAGTGTTTTATAGTCTCATGTCCATCAGAACGAATTGGACATTTTAATTGTGAAAGACTTACCGAACTCAGTTGAGTGGTTTTGGACATTACCCTATGCACACAAACAAATTTTCTCTTTATAACATTGGTACAGATTTATGAAAAATATTTACTACAGCAGTCACAGATGTGCCATTCATTTTGAATTGTCCTGCGTGATGAAGCCTTTAGCCTTCCCCTGCCAGCAGAGGTATCTTCTTATGTGAGAAAACAGAAAGGGAATGGGAAACAAGCCACCATTTCTGATGTATTGCACTTGAACGTTCTGTTCTCAAATCCTCATTAGCTTGGCTCAGTCTCCTGAAAGCACTGTCACAAAGACAACATACGTAGCACCAATTTTACATACCATGATTTCCAGTATCACTTTCTTCATTGCAAGTCAATTGATCAGTACGACATGAGGTGTGCCAAATTTACAAAGTTGAAAAATGCTAAACTGCAAATTTTCACAAAGCAGTCACTTGCTAGTCTTTGGTACATATTTACATACGCTCCACTGCATGCAAAAAGTTATTAGTCTTCTTTATTCAAGACATTACTGGCTTTAAAGCAATGGACATGGATCCCCATCAGCTTTTGCTTAAATATAAACAAGTATTAAAGCATAACAGACTGTATAAGGTACTTGGACTGCAGCTTATGTAACCTTGTAAAAGTACTGAAACATTACCTACAATTGCACTGCCATGTTGTCTGTTTAAGAGGTCCTTAAAACGTGTAGCGCAGGCACTTAAGAATGATGGCTTGCTACTAACTCACTGCTTCCGCTCCTCGAGTTGGTAACGACGGTGACGGGGAAGCTGCTGTCTCTTCTTCTACAAGAGTGGCAGTGCTGTTGGGGCCTTGGTTGGTACCAAGCAGGGAAGCTGAGGATAGTAACACAGACACCTGTTCCGGGGAAGGACAGGCTGCAAGCAGCAGTTCGTCTGGAGAATATCCACCTCCAGATAGTAACTGTTGTAACTGGACAAAACTTGCCACAACATTGTTCTGCAAACAAAAATAATCTCATGTGTTGCATTCACATGACTTTCTCTACTCACTAAACTAAAGCATGTTACGGTGTGATAGCTTAGAAGTTCCATGCACCTTGCATGACTGTGAGAAAAAACAAATAGCAACCCACTGCTTCAAGACAGTATAAGTACTTGAAAATTCAAACCAATTACAAGCAGTATCTCTGAAATGTTTAATGCAACAAAACATTTTTATTTGACATAAATTGTGTGATTCAACAATGCAGTGGATCAAGCAAACACTATATAACAGAGCAAAAGAAAAAAAATGCAACATTCTAATTAAAAACCCAGCAGAAATTATTCTAGAAACCCCTGTTGAAAAACTGCAGTAGCAAAATTTAGATTACTAATGGAACATGATTATTTGGCCAAACACTGACACAAAATAGGAATTTACACAAATCCAAATTGTCCTCTAAGCAACAAAGAAGAACAAATGACTGAAGATCATCTACAAACCTGTGATGTTCTACCTGTTGGATCCACTACAGAGAAATATTGGAGAGCAAGAGCACTATTGGCTACAATGCCAAAGCTCAGCATTTGATAACAACAATGCAGTAGTGTAGCAAGATTTTGTCCATCTCTTACCAATGTTTAATTTACTTTACTTTAATTACTTTTGTTTAATTTACCAATTAAACAAAAGTCTCTCAAAATAAAGAGAAGACTTTATAGGCTATTAGCAGAAAATTCAGGATATTGAGGCAGTATTTCCACGTAAGCCCTCTAGAACGATTAAATACAAGATTATAGAGGCGGCAGAAAAGCATACTGATACCACAAATTGTAAATATAGTTAGTAAAGACTAAGTTCAATTGTCTCTTTTAAATGGCTTGATTCGGCTTTGTAACGGAAATCGTATGTGTGTGCAATAATTTCAGTGATTTCTGAATATACAGTGAACTTCAAACGGATATTTATAGTGGTGGTGAAAGACAGAGTGACAGTGCAAATTTTGCGACGCGGCACTAACAACAGCAAAGATATTGACTTACAAAAATTTGTAATCTGTGCATGCCGACCTGTTAGCAAGATCTGAAAAGACGACAAGCCATATGACTACATAATTTATGATAAGACTGAATATGTTCATTTAAAAGTTTAAATAAAATCAGTACTTTAAAGTTATTCTAGTGTAGTGATTAACTGGTATACTCATTGACCCATACTGAGCTAGAGATATAACAAAAAATTAAGAGTCATTCATGCTCACCGCTGGTCCATCGGAGAAGCAACAAACCATGCCAGATTGGTAGGAGCAACGAAGAGAGTGTACACCAAACCCTTTAATAAACTCATTGCAATATCCACCTTGTCATGAGAACGTATTGTTAAACAAATCATATTTAAATCAAAACTCCTAAGACCTTTTTTGAGAAAATAAAAAATAAAAGTATTTTTATATAGTGGGTACTGAACTTAAAAACAGTTTTGAATTGCTAAATAAAGGGTGTGCACAAATGATTTGGGTGGTTTCATGATTTTGTTATAGTCATATTATTAAATATGTTGTTAGCTAATGCTGGATTTCTGACAATGAAGTCATTAATCCTCTTGCTCTCCAATATTTTTCACTGATGATATTGAAGAGAGCAATAGCAGTAACAGTAACCGCTTTTTAGAGAGCACCATATTTTTATGTTTTGGCGGTCACATCACTCTCTCACAACCCCCAGAATGTCTGGAGGACCACACCTGTCGTTGGTTTACGGGTCTCACTGACCTGACCGGGAGAATTATCAAAATAAGTTCACCGACCATATCCTCTGATCACCAATCAGAGGATGTATTACATGCCATGACAGGTCAGCATGTTAGGGGTTAAGATTTTATAGAGAAATTAGAGAAATGGAGAGGTTGGAAAAATAAAGACTCCCTAGCCCTCGGGAACCTTAATAGCATTGGGGTCGGAAGAGAACAAGAGATGACCAAGGGAAGGTCAGATAGAAAAGTTACAGTGAGGAGCAAAACACCAGTAAGTGGAAGTAATGTTCTGCTCAGCTTGGGTACCTTGTGGTCGCTATTCACATATCCCCTAGACGGAGACCCCTGAGTCAATCATCAGAATTAACCGGCTGGTTCTTGTTGATGTTGTTTCATGTGTAGTTGGTTGGGCTGACATGTAGTACTGGGCTGATGAACTTCCATAAAGGGTTTGATGGAGGCAAATCAAAGTTCATTACGCAGAGTTTGTGTTTTAAGATATGAATTTGTTCCCGGGTATCCAGCTCTGCAGCCTGTTTTGTAGCTTTTAAAAGTTTTATGTTCAGCATAATGTTGTGGTTGGATGTCCAACTGCAGATTTATCCATCTGTTTGTATTTGATGTATCTCATGTGTTCTTTTAGCCTGGTTTCTAAATTGTAAATTGTAATTCTGGTCACAATCTGGGCAACTGATTTGATACTTCCTGCTTTTTTGTTCTGTGGTATCTGCTCATTTGACTTGTTGCACAGCAATTTCTCTATGCTGAAATCATTTTGTGGGGTCAAGTTAATGTTGCATAATTTGTAGTGCTTACTTGGATGGTAACTGAATTTTTTGAAAATCATATTGCTTTTTTGTTGAGAGTTAAGTGATCTCTTTCAAGTGTTTCTGATTTTTAAATTGTGCTATTTTCTTGTCAATGATATTTTTGCTGAATCCATTGTTAATTGCTGTGCTGACTATGTGTTTGTATAGCCATGGAAAAAAACGATTGAGCGCTGTAAATTTTCTAAGTATCGCTTCGGCCTCACAGAAGTACATGACATAACCACACATAGCGCGTGCACTATGCTCCAAAGCAGACTTGTACACAGCGAGATAAGCCACAGTTTATTACTTTATAACATAAAATAGTGACCAGGATACAATCAAAAGAACCGTTCTTCGCCAACATGCACAGAAACGCTTATGAAATACGTAAGCCAAAATATATGAATATTAATATATTATATATATTAAATATATGGTGATGGCATTTGATGTAAGTTAGCTATCTCTCCAAGTTTCGTTTGCAGCAGTCGTGATGCTTCTTTCTTCCACTGCAAGAGTGCAGTTGTGACTTATGCTTCCTCGTACGGCCACAAGCTCCAACAGTTGTAAGATAGCGACTGACAGTGAAAAAGCGTTGCTGCTCTTGAGTTTCATGTGAGTAAATTCGTGACAACTGTGCAACAAAACTTTAGAACAAAGTACCGGAAATAACCACCCACTGCCAACTCTATACATGAATGGTATCAACAGTTTATAACCACGGGATGCCTATATAAGGGCAAATCAACGGGTTGGCTGAGAATGCCTGAAGGAACAGTCGATCATCTGCAAGTAACTTCGCACGTAGCCCACAAAAACCAACTCATCGAGCCAGTAGAGAATTCAACATTCTGCGTTCGACCATTTGGAAAGTGTTAAGGGCACACCCGTACCGTTTGCAGCTGTTACAAGCATTATTGTCCAAGGACAAATGGAAATGCTTTAAGTTTTGTAGCAGTTTCCAGGAGCATATGGAAGACGATGAGTTTTGTGATAAGATTGTTTTCAGTGACGAAGCAGCATTCTTTCCGAGTGGTAAAGCGAACAGGCATAATGTAAGAATTTGGGGAACTGAAAAGGCCCATTCCATCATGCAGTACATTCATGATTCGCTTAAACAATGTTTTCTGTGCAATATCACAATCTAAAATTTACAGTCCCTTCTTCTTCAGTAAGAACTCCATTACAGGGCACATCTACCTGGATATGTTGGAGAATTGGCTCCTGCCACAGTTGGAGACCAATACTGTCATCTGCCAGCAGGATGGTGCTCCACCTCATTACCACTGTGATGTTTGTGACTTCCTGAACACCAGACTTTGAGATCAATGGATAGGTCATACCGGGAATGAAGATAACGCACTCATGTCATGACCTCCATGCTCTCCTGACCTCACTCCTTGCGACTTTTTCGTATGGGATTATGTGAAGGATGCAGTTTACATGCCACCATTACCTGCTGATCTATGAGAACTATGGGTCCGCATCATCAATGTATTTGGTGAAATTAACAGGGACATGCTACATCGAGTGTGGGTCGAACTGGATTATCAAGATCATATTTGTAAAGTTACTCGTGGAGCACATATCAAGCACCTGTAAGCTATTAAGAAAAACTTTATGAGTTGCTATATCTGAGTATACAGTGTTTGTAGTATTCAGTCAAATAATATTGATATAATAAATGTTTTAAACCACTCAGATCATTTGTGCACACCCTGTATATAGAATATATACAGTGAAGCACAAAATTAATGTATTTTTGAATCAAAGTAATACTCCATGCTTCATTTATTACTAGTATTTACGTAGAATGCATTTCATTAGGACATAATATTCAAACTGTAGTATAGATATGTGGATAACATCTGGACAATAGTAAATAAAAAACAGGTAGACGCACTGATACTGCTTAACTTACATGATTCCCCAATAAAGTTTTCTATTGAAAAAGAGATGGATAATGAAATCCCTTTCCTAGACTGGAAAATAATCAGAAATACAAATTGCTAGAATTTGGCACATATAAGAAAGAGACACATACAAAACCCAAACAACACAGCATGCTGTCATCAATAGTTTAACTCACAAGTTGGTCAATGTTCCATTAAACAACACACAATATAACAATGAATATAATTATATAGTTCACATATCCGAGTATAGTGATTTCAGTGCAGAATTGCTCAAAAAGAAAACTGATAACTTCAAAAGACAACAGAGATAACTACAACTACAAAATTGAGGTATTTACTCTATAAATTACAGACTGGCAACCTTTACATTGGAAAAACTAAAAAGAATCTAACATTAGGCTTACAGAACATCTTAGGAACATCACAAAACAAAGAACTAAACAAATCTTTACTGGTGTACCATTTTTGCAAGGAGAATCACGATATGGAACAGGAAATTTATTTTTCAAAAAGAGTTCAGATTCCAGCAGCATTATACACATGGGAAAAGCTTTTGCCTTTTCAAAATTTAAGTTGAATTTTTTGCCTCAATATTAACTTTCTCCCAACCATAATTGCTACATTAGTCAAATTTGGTCTGTTAAATATGAAGTGAAGGTACATTAAATCAATGATTTACTGTAATTTTAATCAGCAGATAAATAAACAAAATGAAACTGTGCAACTGTTTGAGCGCTTTTCAACTGCAGTGTTTCACAAATTGTACTTATCATTTAAGTGTACAGCTCTTGGTACACAAAGTAATGCATACCTCCAGTCACATAAATTTTTCAATAATTGATTCAGATTCAAGAAACATATCTAACATTTTGAAAGATAGTTCATGACCTAATAGAAACTTGTGAAATTATTCAAATACAAGAACAAATTAGAAACTAAAAACTTCACTTATCTTAGTAATGTTGCTTCACTGTTAATAGCTTCATTTTCCTTAATTATTCAAATACAGTTTAAAACATATCAAAACTCATTAAAAATATTGCAACATTATTTTAAAAAAAGGCTACTGATTTCCCCAAAAAAGCAAGATCAGGGAGTAAATTCTATAGGAAGTCAACATTTACCTTTATTGGGCGGAAGAGAATGAACTCAGTCTCTCGATTTGCCAAATAGAGCTGCATGCTTCGCTGAATTGTAGGAAGTCTCGTCTTGATGAGCTTCTGCGTGTCTAATACGATCTGACCAATAATATCCGCTCGTGCAAAAGACTGCTGTGCTAACTTAGCATGTTCTGAAACTTCAGATCTCATGCTCATGAACACCTGGCACTGAAACAGTCACAGATGTTTTGAACAAAGCCATAATATGTATGTACAAATCACTGTAAGCAAGGCTTAATGTGTATGTGTGTGTGTGTGTGTGTGTGTGTGTGTGTGTGTGTGTGTGTGTGTGTGTGTGTGTATGTGTGTGTGTGTGTGAGAGAGAGAGAGAGAGAGAGAGAGAGAGAGAGAGAGAGAGAGAGAGAGAGAGAGAGAGAAAGAAACAGGGGGGCGGGCACTTTCTATAGAAAGGCATGAGGGCAACACTGAATATTTTTAAAATGCCATGTTTCTGAAAACAAATGAAATTTGCTTACTTCTGACAGCTGCTTTTTAATGTTTTGTGGACTACAATTTGTTTTTTATTTTACGAGTAAATTGTCATTAACACCTAAACAATGTGAAGATCGGCTTAGAAGAACAGCATTTGGCAAAGAAGCCCCATTTAAGGCAATAATTATTTATAATTGGTACAGCTAATTCAAAAGAGATGGGTTTCTTCTTAGTGATGAATTTTGTGAAGGACACCCAAGAAGTGCTGTTATTGATGGAAATATTGCCGGTTTGAGCAATGCTTGAAGCACACCTTATGAAATTATTTGGGCAACACTGGCATGAGTCAAACCCAAAATATTTTATATCAACAGTTAGAGATGAGAAAACTTTAGAAGTTTATAACAAATATAAATATTCACAGCAAGACTTCATGTATGTTCTGTTATAATTATAAATTCTGCAGGACTGGTTTTGCAATATCATCTACTGCATCCTCAGCCATTTTTTTTGCTGTTTGTTTATTGTTACAGTTACCACTGCTAGGCAGAATTTATAACTCAAGATAAATTAAGTTTTCATCAAAATTCTAAGGCTTTCACGGCCGGTGTCTAGTAAATTAAGTTTTGTTACAAATATTTATTATATTTGTATTGCTTCACAATCAATAGCTTCAGATTTCTCATTTTATGAGAAAACTTTGATATTAATTGGATTCCACAAAATACTCCTGATTAAAAACAAACCACCATTGGTTGGCACAGAAAAATTCCAAGCAGCACTTCAAATTTGGTTTGGAGTATCATTACTGGTGAGGAATCTTTATTATGGATGATTGATGCACAAATGTCTTTTTACTGCAACTGTTGGAAAAAGTTCATGAAAAATGCCCAAAAGAAAAATTAATTTTACCTCTGACAATGCACTATTGCATACAGCAAAACTGAGTATCTGGATCCCTAAAGGTCAGTATCATGGGTCCTCCAACATACAGCCCTGACTTAGCACCTTATGGTTTAATTTTGTTTCCAAAATGTGTGGAATTGCCGTTTCATCATTAGACAAAACAGTGGAATATTATAAAAACCTGGTTTCTAAAGTGCCTCAGCAAGAGTGGCATCATCGATCTCATCAAATGTAAAACTGTATATGTGCTAAAGGTGAATATTTTGAAAAAAAATAAAATCATTAAATTTTTTAAAACTAAATCATGTTTGAATTTCTAAAAATTTTCAATTGTGTCCTCGTAGTAGTTAGTCAATGTAAAACATCTGTAACTCATAGTATAGAGAGACCCAAAAACATAAGAACTGCTGCATGGTGTTTTTCCACTGCACAAACGGAAACGCAATAACAGAAGGTGATGTACACAAGGTCACACTGTTGACTTGTTTTTCTCTGCTCTCAAACTGCAGTATAGAGCTGACGTGTGGTTGGGTTATTACCACTGTGCTTTATTATTTTGTTCTGTACTTAGTCACAAAGTGTATTATGACTCAGCATTTGCTTTCTACTGCACAGCGTATACTTATTTATGATTTGTATATGTTAACTCAGTTTGCCAAGTGAAAGTCTGATTTGCAAAAAGATTTCCAGGTGTAAACGTTCCAGGCCATACAACAATACATAAACTTTACAATAAATTTCAGACCACAGGAAGTGTTCAGGATCAGAAATCTAAAAGACGGCATACGGTTCTTCCTGAAGAAACATTAGATGGCATCGGTCATCATTTGGAGAATTTGGAGAAATCGCTTAGGTGTCTTTCACAGCAAGCAAACATTTCTTATCCATCTTTTCAAAGAGCTACTAAATTGCTGAAGTTAAAACCATACAAAATAACTGTGGCATATGTTCTTCAACCAGGTGATCCTGTAATTAGGCACGCATTTTGTGAGTGGACTCTCAATAGTGTATACAATGGCAAAATTGACCCACATTTAATATTTTTCATGGATGGGGCTTGGTTCCACCTTCATGGATATGTGTGTACACAAAATAATCATTATTGGAGCTCTGAGAAACCTAATATTGTTCACCAAATACCAATTCATGACGAAAAAATTGGTGTATGGTGTGCCATTAGCGGAGAAAGAGTTATTTTTTGAGTCAACAGTTGATACCTGTACATACGAGAATACAATTTTGCTCCCTTTTTTTAGAGAATTAATTGACAGGGAGCATGATTTTTCAACAAGACTCTGCTACAGTCAATCTTTTGATGAGAACAATTGAAACTGTGTTTCAAGATAGAATCATTAGTAGAGATTTGTGGCCCCCTCGGTCCCCCGACCAAACCCCCTGTGATTTCTATCTCTGGGATAACTTAAAGCATAAAGTGTACAAGACAAACCCACACACCCTGGAAGAATTAAAACAAGAATTAAAACAAAATATCTGCCAAGAAATTGCCAGCATTTCTCAATGTGATGGAGTGAGTAATGGATAGTTTCCTAAAGAAGTGCTAAAAATGTATGGACAATGATGGTGGCCAGTTTCAGCATCTCCTTTAACAACATTGGTAACTAAAGCCTTTAAAAGTAGTTTTAAAATGTTGTATGGTTTCATCCGCTCTGTTGTATTACAGTGGCAGTCAGTGACAGAATGCCGAGGATGCGTAGATAAAATACAGTGTAGCCGGTTAGAAGTCTTTTGGATCACTCATTATTAATGCACTCAAAATGTATGGATACAAAATTTTTATCCTTTTATATTGACAAACCCTGCAAATGGTGAATAAATCTGAATCTAAATCGTTTATGTTATATTTTGTGAAAGTTTAACTGGTCATGAAACAAACATCTATGATGTGTTCTGTATATGTATTTATATGTAGTTTTAGCATTTTGTATATCAACAAATGGTCTCAGCATTCCATAAAGTCTCAAGTGAAGTGAACTTTAAAAATAATGAAACAAAGGTCTATGTTACATTGCTTCCCATGAAAGTATGGCAATAATGTTATTAACTGAATGCAGAATGAACACTTACTGTAGTCAAGAGGTGTTTCTGATGTCCCCAGCTGTGTTTCAAATCACAAAGTGGTCATGCAATCAGACAATCTTATGTCTTATATATTCAAACAAGCAATTCTTGTATATATATATATATATATATAAATAAATATATTCTGCGTAACTTGGAAACGGCTCAAACGATTTCCATCAAATTTTGTATTCAGATAGGGTTTTGCTTTTCAAGTTCATCTATATAGGTGTAATTCCCGAAAAAACACAATTTTATATAAAAAATAACATGTTTTATTCCCGCGTTTACAGCGCAATTCTTGTATATATATACCCGGTATTTCAGAAAGAGCTCTAAAGATTTGGTTAAATTTTTGTATACATGGATATTATATTCACAGTGCTTTCTCTATCACTTTTAAGTAACACATTCACATCTCTTTCTCTACATGCTCTTCTATAAACAATTTTCCATAAAAGATGTGATTTTACAAAAAAAAAAAAAATAAATAAATAAATTATCCCCAGTTTTAAAATAAGTCATACCATATTCTGTATGTTTGAAATAGAAATGTTATTATATTCACACTGTTTTCTCCTCGCACTTTTAGATAACACATTCACATCTCTTTCTCTACTCAATCTCTATAAACAATTTTACATAAAAAACATTATTTTACGCCAAAAATCATTTTTATCCCCACTTTTAAAATAAGTCATACCATGTAAGATTTGAAGCTTTCACGGGGAACGTTATTGATCAATGCTTCATGAGTAGAAAATCATTTGAAAGTAATATATTGTGTAGTAGAATTGTGCCATAAAAAATTTCTCCATGAAAAAATACATATATGTGCCAAATTTCACGGTGATCGATTAAGCGGTTTTAGAGATTAACAGTTACATACATACAAACATCCAGTTTGTATGTATATGTAGCATATATGTAGATAGATGATAGGAATTGTTTGTAGAAGAGTGAGTAAAGAAACGGTTATGAATGTGTTACCCAAAAGTAATTAGAGAAAACAGTGTGAATGGAATACGTAGCATTTCTATTTCAAACATGCAAGAAATTGTATGACTTCTTTGTAGAAGAGTGAGTAGAGAAACAGATGTGAATGTGTTGCCTAAAAGTGATAGGAGAAAACTGTGAATGTAATGGCATTTCTATTTCAAACATACTGAACATGGTATGACTTTAAAATTGGGGATAAAAATGATTTTTGGTGTTAAATCACGTTTTTTATGGAAAATTGTTTATAGAAGAGTGAGTAGAGAAAGAGATGTGAATGTGTTACCCAAAAGTACTTAAGTAGAGAAACCACTGTGAATGTAATATATGGCATTTCTATTTCAAACTTGCAGAAAATTGTACGACTTACTTGTAGAAGAGTGAGCAGAGAAAGAGATCTGAATGTGTTACCTAAAAGTGAGTAGAGAAAACACTGGGAATGTAATTTGCAGCATTTCTATTTCAAACATACAGAAAATTGTATGACTTATTTCTAGAAGAGTTAGTAGAGAAACAGTTATGAATGTGTTACCCAAAAGTAAGTAGAGAAAACAGTGTGAATGTAATACGTAGCATTTCTATTTCAAACATGCACAAAATTGTATGACTTATTTGTAGAAGAGTGAGTAGAAAGAGATGTGAATGTTACCTAAAAGTGAGTAGAAAAAACAGTATGAATATAATATGTAGCATTTCTATTTAAAATATACGGAAGATTGTATGACTTCTTTGTAGAAGAGTGAGTAGAAAAAGAGATGTGAATGTATTACCTAAAAGTGATAGGAGAAAACGGTGTGAATGTAATAGCATTTCTATTTCAAACATACAGAACATGGTATGACTTGATCAATGCTTCACGGGTGATCAGCCATGTTAAATTTAAGAAGGTCGAGCTTTCGGCCATTGTAGACTCCATGGCCATCTTTAGGACTAAAAAGATGAAAAAGTCTCCTCAGTTTTCCAAATATATACTATGGTTTGGAGGATGGGGGTTGTATTGTCCTAGCCAATGCGCGGGTGATGGTTTGTGATTGGGCGTGCTGTCGTGAGGTATGTGTATCCTCGGCTGAAGATACCTCACATACCTCACGACTTTTCGTTTTTGAGTTATGCTGTCCACAGACTGACACAAAGACACACACACGGACTGTTTTCTAAAAATGCTTTTTTTGGATTCAAGGGGGCCTCAAAACATATATTTCCGGTGAAATCTCGACATAGAATTTTTGGGAGGAATACAATACTTCCCTTACTTACCAGTAGAGAAAGTAATAAGTGAAACTTATAGTCTCTATATTATTTGTTATATTAGTAGATTTAATTTGCTTCACTGTTAAAAGCTTCAGTTTTTAATTAAAAGCTGTTACCTTTATTTCCATTTTGCTAAATGTACAGGAAATGTAACATAGGACTTGCGTGTTTAATGAGTTTTTGTATAATTGCTGATTTAACCTACTGTTTATATTAAGTAAGATGCACTGTCATTTTTGCTTAGCTGTCAACCCTAACCCCTTCATTCATATTTAGATATGGAATAGTACCATGAGGCAGTAGTCCAAGTACAACAAAAGTACGCGGTGTATCCAGAAAGTAAGTCCTGATCACGTCCAGAGACAGCACCACCAGTCGGATAGGAATGCGCGTGCGCAGGAGAAGAGATGAAGTATATAGTAGCATTACAGTAAAGTTTCAGTTCTGTGACGGCAGTAGTTATTGCTCTGTGCTAGGAGAAAATGGCTGCTCCAATATTGTCTCCCGCCAAATCCGAGGTTCGTGCAGCCATCCGATTTTTGCATGCTCAAAAGCAATCTCCAGCAGAGATCTATCGCCAATTGTGTCACGTGTATGAACAGACATGCTTGACAGTAAGGTAAGACGATGGTGCAGGCAATTCACGGAAGAAAGATTCACCATGAAGGCTGTAATGGCCAACCGTCCCTGGTGACACCAGAAGTGTTGGAACGTGTGTGGCAAGCAATTGTGCAGAACCGGCGCTTCACAATTTCAGAACTCTGTCAGTTTCCCCAGATGTCTCGCTCACTTTTGCACGAAATTGTCTCCCAGTGGTTTGGTTTTCACAAAGTGTGTACAAGATGGGTGCCTAGACAACTGACAGATGAACACAAAACCAAACGCTTGGCCACAGCATTGACATTCTTACAGCGATACGCAGTGGAAGGTGACCAGTTCCTCTGCAATATTGTCACTGGGGATGAAGCATTGGTGGCGAATGCCACACCAGAGACAAAACAACAATCAATGCATCGGCGACATAGTGGTTTACCTGCGAAGATCAAATTCAAGCAGACAATCTCTGTCAAAAAATCATGTACATTGCCTTTTGGGATCAACGTGGTGTCCTCTTGTGCGGCTTTTTACCACGAGGGGAGACCGTAAATGCTGATTGATATTGCCAGACATTGCATAAACTCAGACGGGCAATCCAGAACAAGAGACGTGAAATGTTGACAAAAGGCATTATGCTTGGGCGTGAAAAATGCAAGACTCCATAAAGCCAACGCCACACGAAATGTGTTGACTAAGTTTGGATGGGAGGTCTTAAAACATCCTCCCTACAGCCCCAATCTCGCTCCAAGTGACTTTCATCTCTTCCGTCTCATGAAGCGTTTTCTGGCAGGAAAATGTTTTCACAGGACGCCGAGGTGCAGAATGAAGTGACTTTCTGGCTGCGGACATTGGCGGCAGAATCCTATGACTTGGGCATACAATTAATGGTGCACCATTGCAATAAATACCTCAACAATGGTGGTGACTATGTTTAAAATTAGCCAGTGAGTCTATGTAACTATTCCAATAAATATTTCTCACTTAGTGATGTTTTTGTTCTCTTTATCGGTCATCGGGACTTACTTTCTGGATGCACCTTGTATTAAGGATTCAAAAAAACATAAGAATTGTGACAACTTCAAATAAGCTCAAACACTGTAAACCTTTATTTATAGAATTAGAATTTTCAACTGCTATTAATTTATATATTTATGATGTGTCGGTGCAAATAAAAGAGAATTTGGATATCTATGATGTAAGGGGGATTTACATAATCGTAACACACGTAGTAGAAATAAAGTCAATATGCCATATCACAGATTACAGAACACCTCAAAGTACAGGGTTCTTCATTTAAAACCTAATAGGTGCACCGCATTTCACCTGTGCACAATTGGGTGTGCCACAGCTGGCTTTACTCCTACATAAACTCCACAAGTATGGCATGTATGACACTCTTACCTTATAGAAGATGCTGGAAATGTCGTTCACCCTCAGCTAAACAGGCATTATATCAGGAGAACACATTCTGATTCACACAATTAAGTTGAGCCACTGTAAGGTTTCTGATTTCATTTCTAATATTTTATTTTAGTTCTTCCAATGCATGAGGATTTGTCTCGTAAACTTTGTCTTTCAGGTTGCCCCACAAACAAAAATTACACACTGTTAGATCAGGGGAGCGAGAGGGCCACACACCAGCCTAATCACTCTTGTCTTCAAACACTTCCCTAATTTTATTCATAGACTCCTCTCTGGGCATGGGAAGTAGCAGAATCTTGTTAAAACCTGGGTGGTGATTTCTCTTCTTCTGTCAGTTCATGATAAAATGGGGTCAAAATGTCATTTCGGTACCTTTCTGGATTTACAGTTTGCTCGTAGAATATTGGACCAATTATGCCTCTAGCACTAGCAGCACACCTAACTCCAACTCTCTGATCATAATGAGGGGTTTCTTGAATGCGATGTGGATTTTCAGAGGCCTAGTACCGACTAGCCAATAGTGCACAATGGCAGCCAATAGTGGGGGAATCCAGCAAGGTCACGGGACAGGCAAAATGCCATGTGCTCCGTTGGGTTTTAAATCAAGAACCCAGTATTACATGGTAGTACGCATAAAACTTCTCAATTCACCTCCATCAAAATTTAGTACCATAAATGTTAAATTCTTTAAAGAGAGATTGTGTAAATGGCTAATTTGTAATTACCAAATGATGAATAAATAAAATAAATAAATACCATAAGAAGAATAAGTGTTACATTATAAAGTTAGAGTTCTAAAATACATTATTTTCATTGTTACCTTTTCGAGGAAAGAAAGCAAGGGACTAGCCAAACTTTGTGTTGCATGTCGAATGAATGCCTCACAAGACGCTTTCAGCTGCTTGTCCACTTCTTTACGGGAGTCCACCAGCTGTTCTTTCACTGTAGGGGTTCCTTCCAGCAGAAACTGTAGCAAGGCGTTATTTGTGCCCAATGAGAAGAGCCTCTTACGTTTATGAAGCAGCCCAAAAGCTGAAAATAGAGCACAACTATCATTCACCTACTTGAATCTGTTCCTCAATTTCTGACTCAACATTTTTATTTACTAGAAATTAATATTTTAAGGTTGATACTGCTTAAAATTTTCAAAAAGTCAATTTTTAAAAACATTAGTAATTGAATGCAGCAAAGATTTAAGCATATTTTGCAGAAAGAATTATTTAAATATCTGCATAAGTTTCAGACTTATGATTTAAAAAGCAAGATGCTCCACCATGTTGTCGAGAGTTAAAAGTTATAAAGCTCATTTTCTACAAAGTATGCTTTTCCTTGACAGTGCAAAAACTACTACATGGATTTAATTTCAGCTATAGTTAAGTTGAAGTAGATAGAAAAATGAGTTTTGACAAACAATGTATAAAATATACATGAAAGCAAATCATAATCAGTAGAATCAAGTATGTGTAAATCAGATTTCTTTTTTAGTATGAACAAAATGCCCAAGCAAATTGGGGAATGTACCTAACTTGCTAAAGTTTTGTTACTGCAAATATTATTTGTCGTGAATGGTAAAATGTCAGGTGAATTTAACATTAACCTGTTAATGCTTAATTTTCATTGTGAATGACGATCATTTCAAAACATTAACTTTTTTTTTAAACTGGGAGATCTACCAACTGCATTTAGTTGCAATGTAAGAGAACGATGATCAGCAATTGAACTTGTTACTGCTAACCTTACTATTTTTTGTTGTAAATGGTAACCTGTCACGAAAGAAGAAGAAGGAGAATGAAGGAAAGAAGGGAGAAAGGGAAAGCTAGAAGGAGGAGGATGAAGAAGAAGAATGAAGGAAGGAAGGGGAAGCCAGGAGAAAGAAAGAGAAGTGGAAGGGGAACAGGAGGAGAAAGAGGAAGAATGCAGAGGAGGAGAAAGAGAAGGAGATGGAAGAGGATAAGTAGAAGGGAAAGAAGAAGAAAAAGGAGTAGCATGGAGGGCAGAAGAAGGGGGAGGATGAGGAGGAGAAGGAGGAGGAGGAAGAGGAAGATGAAGAGGAGCAGAAGAGGAGGAGAATGAGGAAGAGCAGAAGGAGGATGAGGAGGAGAGTGAGGAAGAGGCAGGAGAAGGATCAGGAGAAGCAGGAGGAGGACGATGATGAGGAGGAGGGCAGAAGAAGGATGAGGAGGAGGGCAGAAGAAGGATGAGAAGGAGGAGCAGCAGCATCACCAGCAGAAGAACAAGACGAAGACGAAGACGAAGAAGAAGAAGAAGAAGAAGAAGAAGAAGAATGATCATCTTTTTTCTCAGCCTTTAGGTATACACCACCATTGCACTGCAGTTTAATTTAACTAGAGGGTTATAAAATGGCACCTGTAGTTAAACTTTTGGTTTGGTTTAACTGATCTTCCAGTCACACTATGTGTATAATACTGGGTCTAAGAAGAGTACACCAAAACTTGAAATCAAAGCGTCTCAGTAATAAACATGAGCGTCGGCAGACATTTTTCCAGGGGGGGGGGGGGGGGCACATGTTTGAAATTTGCAATCAGATAATATCAATTCACTATTTTATTGTCAAAATTTATAATATTCGTTGCATATAGCCATGTTAATTTGTGTTAAATAGAAATTGATCTTTTAAAATAGTAGTTTAATAGTCAGTAATTGATTGCACATTAAGTTGACCAACTTCCAGGGAGGGGCCGCGGCCCCCTCTTGCCCCCCCTTCGCGACGCCCATGGTAATAAATAAGCATGCAAATTAAGGATTTCTTATTTTATGATTAAAATGTTTATAATGCTGAAGTAAATCTTATATGTCATTAAATATGAATAAAATGTTCTCTTGTAATCCTTCAAATATGATATTCCAATGACATAAGGATAGGATGACTTCTCCAACAAGGGTTCTAGCTTGCACAATATTAATATATTTTTGAAGGTCCAAAACCCTGATATCTTGGTAAGGCACACACTTCTCCCAGTGCTCCTGCCATTGTTAGAAATGCTTCTGGAATGCAGTTTTTGGAATGGTGAGAAGCTGGGCCATCGCATACTACATGACTCAATTCAAGTCCCTTTAAGTGGCATTTTCAGCTTGGGAAATAGCTAAAAGTCACATGGAGCCATGTTGGGTGAATAGGGAGCCTGTCAAACCACAGGAATGTTGTTTGGTAACAAAAGCCTGAATAAAATGTGCAGAATAGGCAGGTGCATTATCATAATGGAGATACCAAGTTTCGCTGCCCACAGATCCAGTCATTTGTGCTGCACAGCATCACAAGAGTCAAAGAAAACTCTCAACATGATCTTGACTGGGCTACAGATCTGCTGTCCATTTTTGGGCTTCACGGATGATGGATGTTACACCAGCATCTTGGTTTCTGGGTCGTACCCATAAACCCATGTCTCATCACCTGTGATCACGGTGTTTAGAAAGTTGGGGTCACTGTTTACATTCTCCACCATGTCCAGACAGCATTACTTCGGTACAAATTTCACAGACACTCTCCTCGTAGCCAAATCCTAAATCAAAAGTGAATGTATCCAGTACTTACCCCTATCCCATGCACAATTCCTCGGACTATGATACAACAGTCCTGCAAGACCACAGTCTGTACTTACTCAATGACTCAGTTCACTACACATCTTCATTCGTAGGCCAACTGACAATAACTGATGCTTTCTGCAGGTGGAAATGATTCACTACTGTGCATGAATGTCCCCTCCACATTTCAACTGAAGGAAGTCTGTGCCTCATGGTTTACGTGGGACAAAATATGGTTCAATACTTTTTGAACTACAGAAATCTATAGTTAATCTACCATTTTATGCAGCTAAAAGATTAGTCAACTCTGAATTCAAAAAATTTTTTGCACAATATTACTATGAAAAATCAAAAAATAAAAGATGGGAACTACCAAGTATTCAAACAGTAATTCCTGAGTATCCTCGAAAAATGGCAGTTGCAAACAGGACATGAATGCCTGGCAAAACATTTGAACAGAATTGGGATATATTCTTCACCACTCTGTCCTCTATGTGATCTGCAAGAGGAAATGGACCAAGACCATCTTCAAATATGCCCGGCCACTTCTAGCGCCCCATCCATCAGTGAAAAATATTGAAGAACAAGAGGATTAATGACTTCATTGTAAAAAATCCAGCATTAACAAACAATAACAACTTTTTGAACACACCTCATATATATACACATACACATATTCATAAAAAAAATTTGTTTACCTGCAGTTTTGACTTTGCTGAAGTCTAAACTCATTTCTTTAATTGTGAAATCCACTTGAAATGGAGCAATCTGTTCTCGTAGAATAAGCAGATGCTTGATTTGAAATAACTCTCCATCTATAGGGCTCTGCAACAACAATTACATTTTATCATTAGCCTGAAATTAGTTCTGGGAGGGGATCTTGTCTTTCTCAGATTAAAGAATTCTACTATTATAATGTATTGATATCTTTGAGACCCAAGGTCTCCGGTTTCCCCCGTCGCTCACTCCAACATTTGCTCCATTATCACCTTTCCAATCATCTATTTCACCTGCATTTCATATCATCCTCTTCCTCACTATCATACCTGGTGCTTGGCTGACCACCAGCTTCCAGGTCTTCGCTATGTCCAGTTCACAGGTTCCTGTGTTCCCTGACAAGCGTCTGACCCTATACTGAATTCACGCTTAGGTTTATCCGCATCAAAACAAACCCATGTGACCAGTGCACCATGGTACAACACGGTAGCAATGCGTGCAGTGAAATAGTCCTATGCTAGTAATCTGAATTTTGGAATGTTGTTGTTAGCTAATGCTGGATTTCTGACAATGAAGTCATTAATCCTCTTGCTCTCCAATATTTTTCACTGATGGAAATATTGAAGAGAGCAGTAAATGTAACCGCTTTTTAGAGAGCACCATATTTTTATGTTTTGGCGGTCACATCGCTCTCTCACAACCCCCAGAATGTCTGGAGGACCACACCTGTCGTTGGTTTACGGGTCTCACCGACCTGACCAGGAGAATTATCAAAATAAATTCACCGACCATATCCTCTGATTACCAATCAGAGGACGTATTACATGCCATGACAGGTCAGCATGTTAGGGGTTAAGGAATTTTGGAATGAGATTATCCTTAAATTATATAATATTCTACACAAATTCCTAAAAGATTAATTAACACTGATGTATACTGATTAACAGAGCTACAAGTCCCAACATGTAACTCGTGTGAGTTACTTGATATCCAAGTATTTACAGAGTATTATTTACAGTCAGCAGTTTCTATTTAGGATCATCGCGGATGGCCACAGTGAATTTGGTTTGCATCTTCGTTGTCTTATGTAAAGCATAACACAAGCAAACCATTGACTAGTGGTGAAAAAACAAGTGTTGAACAAATATGTTATGTGAGAAATATCCAACTCTTCCTATCAAAGAAGAAGTGAAATTAACTTCTGAGTTCACCGGTGTTTCGAATACCAGTGTAAACAGTGTTCATAAAGAAAAAGTTGAAACGGGAAAAGTGGTTACACCTGGAAAAATAAGAAAGCGTGTGAAATATGCCATGCAAGAACGTGACTATTTTGTTAAAAATGCAATTCGTGTAACAGTGCACAATTTCGTGTTTAAAAATGAGCCGCCAACAATTGACGAACTATCTTCCTTTCTTAGAAGTTTGAAAACAGTGTTGTTATAATCAATTTAATTTAAAAGGTGAGTCAATTAATAACACTAAACAACACTTACATTTATAATTGTCCGGTTGATAATGGAGGAAAGTTAACCTCCAAAATGCGTTCCGGAAAATTATAAATGTAAGTGTTGTTTAGTGTTATTAATTGACTCACCTTTTAAATTAAATTGACAAAGTGTTAAAACAGGTTAATGCTGATCCAGACTTGCCTAATTTCAGAAGAACCACCTTTTATAAAATGTGTGAAATAGGGTTCGAATTTGTCAAAAGAGGCCAAAAAAGTGCTATAATTGATGGGGAGGACATTATTTTGTGGATAAGGGGCTATTTGAAGGTAGTGCATAGGTTTAGGGAAGAACGTGTGGATGATTACGTGTTCTTTTTTGCTCAATTCTTAATAACTATGACATGTACATTGTTTATTTTGTTGTAACTATTAATCTTATCGCATTTAACCTCTGATTACATGTTAGTCACTCTTTAAGATGATAGAATAAGGGATCAGTCCTTTCTATTATGTACCGCATGCATTCACCACATGGTTGTGTAGTGACAGTATTTCTGGCGCAAATGGCGGAAGGATACATTATAACTGTGCACTGGCCACCTGGGTTTAGTTTTGCGCAGATCGAGCTTAGACTGAATACGGAGTAGTCACTGGCTTGTAAATCCTACATAAGGGAAGGACAATCAGGTAAAGAAAAAAAAAAGGATATCTTCGAGACAGTTTCATTCATACATGAAAATAAAAGCACAAGTTTAATGGATACCATTCATGCAATACTAGAACATCAACAGCAATGCATCTCCAATAATGCATATTAACCGAAAGCATGAATTCAGTTTCCCATAAAGGAGTTACTTTATACAATAAACTTCCTCAGGTTATCAAGCATTTAAGCAAAAGGCTAAAAATCTACTCTTAAACTACATTTTTTTTACCAATAAATATATACAGAGAACCCAAAAACATGCGAACCACTGCACAGTGTTCTTCCACTGTGCACACAGAAACACGATAACGCAACTGCTGTAGACAGGGCCATGTGGTTGACTTGTTTTGCTCTGCTCTGAAAGTGCAGTATTGAGCTGATGTAATAACATGTGATTTAGTAATTGAGTCATTACCAGTGTCCTTTATTATTTTGTCCTGTACTTAGTCACAAAGTGTACTATGGCTCAGCATTTGTTTTCTACTACACAGCATGTATTTATTTATGATTTGTAATGTGTTAACTCAGTCAGCTGACCAAGTGAAAGTGCGGTTTACAGAATGATTTCCAGGTGATCTGCAATTTCTATCTCTGGGGTAACTTAAAGCATAAACTGTACATGACAAACCCACACACCATGGAAGAATTAAACAAAATATCTGCCAGGAAATTGCCAGCATTCCTCAATGTGAACTACAGCGAGTCATGGTTTCCGCACAAGGTGCCAAAAATGTATGGACGACGGTGGCCAATTTCAGCATCTCCTTTACTTGGTAAGTAAAGCCTTTAAAAGTAGCTTTACAAATGTTGTATGATTACATCCACGCTGTTCTATGACAGTGGCAGTTGGTGATGAGGGCCAAGGACACGTACAGGCAAAACACAGCACAGCCGATTCAGAGTCTTTTGGATCACCCGTTATAAATATCTAGAGACTAGGCTTCACTTATTTTAAGCTGAAATATACAGTGACCAGTATAAACACATTATCAACACTGCATTAATTAATGGTTTTAATGCAGATTTTATACACAAAAAAAAAGAGAAATTTAAATATCAAAAGGCTGTAAAAGAAGTTTCTACTCCCAAAAAGTAAAAGATGATTGTAAATTTCAAAAGTTTACTTACCATCTTTGGGCTAATAAAAATTTATAAAAATGTTTAAAGAACATGCAATAAATTCACTTAACATATACAAACTGATATAAACAGTGAAAATTTTAAAATGATTTGTACAAGTATTTGAGTCGGCACATAGACACTTTTAGTTTCACTTAACTTACGTTTTATCCAGACATGTTTTGAAGACCATCGTCATCATTAACAATAGTTCCTTGACAAACTAAAAGTATGCATAGATCGACTCAAATATTTCTACAAATAACCTGGAATAACTTTGGTTCCTCAAAATAAATAAAATATAAACAATTTGTTAAATTTTTCTAAAAAGGATAAAATTCCAAATTATAAAAAACCTGCTTATTGCTTAACTGTTCAGTTCTTTCACTGAATGTTTTATACCATAGATAAATTCATGAATTCATAATTTTGATTATCTTATCTACTAAAAATACTAAGCTATACCACTTGTTTATTTTGAATTGAATTTTGATAAATTTGTAAATTAATGTGTTGTGGTTAGCTAATGCTGGATTTCTGACAATGAAGTCATTAATCCTCTTGCTCTCCAATATTTTTCACTGATGGATGGGGCACTAGAAGTGGCCGGGCATATTTGAAGTATGTATGATCCATCATCACCTTCAGTTGATGTTATGTATAGCATTGAACTGATTACTTTTCTGAGGATGCTGCCCTGTGAACTTGTTTCATGGGTCCTGTTCATCTGAGGGATGTACTTTGGCTCACATGGAAGCTTGATGACCAAGACTGTACTTAGTGTGAACTGTGATTTGTATTTTGATCACTTTGTAAAATATAGTGCATATAGATGTGTAAACAGTACGTATTACAAAATCTAAAATAAAAACAAATTTAGAGACTAAATTTACAAAAATTGTTAAGGAAAATGGAATAACGTTGGTTCCTCAAATAAATTTAATATACAAAATTTACTAAATTTTCTGGCATGTATCAATTTAGCTGTTTGTACTGGGACAGGGTTTACATTGGTACAACAAAACATCATTTGAAAACCTGAATGGAGCATTTTAGAAATATTAAATATAAACAGATTGATAAATCAGCTGCGGCACATCAGTTTTGGTCATTTAATCATGAAATAAATCCAGAGTTTAAATTATTACAACAATAAATGGACCTATAGATTTAATGGTTTGGGAAAAGATGTTTGTTTTAAAAAAACAGGGACTGCATTATGAATTTTGAAATATCACCAATAAATTGTATTTATAGGTTTTTTTTGTTTGCAGAGGTTGGCGACACATAGATATATTAAGTAATTGAGCATCTGTAACTACAGTAACCGTTTTAAATAGAGCTTTGAAAATATGATGGAGACATCATGAAACATGTTACCAGCATATCAATTCAAGAACTTGCAGTGATGCTTTTAGTCTCTAAATTTGTTTTTATTGTAGATTATGTTGCTTTACTGTTAACAGCTTCAGTTTTTCATTGAATTTAACATTATGTATTATTTTCTTTTTGCCAAACCCATGAATTCATTGCATTTCATAAGGTGAAGAAATTCTAGTTTATTCTCCACTATTCCATCAATAACAATGAAGCAACTCACCAAACAGTTTACATTTTCTAAATGTAAGTTTGAATATACTTTGTAGCGAGCTTTCAAATTTGGTTAAAATCAGTATCAAATCATAAAGTGAGCTTTCTCAAAATTTAAGGTTTTGATATAGAATTTAGTATATGCCCAAGTAATTTTATTCATACATATTATTTTATTGAATATTTGTTAAGTGCTTTTATCAACAGTCTGGAGAGATAGTTCGTTTCCAATTACCTTCTTGGCACTGATGGCTTGAGCAGCATGGGCAACACTTTGTATACACATGGTGAGGGCCTCCTGAGAAAGTCCCTGGAAAATGGGACGATCTACACAACGGTATAACCTGGAAAGGCATACAAGTGTACGGCGAACTGTTGGGTACCACATGCCATGGAGATCTGCTGGAGAATCTGTGGAAGAAAACTCTTATTAATATTTGTATTTAGCTACAATTATCCTCACTAATAAGAAACATCATACATATTTTTTGCATTGGTAACTCTGAAATTGCAAGCACAACATACAACAGTAAATGTACAAGGGTCATACTCAAAGTTGTGAGCAATAATTTTAAAAATCTTGACCTTTATTTTTGAGACAAACCAAGTGGATCATCTTAATCTATAGACTTTTCAACAGTCTCTATTTCTTTCCACACATTTTTCCCACTGTTCAGCAAATTTGAAAATACCCTTATGATAGAACTCTGTTCTAGGTGCCCAAAGACGCTAATGCACTGCTTCCCAAATATCCCACACAATCTTGTAGGGTTGACCTTGCGTCTGTTCCTTAACAGAATGGTAGTTGGAGGATGCCAAATCAGGACTGTAGTGAGGATGTGGAAAAGTTCCCCATATGTTGTGTTCTCCATAGGTTTCAGGATCATAATGATGGAATCAGCTCAAAAACAGACCATCACCTTCATTTTGAAAACTCTCTGAAGGAGTTTTTGGGTGTGGTTCTTGTTTGAAGTTTGTAGTCTTTTGTTAATAAATGTGGGACTCAATAGGCACAAACTTTTCAATAACCTAAGCTTCCAATAATTTCTTGCACTGCATTATGTCCTACTGCATTATGTCCTACTGCACAGTGACATGCCTTTCTTTTCTAATGAGCTAATCAATTCTTCCGTTATCGTGTTCCGTGGAAGCAGTTCAAGGCTCGCATTCCCATCTTTGAAATGTGTCACCCATTTCCTAACACTGCAGACATCTCCATAGGCACTTTGAAGCCTGCAGTGTCTGCAGGCACATTTCTCCTCTTTACCAAGGAATTCAATGACACCATGCTGTCAAAATAGAACATTGACGGCTGCCACTTTGGAAATGCTGGCTGTGGTCACATGACCAAAGCTAATGAGGTTACAATTAGGTAAGAAGTGGTGTAAGTTCTGTAGAGTATCAACATGCAGTCATTTGTTACATTGTTGGAATTTGAATTTTAACAACAGGTTGCTCACAACTTTCAGTGTGAACCTTGTAAATTTAAAATCACTGAAAATTTCACACAAGTAAGCAAATAATTAAATGATGAAAAATCAATCAATGTTAAACACTCATATTGCTCCACTTGCTATTTGGCAAAGCCATGAGGTGTGTTGGAAAGAATGTGAAACTGCCGAATTGTTTACGTGAGCTTATCTCACATACAGCGAGTGTTCAGATGTAATCATGTCTTCAGGATATCAATGTCTCAGGCAGGCATGAGATTTCGTTCATTTGTGTTTTATCAATGACCAAGTTACTATTATTTCGCTGTTCTAATAAACAAGATAAGAAGCGATCATAGTGTTCGACAGCCAAACTCAATGTGCCTCATCACTTTGCCAAGTAGTACTAAATTATTGGCAGGACCTGTTTTGGGGACTATTGTTCCCATTTTCAACTACTAGTTGACTAACTAGTCATTTCCCAATCTTCTTCTCTGGGTAAGCATAGAATCGTCTGGTATGGGGTTGGTGAATTTAAAGATTAAAATATTGTCTGCTTTTTAATTGATGTTCAAAAATTTTGATATATGCTTTTTCCTGTAATTCCAGTTCTACATGGTTATGTACTGATATTAACATTTGGCATTTTGTTGTACAGTTATGAGGGAACAGGATCAGCTGGTGCAGCTGAAAATGGGAATAGTAGGTCTCCGAAATATGTTGAAGCTGTATCAAAATAAATGGTGGGGAGGAGAGAAAATTAGATATTTCTCATTATGCTTTTAGGTTTCTCACAGTAGAAGAAAGGGATGCAGATAAAAGCACTCACTTCCAGTCCGAGATCGTGGCTGTTCAGGTACGGGTGGACCAGCACCATCACTGTTAATGCGAGCCACTTCTTGTGATGTTGCAGACCCCACTGAGGCTATTGACGACCTGGACTCTGACCTCCTTAAGGATGCAGCTGCAGCAGCTTGTTCCTGCAGTGACTGAGCAATGCTCTGTAACAGAGGTCAGCACATTAACTTACTATTCCTGTTGCTCCTAGGACCCACTGTCCCCCATTCTTGACTGCTGGTTAACTTGGCAGTAATGGTAACAACGAAACAAACCTTCCATCTTGTAAAAAAGTTCACCTACACACAGTTTGTATGTGTTGGAACAATCAAATAACAAATATTTAGAGACTACAAGGTTCACCTATCTCAATATTTGCTGTAAGTTGTTGGGAATTAAACTCAAATATTAAGATACAATACAGCAAATACTAAGATAAGTGAAATTTATAGTATCTTAATATTTATTATATTTGAGAGGTAGAATCAGGGTTGAAAAATTTAATGCCATAGTCCAGATTTGAACCACAGATCTTCCACTTCACACTGCTCAAATATGGCTTGTGTGTTTAAAAATACCAGCAGTAATTTGGTTGGCAAACAAAAATTTGTTATATTTGTTGACTTGTATTGCCTCACTGTTAATAGCTTCAGTTTTTCATTAAATACAATCAGATATCTTTGATTGGCCTGATATATGTAAACATTCCATAGTTGAAAGTAAAAATGACTGATTTGCAAAACTATAGCCCTGATGGATATTACATAATTATTAAAGATAAATAAAGTTTTAGTCATTAGTATTTGTTAATATTTGTTGATTTAATTTGCATCACTGCCTACAGCTTCAGTTTTTTCATTTTACCAAGTTATCTGACATTGCATTTTTGTGTTATACAACTCGCACGCATGCACACAATGAAAATAGCAACAAAGATTTGTTTTATTAGGTAACCCAACATGCAAATATAAAAAAGAGGACCATATTCCACCTAACATATGCAAAGTTATATAAACAGTGAAACTTTTAAAATAATTTGTAGAAGTATTCGAGTTGACATGGCGGCACCATGGCCGAGTGGTTAGACCATTTGCCTATCACCTAGGTGGCCCGAGTTCGATTCCAGGGACCCGCATGTAGTATTCGTGGTGGACGAAGCAGTGTCTGGGTGGCTCTTCTCTAGGTTCTCCAGTTTTCCCCACCACTCATTCCACCATTTGCTCCATCATCACCTTTCCATTCATCAATTTTGCCTGCATTTCAGATCATCCTCTTTCTCCCCCTCATACCTGTGTTGGACTGACCACCTGCTTCCAGGTCTTCACATAGGTTCATCTGCTCCCCAACAGGCATCTGATCCTAGGCACAGGTTTGTGTAGGTGCTCCATACGGAGCGGGTAATCAGGTAAAAAAGAAAATTTGAGTTAACCTTTAGACACTTATAGTTTCACTTCTTAATTTTTATCTGGGTGTGTTTTGAAGATCATTCATCTTCATTTTCAATGGTTTCTTGACTGGCACTTGAAGAGGAAGAATCAACTGTGGTTGTAACTGTACAAGTACCAGTAGAGAAACCGATGAGAATAAAGACAACTGCAACTGATCTTTGAAACATATCCAGATAAAAAGTAACAAACTATGAGTGTCTAAAGGTTGAACTAAATATTCTAATATTCTGATGCAAAATTATAAACCATCAAATAAATGATAGATTAGAAAATATGAAGTAGAGGAGGCACAGGGCTGTAACCAAAGTGGAACTTGTAAACAAACATTTACAATACTTTGTCAAGTTCATGAAATCCATATACTTCACAGATATAGAGTAATTAAACCATAATTTTAACTAGGAATAACTAGATTATTATAAATGTTGTAAATTTACTATAAATATATACTACAAAATTAATTGTAATTTGTTTATTATATAATAAAAGACATGTAGTATTCCTATGGAATGGGACATGCCCTTATAAAAAAAAAAAAAAAGAAAGAAAGAAAAAACAGAAAAGAAAAATCACACACACACAGGTGACCAAAAAGTATTGAATACAGGCTATAACTTTGACATAGATCAGTAAAGAAATTTGTAACAGCTTCTGTGGTCTGATGATTAGCATGCTAGCTTCCAAATCTAGAGGCCCCAGACTCAGTTCTGAGCTGCAGAATGAACATTTTTAGCCAGGATTATCCCCATCCCAAACCCCTAGCACTACAGCCCAGGAAGGGCCTTGGCTTGCCACCCAGCCGCTGTACCTCTGCCGACTACAGGCGTCATTGGTGGGGTACAATACTGGAGTTGGAAGGTGATGAGTGCCCCAAGCCCTCTCGTCCAGTTATGCGGCCTTCGCAACCTGGGGCCAATACTTCTCCATCAAGCAGCTCCTCATTGGCTGCGCCCCCCCTCCTCAGGCTGAGTGCATCCCATGCCAGACCTCCCAGTGGGGGAAAAATTCCCATGCTGGTACTGGGGATCGAACCCAGGTCCTCTGCGCTAGAGGCTAGCATGCTACCAACTGCACTATGGAGGTGGTCTATTCCCCATTCTCCCGTCTGGAAGTCTGAGCAAAAGAGTTAGGGAGTTTAATGTCAAAATCAGCAAACCAAATCTAAAATAAGAACAAATTAGAAACTAAATGCTTCACTTATCTTGCAATAATACTAAGATAAGCGAAGTTTTTAGTTTCTAATTTGTTCTTGTTGCTTCACTGTTAATAGCTTCAATTTTTCCTTAATTACCCACGCCAAATATTAAAACAACAGTGAAGATAGTGAACATTATTGAAATTATTGTTATAAAGGCAAAAGTCAATGTTATGGCCTAGAAAATTAAAGGCGGAACATAAATGTAATCCCTCCTCACCTATATGTCATAACAATCTATTAATTACCTCCATCATTTCTAATTTCTCTGGATATGCGAGGTCCCCAGGAGCAGGATTGTATTCCAGTATGTCAGATTTAAGGTAGCAATGAGCTCGGAAAACAAGTCTTTCCTGTACATCCTGCAGCAACTGCCATGCCACACGACCAAACGCCTCCAGGGGTTCGGCTGAAACAAAATATTCTAGTCAAGAGCAAAGAAAAAAATATGTGCTACATTATTATTTATTTATGCCAACAAACTTAGTGTGGTGTTTTTAAACATACAAGCCATGTGTGGGCAATGTTTGAGAGGTAGAATCAGAACTGAAAACTTCAATGTCACAGCCGAGATTTAAACCACAGACCTTCCACTTGCTGTAGTCGCTCTTACCATTAAGCTACTGTGACAACTCCCCAGAGTGACACTGAATTCTCCAATTCATATTTCTCTCATGTTGCTGTGTTACCTGTTTGAGAGGTAGAATCGAAACTGAACAATTCAATGCAACAGCCAGGATCTGAACCCGACTTCTACACGGCTGTTCTAACCGCTGAGCTACTGAGACACCTTGCCAGTATGACACTAAATTCTCCAACCGATTTGTATTTTCCCAGTAGACCACAAAGGAAATCTCACATCAGAGATAAATACCCTAAGGACGACTTACAATCGTAAGCACTTTATATCCCAGGATTATATAACCTTTAGATGGCAATTAGTTTTTATTTCTGCCAAAAAACTTACTGCTGATGTTTTTAACCACACAAGCTGTGTGTGGTCAATGTTTGAGAGGTAGAATTGGAACTGAAAAATTCAATTCCACAGCCGGGATTTGAACCACAGACTGTGTCATACTGGCAAGTTGTCACAGTATCTCAATGGTTAGAGCAGCCACATGTGAAGCAGAAGCTCTGTGGTTCAAATTCCATCTCCAGCACTGAATTTTTCAGTTATAATTCTACCTCTCAAACATTGCCCACACACAGCTTGTGTTTAAAAACACCAATAGTAAGTTTGTAGGCATAAATAAATAATAATGATGTGTTGCATTCACATGACTTTTATCTACTATTGTTTATTACTTTCCATGCATCCCACAGTACTCTACATACAAAATTCTTCGAAAATTGGGAATGTTTAAAAAAAATGGCTGTAACAATAATTTTAATTAATTATCAAATGTTTAAGACATTTTCTTAACAATTTAAATGTATATTTTGAATTTTCTGGGAATAGTCTCTTTAGTTCTTATCATTCTGTGTGACTTTTGCATAACTGGTAAAGTAGACAAAATATTACTACACAAAAAAGTACATCTTGTTAAAGGACATAACTTAAGCCTACTTAAGGAAAAATTGAAGCTATTAACAGTGAAGCAACAGAATCTAAAATAAGAACAAATTAGAAACTAAAAGCTTCACTTATCTTGCAATACTACTATGATAAGTAAAGCTTTTAGTTAAATAAGGAAAATTGAAGCTATTAACAGTGAAGCAACAAGATTCTAAAGTAAGAACAAATTAGAAACTAAAAACATTACTAAGATAAATGAAGTTTTTAGTTTCTAATTTGTTCTTACTTTAAAAGCTTTTAATTTCTAATTGGTTCTTATTTTAGATTAAGTCTACTTTTTTTTTGTGGAATTCAACATTTCCAAGATACTTCTTGTTCTTGGTTTAAATCTTCAAATACTTAATTTCAAATCAAATAATTTCAAAGCCAATCACATAGTAACCTGCTCTTAAAAGATTTGAGTATCACTTAGCTAAACTAAACCCCAGTGCAACAGCCCAAGAAGGGCCAAAGCTTGCCGCCCGGCCACTGTACCCCCCACCTCTGCCCACTACAGGTGTCAATGGTGAGGTGCAGTACTGGAGGGTGGGACGTGGTCAGTGCCCTGAGCCCTCCCGGCCAGTTATAGGCCTTCTTGACCTCGGGTCACTACCTCTCCATCAAGAAGCTCAATTGGTCCTCCTGGGACCTAACAAGGCTGAGTGCACCCCGTACCAGACCTCCCAGTGGGGGAAAAATCCTTATGTTGGTACCGGGGATCGAACCTGGGTCCTCTGTGCCAGAGGCAAGGAGTATCACTTAATCCCACTGTATTCCCCTACACACATTGTACCTATAAGGAAATATGTAATAAAACCATTTCTACAAATGTTTATCTCAATTAATATGAAATAGAAGAACAAGCTTCTGTAAGAATAATGTGTATAAGAATTAGAGAAGCTCATGTAAGTGCAGCAACACATAACATTTTTTATTCAGAGAACCTCAAAATAAGTGTTTCCAATGAAATCCACATAGCAAATTTTTGAGTGGAATATAATGCTTCAGTTTACTATAAGATAAGAAGTAGAGAAAATAAAAACTAAGCAAAGTTTATCATGCGCAGGATTATTAAATAAATCTGATTATATAACATGACTAGCATATTACTTTGTGATATGCTAGCAACTAATGTTGACTCTAAAGCATGTTACACGTAAATACTTACGATTACTCTGCACATGTTCCTCCAACATCTCTAACCGCAAGATGCTGCAAACCTCCGCCAGTGTCTCCAAATGGTTGATGTGTATTATAAATGGGCGCAGAACATCATACAATGTTGTGCACAGACCCTCCAGGTATTGACTGTAAACAGAACACACTACATGTTTACCAGATATTTAAATTTGTGATGTATTTATACAACATTAGTAATCATTTGTATATAAATATTTGCATAAAAATCCTTAGTTACATTAGCTTGTAAAACACAAAACGATTAAAGAAGAATTTTATATAAGTATTTATATTGCAGGAGTACAAATATCATTCAACAAAATAAAAAGAACTATGAATCTAAAATTCCAAGAAATGATTACACAATGTTAATATAACATTTCAAAAGATAAAAGATGGGAATCTATCACAAATCAAAACATCCCTGGATATGCAAGAAAAAGTGCAGTTGCAATTTTTGCCCCTTATGTCATCCTCAAGAGGAAATGGATCAAGATCATCTTCAATACTGTCCCGCTATCACCAATGTGGCATCATTGAGTGAAAGATACTGGAAAGCAAGAGAATTAATGGTTTCATTATCAGAAATCCAGCAATAGCCAACAACAACAGCAGCATGTTGTGACAGCAGCTGCATCCTCAAAGGATGGCTGAGTTTAGGTACCTCACACCACTACCTAAAAAGCCAGGAATATGCAGAATAAAATGCAATACCTGTGACAAAGTCTATATTGACAGAACAAAAGAAACAGGCACCAGGATTAAGGAGCATTTTAGTAAGGAAAAATTGAAGCTATTAACAGTGAAGCAACAAGATTCTAAAGTAAGAACAAATTAGAAACTAAAAACTTCACTTATCTTAGTAATGTTGTTATTCTTTTGCTGACCCTGGGTTTCAAGTTGTCTCCAACTCATTCTCAAAGCCATATAAACAAATTCGTTACCAAAGCTACAATCTTTTATTTTTTCTGAAAAACAAATACTGATATTCAATTTTTATTTACCAATCTCTGAAAACAAAAATTTATAAATACAATCTATAGATGGTAATTCGAAGTTCATGACACGGTTCCTGTTTTTTAAAATAAAAATTTTTTCCCAAGCCATTAAATCTATAGGACTACTTAATTGTTTTAATAATTTAACTTAATAAAGATGAATTTGACATAGAATATAAACACATTATTAACACTGCAGTAATTAATGGTTTTAATACAGATTTTATACATAAAAAGATAAAAAATTTAAGTATCAAAAAGCTGTTAAAGAAGTTTCAACCCTTAAAAAAATAAAAGATAATTGTATTTTTAAAAAGTTTACTTACCATCCATGGGCCAATAAAAAATTTACAAAGATTTTTAAAGAGTATGGAATAAATTTGGTCCCTCAAAATAAATTTAATATACAAAATTTATTTAATTTTTCTAAAAAAGATAAAATACCAAATTATAAAAAATCTGGCATTTATCAATTTAGCTGTTTAGATTGTGATAAGGTTTATATTGGTAAAACTAAACGTCATTTAGAAACCAGAATAAAATAACATTTTAGAAATATTAAATATAAACAAACTGATAAATCAGCTGTAGCAGATCATTTTTGGTCATTTAATCATGAAATTAATCCAGAAGTTAAATTATTAAAACAATTAAGTAGTCCTATAGATTTAATGGCTTGGGAAAAAATTTTTATTTTAAAAAACAGGAACCGTGTCATGAACTTCGAATTACCATCTATAGATTGTATTTATAAATTTTTGTTTTCAGAGATTGGTAAATAAAAATTGAATATCAGTATTTGTTTTTCAGAAAAAATAAAAGATTGTAGCTTTGGTAACGAATTTGTTTAAATGGCTTTGAGAATGAGTTGGAGACAACTTGAAACCCAGGGTCAGCAAAAGAATAACAACATTACTAAGATGATGTTGTTAGCTAATGCTGGATTTCTGACAATGAAGTCATTAATCCTCTTGCTCTACAACATTTTTCACTCAGAGCAATAGCAGTATAGTAAGAGAGCACCATATTTTTATGCTTTGGCGGTCACATCGCTCTCTCACAACCACCAGAATGTCTGGAGGACCACACCTGTCATTGGTTTACGGGTCTCACCGACCTGACCGGGAGAATTATCAAAATAAATTCACCGACCATATCCTCTGATTACCAGTCAGAGTACGTATTACATGCCATGACAGGTCAGCATGTTAGGGGTTAAGATTGGAAAAATAAAGACTCCCTAGCCCTCGGGAACCCTAATAGCATCGGGGTCGGAAGAGAACAAGAGATGACCAAGGTAAGGTCAGATAGAAAAGTTACAGTGAGGAGCAAAACACCAGTAAGTGGAAGTAATGTTCTGCTCAGCTTGGGTACCTTGTGGTCGCCATTCACATATCCCCTAGACGGAGACCCCTGAGTAAATACAGAAAATGTTGTTGTTAGCTAATGCTGGATTTGTGACAATGAAGTCATTAATCCTCTTGCTCTCCAATATTTTTCACTGATGATATTGAAGAGAGCAATAGCAGTAATAGTAACCGTTTTTTAGAGAGCACCATATTTTTATGTTTTGGCGGTCACATCGCTCTCTCACAACCCCCAGAATGTCTGGAGGACCACACCTGGCGTTGGTTTACGGGTCTCACCGACCTGACCGGGAGAAATATCAAAGTAAATTCACCGACCATATCCTCTGATCACCAATCAGAGGACGTATTACATGCCATGACAGGTCAGCATGTTACTAAGATAAGTGAAGTTTTTAGTTTCTAATTTGTTCTTACTTTAGCATTTTAGTAGTTCAGTAAATAGATTGGAAAATCTGTAATATTTGCCCAATTCTGGAAAGCAGACCATCATGTCCAACATAACAGCCATCTTTTCAAATATGTAGAGCAGGCAAGAGACCTTGACACTCAAGGAAAAAATGTATACGAAGAAATTCCAAACATGTCTAATGAATTTTGATCTTTCATTTGAAGAAAACCTGTTCATGAAGTTTGTCCATTCTACACCAGAGGGAAAACGCATGGCTTGTGTGTTTAAAAACACCAACAGTAAGTTTGTTGGCATAAATAAATAATAATTACCATCTGAAGGTTATTTAATCCCGAACATAAAGTACTTGCAATAGTAAGTCACCATTGGGGTAATTGTCTCTGATGTGAGACTGCCTTTGTGGTTTACCGGGAGAAATACAAACTGGTTTGAGAATTCAATGTCATTCTGGCAGGTTATAACAGTAGCTTAATGGTTACAGCACCCGCCTGGTAAGAAGAGGATCTGTGGTTCAAATCCCAGATGTGGCATTGAATTTTGAATTGCCCACACACGGCTTGTGTGTTTAAAAACACCAACAGTAAGTTTGTTGGCATAAATAAATAATAATTATCATCTGAAGGTAATTTAATCCAGGACATAAAGTACTTGCAATAGTAAGTCACCATTGGGGTAATTGTCTCTGATGTAAGACTGCCTTTGTGGTTTACCGGGAGAAATACAAACTGGTTTGAGAATTCAATGTCATTCTGGCAGGTTATAACAGTAGCTTAATGGTTACAGCACCCGCCTGGTAAGAAGAGGGTCTGTGGTTCAAATCCCAGATGTGGCATTGAATTTTGAATTGCCCACACACGGCTTGTGTGTTTAAAAACACCAACAGTAAGTTTGTTGGCATAAATAAATAATAATCTTTAAGTGTAATTGATTTCAGTTCTCCTTCAATGATTTTTTCTATTGGATTCCATACAGACCGAGTTATCCCAAATCCAAGATAACCTCACCCCCATCACCTTGGGAGAAGCTACATTATTTAATTTTTGGACAGAATCCAATAGGTGGTAGAGAAAGTAAAATGGTGCAGAGATGGCAATTATGAAGTATCAGGAGTTATCCATCGTAGCGCTCGACAGCCAAGGTCAGTATGCCTCAACGCTTTGACAAGTAATACCTGATAAGATGACATCACTTACGTGAGGAGTGGCGTTGGCTGCCCAAAGAACTGGTAGAACAGCTGATGTTCATCTTGACACACATGTACAAGAAATGCACAGCCACTTCGTACTAACGAACAGTGATCTCCTTTATGTGTCACTGACAACTCTGTCACAGAAGATGCCACACTTGAGCTTAACAGCAGTTCCCTCTGAGCAAAGTAGCACTGATGGCATTCATTCAACAGTTGCTGGTATCTGCAACATTCATATAACACATTGTCAAGCTAATGTGCTTCAATTACATTTTGTGCATACATCACTTTGATTCTTACAGTTTACTTTATTAATGACAACCAGAGGTTGGACAATTTATGGATAAATAACCTTCAAATTATGTACAGTCTTTTCATAAGTAAGAAATAATGCAAATAAGACTTTCCATACATAAAGCAAATCAGTGATAACTGATGGTCCTCAGGCACACAACTGTGTAGGTAACCTTAAATCCCAGGACTTAAGTACTTACAATAATAACTGTAAGTCACCATTGGGGTAAGTATCTTGAGTACAAGATTTTCTTGTGATCTACTGGGAGAATGTGAATCAGATTAAAAATTTAAGGTTGTGCCAGCATGTTGCCATGGTAACTCAATGCTTAAAAGCAGCCACACATGGAATGAAGGATCCATGGTTCAAATCCCAGCTATGGCATTGAATTTTTCATTTCTTATTCTACCTTTTAAAACTAAACTCAATTTAATTTAAAAGGTGAGTCAATTGATAACACTAAACAACACTTACAACATAATTTTGCAGAACGCGTTCCAAAGGTTAACTTTCCTCCATTATCAACTGGACAATAACTAGGTTTCCATCGTATTTCATGGTGTGGATGGCGATGCTTCTTCTGGTAACGGTTCAAGGAACTTCCTGAAAATATCTTTCTGAGGAATGTCGAAATTAAATACTCGGTTTCTATTTTTTAAAATGAAGATTTGTTCCCATGAACAGTTCTTGTTTTCCGGTTATGTGTTTGAGAAGTTTCGGTTCTAGCTTTATGTCATGATTTTTTGTCCAAAAGTGAAACGCAACTGCTGATTTTTCTAATTGTTTACTCTTGATGTTCCTTACGTACTCCTTGGATTTAATTTCTAAATTTATTTTGGTTTTTACTATGTATATTTCATTACAATCACTCCATTCAATTTGGTATATGCCAGATTTTTTGTTAGGTGGAATAGCATCTTTGATGTTTGAAAGTAGCAGCTTTTTTATGGAGTAATGGTTTACTGGTGCTAGCTGAATGTTGTATTCCTTGAACACTTTTTTAAATTTATCAAAGGCCCATGGATGATATGTGAATTTTTTGAATGTCATTTTTGTTTTTGCTGCTGTGAGAGTTGTAGCCTCTTTTAATAATTTTTTCTTTTCTGCTCGTTTTACTTTTTATCTACTAATTCTTTGGGGAAGCCATTTTTTTGTGCTATTTCAATTATTTTGTAATATTCTGTTTTGTATTCTTCTGCTGAAAGAGGGATGTTCACAAATCTATGTTAAACTATTGAAAATTGCTTGTTTGTGGCTTCAATAGTTTAACACATAGATTGGTGAACATCCCTCTTTCAGCAGAAGAATACAAAACAGAATATTACAAAATAATTGAAATAGCACAAAAAAAAACGGCTTCCCCAAAGAATTAGTAGATAAAAAAGTAAAACAAGCAGAAAAGAAAAAATTATTAAAAGAAGCTATAACTCTCACAGCAGCAAAAACAAAAATGACATTCAAAAAATTCACATATCATCCATGGGCCTTTGATAAATTTAAAAAAGTGTTCAAGGAATACAACATTCAGCCAGCAAAAGTAAACCATTACACCATAAACAACCTGCAACTTTCAAACATCAAAGATGCTATTCCTCCTAACAAAAAATCTGATATGTACCAAATTGAATGCAGTGATTGTAATGAAATATACATAGTAAAAACCAAAAGAAATTTAGAAATTAAATCCAAGGAGTACGTAAGGAGCATCAAGAGCAAACAATTAGAAAAATCAGCAGTTGCGTTTCACTTTTGGACAAAAAATCATGACATAAAGCTAGAACCGAAACTTCTCAAACACATAACCGGAAAACAAGAACTGTCCATGGGAACAAATCTTCATTTTAAAAAATAGAAACCGAGTATTTAATTTCGACATTCCTCAGAAAGATATTTTCAGGAAGTTCCTTGAACTGTTACCAGAAGAAACATCAGAAGAAGCATCGCCATCCGCACCATGAAACACGATGGACACCCAGTTATTGTCCATTTGATAATGGAGGAAAGTTAACCTTCGAAACGCGTTCCGGAAAATTATGTTGTAAGTTGTTTAGTGTTATTAATTTACTCACCTTTTAAATTAAATTTATTATAACACTGTTTTCAAACTTCTATGAAAGGAAGATAAACTCAATTTACTTTTAAGATAATACTCGGACACATCAAATTTAATATTTTGGAAGGATAATGTTTACAAACAAAACAAAAAAATAAAGAAAGAAAAAACGAACTGCCACTATTTTACGGGGTGACACATTGGAATAAAATTTTAAACGTGTATGTATTGTTTTTTCAAAGTTAGTATCTTATTCAGTTGCATGAACAATTTAATTTGTTTCCTACAAAATGTTTGGTTACTATGGGAACAGAGCTCTCTCCATTTGACTACTTTTTATGAGGACACATGAAATATAGTCTTTGATACAAGGCCTAATATAGAAGAGTTAAAAATGAGGATCAGAGTGATTGAAAATTTTCAAGAATTCATGCTTTGACTTAGCCACCACCAGATTCTAAATGGGATGCATTTTGCATGCCTTATTAAATAATTAAAACTAATTTGTTTCAGTAATTGTGTAAACTGGAAGAAAATTAGTAAAGCCAACAATGTATTATAACATGACATACTTATTATCCACTTAGCTTTCATAATTAAAATATTTATTATATATCTTTACTTGTTATTAAGTATATTTGTATGTTTTAATATGTATATGTCCAGAATATTAATCAGAAATATTAAAAATAACCAAAAGTATCAATAAGAAAACATTTTGTCCACCATGTGAAAATAAAAGCTACAAAAGAATGTTGACAAATCATATAGGAGATCAAACAAATATAAGAAAGTTTTTAAGTAAGAAGTTAGTGGTTAGCATTCTTCTAAAAGATGCCACATAAGATGGCTCCAAAGTAACATGTTGGACTCGCATTCAGGAGGTTGTGGGTTCAATTCCCATGGCCAAGCTTCCTGATCCATGGGTTTTTTCGGATTTTTTCTTGTCGGTCTGGGTGACTGAGATGGCTAGACACTGGCCTACTGATCTCCAGGTCATGGGTTCAAATCCGGCCCTGATCGATGGTTTTTAAGTGTGCTTAAAAACGATAGTTCCATGTCAGTAGATTAGTAGTATGTAAAAGAACTCCTACAGGACAAAATTCCGGCACACTGGCAACGTTGATACAATCCTGGCAATTTACAGCATCGTTAAACAAAATAACTTTTTTTTTAATTTGAGTCACCAGGGAATTACATCCCCCAAATTTTCTGTCCCTCCATTTAATGGCTTCATTGCCAGATGCAAGGCACTAGAAAACAACATCTAATTTCACCTTAATTTCAACAGTCTTTCAGGGTGGAAATGTTGGCAATGGGCGAGTTGGCGCTGCTATGTGAGAACTTAGTACACTGTAACTGCTTTGCTTGGCAGATGGATGGCATTGTAGCTGCATGACTGGTGAACTTGGTGTTGAGAAAACATGAATGTACACAGTCATGACACTAGAACTAGGCAAAACTATTTTAGAAGTAGATTAAGAGGCTCCCTTGGAAAGAAATGTATTGAGAGTAATGCAAAGGATTTATATAATCACTTACCTGGTGAAATTAAGGAAATAAAGAATGAGGTGAAAATGAAAATGGAAATAAAGTCCTATCTCATCAAAAATGTATTTTATTCTGTAGAAGAGTATAAGGCAGGAAGAAATGTACACTGTTAGTTTACCTCTCCTTTAAGAGTAGCTCTGAAGTTAAAATCTGATACTTGTGTATACTTAACTAAAATTGTAATCTCATGAAACTCTTAAAATTATAAAAATTGTAAATGTATTCACTTGTCTTATGTACAAAATTCTTCAAATTGTAAAATGTATATGTTTTTTTTATTTTTTTATCTGACGAACCTTGTAAATTTTATTACATTGGTGAATAAACTGATACTGATACAGATGAAGAATCTCCAGCACACACTAGGCATGCTCATGCTGGCTCCCGCTACTCACCTGGGGTTCCAACATGCATGCAGAGCACTCTCCTTTCATCCCTTCCTCCCGGGGCCTGCCATACAATAGCCTCAAAAGTTCAATGTGGAATCCTCTACCTCTTCTAACAGATTCAGGATTCAACAGACACTTGCATCTCAGTGTACCAGACAAGCCTAATTGATAACAGTACTCATTGTGAATATTTAATTAGCTGGTATGCTTTTCAGTATTAAAGAATTAATAATTAGTCTGTTGTAATTATTGAATTCAATAGATACAAGGGTACACCAGGAGTGGAAATCCCCCTCGATTACCAGGGAAAGTTAGTCTGCAGCACTATCCATTGGGGCAATAAATTAGGTTACTAAACCCCCAATTTTATATAGAGACTGAAGTGGGTGCACCACTTACATGTGTCAACCTATTTGGGAAGACTACCAGAAACTTGGTAAGGGCACCAGTATTCTATCATACCAGCTACTAGCTCCATAGGCGAGTACTAGAGGATATTGAGGTGTCTCACAATCCTGCCAGGGCACCAATGCCCCTATGTACCCACAGATATCAGGAACCACTGTCCAGTAGAGATCAGTGTTGCATTAGCATTAGATACCATTTGTTATAAAGCATCTACTCAATCATTAATAAAAAACGTTCTGCTTACACATTTTAGAGTTGTAGCTTTACTTACTCTGAGCTGCGAATTACTCGTGTTTCTATTTGAGCAAGGATTGGTTTCAACCGTGGAGCAGATGCCTGGAACTTGCCGTAACAAAGAGTGAGGGCTGTGTGGTTTGCTGGAGTCACATTGGTAGCTGTGTGTAATGAAGGAGTCAGTACTTGCTGAGTTGCATGTTGTAATGCTTGCACCACATGTGAACGCACTAACGCTACTGCTCGGGAGAGACAATGATGAAACCTTGCCAGGTACACTCCAGACTCTTTCCACTTTTTCTGCAAGTAAAACCATAAATGTATGTTTGAATCTAATATTTCAACAAAATTAGTTTTGTATAATTTAAATCCACTGCATGATTTTATTACTTTTACTGTCTTACATGTCAATTCAGTTTACTGCTGTTTAATTATTATTATTTTTTACTTTCGCTGCCACCGACTTATAGTAGGCAAGAGGAAGTATTCATTTCACTCAAAAAGTTGATGCCAAGATTTCAACAGAAATATATGTTTTGAGGCTCCCTAAATAAATTAAACAAAAGTACTATTAGATAAATGTTTTCCTTGTCTGCACAAACTGTATAACTCAATGCATCCGGACAAAAATAAGTGCAAGTAAAACTGTAAGTATCTATAGGTCGATTCATATACTTCTAAAGCATTTGAAAAGTCTCACTATCTATATCACTTTGTATACATTAAGAGGAAGTTATGTCTTACTTTTCTTGTGGCCATGGAAAAAAAACAGAATTTCTATTGGTGCGGTTTTTGTAATTATTAATGACGTTGTGTCTTTGAGCTATTGAGATCTTTGTGATCTCGGGGTGTGGTATCGGATGGAATGAAAAATCACACGATGTTTCTTCACCACAATGTATTATTTTATTAACACTTTATCGATATTTTACATTAAATAATTCCTCTTAGCACCATTCTAAATGATTTAAAACGTTTCCACTTTTTCATTTAGTGGAACTAATGCTTGATGAAAGTTTGGTGAAAATTCTATGTTCACACTACCTAAATATGTCCTTTCACCTCGATTACACACACGCGAGTGGGCAGATTATGGCATCACCTCACACGACACCGCCTTTTTCATATACATCCGCGTATGCATCCATAAAATAGTTCTTTCTTGTTAGGGAAGCGATCCCTAACCATCTTCCCTTACTTTTATTATGGAACACATATAATTCTAATATTTATACATATATATTAAAATCAAATATGGAAAGATTTATGACATTGAGACAGAATATTGACTAATAGAAAATTGTTCATGTAAATATTTTTATAAGAGTATGTAAATTTTTAATTTATGTAATTTGGATGTATTAGGAACTTATTTCTTTTTAATAATCAACATCCAATCTCTTGTCGTCACTTTGAGTTCGACCAATGAGAACTGTTGCGCGGATGAATACAAAAGAATGGCGGTGTTGCGTTATACCCACGCCAAAAACTACTTTCATTAGCGTCTATGACTTCAAAGTGTAAAGACGTATAATTGTTGATGGCGTGTGAAAATGTGAATTACACAAACTTTTAACCGGCATGGACGCTATCCAATTTTAAAAGTTATTTACCAAGTGAAATAGTGATGTAAAGTGAATATAAAGAATAAATGTGTTTATAATAAAAGTACGTTGATTTATGCATTCCATTCCACGACCACATCCCCTGATGATAAAAGTGGCGTCTGCTCCAACAAACTTTACACCTTTTAGCAAAAACAGTGCCCCATTTGCTACCATATTCACGCTAATATATGTGTTAATAACCATCTTTTAATAAATCCCCGCCACAAATGGCTTGCCCAACGTGGAGCGCGAATTTGGAGTGGAATGCAAAATTGAGAGTGCGAAGTGCTAACACCAAAAGAACGCTATCTTATCGTGAAGGAGAGGGACGCCATTAGACCATCGTCTGATATCAACAAAACATCGATACACGGAGAATCAACGAGGGAAAAACACCGGAGATCATCTAGCGAAGCCAACTACCCAGGAGACGTAAATAACCGGACGAAGAACCAGCAGAAAAGAAAGTAGGATCAAAATTTTTTATTTTTTTTTACGTACATTTGATTTCCATGTTATTGAGAAACGGCAAAACAACAGGACTTTCAACATTAAGTGAATTAGATAAAGGAATTAAAATGTCGCGAAAAGAGATAGAAACAGGAGTGGGGGAAGGGGCAGATAGGCCTAGTTACCAGGAAGGATTAGAAGGTGAACAGGCGGAAATAAGCAAAGACCAAAGGTTAATGATGGTGATGTTTGAAAGACTAGAGCAAAGTTTAAGTCAGAGTATAGGTCAGAAACTGGAACAGAATAAGGAAGAGATAGGTCAGAAAATGGAGGAAGTGAGAAAAGACTTAGAACAGAAAATGGAATTAGGTAGACAGAACTTAGAACAGCAAATGGAATTAGGTAGACAGAACCTAGAACAGAAAATAGAATTAGGGAGACAGGAGTGTAAAGAAAATATGAAAGTAATGGAAACTAATTTAAAATTAGTTCATAAAAACTTAAATGAAACAAAGGAAGCCTTAGAAGCTAGGATAGAAATTGTAGGAGATAGGATGGGAAAGATAGAATCAGAGATGAGGGAGAATAAAATTGTGTTAGAAGGAGAAATTGCTAGATGTAGGGATGAAATAACAGAAAGTAATACAAGTGTAGACTGTAAGATAACAAATGTAAAAGCAGAAATAACTGAGGGATTAAGGAAAGAGATTGAGGTAGTAAAGAAAGACATTATTAATGAAACTGTAGAACAAATTGTAATTCCTAAAATTAAGACAATGAATGATGTGATGCTTTCACAACAGGATGCTATAAATGATATGAAACAAAGCCACTTAGAAATAAAGAATGATTTAAAATCAATTTGTGAAGAAATGAAAAAAGGGAAAGAAAATTTGGCTAATGTAAATGATGTTGTGAAGGCATTACAAAGACAAGATGATTTAGATGTAAGTAATGTACAAGATGAGAGTTACTTGAGTAATGTACAAAATGTTGACTCACCATACAGAGAAAGAGGTTCACAACCAAACAATGACACAACACACAACACATGTTACACCAACAGCATATTACATGAAATCACACCACCTACATTTGACGAGGAGAAGGGAGACGATCCAAAACTCTTTGTTAAAGAGATGGAAGAATACTTTAAAGTGAAAAGGATACCAAGCGAGCTTAGGATGATGATAGTAAAGAAAAGCTTAAAAAACAAGGCATTAGAATGGCTCAGGTTAACACTAGCTGGTCACGAGTCTTATAGCTCATTCAGAAATTTATTCCTATCAAGGTACTGGGGCCCAGCTAAACAAAACCAAACTAGGGTAGAGCTAGCGACAGGTAGATACGATCCAGCCAAAGGGTTGTCATTGGTCGACTATTTTATGAAAGTAGCCAACAAAGGAAAGCTATTAGACCCCAACTTGTCGGAGGCAGAACTAATTGCCAGCATAACGAGACATTTCCCAGACACAGTGAGAACAGGATTAATTGTTGCGAGGCCAGTAGATTTTGCAGATATGATAGAACTGCTGACAGCCTTCGAAACACAAAATGGTCGGCCTAATGAGCATAGACATAGGAACGGTCACCCAAACTCACCCATCCTAAACCGAAACATGACTACGAACAACCAGAGTGAGGGAGAACTTAGAAATACTAGGAGTACCCATGAAAGGGGGAGAGGGGCACACCATTTCCCACAACCACATAATCATGGCGAGAGGATGGAGAACACAAGACAGCGGTACCACGACACGATACCGAGGGGTGAAACGAGACACCAAACATATACATATGATCGTGGAAGACTAGGAGACCATACCCATCAAGTGAATCACATACGATTCAGTAGGGAACACTTGAACAACCACAGACCGTCATATGACAGAGGTTCACGCCAAAGGTTCAGAGACCAATGGTACACTAACAACACAAGACAGCAAGAAGTAGAAGAAGATGTGCCAAATAGGGCAGATGCTGCACAAAATACAGAAACAACCACCACCAACACTCAGGAAAATTACAACAACTAAGTTCGTCCCAACTGGCTGGATGACAAACAACAATATCTCGGCAACTTACAATTGACATCGACACCATGATGGCTACACGAAGAGAGAGATGGAACCACTGGTCATAACAAAACAGCTGGGTGACCACACATATGAGCTACAGAATACAAATGGCAAGTTGGTAGGAAGATACCATAAAAACAAATTGAAGCCATACAAAGAAAGGGCCAAATAGTCTTTGTCAACGAATGTGTAAGGCAGGAGTAGTAGAGATGAAGGAAGATAACAATTTTAATGGGTTACTTATAGAAAATCATGTCCAGATTAGGAATTACAACAGGGAAGAAGATCAACATAGTCATTGGCTATATCGACCACAAAGAGCATTGTCAACAAAGACAGATGAGGACACTGATTGTCATTAAATAAATGAATCATAGCGACGGAAGATAATATGTTTTTGACATAAGGATGTCAGGGACAAAGATAAAAATGAATCAATTATGATGAAAAAGATATGATATTTCGACACAAAGATGTCGAGAGTAAATTGAGAAGAAAAATAATACAATTACAGAATAATTGTAAGTATAGAAGTTTTCTCTTATAAAAATAAGGGACGAAGAAATGACAATTAGTGAAGTAAGGAAAACCATAACCAGAAAAACAATGCCCATGAATTGAGATGAATATAGCCAATGATAAGCTCGAAGAAATGTTGAACCAAACAACAATGAATAATAACCCAATCAAGAAAATTAGTACCATTAGTAACATCAAAGTTTAAGAACCAACTCAATAACCTGCCTATACATAAGTTTGTAAGACAAAGAAGGCGAAAAACTGAATAAAATATTGCCATAAATATGATCATAATTATTAGCTCAAAATTTGTATCCTGTTTTTCTCTCCTCATAGCAATGAATACAAGTCAAAAACCACATGAAACACTTAAATTATATTTGTGTCAATGTCAAATGTACAATAACTGTGTATGTGTTGTATAAGAACTGAATATGTGTTGTATAATAACAACATATATGATATGATAACTGGATATATTGTGTAATAACTGAATATATTGAGTAATAACTAAATGCTTTATGCCAAAACTGGATGTGTATTGTGTAATAGCTGAATATGTATTGCATAATAACAGAACATATGTGATGTGATAGCAGGATATATTGTGCAATAACTGAATATGTATTGTATGATAATTGGACATGTTGTGTAGTAATCAAATGTGTTGTACAATAACTGGATATGTATTGTATAATAACTGAAAGTGTATTGTATAATAACAACATATGTGATATGATAACTGGGTATATTGTACAATAACTGGATATGTACTGCATAATGACTGAAAGTGTATTGTATAATAACAACATATGTGATATGATAACTGGGTATATTGTACAATAACTGGATATGTATTGTATAATAATTGAATGCATTGTGTAGCAATCGAATATGTGAAGTTTATAAAGACATGCTGTATCATGTCAAAACAAAGGACAAAGACAAACAGTGAAGAAGACTGTAAAGAAAAAAAATATATATTGTACAAAGTGATTGAATCATAGAAGTAGGGAGAAGTATTGTATTGTGTTTCAAGATTGTAAATAAGGTGACAACTTGAAAAACAAAACAAGGGGCATATGAGACAGAATATTGACTAATAGAAAATTGTTCATGTAAATATTTTTATAAGAGTATGTAAATTTTTAATTTATGTAATTTGGATGTATTAGGAACTTATTTCTTTTTAATAATCAACATCCAATCTCTTGTCGTCACTTTGAGTTCGACCAATGAGAACTGTTGCGCGGATGAATACAAAAGAATGGCGGTGTTGCGTTATACCCACGCCAAAAACTACTTTCATTAGCGTCTATGACTTCAAAGTGTAAAGACGTATAATTGTTGATGGCGTGTGAAAATGTGAATTACACAAACTTTTAACCGGCATGGACGCTATCCAATTTTAAAAGTTATTTACCAAGTGAAATAGTGATGTAAAGTGAATATAAAGAATAAATGTGTTTATAATAAAAGTACGTTGATTTATGCATTCCATTCCACGACCACATCCCCTGATGATAAAAGTGGCGTCTGCTCCAACAAACTTTACACCTTTTAGCAAAAACAGTGCCCCATTTGCTACCATATTCACGCTAATATATGTGTTAATAACCATCTTTTAATAAATCCCCGCCACAACATGTTTGGGCAAACTTAGTTGTTCCTAACAATGAACATTATTAACACGTTTTCGTCATTTAACCAACACATACCAACGTCAAAAAACAAATTACACTTTTAACAAATATTCACATAAACGATTTTCTTTTGGGGTCTTCTAATATTCTGTCTCACTATGTCATCACTTAGTGAGCTGCTCCTACATTGTAAAATTTGAGAGGGTTAATTTCCTTGAAAATCTTTGTGTAACAACCTTGGATGACACCAAAGTTAAATACCAAGTTTGCTATTTAATTCGCTCTCCCCCACAACCACCCACAGAGAAATGGCCTTTTTCTAAAAATGCCTTTTCGGTGTTAAAGGTGTCTACAACCGTATTTCTGGTGAAATCTCAACATCAAAGTTTTGGGTGGAATACAATACATGCATAGTAGAGAAAATACAAACATCTTTCTGACACTAACATGGGCTCCAATGTACTCCATGCAGCTATCCAGTTTGTCCAAAATGTCAACGAAGGCATCACTAGAGATAGAGAGAGTGGGCGAAGCCAGGCGATTACTGAGTGAATCCAGTACTGTAAAATACTGCAGCCTCTTCCCCACATCTTCACATACTTCATGTAGTTTTGTCTGAAACAAATACACATTGTAAATATTAATCTATATATATATATATATATATATATATATAAATCAATTGCCATGCATTAGTCTCGGTAAACATAAAAAATGGCTCGACTCATTTGAATTTCTTTTTTGCTTTGTTTGCCTCATTGCTGGGATGGTTTAGAAAAAGAGAACATTAGGAAAAACCTAAAGCAGCAGCCGAAAAACTGAAAAAATCAATACTGGTAATTTTGTGTGGGAACTGCCACTTTGGATTACTTTCAATATATGGCGTTTGTGGCAGACCTATCATTTGACAGTGGCATATACTCATATTACATTAAAAATTGCTTTTTAGTAAAAAAGGTAGTGGATTTTGAGAACAGATTTGGTTAAATCGAATGCAATTACATTTTGCGAACATTCATTTTGTTCAACCATTCTATTAAGGTAAATTGACTTTGCAGGCTTAGAAATAAAAAAATTCATTCAAATGGTAATTATTATTTATTTATGCCAACAAACTTACTGTTGGCCGTATGTGTCTGTGGTTCAGATCCCAGTTGTGGCATTGAATTTTTAAGTTCCAGTTCTACCTCTCAAATTCATTCAATTTTCTTTTAGCAAAACTCAAGGAATTAGGGCAGCCTTAGACATAACCACAAAATGTGTTTTAGCAAGACTCAAGGAATTAGTTTGTGGATTTCAATATTTTAAAGTTCTCAAGTTCGACAAATTTGAGTGACTATGAAAACAATTCTGTGTCAGAATGCATGTCATGTAAATAAAAGACATTAAATTAATTTGAATTAGAAACAAATATCATTTAATAACCAAACAACACTGGAACCTTACACAATGCATCTAATATTATCAATGAATTGCAGTTGGAAGGTTGACTAGGATTGATAATCAAATCACTTATGAAGAGCTAGTTACAATCAAATCAATTTTAGGTGCTACGAAGTTCACCGGATCATCTAGTCCTTAGTAATTATGACACCAAATGTTGAATACAGAGGGAATGTGACTGTTTGAATTGCATGTTTTGTTCTGTTTCAATTTATGATCATTATTGTGTCTTATGCCAAGGTATTATTGTTTCATCTGTACACCCCTCTTTAACTTCATAGTCATATTAAGGGCTTTGACTTGAGAAACAACTGCTAAGACTGTCCACAACCACCTAACAATGGTAACCATGATCCCGGGAATGGCCAGCAAGGCAGCACTCAATATTTTGGTTCACAACAGCCCAGGAATGATAACAATAAGATACCAGAAAATGAAAGGGATATTGCGCATTGGGAATTCATTTGTTTCTAACTGACCAATGATACTATTTCTAGCTTGTAACGAGACAGAGCTCTAGCAGCTGTTTCATGACACGGCCACCTTGATTAATACACACAGTGAAAATTCTAATACGCATCATATGAATCTAACATGGCATGCCCGGTAATGGCAATGAATACGTTAAAACTTAGCCAAGACTTCTTTCCCATTCCTAGGGCCCAGGAGAGCTTTCCATCAGTTGTGAACATTCCCATTTGAATACATGTATTTCAAGCTTATCATTCTGGTTATCATTACCATTGTCGGTGGTTGTAAATCAGCCTATAGTGTTACTACTACATGAACTTTAGATTTACCTAATGTTGGATTGTTTGCTATTAAACTTGCTTGCATTTATACCTCAAGATCCCACAACCACAGGGAATGATTCTGGTTAAAGAAAAATTCCCTGCCCCAGCTGGGAATAGAACCGGAACCTGTCTTGCAAGAAAGCTCAGCTTCTGCTCTGCTGGTGTATTCTGTATCCAAATGGTTTAATTTTTAATTTGAACAACTCTCATACTTGGAAAGATTGCTTGCATTGAGCTGCAGGCTGATTTAATACTGGTGTTACTGGCATGTTTGCTTGCCAGCAGAAACCGAGTAACAACATTCATGTAAGAAATGTATTAAATACAAATTTCTAATACTCATAAAGGTTAAATGATTGCATGCATTAGTGTAATATTTGAAACTTTCATGGCGATGATTATTAATTAGAGCTTTTTGGGTTGCCAGCCATAAAATATTTATGAAATTGTTTGAGCTTTCAACCATATATATAATATATGGACATCATCGGGAAATAATAAATGGCCATCTCAAACTCATGGCCTTCTTTAAAGTATTCCTGTCCAACCTATACTCAATTGTAGGCCGTTGTCCCTTTTAAAATTATTTGGCCCTAATTTTCAATTGTCTCTTTTGTGAGTTGTCATAATGCCAGTTACTGCAGTGTAAAACCGAGATATCATCAAATAAAATTCTGTGATCATTATCAAGACTATACTGTGCTGTTGCTGATTTTTCTGGTTGTAGCAGCTGTAGATTGCACTTGTGCATGCATTAGCTTCAGACGTATAGCAAAGAGACCAATTTACTACTTCCTGGACTTTGATCTAAAGAATTCTTTATCAAAATAGCTGCTAGCTGATTCAATGTCAATGCCTTTACACTTAACACTAACAAAACCCAGGTTATATTTTAAAATATTTTTGGAGAAAACACACGTTATTTTAACAATTATTCTAACTTCTTATTGCTCTAAATGCACTTTCTATCCAGAACTTACAAGGGCATGTTCCAGAAACTATATCCATCTCTTCAGTGAAGTTAGGGTAATAAACACATCACAGGTTATATATTTTATACTGAGGCGATATTTTTTGAAAAAGCCTCCTGAAATATTTGAATGTTTAGTTATAGTGGTGGCAGAAAAAGCCCCCTAAAATTGTAAATCACTATTATAGTCGGCAATAATGTCTGTATTCAATTGTCTTGTTCTTGTTCTAAAAAAGTCTGGATTGGCGTCGCGTGGAATACACGAAGTCCGGGTAAAATTATAATTTAGAGGCATATAATGTCATAATACACAAATATTCTTGCGTAAAAGTAGAAATTACTCTTCGCAAAAGAGACACATAATTTATGAAGCGGGTCATAAACTAAAGAAGTTAGAGAATATACAAAAGTGTGTGGTCCGTGATTTCGATGTGTGAACCCTGTATGTATGATATGAAGGACGCCAATCCATTATATTGAATTGTGTATCTTTGAGTGAGAGTGAAATAATAAACGAGTTCTACAAAGTAAATTTGAACTTTAATTACTCTTACTGTATGTTGAGCCGTACTACGCCCTGGATGCAAGCAATTTACTGGACTACTGGTGAAAAAGTCATTCAAACTCGCCACTTTGCTAGCCCGGCAAAGAAGAATTGACACACCCCCCCCCCCCCCCCCCCCACACCAAACAGCAGATGGTACCCCCAGATCCCAGTGAAGTAACAATCAAACAAGATTAAAATGTTACAATACTCATGCAAGCTTCTGATAATATGCTCTCTGACATTAAATTTCAGGGCATTGTTTTGGGTTCCAAGCTTACTGGGCTGCTCATATTTCCTATGTCTGTATTAACTTTACAGAAAAAGGCTTTAAGAATTATATATGGCTTATCATTCAATGCTCATTGTCATTCTATATCTAGACAATTTAAAATTATTCTTATTCTTTTCCTGATTATCCTCTTCTTATGTAGGACTTACACACCCTAGGACTTACAAGCCAGTGCCTAGGGTCAGACGCCTGTCAGGGAGCAGAGGAACCTCTGGACCGGACAGAGTGAAGACCTGAAAGCGGGTGGTCAGCCAAGCACCAGGTATGAGAGTGAGGAAGAGGATGATATGAAATGCAGGCAAAATAGATGATTGGAAAGGTGATAATGGAACAATTGGTGGAATGAGTGGCGGGGGAAACCGGAGAACCTGAAGAAAACCCGCCCTAACACTGCTTCGTCCACCACGAATACCACATGCAGGTCCCTGGGATCGAACCTGGGCCGCCTAGGTGGTACGTGAGTGCTCTAACCGCTCATACACGGCGCCGCCCAATTTAAAATTCGGACTGTAATTAATATATATTGGCTTGCTGTAAATTCATTTTATAACCTTAATGAATTTTTTCAAGATAATACTGGTGTGTTTTGAAGTGTCCAGTTTTATTGTTAATCAGTTAATACTGAACTGCAACATTTTACTCTATTATTGATAATAACTGCTTTTGTTGCAGTTCTAAAACATCAATAAATATTGAATTGCATTCACAGCAATGTATTTGTTAACCATACATCATGACTTTCAAGATATATATAGCATTCTTCACATTTCCAATCTCTAAAAAGTGTCATAAGCTTGGCCTGGAAACTTTATAATGGGGTCAAATTATGCAGAAGTGAATATGAAACTTCCAGGGCATTATAGTGCATAATGAACAGGCTATGGCCATTAGAACAAAGTTCTATTATTAAGATAAAAATAAGCATTACTGATGTCCAAGATTGTAATTAATGTGCATTACCTGGTCAGCCAGTAACTGTTCACTCACTTGGTGCAGGGAATTTGTTTTGTTTGACACAATCTGATACTGTTCTGTAAGACTGCTCAGGTCCTTCAAGGCTGCCTCAATCTGTAAATGATAAATTTGACATTTTTAAATATTAAGCCCATTCCAAACATTTATAAAACCTGTATATAAAATATTTCCCATAAAAATACCTGAGACAATAATGCTGCACATTCATCTCTGCGCTCTGCTAATTGTCGCCAATAATTTGTAAAGCGTATGTCTTCTGCCTGGAGTAAATCATCTTCTACTTTTGCATGCCAAGTCAAAAACTGAAACAAGATCAGCACTTGTCACACAACTGCTTATACGTCTATACTGAGTACAACTGAAGCATGATTCTATCTTTTATAAGGCAAAATAAAATATTCTTCTGAGCTTACTGCATCATGACTCAGAACTCTGCAGAATTAAGAGCACTATGAATATGTTGCATTGCTGCACTAGCTGAATGCTGTTCTACCAGATACCATTCTAATGCATCAGAGAAAGAAGCTTTGCTTAGGTTCTTTAGAACTGTTAAGGATAGAAAGAAATGTGCTGCAATTTGATTAGAATGAGGTGTTCTATCATTAGTCAAAAGGAGGAACTGTATTTCAATTACTTCCTGCACATGCTGACAAAATTTAGTATTCGTTTTGTTTGCTGTTCATTACATGATGCAAATGGTGAACGTCAGCAGGAATTATTTTTGATGAAATATATTTTTTGAAGAATGATTAAATACCAAATCAGTTTATTTTTAGTACAAAAATGACTTGATACTTTAAACTGAGTGAACAACATACATATTATTTCCCTTGTGAATTTCATAGTATCTTAACTACAAAAGACCAAACAAATAATAGAAGATGGTAATTGTTCACAAAATCGGCCGCTCGAGAAAACGAATGAAACATAGTGTAATGGATGGAGTTTTTATTGCTGATTACGATTTTGAAAGTCGTATAGTGCGCTGAAGCTTCGTTTTTGATTTATGAGCAAATTATGTACTTGCAATGCAGCGGTTTTATTTCGCTTATGTGGCGGATATTTAAGAAATAAATGTTTATTAACGACAATAATATATGCTAGAATGATTGATTAATGCATTTACGTTGAAATTGTTATTGCTGATTACAATTTTGAAAGTTTTATTTGGCGATCAAGCTTCGTTTTTGTTTACCCTGTGTTAGGTTAGGTTTAGTGTGTGTATATGAGTGGGGTGACATGGTCCTGTGTTATCGAAATATTCACAACTTGGACTGTGTTTATGACACAATTTCAACGTAAATGCATTAATCATTCATTCTAGCATATATTATAGTCGTTGATAAACATTTATTTCCTAAATATCCGCCGCATAAGCGAAATAAAATCGCTGCATCGTAGGTACGAAATTTGCCCATAAATCTAAAACGAAGCTTCAGCGCACTACACGACTTTCAAAATAGTAATCAGCAATAAAAACTGCATCCATTACACTATGTTTCATTCGTTTTCTCGAGCGGCCGATTTTGTAAACATTTACCTAGAAGATATTTGGCTAATGAGCATAAACAACTATTGAAGGTGAAAAATCTCATTCTTTTGTGTTATACCTTAATAGGGCTTAACTCAAATGGAGCTTTTTAATTTTTAGACGTGTTAATATGCATTGCAATATCAGAGAAAAACACTCCTGATGCATGCACTCACAATATAGTTATAAATCACTCAGTATATACCTGCTGTGTAGTGTCAATTTTAGTTGTTCCAAGCTCCAAATGTGAAAAACTGTGTGTTATATCCTGTGTAGTGAAATCCTTATCACGGGCAACTTCAGGAGGTTCTGACTGGAATGTGACATTGTCTTCTCCTGCAGGAAGCTGAAAAATAGTTAACAGTAAAGGAGTGTGTGCTACGTCTCAGGAAACTCTGAATTTACTATTATTTTTAAACTTTTAACATTTCAGGTAATCCTGACAATTTTGAGGTTATATTAGACCCAAAGAGCCGGTCATAGGATACTTACATTGTCAGGAATTGGCCTGGTATTCACTTCTTGGGATAAATCTAGTACTGCGTCTATTTGCGATGAACTAAGTGGAGCTAAAGGGTGATCTGGTTGTTCCCATTCTAATAATTTATCCTGTACCTTGCGAATGTCAACCACTGCCACGTCGGCCATGTTCGTGTCGCTCAGCTGTAGTCTATTGTTTTTTATCTTCTCGGTTGCGTTTTAAAAGGCCAATCTCTATGGGCATGGAGCAACATCATATGGGATAGGTGTTCTGTGATGGGATACTCAATTATTGCCAATTTGGGGGAGTTACGAAACACCGACCGATTTAATTGCAATTGCCCGAGATAATTAAGTTTAGAGTTACAAACTTCGGATATAATTTATTGCTTAAAATAAGTTTGAAGCAATCTTAAGACAGAAACGTGATGCTAAATATACATCCATTTTTATATCAGCATGGAAAATTATAAAACAATATACGCTTGAATTATTAATTTGATATTGAAAAAATCAATATCTAAACTACATATTTTGCCAATGATGTTCACGTATTCAGAAACCCATTTTCTGGGGTGGGGGCAGGGGGTCCAAACTCATGAGATGGATAGTTGAAAATAGTTACAAAATTAAAATTGGTTTTTCTAAAAGTTTCTTTTAAATACATACAACTTTTTCAATTCAGTGCCACTTTTAAAAACTATGTTAGCCATATTTAAGAGAAAAATACATGTGTATGTTTAATTTTAATGCTTCCCTATTTTTACTTTCTCTACTACATATAGTAACAAGGGATATTCCACCCAAAATTAGACATCGAGATTTCATCGAAAATACATGTTTTGGGACTCCCTCAATCTATAAAAGAGGCATTTTTAGAAAACAGTTCTTGTGTGTATCTGTCTGTGAACAGCACAATTAACAAACGAAAACTTTACTATTCAGCAGTCGGTGCTGAAATCTCCACTAGGAAACTTCGACCTCGCCGCCACTGAAGATGTCTGCCGTAGTCGCAGACGAAACGTTTGGGAAGAAGAAGGAACCCAATAGACCACGGCCCACAAGCCCGGTTAATATTGCATCTAGTATTTACTATTTAAGTTCATTCTTTTCCAAGGATGAGACGTTTTCAAGAAAATCCCACACCTCAAACTACCCTTACATGGAACATTTTCCGAAAATTTTTATTTTTTTCAAAAATGGCTCTAATGCCTTTTATTAAAATACCATATGTTTAAGATATTCACATGACAAATTAAATATATATCGAATTGTTTGGGAATAGCCTCTGAAATTCTCATCCTTTACTTTTGCATAACTGGTAAACCGTAAGAGATAGATAAAGGCTTATTATATAAAAAATGTAGATCTCATTAAATCATACAATTTATTTCTGATAAATCTTTTGGTAGAGCTATTTCCAAGATATTCCTTGTCATTTGTTTGAATCTTCCAATATTTATATTTGTCTCAAATAGAAAGTTGTCATCCAGCTTTTTACACCTTGGCTGCACAAAGACAATGAAATGTCAAAGTCATCTAACAGCAATCAGCTTTAACATACTTGACTATCTCTCAAAGTCTACTGTATTCCCATATTCCCCTTGCAGCTATAAGAAAACTAGCAGTAATTTCACCAAATGTTTATCCCATTAATATGAAGTACATAGAATAAACTTTTTTAAGTAGAGTTTTATACATGAGTAGATAAAACTCATGTGAGTGCAACAAACCAGGCTTTTTCTATTGAATAAATACTTCATTTCTCTGATAAAGAAAATCTGGACTTTAAAGTGTTAAACTTTAGACTTTATTTTCACAAATTAAAACTGTCCTTTTAAAATTGTATTACTTTGACTATAATATGCCTACCAGTGACAGTTGAATAATAATAGATATTTTAATTTTATAAAAAGTTAAATTAATTTATCTGTGCATGACCAAGATTTGTTTTATTTTAAAAAGCACATGGTTGTTTTAGTTTGGTAATACCTTAAGTTGAAAATAACACCTGTTCTGATCCTGCCTACCTTATTGTAACAATAGGTGGATATTTAAAACAAATACAAAACTAAATCAAACAATTAACATATTATTTGATGCTATTTGTTCTTTAAATTTTTACCATCATAGTATGCATATTATTTATTGTGGTTAAATATAATGTTCTATAGTTTTTGTATAATAAATTTAAAACCTCTGAATTCACATTTGTAAATTAAAGTTTAGATGCCCTATTTGGACTTTTAGGATAACATACAGAGAAACCTAAATTGAGGGCCTTTTTTTTTTTTCTTTTGTTGCACATTAACATTCTCCAATGTAGTGTCATATTAAAGATGAATGAATAACATTAGTGAAATGGTACTCAAATGAGCCCGAGGTCAATATTGCTTAAAGTTACCTCACATTCATCTTTCAGGATAAGGGAAAATCTTGTAAAAAGCCTTATCCAGATAACTCACCCTAACTGAGATTAAAATTTAGGACCTCTTAAATGTGACACAGACACACCATCACCACACCACAGAGGCAGGCTTTAAGTATGGGTGTTCATTGTGGCACATGCGGGTGCACTAATTCAAACACTAGCAGAGGTAGTCCAAGTTTTCACAGGTATGATATACACAGTAGTTTTAATTTCATTGAAATTAAGTTTGTTCCAAATAATATTCCTATTACCTTGTTTAACTCCTATATTTAATACTGTGAGCATATGCAGCACACAGTAACTACTGGAGTTTTTATTACTGTGCTTTTCAAATGGGAAGGATTTTGTCCCCTCCAGGCCGGCAACCAATTAGAGTCCTGTGTTGTCAAGCCCCTTGAGTGAACTAGGACAGTGTGCGAGAGAAAGGGAAATATGAAAAGAGTGGAGGTAATGAGCTTGGTGTGCACGTAAATGTATCTCATTGGCTGCAGATTAGGACTCTTCCCATTTGAAAAGCACAGCAGATATTTGTGTTAGATGCAGGGAATGTGGTATTGTTTACTATCCACCAATATGTTGGAGAACTGCAGACAACAGCTTACATTTAGAACAGTGAGCTATCCATATGTATATAAATGATTGATTTTCCCTTAACACTAAAAACATTGCAGTTTATTATATTATTAACCTTTCTTTATAGATTTAATGTGGGACTATTGCTCTGGATTTCTTCTTAACAAGAACCATCTTTGCCTAAATGTAGACCATTTTGTCTGGTGTATCAGAATTATATCAGTTCAAGGGGCACTGCAGGGAGGTGTTCTACTTCATCTCCCAAATGCTACAAGCCAAAGTGAAGAGCATCTCATATCTCTCAATTAAATATCACATTAAAAACGAGATTAGAAACTCGCACAAATCCAGAAAAGAAATGGCTGCAATCAATAAGAAGTGGAAGTCCCTGAATGATGTGCTCTGAAAAGATCAGCAATAGCTCCCTTCAGAATGACTACTGGCCACGACTGCCTGGCACATCATCTCCATAGAATAAACTTCTTACAATCTCCACTTTGCACCCTGTGTGACTCCAATGAAATCATGGACAGTCCTGCCCTGCTGTTTCCTCTGAAGATGACATCTCAAAATACTGGAAGGTCAGACTGCTAATGACTTTATTGCCGTATGCAGTGCATTAGATACCTTCCTTATAGATTTAAATAAACCTGCTCCTTTAATAAATTGATTTTTAACTAAATTCTGTGTATGAATTTTTTCTTCTGGGTTTACAATATCTGGTATTTTTCCTACCTAAAACTGAGTTTTTATTTATGGTTTTCAGCATTCCATTCTATTTTGGACATGAAACACCGTCCAGAGGCTCTTTATCAGGCTTGAGGTTCTTTCATGTGCAGTAAATCTATGTCATAGGACCATTGGCTTTACTTCCCTTTCAAAGGAAGCAATGCTGAGGATTTTTAGGTTTGAAAAATTCAGCCAGGCTTGAACCTCGATGTCCAGAATCAGAGCCTTGCATATTACCTCCAGACCACAGAGAACAAGTTTCCTACTTAAAGATTACGTATGTGAGCAGCAGTTTAATCTTTCCCATTCCATAACCTACATACTAGTTCTACTTTGCACATTTCCATTGTATGTAGATGTTTCCTTAATCTAGAGTGTCCTGTAAATAGTCCAGTTAGGAGGTTTATTTGGGATCTATTACTATTAGTGCATTATAAATTCTTTCCAGCCACTTACCTCTATATCTGTTACCACCCTGTATGATGCTATAGAGCACAAAACATAATGTGTAGAAAATTGCAAAGTAGAAAGGTAGTACTCAACTAAACATTTTGAAGTTAGGAGCTTGGAGTCACAGATGCAGTATAATAATAGGAGTACTGCAATAAATAATTGAAAAATGACTAGGAAACTCATGACAAGTGTGTATGTTCTGTCAACTACAGTCGCCGCAATGGAAATCTTTACAAGGTAATAAAAACAACAAATACCGACTTTACATGGTTTTATTTTTAACTTGTGCGTACAATTAGCACTTGGTCATATTTCCCTTAACTTTTATCACTTTCAGGAGTCTCCTAGGCATTGAGTCTGCTAGATATTCAAAATATTTTTTGTCCATTTCCACCCACAACTTCTTCAACACTTCCTGTAGCTCCTTAATACTTGATGGTTACAGCTCTTCTATTTTATTTTTCATTTGGATTTAGGTCAGGAGAGTTACCAGGCCATTGAAGTACAGGTATATTATTATCTTTCAGGAACTTCTGAACCATCTTTGTCCTATGTGCAGGGGCATCATCATGCATGAAGACTGGTGAAGACTGACACTGGTGAATCAGCCAAAATGTGAACAAATGCTGTTGTAACACTTCTAAATAGTTACTTCCCTTCATTGTGATATTCTTTGGGAGAAAGTACAAGCCACCTCTACCATAATTGCCACTAAAAGCACCCCATACCATCACACTTTCTGGATGTTTAACAGTTTTGACAGTAAACTTTGGATCATATTGTGACACATTTTTTGGCCTCCTCACCATTTTGGACTTTCCTCTGACCAGTTTGAAAGTGCTTTCATCAGAAAACATTACTTTACGCCAATCCTCTGATGTCCAGTGCTGATATGTCTTGCAAAAATTTATCCTTTTCTGCTTCATAGCTTCAGTCAGAAGAGGCTTCTTGGCTGCACACCGACTTGGTAAACCTAAGTCTTTTTGAAGTCGATGCTGAATGGTCCTTATTGCAACATTGTTGAGAAGGTCTGGGTGTTTTTTCTTTAACCCTGCCGCTGTAATCCATGGATCAGCCATCACTTCACATTTTAGCAGGCCATCAGTTCTTGTTGAAGTCTTTGTTTTACCACCTGAGCCGATTTTTTGTCTTGGTGTGTTGCCAGGTGGAAAAGATGCTGCTGCTGTTTTTAGGTCATAAATAGCTCATCTTGAAACCTTTAGATCGGCAGCTACACGAATCACAGAGGTACCTACTTCCAATAGAGTTAAAGCACGAGTCTTCTCCTCAGAAGTGAGCTTCTTGCTTCCCATTATTTGTATTATGATGAGAAATGTTGTTAGCTAATGCTGGATTTCTGACAATGAAGTCATTAATCCTCTTGCTCTCCAATATTTGATATTGAAGAGACTTAGCAGTAATAGTAACCGCTTTTTAGAGAGCACCATATTTTTATGTTTTGGCAGTCACATCGCTCTCTCACAACCCCCAGAATGTCTAGAGGACCACACCTGTCGTTGGTTTACGGGTCTCACCGACCTGACCGGGAAAATTATCAAAATAAATTCACCGACCATATCCTCTGATTACCAATCAGAGGACGTATTACATGCCATGACAGGTCAGCATGTTAGGGGTTAAGATTTTATAGAGAAATTAGAGAAATGGAGAGGTTGGAAAAATAAAGACTCCCTAGCCCTCAGGAACCCTAATAGCATCGGGGTTGGAAGAGAACAAGAGATGACCAAGGTAAGGTCAGATAGAAAAGTTACAGTAAGGAGCAAAACACCAGTAAGTGGAAGTAATGTTCTGCTCAGCTTGGGTACCTTGTGGTGCTGTCCACATATCCCCTAGACACCAGTAAGTGGAAGTAATGTTCTGCTCAGTTTGGGTACCTTGTGGTCACTATCCACATATCCCCTAGACAGAGACCCCTGAGTAAAAGTAAATGATGTAACTCACTGTTTAATACACAAATCACTTCCATTCAAAAAAATGCAAAGAAATGATGAGAAATACACAACTTTAAAAATAGCACTCAGGTTAAAAATTTAATTACGATGACAAACTGGAAACAAAACAGTCTGTACAAATACCAGACTGAGACCTGGCCTGCTAATAGAAGCAAGCTGCTACTGTGCACTCAAGAATCACGTGATCTGCAGTTCCGTCTGCTCCTTTGTATAGTGGCGGGAGAAGAACAAACTGAGCACATTGTCTACGTAAAGATTTTCCTTGCACTATGTAAAGATTTCAACTGTGGCGACTGTATAATGAGCACTGGTATATGCATACCGTACTGAACAAGACACTATTGGAGACTGGTTCCACAGCTCACAGCTCAGTTGGTAGCTGCTGTACTAGAGTTTGATTCCTATCCAAGATTATTCCCTACCCTTCCAGTGTATAGAAGTATGAATGAGCATGTGCTCCAAGATAAAAGACCCCTATGTGATCACTGTAGTTAAAGACTAGGTAAAACAAAAAATAAATTTAAAAAAAGACTATTACTGTACCACCCAGGAAGCTTCACATTGGACACACCTAACAAAGGTGACTAGCACTGAACAAGAGAGCACTTTGTTTACTTTTGTCATGTCACAGTTTCTGTAACTCCTTGTTCCTATTCTAAATGTTATTTCTGTTCTGCATTTCTACTCTACTATTTTCTGCAAATCGTTTGTCCACACCAGCATAGATCTTTTAAGCTTCCCTAGAGAAACATTTTTTGGTTCGAACTTCCATTGGCTAATGAATTGTTGCTAATACAGTACAGTAGAGGATGACTAGAACCGCTTTCAGTCAGAGTCATACCAATTTTATTTAAAATTGTATATCAGAAAGGTTCATGTATAATACAGTAACACAACACATCACCATGCTCACACATTCAGCTCATGCTTTTGTCCACTTTTATATCAAAAGTAATTTGTTTTTTAAAGTGATATTTAAGATCATTTCTATTTCTTGGTCTTATCATGACCTTTCATAATTTTACAATTGATACATTATTTCATAAATGTTTTTATTATGTTTCCTAACTTACGTACCTTTTTGAAGAGAGCTGGGCACTTTTATCTTCCTTCCGTTTACAACTGGTGTTACTGGTGGGCAGTGCTGAATGGTGCATTGTAGGCAACTTAGTTCACCTCATGATTGTGTACAAAGTAATCTGACGGGCACATGCTTTTTCTAAAGACTGGAAGAAATCTGATTTTGTTTGAATCTCAACTCTGAAACATTCATTTACATACTTGGCAAATTTACCATCTAGATAGGATATTTCAATCTATGTAAATTGTAAGGAAAACCTGATGTGTTGCATTCACATCCCTTTCTCTATTCACTCTTCTTCTATCTGCTTATGTTGGGATATACTTTAATTGTATAAGATAAGGTTACCAGATTATTTTATGGAGATATAGGAGAGAATTGTAAAAAATGTACATTTGACATAAAAGGACATTATTGGTCAATGCAAAAAATTTGCAAAAATAATGAAAAGTTTTAATTAAAATGCTATTTATATATTTAATGTACCTGTATTATATATTATTGTATTATATATCAATATGTATATATGAAACTATTATATACATTTAATGCTATTTATATATACACACAGGTATATACGTTTATATTTTCTTAAAATCTTGTGATAGCTTCTTCCTACCTTGAAACACTTATACTTTAATGACAATGTGTCATTGAATTTGCATTTTGGTTTTGGCACTTCAGCTTATAACAAAAGTGCTGTGAATTAACTTCCTTCTTTGATAACCAAAAAACAAATGGAAGAGTAAAGCATCAATTTGCTTTACCTTCACGGAACATCAGTCTTTCGCCTCGGAGTGCAAAAGCTATGTTACTAATGCATGGGTATTCTCTTTTACTGTAGCTGGTGTAGCCATGTTGCCATAGCAAATTGTAGTTGTTGATAATAACCAATTGTTCATTTCTATTTTCCCAGTTTTCAGTTTATTTTCTAACACTCACTACTTGTTTCTTAAAGTCTAAGATGTTAGAGACTTCAAAAATTCTGCCTGGACGCTGAACAAATGGTTAAAATCTACGGCATGTCTAGGAATTTCTAGGCATGTGGTAACCCCTGTATAAGAATGATATGGTAGAATAAAGCAAGTCAGATTTTTAAAAAGGAGATCACTATGATGGTTTTAAATTCCATGCTTTTCATATGACCATGCGAAAAAAACAAATAGTAATTATATTATATCTTGTAGAAAAAAAGATATGACATAAGGTTTGTATTTGAACAAGTGCACATTTTTGTTTAGTAAGATTTTGTCTTTATTTTATGGTTAACCATTTATGCAAAAGTCACCCAGAATGAAGAGCACTTCACAGACTCCTCCTAGAAAATTCAAGATTTTATTTGACGTGTATATATCTTTAATATATGGTATTTTAATCAAAATCATTATAGCCATTTTCTGGAACCATTATTTATGCCAACACACTTACTGCTGGTTTTTTTTTTTTTTTTTTTTTTTTTTTTTTTTTTTATACACACAAGCTGTGTGTGGACATTGTAATTCAATGCCATAGCTGGGATTTGAACCACGGATCTTCCGCTTATCGAGCGGTTGCTTTAACTACTGAACTACCATGGCCAACTTGCTAGTACGACACTAAATTCCCCAGCTGATTCCTACTTTTTCCCAGTTAGACCACAAGGGAATCTCACATCAGAGATAAATACCCCAAGGACGACTTACAATTAGTACTTTATGTCCTGGGTTTAAGTAACCTTTAGATGGTAATTATTATGTATTTATGCCAACAAGCTTACAGCTGGATTCACAGTTCTTGGCCCCTGACCTTGAGGGGGAGTCCTGTAGGCGAACCTATAGTTTCTGTCTCTCTCGTCATCTCATATAATTCTGGGAATGAAACCATGCACAACAAGTGGGGCGGGGAGGGGGAAGGTAGTGATGTCTGCATTTCAACAGTCCCTGCTAATTCACAATTCATTTTTTGTGCAGTGTGCGGTAATTAAAGACATATTAAAATGTTTGCGATAAGAATGAATATAGTGAATTTATGTGACATTGACCATAGCATAAATAAAGTATGCTGCCATTGCTTTCTAAATTAGGATCCAAAACATTGCACAATCAGAGTAGCAAAATTGTTTCAAATGTATGGGCATACATGCAGAAAAAAGCTAAAAGCAAAGAACTGCTTACATCACAAGAGTTTTTCATAAAAATTAAAAAATTTCAAAAACGCATATTAGATGCCACAGGAGTGTCAGAAATAACAGTGAAAAGAATTGTTCAAGAACGCGAACAACATGAAAATTAGAACACATCTTTTGGAACTCCAGGCAAAAGAAGTTCTGAAATGAGTAATGGATCTAGATGACTTCGATAAATGTGTCATTAGAAGAACGATTCATAATTCTTATGTTTAGGAAAAATGTCCTCCTTTTTTTTTTTTTTCTTTTTTTTTTTTTTCCTTTAAATTAACGTCCTCCAACGTAATGTCATATCGGACGGGTGAAATGATGCTCAAATGAGCCCGAAGTCCATGGAGCTTTAAGTTACCCGACATTCGTCTTCTCAGTATAAAGGGAAACCTCGAAAAAAAAAAAAAAAAAAAAAACTTACCCGGATAACTTACTCTAAGTGAGATTCGAACTCGCGACCACTTGAACGTGAGGCATCACGCTACCGAGGCGGGCAAAAAAGAAGTGCTCCTACAATAGCCAAATTACTTAGAATTTTAGGAGAAGGCATTAACTTCCAGGGCAGCCAGTCATCCTTAAACAAAATAGTGATAGAACTGGGTTTTAAATTAAAAAAGACCAAATTTACAATATCTGCAGTGATGCATGTATTAATACGAACACATTTGCACAGCTAATTAAGCTAGGCACATTGTATGGACAGTTTTTCTGCATGGACTGTACATACTACTTTACGAAGTAGAACGTTATGTGAGTAGCATATGACGCTTACGCACCAATTCACTTGCTGTCAGCAGTCACCTGGCTTGGTAAGTAACTCGCTTTCAAGCTTTACATTTATTTCCTTCAGGGGCCAAGAACGCTGAATCCAGCTGTACAGCTGGTGTTTTTTTTTTAAACACACAAGCCATGTGTGGGCAATGTTTAAGAGGCGGGATTGCATGGTCACAAAATCTATTGGCTACGTCAAGGTCAAACCTGGTTGTCATGAGAAGAGACCGTACTGCCCCTCCTCTACCACGAGCGAAACGCATACTGCGCGAACTGTCAGAATACACAAGTTACGATAATTCAAGTATAGTAAGAGCCTTTTGTCCATCTAGTGAGACTGTCACAGTATGGCCAATGGTTGCTCGTTGAATCTGATATCTGCAACAGTCATCTTCGCATAACATCTGCTTTGCTTTTGTCACATTTTCATTCATTATAGCTGCAGCCTACCACCTGCACGATCTTCATTTTGAAAGGAATACCTTCCCTCTCCTAGAATCCACAAACCACCGATAAATTGTGGTCTGCAAAGGGCAAAGGTTCCCAGAATGCATTGTTTCAAAGCATTCTCTCTTGCCTAACTGATTTTAGTATCACAGAAAATCACAGCATGAAAATGCTCTCATTTAAGGTCCATTCTAGCATATGACATACACAGAAGTGCTGAGGGAGCACATTTTTGGAGTGCACCCAGGCTTGCATCTGAACTTCAATCTAAAGCTAGCAGGACATGCTTTACCTTTCAAGTATTAAACACACTGAAGGTTTTAAGTCTTGCACAGAAAAACATTTGCTTTTTGCAGTTATATACCTGTATTCTTACCATTATAACAGCTGATTTTCTGTTAACAGATAGAAAATAACGCTGTATGTTATTTTTTTATTCAATGCATAAACTGTTCTATCCACAAATTAAATATAGAGGTATTCTACAATTTGACAACTACTAAACAAGTGAATAATAATATAAAAGGGCAATATCAAATATTTAAACAACCATACAGAAACCCAACAAATTTCTTTCAATCAGTAGTTTTCTCAAAATCTGACTTTTATACAGTTTGTTTTTCTACTGATCCCCTCAATTCTGTAAGAAATGATTATATCTAAACAGCTTAGCATCTTATTAACTAGCCAACAAAATAACTCAAGAAAAGGATGCACATTTAGCATTAATGTTTCATGGAAAGAGCCTCTCTTGCGAGTGTGACATGTTTCTTAGAATTATTTCCAAACTCAATGGCACTTGTATATATCATGCTATATTCAATAAGATGAATAAACAGTACATTATTCACTATGTTTTCCACAAAATTTTTACTTTCTCAACTGGTAAGTAGGGGAAGTATTGTTATTCCACCCAAAAATTCAAGGTCAAAATTTCACCGGAAATATATGTTTTGAGACCCCCTGAATCCAAAAAGGCATTTTTAGAAAAAGATTCGTGAGTGTGTCTGTCCGTCTGTGTGTGTGTGTCTGTGGACAGCATAACTCAAAAACGAAAAGTCGGTTAAAAACTAAAGTTGGTATTTATGTTTAATGTCTTTCAAGAATGCGACATGAAGATTTTGAAGAAAATAGCCCCACCCTAAACTACCCTTTACATGGAAAATTTTTATTTTCTTGAAAATGGCTAACGATTTTGATTAAAATGTCATATGTATGAGACATTTTTATGACAAATGAAATGTATATCTTGAATTTTCTGGCTATAGCCCCTGTAGTCGTATTTACTCTGGACGACTTTTGCATAATTGGTAAACTGTTACAGATAGATCAAATCATACAATACAAAAAATGTTAGCTAATGCTGGATTTCTGACAATGAAGTCATTAATCCTCTTGCTCTCCAATATTTTTCACTGATGGATGGGGTGTTAGAAATGGCCGGGCATATTTGAAGGTGGTCTTGGTCCATTTCCTCTTGCAGATCACATAGAGTGGTGAAGAATATATCCCAATTCTGTTTAAATGTTTTGCCAGACAATCATGTCCTGTAATCAACCTGAAGGTTGCAACTGCCGTTTTTCGAGGATACTCAGGAATTACTGTTTGAATGTTTGGTAGTTCCCATCTTTTATTTTTTGATTTTTCATAGTAATATTTTGCAATAATTTTTTTGAATTCAGAGTTGACTAATCTTTTAGCTGCATAAAATGGTAGAAAAAATGTAGATCTTGCTAAAATACACAATTTATCTCTCAATAAATTTTCTTGTAGGGTGAACCATTTCGAAGATATTCCTTGTTATGTGTGTGAGTTTCGAAAAGCTTAAAACTTTCGTGAAATGGAACATCGTTGTTCATTTGTTTTGCATGTTAAGTGTGCAAAGAGAACGGAATCTCAAAGCTTTAAAAGATTTTACTATCGCTCAAAGCCTACTGTATTCTAATATTCCCCTTTCACCAACAAGGAAATAAGTAATAAAATAATTTGTACAAATGTTTATCTTAACTAACACAAAGAAGATATAGGAATAAGAGTTTGTAAGAATGGTTAGTACAAGAGTAGAGAAAGTCATGTGAGTGCAACACATCACATTTTTGTTTATTATTTTCACTACTAGATACTGTGACGCTGGCCAGGGCGCATAAGACATGGTTGGGGCCAGGCTGCTTTGCATAACTGTTGTGAACACGTGACAACAATCAGAATGGCAGAACCACAAAGGCTTTTCCAGATTATTCAAGAACTGTCCAGCAGCAGGCATATTTATAGAAATTTGAGAAAGGTCCACATTATGTCATCCTTGCTATATAATGAGGCAAAGCAATGAGCTGAGTGAGTGACTTACAGACAGGAGTGAGTGAGTTCTTAGTTTGAATATGCGTCAGCTGCATGTGTCATCACATCGTGAAGGAAGATAGCAAAGCATTTATGAGTGTTGAGTGATTGTATCATTGTTCGAAAGTGAAGAAAGACAGAAAGGAGTGAGACAGGGTTACAAGATGAAAACAGTTGTGAGTTGTAATATCATGTAAGAATGTAGATTGTGTTAGCGTCAATAAAAGAGAACTGTATATTTAAGCAAACATCATGGAAGAAAATACAGTGAGTAAAAGGTAACTAGACTAGACTTGTGTCGGATTTGTCACAATGCTAATAGAGAGTACAGGAAGCATTGTATGCCACTCAGGAACTTGATACCAACATTTCACCAGAAGTACAGGTTTTGAGACTATGAATAAATAAATAAATAAATTAAAAAAAAAAAAAAAACATTTTCAGGAGAAGGTCAGTATGGGAACAGCATAACTCAAAAACAAAAAGTTGGTTAAATACGGATGTGATATGATTTTTAAGAAAATCACGCTACCTCAATCTACCATTTTATTGAGAAATGTTAATTTTTTTAAAAATGAGTAGAACAATTCTGATTAAATTACCACATACAATTTAAGATATTTTCATGACAAATGAAATGTATATGTTGAATTTTCTGGGAGTAGCCACCGAAGTGCTCTTCATTCTGGATTACTTTTGCATAACTGGTAAACTGTAAGAAACAGACAAAATCTTACTTTATAAAACATGTAGATCTTATTAAAGTCTACAATTTTTCAAATTATACTTTTTTTGGGTAGAGTTAATCCTTGTTACTTGTTTGAATTTTCAAATACTCTTCTCAAATAGGAAGTCATTTGTTTTATTTCTTGGACATACAAAGAGAATGGATTTCACCACAAAGCAACCAGCTTTAAAAGATTTAATTACTGCTTAAAGCCTATCTAAATTAACATTAAGCAGTTACAAGCATTTGTAAGAAGTTTGTACAAGGGTAGAGAGTCATGTGAGTGCAAAATTCAGAACTATGCACAATCTTGTTAATGAGCACATAATTTAGAAGATGCAGGCTGTTTTTATATATCAACAAGAAGTCTGAAAATAGGCTGGGGAGATGTCTGACAGACTCAATTTCATTAACTGATGTTTTAAAGAAATTTAGTTTACATTGATGTCCAAATTACATTTTCTGTTGAGTCGGTTTTGTTATGCTGTCTCATTTTAAGTTTAATTTATGAGGCACTAGCTTCAGGAGCCATTACTTACATTTTTAATCTCAAGGGTCTGGCTGCCATTGCTGATTGTAGCTGACTGCAGCTGTCTCTGGTGGTGGAATCTGATCTTCACTAAGATCAGGACCTTCTAGAATCAATGGATGTGACTGAGATTTGAGATTAAGGTCAATATTGGTAGTTGGTGGAAGTCTCTGACAAGGTACATTTGCCAAGTGCCTCATGGGCATTGACCCCCTGTTTTGGACATAGGCATAATTGAGCCACTAGATGTTAGTAATGCACATTTTAGCTGCCCATACTAAATTATTTGTAACAGAACATCTGTTACAGGTAATCCGTGCATGTGGCAGAATAGTGCCTTGGCAGTGCAAGATAAGTATATTCTGACACTAGAGTATTTGTATGAGAGTGATAAGAGTGAACTGTAAATGTACATTTTGTAATTTGTGTTTGTATCGTGCACAATGAGAATTGAAGCAAACAAGGAGAGGTTTTACGCCAGATAGAATTACCGTCTACATCATGTGAAGTACGAGTACATAAAGAGGGAAGAGGCATTCCAAACACTATCTTCGGTTTGATCAAGAAACTTGAAGATGCTACTACCACTGAAATCCTAGAGAATGAAGAATTGATGCAAATGCCGTCCGAGGATATTACTGTGAGTTACAGAATATGCAAATTGCTCAACTCCCAACTGCACAATTTATCCAATGCACATATTGTCGTTTACATTTGTGTTTAACAGATTTCTACACCAAGAACCATAAACATTCTTAATAAACAGTACATACAGCTAAATGGAATGGAATAACCTTTATTTTATAACTGTGTTTCCTGTTCTATTCATTATGACACCTCTATCTATAAAGTTTGCCAACATTTATAATTACCGCTATGGGCAGCTAAAATTGGTGCAGTAAATATTTATTACACCTGAAATTTCCACCGTCATTAATTTTATTTCAATGTCGGAGAGGCACTTAGTGAATGTACCTTGTGAGGCTTTTATGTTGTTTTCAATGCCAATGATTTACTGTTCTTTAGTAACTCTGGCATAAGTTTGGGCAAGACTTTAATCACATTAGTGAAACAATTGGGTTTAAATTCATTTGTGTGATTTAAGAAACATGAATAATCTCGTGTCTTTTCCGTTCCATCTACTTTCCACATGTTAGTTATGTTTACTTTTATACGCCAAATCTCCTGGACCTGACAAGATCCACCCAGAGTTTATTAAACACCTTGGCAGGAAAGGAAAAGAAATCCTACTTAAACTGTATAACACGTGTTGGAGAATGACTGTACCTTCCGACTGGAAAAAAGCCATTATCATCCCGATTTTAAAGAAAAACAAACCCTCAAACAATATTAATAGTTTCAGACCAATATCTTTGAGCAGTGTTATTGCAAAAGTGATGGAAAGAATGGTGGCATCTAGACTTAACTGGTTCCTAGAATATTACAGCTTAATTAATAGTTCACAGACCGGCTTCAGACAGAATCATAGTACAAGTGAAAATGTAATCCTACTAAGCCAAGACATCAAGGAAGCTTTCAATAGAAAGGAGGATACCTTGGCAGTATTCATTGATTTTAAATCAGCATATGACTCAGTCTGGAGAAATAAATTAGTTGAGAAGTTGCAATCAATAGGTGTGAAAAGTAACATGCTTAAGTGGATAACTCAGTTTATTTCACAAAGATTTTGTGCCACAAAATATAATACATACATTTCCAAATATAAACAAACACACCGAGGACTTCCACAAGGTGCTGTTCTGAGCACAACACTCTTTAACATATATATAAATGACCTTCCATCAATAATAAAAACTTTAGAAACCAAAATTGCTTTATTTGCTGACGATGTAGTCATTTGGACTTCAGGCTCTTCAAAAAAACCTGAATTAATTAAAGACAGAATAGAAACAGCCCTAAACAAAGTGCATGAATGGAGCTCCAAAAACCTCATGACTATCAATGTGGAAAAAACAAATTATGAATTATTTACACTAAAATACAAACCAGTTAATATTAGCATAAATTATAATGGTAAACCACTCAAAGCAGTTGATGATGCCAAATACTTAGGCATCACTTTCGACAGAAAGCTAAGTTGGAAAAAACATATAACAAACATCTCAGAAAAGGTTGAAAAGAAATTGCAAATCCTGAAAAGGTTAGCTGGTGCTAAATGGGGCTGCTCAAGGAGAGTCCTTAACACAACATACAAAATGTATATTAAACCAAACCTCTTGTACTGTTCTGAAGCTTTAATAACAGCAGCAAATGCTAACATCAATAAACTTGAACAAATACAAAATCAGGCTCTTCGCCTAATCACTGGAGCAGTTAAATCCACACCTATTGATGCCATGCTTGCCTTAACACGGACCCCATCAATAACAACAAAAATAGAAGAACAAGCATTGCTCCAACACGAGAAAATGTTACGACTGCCAAACTCTAAATGGACAGAAGAGAACCTCCCCCCTTCAATCCTTAAAACTCATAGTAGTTTCCTAGAAAAGGTAACACAGATTAAATCCAAATTGAACATTCCTAACACCAGAGAAAATCTACTTATAAGAGAAAATCCATTGGAATTATTGTAACCTACCTTCAATTTGGAATTAATAGAGGAAATAAGTAAATCAGACACACCAAAAGAAATACAAAAACTTCTAGCTCTGGAAACAATCAATACTAGGTATCCCACAGAAGAATGGCTGCACATATATACTGATGGATCCTCGAAGGAAAACCTTACTGGAGCTGGAGTTACGTGTTCACATTTTTCCTTTTATCATTCTGTTGGCAGAGACACAACAAATTATGATGGAGAAATAGAGGCTATATACATTGCTCTCCGACAATTATTAAATCTTCCCTTAAATAAATTTAACAAGGCAGTAATTCTTTCAGATTCTAAAGCTGCAATTCAGGGAATATGTTCAAATACTACAAAGAAGTCAACAAAAATTAGAGAATGCTACAAAAGGTTAACACAACTCCAAAAAGTTAATAAGACTGTTCCTCTCCAATGGATTCCAGCACACTGTGGAGTCATGGGGAACGTAGCTGCAGACTCACTTGCAAAGAAAGGCACAACAATAAAACAAAAGTCTAAATTCAATTTCTCATATTCCTCAATAAAACGCTTGATCATTAAAAATTTTTGTCATTCATATCTACAAGAAATAGAAACAAATGCCAAAGATAAAAAATGGATTACACTACTTTCCAATCCAGATATAATCCCCCAGAGACCAAGGAAAACAGCTGTTGCAGCCTTCCGACTATTGACAAATCATGACTGCTTAGCAAGTCATCTCTACAGAATTGGTATCTCAGCCTCACCAATATGTGTCCTGTGTAACGATCCAGCAGAAATGAATGAAGAACACTTGAAGACCTGTGAAGCATTAAGATCAGAAGAAACTACAGTTCAAAAGTATTGGAAAGCATGAATGCTAATGGCTTCATTGCCAGATGCAAGGCACTAGAAAACAACAACAACTTTTATACTCCATATAGACCATAGATACAAAACTTTGTGTTTGCTATGCCAAAAGAAAATGTAACATATCACAAAACCAATACATCATGTTTCTGTTTGGTTCCACCACTGCACTTGATTTGTAAAGATGTGTGTATCCCATTAACAAACATAACTGGAAAAGACAGATGGCCTCCGTTTGGTGATGGTATAAGAGGAGAGGGTATATAGTCGATTACATTCCTGTGGCTCCTCTTCCCCATCTCTGCTATAGACTATGGTTACATTAAAGTAAAATATATATTTATTAATTTATTTGTCTGAGCTACATGGTGATATAATTACAGCGGAAGTTGTTACTGTCAGAAATGTGCTTAACCTAAAACATTACAGTTAAGAATATCAGAGGGTTGCACTTAGATATCAAATTACCAAATTAATCTGTCAAAATATTTGGTCTCTTACAATTTCTGTCAAGTGCCAGGATATCAGTCCCATTACTGTATCAGAATTTTGTCCTGCAGGAGATTTTTTACATGCCAGTAGATTTACCAGCATGGAGTTGTCACTTTTATTCATGCTTGGAAACCATTGGTCTGGGTTGAGTTTGAACCCGAGGCCTTGGGATACATAGGCCAGCGCCTAATTAAGTGAGCCACCCAGGTCTACAGTTATCATCCGGTCTATATGCTTCTCAGTTTCTGAGTTTGTTGTGGCCAGTCATGCCTTTTAATAATTTCGGATTTGGGGCTAGTTTATGGTTTTCATTCCAAAAATTAAAGCTACTACCCACTTGTCTTCTTGTTTCAATATTCCTTGGGCTCTTTTGATTTTTCCTAAGTGAAACTTTTCACAATCCATATAGTTGATTTGGTATATTCCAGTCTATTGTCAGGTAGACCCTCATCTTTTCATTTTTGAATTCAGCGTGTTTATTACAGAGCATCTGTTTCAAGAGCAAAATTATCATCTTGGTTCCTATAAACATCTTTTTGAGCTTTCTAAATGTTTTGGATAAGTGAAGTCCTATCTTTTACTGCGGTGCAGATGTTATTTCTTTTATGGCTCTCTTTTGGTTTCCTTTGTTTCTCCTCTTGTATAAGAGATTCTGTTTGTTCTGCAGTATGGATTATGGTTCTTAGTTTGTTTAGTTTGCCGAATTCAAGGCTGTTTCTTATTCCATGAGTTATGGCTGTCATTTTTAATATAATTTTTAAACTGAAATTATAAGCTTAATCAATGAATGAAGAACGAGAACATCCCTAACAAGTTGTGCAGGACCACTAATATGATGGAAAACTACAACTGGATGCCACACTGTGCGAATCAGGAACTAAAACATGAAAAGCAACACCACAACTTTATTAAGGGGAAAAAACCACAACAATTGCCAAAGGACACATAACATTTCATTGCCTTTTCTTGTTCAATTGAATAATGCTGACGTCTGTTGTTGAAAATGTTTATGCATGCTGCTTTGCAGGTCTATTCTATTTTGTGTAACAAAATTTAAATCTAACTTTGCTGAGCCTCGTCAAAAAATTTGTAAAAGAAAATTTTGGCTATTTTATTCCTTCATTAGGATCATAAGTTTTGTATATTTAAATATGTTTCATGTTTATTGGAGTAAAATATACTAATTATATAGTGGTTATAATAATTGCCTATATGCATAAGTGTGCTGTTTCACAACTTACCTTAGCTTAAGAGCTATTATGGCTTTTTCATTGTAATAAGAATTTTATCAAAGTTTCTGCCCATCCTAATTTCATTATTTTTGTTATGGCTTGATTTATTAACGTAATGCTAACCTTAATATTATAATAGTTATTAATGTAACTAGAGTATGATCTGATTGCGACACGAGTATGTTTAATATGTGAGCGAAAGCAAAGTTTCACAATGGAAAGATTATACATGTGTTACATGTTTTATGCAATTTTAGCATTAAAATAACAAACTAATTAATAAATTTGCTAAATGAAAAGTTATAATGTATTAAAGATCACAGATATATGATGTAATATAGTTGCTAAGCAGATGATGTTTCATTGTTTTTATACTTACTGAGGAAAATGGAAGGTAATGACGAAACTATTGAAAATATGGATTGTATTGCACTTGACATTTTGAATGAAGCCAAGAATGCTGAGCATTTATTAATTCCAGAAAAATAAAAAAATAACGAAAAACAATATGAAAAGTTTTGTGGATGGAGAAGCGAAAAATGTGTTCGTTTGGCTGATGAGACCACATAACATTTTCTAATGGCTAGTTGTGCTGTTAATATTTAGTGAGCATATGAAACATAGGCTCTGATTAATATGTATATTCTTGTTGGTTTTAAAATAAATTTAATGAGGTGATTCTGTGTTTGAATGTTGCCGGACTTGTAAGAGTGACAATTTCAGGTTTTCTTACAGGTACATTAGAGAAAATTACATTGTGGCGGTGATGTCATTGCTGTCTTCTTACTTTGGTAATTATGGAATTCATATTCTGGCACTGGTGCTGGAAATTGAGTAATTTTGCATGATTTATGTGTTACAATAAATCATTAGGATTGCATGATTAATATTTTGGGCTCTGAGCCAAGCATTATTGTTGACAACATGCCTGGGAAGTTTGTAATACCAGTAATGCTTTACTAATGTCAGCAGTTGCATTGGTTTGCATAATAAAATAGCTATAGAGCACAATAAAGTGTATGTTAAATGTTCAGCTACAAAAATTATTTTATGACTAGGAAATCGTTATGATGGCTTTACGAATTTGATTTTCTTTACAGGCAAAAAAAATGTAGTGACCTCAACAGATTCGACTTATTTCAAAGGAAACCCAGATTCGCCTGTATAGCAATAATACACAGACTCAGTAAGAATTACAAACCAGCGTGGGAGTGTAAAATGAGTGAAGTTACTTAAAAATTGATTATAGGGTTTGCCATAAAAATACATAGTAATTGAAGAACTCAAATTTAAAGAAACAATGTTTACAGTTTAAGGGATTGGTGAAATTTAATACATTTAATATAGGGTATGTGAATATTGGGTATTTACATACTGTTCTCTTAGATCAAAATGTGTTTTTTTAGCTGATAACTTTAATGCTTATAATTTCTCAGAACCTATTTTGACACCTATTGTATGAGCTCTATTTCTACATTTGTAGGACTTAGGAAGTGGAAATAGAATATTAAGGTGTAGAATAAAAACATTCTTCAATGAAATAATGACTTGTGTGTTTTATTATCTTACATGTTAAGGATAAGGAACCATGATAATCTAAGCCTCTCATTGCTTTTCAAAGCAAGTTAAGTAAGCTTCTTTGGACATAAACAGCATAGTCCATTCAAATATTTCCAATATTTACAACAATAATCGGAATTGGTTTTCACCTTATCACTTCACAATTGGCTGCTTCCTTTTCCTAAGTAAGAAAGTTCATCCTCACTTATTATGGCTGCCAATAAAATATCATCTTATATACAATTTACAGCTAGCTCTGAAGAGTAGTTATTAATTACAATGTGGTTAGTGGAGAACTTCATTAAAGGAAAATGAAAAAAAAAATGTATTTACACTAACATGTGCATACAGATTCACACTTATCTCACATACACACACCCTGTATACCTTACTCTCTTCAGTATCTTTCATCTGTTATCTTCATTTAAAATACATTAACTCTTTATACATAAATACTCTCATGCCAAGCCTGGGCATGAAGAACAATTTCTTCAAATGCTTATGAAGATATCAGTGCAATGTATACATCACTGTTCAGATCCAGCAACCCATCATTTCTTCAGGGCTATGTTTGTTTCATTACCTACAACTCTAATCCTGATGCTTTTTCTTTTTCAGTTTGACATTTCCATCTGAAAGGAATTACTGTCACATAGTTCCAGAGTCTTGATAGCGAATTCATGCAGTCAGAAAAGAGAAGAGGAAGTAATTGGCAGGTCCTATCAGAATTGCTGCCAATTCAACATCTTATCTATTACAACCAGTGGTAGCAAAATATGGAACTTTCCTTAATTACATTTTAAGCCATGTAATTAAAATATTTGTTCGTCAGTTTTTTCTTTAATTTATACAAAAATATGCTCTTGCAAAGAAAATCTGGCATGGCAAGTTACTCAGGAAATTTAGCAATACAGCTGAATCGCTGATCCTGTTAGTGTTTAAATTCAGGTAGCCTATACGCAACATGGATAGTTGCTGCACTGGCCACAAGTAAACAATGCTACAAATTTATATCCTGAGTAGTATACATTATGTTTAATAAATAATAATAATAATAATAATAATAATAATAATAATAATAATAATAATAATAATAATAATAATAATAATAATAATAATAATAATAATAATAATAATAATTTGTCTTGAGTTTGATACTCTGAAAATTATTAGATGTTTTTGCAAAGACTTATAAACAGTGGTGACACGATACTACAGTAACAATAACGCTACTGTATGGAAGAATATAACGTACTTGGCTTCATGCTGCGGGAGTTACATAGCTTCTTGGGGTTACGCATGCGCACAAATTTACAAGTTTTACAAGAGCATGTTCAGTTTTAACCCCTGCATATTGAAAGATTATCAACATGAATAGGTATCATGAACATTCAGAGCAGATGTAAAAGACTACAGTAATGTCTGCTATCAAGACTCTGGAACTTCGTTTAGTCAACATTCATTTTGAGCAACTTGCTGCCAGATATGTAAGTAAATCTTTAACAATTTTTGGCTTTGAGTATCACTAAATTAAACCTCACATGGAAGCTAGATCTGATCACCAACATTAGAGAGAACTTCCTATTAATCCATCTTAAAAACATTCCCAACCTAAATTTCAAACTCATTTCACACAAACATATACTCACACAGACTTTTACAATATTACAAACAGTGGCAGGCATTTCATTCAAAAGTTATTCTGAATTACTTTTTAATATTTTCTTTAAACTCCCCCCTCCCGTTTCTTTCTTTATCAAAGCAAAAGCATTAACACAGTGACACTGCTGCATTTACTCAAGCATATAAATACAAGGTATTGAAGCTTTATTGTCTTTTTCTTATTCAGCTACTTGTTGTTTTGCTTTGAAACTGTAGGCTTCATTTTGCATTTACAGCTCTGTGGCACGGTGAAAATCATTGCGCAGGACAAAGTCATAATTATGCTTCACTAAAAATGAATGTAAAATAACTATTACCACGTTAGGAAGGAAAAGAAACCATTCACACAGTGACAAAAACAAAAAGTATTGATGAATAACAGGTATAGTCATTATTACGTTAAATGAATATTAAGTATATACATAGTTATATTAAAAAAGTAACACGCAGATATATACTATATATTTTTATGTCTCTATTAGCACAGCCTTAAGAACCAGTTTCCTTCTCCGAGAGAGTAACAATACTGAACAAACAGTACTTGTTTAATGACTCCTTTCTTCCTTATAATGACTTCTATTTGGAGGGGGAACAATATACCTTAAGTTTCTAGTATCACAATACAACGTAAAAATGATCTTTTAAAAAAAGCAGAAAATTCACTCAATGAACCAGCAAATGTAATCAAACCATACTTTAGCACCAAAATTAAATTCCCTCTTAATTCACTGCAAGCACAAACCCTGAATGCTCCCCCTTTGCCCTTACTTGCAAACAGCAGCATCTATACTTTGAGTAGATTCATGCAACAGATACAAGAGCTCTGCTTTGGGATTCCTTCCAAATAAACACAGATCATCTTCAAAGTATAACAATGCTCAGTTTTCTAGTACTGTCATTCTAGGAGCCAAACACCAAATAATATCAATATAGTTTGTCATTGTTGATCACCCATGTGTACTAAATGTTGTCCATAATAGTGATAATTATTTTGTTCTTTATCAATTTATCTGAGTTGGACTATAAGGATCTCGGTTGCCATTTTGTTGTGTTGTGTTGAACACATGTATCTGTCTTTGTCTTGGACAATTCATCATTCTTACTGTTACGTTTAGCTGCAATAATGACACTTATAAAAACTATCATCACACAATAAATGAACTTGCAAGTTCACAACTAAAGTACCTAATAGAAAATAAATTATTTAATCTCCAGATATTAAATACCAATTAATTTTTTCCCACTATAAAAACAACCATCATTGCTCTCATTTGAAGCAGAATTCTACATTTTTCTATATTTTTTCCAGTTCCATACAGTTACAAAACTGGTATTCCAGAAAAGCATTATTTTGCATATTAAAAATGTCTTCCGTAGAAGAAACAATTTTATAACAATTTACAAATGTTATAATAACATGATGCCAGATTCTTCCATGTACAGTGGATGTATCCATATTAACTACGACTCTAAAAAATAAACATAGCAAATGTGATATGTTCACAGGTTATCACCTTGCTTTTTCTGATACAGAAAAATTTTGGGAGGGGTGTTGAAATATGTAAGGTACTAAAATTGCACATGCATTTATCGTGAAGAATCTGTGCCTTTGACTAACATTTGTGTGATTCTATTGCCAAACAAATAGTGCAATGTGATTTGGGTTTGACTTGGTAACCCTGATAAGATGTTTTTCAAATATTTAGAACAATGAGCAAGACAAAGTAATGAATGATGACAAAAACAACCAAAATTCTGTAATAAATAAAAGTGTTTGCCCATCAAAATAATTGATGTCAGGACACATCAACTGAACAACAGACAAACCAAGGATGTTCACTCAAACTGACTTTGGTCAACACATCACACGTGAATCTCATTTCACTTGACTGGTGCAAACGTTTGTAGCCCTCGAGGGAGCAGAGTTACGACACAGAGCCATTCGGAGGCTGTTGTGTTGGTTGTGTTTTGGTGGGGCCTCCTGTGCTCAGCTGCGCCAGCGTTTCTTGTGAGGCATTCGCTTTCAGGATGGTATTCTCCAGTTCTAGTTGGTTTATCCTGTCCATCAGCTCTGCTATTTTCTCCTTCAGCACCTCAACTTCCTCTCTCACTGCAAACATCAGATGGCTCTTGACAAGATCCTGCAACAAACAAATGCTACCATTAGTTAATCTGCAACTATATTGTTTGTTTCTTATCCAACACTAAGGGTCACTTTGGAGGCTGCGGCAGGAGTAACAAACTCAGAATGTCAGTCATAACTTCACTCTGGTCACTTGTACAGCAGGGTAATTATCTAAAGAAAGGACTTGGGTCAGGAAGACCAACAGAAGGACCAAAAGGCAAATAGAAGTACAGACAGGATTCAGAGAGAAGAGAAAAGTGAGGTAGGAGTGAGTGTACAAGAAAGAAAAAGTGGACATACCCATAACAAAAAAAAAAAAAAAAAGGCAAAATTAAAACAGTTAAGATTTTAATAAACAATTTCTTAAGGCTCATGCTACCTAGAAATAAAAAAGTAGTCAAAAAAAAAAAAAACAGAAAATGTTACAGAAATCAGGCAAGTGGGAAAGGAGGAGTGAGAAAAGATAGTGAAAAGAAGTTAGGATAAGTGTGGGAAATAAAAATGATGAAATGATGTTAGGAAAAACAACTGCAACAAACAACAGACTTATCAAGAACTGCAACACTATAACCAAATAAATAGAAAACAGATTATTTATGTGTGTGTTAACTTGTAAAACTATATAAAAAGTTTAAAGTTAAAAGAAAAATAATGTAATAACGATTATTGTGAGTAATATATGACTGATTATCCACTGCGATGAAAGAATTAGAGCGGAAAGATAGAATTACTTCACATCAATCTGATACTGCACCCAGAGAAGAAAGGAATCATCATACTTTCCTGACTGAAGCTACGCTAAGGCTGATATATACTCGTATTTAAACCAGTTATAAAAGTGTGCCTCAACACCATTACTAGCATTGATATATAAAAAAAAGCCCCGCTTCAACCTCCTGACTGCTCATTATTGTATAAATTCAGAAAAGAGGTGAACAACACTAGGGAGAATTAAATGGAAGTGACAACCTTATTAGTTTTACTATTCATATTAATTTAAAGTTTCAGACTAAGTCACATTAACATTTGTTTTAAAACTCTACAGATAATCACACATATTTACAGTACCATATGTTATGGTGTGCTTTAGTTACAGGTGAGTTAATGATGTAATGTGTTTGGGTTGTACAGTAGCATTCCTCTCAGTAACATGACCTGCCAGGGCATAGAGCGAGAATAAAAGAAAGAGATAGTGTACTGTCTGTCTCTCTCTTTCTGTGTGCTCCCAACTTTAATTACATGTGACTATACTGGTGTGGATAGTAAAATGAGCAGAGTGAACCACTTAACCAGCGCTGCAAAGCAATATTTGGAATACTTTTTTAAAAGAACAGATTGCCATTATTCAAAATGTACCATTGTTTTAATCTAGGTGTTTTTATTTACCTGTCTGTTAACAGGTACAATGAGTTATACTAAATCTATAGGAGCGACAAAACATAAACAAAGCACAATGCTTTGATATTATGGGTTTGGGTGTCGAGGAGGGGGTGCCTGAGTCTCTTCTGCGTATGCCCCTGGGTAACTTGGAAGGGCATTAAATGGAGTGAGCTTCCATTTTACATAACGTTGGGTGAATACCAAACTTGGTAGGTATTTATGTACAGATTTTCTAAGGATGTGACATGAAGATTTTCAAGAAAATCCCTCTTCCATCCTAAGTTACCCCTTACATGGAAACATTTGCGGAAATGTTGGTTTTCCCAAAAACAGCTTTAACAATCGTAAGTGCCATATGTCCAATATATTTTCAACAAATGAAATGTATATCTTGAATTTTCCGAGAATAGCCTCTTGAAGCAGGTACTCTTCATTCTGGATGACTTTTGCATTAGTGTTAAACCGTATGAGATAGACAAAATCTTAATGCACAAAAATTGTAAATCTCGTTAAAGCACACAATTTACTTGTATGTCTTATGCATTACTTTTGTGGAGTTAAGAGAATGGAGTTTCAAAGCCATTACATAGCGACCTTATTAAAAAAAATGTAACTATTGGTTAAGCCTACTGCATTTCCTTATTACTATTGCACCTATAAGGAAATGTTGATCTTGAAATATTACGTAGATAAAAGAATAAGCGTCTGCAAGATTAGTTTGTGCAGAAGTGGGTAGAGAAAGTCATGCGAGTGCAACATCAGACTTTTGAGTTTCTATTCTCTCTCACCTGTATTTATCTAAAAATATTTTTCAGGGGCTCTCAAAACGTATATTTTTTCAGTGAATGGACCAAATGCAATACTTCCTCTACCATAAGCAAGCGGCCAAGTAAGTGATAAATGAACTGGATATCACTGGAAGAAACCAGTAGCATTTATGGTGCTAGGATGAAAAATGCCTGTTTGACCGATTCGTAACTCAAATTATTAACAAATGGGAATCCAATGTAAACCTCAGTGTATGGTTCACATGTCGCTCTATGGACCCTGGAGACATATGAGTATCACTTCAACCATTTCATCCATCATCGCAACTACCTCCCGGGTTGAATGACGAGTGGTCAGTGTTCAGACTTGTCAAATCCCATAAAGCCAGTAACTCACAGTGGTATCTGGAACTATGACGAAGCACGAGTCCGGATGGCCCTGCTGATGAACCTCGAACACAAAGGACTGTTGTTCGGGATGCATTATGCCCATCATCTTCTCGGCCGACCGTTTGGTTGCAAGATGTTCGGAGGTTTACACGACGGAATAAGCACAGCTTTTGTACTTCACCTGCCTCGACTATACGCGTTACAAACAATTTACACTTCTTGTGTTTTTCCTCAACTTGCGACGAGATAATTGCGGATAAGTGCTGCTCCTTTGTTTCGGAAGGAAGTGCTGAACCTCAACAAATAGGCGCCTAACTGTCTAAGATTCTCTCAGAGCCCTTTATATAACCTCCCCGGTTGTTATCTTGCATGGAAACATTAGGATCAACTTTGTACAAAAAATCTTTTTTATCGCAAGGATTACTGTCTTCAACCAGCCAATCGTAAGCAGAAGATGGCGGGTGCTGCTGATAAGGAAACAAGTGTGGAGATAACGGAGGACACTCAAGCGATTATACAAAATAATACAGCGATAAGAAACCATCTCCTTATAATTCGTTTGAAATTTTATTCACTTACTAATAAACTTATACTGGCCGATTCAGATACTGTGGCAGACACTATGGCGTCTGATACCTGACCATTACTATTCTCTTTCCTGTTGCCCAAATCTCGTACCTACAATTTGTGGACGCAAATGATATTTATATCACTGGCTTTAAAGCATGATTTCACAGCGTGTTTAACTATACAGCACCGCAGGGCGTGGCAAGCCTCTGATTGGATGTTGTGTTGAGCCACCCGTCATTAAATTTTGTCAGCCATACTTTCAGCAATGCCTTCGGATCGCAAGGTCACTTCTATTTTCCCCATGTCCTCTTACTCTTGATAGTATGTGATCTCTTGTTATAGTGTCCCTTGATTGCAGTTCTACTGTCTTCATTGCTCCTTGCAATTGATTCAGTTTTATAACATACTCCGCATTACTATCTGTGATACGCCAGAGCATCCAACAAACGCGTGAGCCTAACTTTCCTCACCACAATTTGTATTTGCAAACCTTTCAACAGCCTCCTCCACACCTTTAAACGCTATTATTCGACCGACACTCTTAAGGAAAACTTTACAAATAGATTGTCCGGCACGTCAAGCTATTCTGCAAACTGGATTATGCGAGGAATCCAGCCACCATTTTTTTTCTTGGCCACCACCCCGTCCCAACGAAGATGCAACAGAATACAACAGTCTGATGGAGTAAACCACCGTAATGCAGTCACAAAAAGCCAATGTGTCAAAGTAACTTCAACTCCTCTGCATTTAATTTGTAGCTCACCAGTTCAAGGGTTGGGAGGGGATTTTATGGAGCAAAAAATACTGTAATGCTTTAATATGCAAATTTTCATCAGTAAGAATTGGCAGAAACGGGATAATTTTGAACTCATTTCCCTGGTTCTCTCTGATACACGCCAATTTGTTTAAATACTCCCCTAACCATTATGCAATTAGCAGAACTTTCCTGAGTTTCCAGATCGTTGCAAATACTACCACTATCGGGCGGGGACTGCTTTTGGAGCTCCAAACATAATTTGATAGTATAGTTAACGTTGGTGTGGCCGTTCCTAAAATCTTTGTACACCAGCGCATTTTAGAACGGAAAGTCTATATGCATTCTTGACCATGGCCGAGCGAGCTAACGTGTGTGGCACGCGTTCGGGAGGTCCGCGGTTCGAATCCCCGTCCTACCTGAGGACGGTTTTTTTCCCCTCCAGATTTTCCTCAGTGCTCATTAATTGGGAAATATCAGGTTTCCTTAATTTGTGTTTATCATTCAGTGTCGTGTAGTTTATGCGCGCGCAGACTAATACGTCATGCTCAGAGTTATCAAACCCGAAGAGGGCAGAAGGCAAGACCTGGGACGTTGGAACTTCCCCACAGCTGTGCACATTAATCATTAGAATGTGAACGAACGGTCGATAAACATATCACGTCACTACTTCGTCGAAACTGTCATCTCAGCAGGAGGTAAAAGGACATTGCGATTGCTAGGGTTCAACTTCAGGTGCTCCTTTTTAGACCCAAGTTATTGAGATCTAATAAGGGAATTAATCTCAACAAACAAAAAAGATGTATGTTACATTCACATCACTTTCTCAACCAACTATCGTTTATTTCTACACAGGATCTACAAACTATTCCTGCGAAACTTATTTTTCTCTGATTCATGTTGATCGAGATAAATCTTTACAGAAATAGTTTCACATTTGGTTGTACCTACAAGCAGGATAGAGCCGAATCGCCTTCAAAGCCCTTACTCTTTCGGTAATATCGCGAAAAAATTGAATTGCAACATCACTTAAAAAGCGACAAACTATTAAAAATGCAAACCAATAATAACACAATTGACATCACGAAGCAGTTAGTTGAAACACATTGTGCACGTGTTAATGAGATCTACATATTTCATGTACAGTTTTGTCTTATCTCTCATGGTTTACTCTTTATGCAAAATCCTTGGGAATGAAGACGGCTTTAAAGGCTATCCAGAAATTTCAAAATATGGATCTTATTAGTCATGCAAAATATATCTTAAATATATCGTATTTTAATCAAAATCACGAGCAATTTTTTTAGAAAACACACACACACACACACACACACACACACACACACACACACACACACACACACACACACACACACACAACGGAATTTTTCACGCAAACCGTAGTTTGCGTTGGGGGAATTTTGATGAAAACCTTCGTGTCGCTTCCTTGGAAGAGTAATTTAAAACTGAATTTGGTATTTAACCGACTTCTATGGAAGACAAATTATATTTATATCACCGGCTTTACAGCGTCATTCCAAAGCTTGTTTAACCACATTGAATTTTATGTTGACCATCTGTCACCCACCATTAAATTTTGTGTCAGCCATAATTGTTAAATTACACTGTTCCCCCCAACCCTCTCTGACACCTTTTTTTCTAAAATTCTTTTAACATAGAGGCAGCCTAAAATCGTGCATTTCCGGTTGGGTTGCAGTACCATCTCTACCCATGTGCAAGGCGGAAACACGACCGTTTCTCCTTGTTTGCTTTGATTTTAATGCATTCTGACACTTCCTTGTTCGACTGCATCTAGGAGAAGATATTCCATCATCCGGTTTTTGCATTGTGAAGGAAGCAGAACCCGTCTCTGTCATAAGGTAGGCGAGGGACTTCCTGTGCAAACATCTGTCTCGACTAGGGTAACAGAAAACAACTTAACTTAGGTCACAGTTCTCCTGTTTACGCAGAGAACTGGATCTCAATTCTTACCGAAAACTGGTTCAATTAAGTTTCCTTACCACCCAACTATAAATCTTATCTGTCAACAAATTATGTGGATCTCCTTGGTTCACCAGTGACCAACATAATTCAGCGAAATTTGAGTACCTGAATATGAAGGGCTTAAAATATATATTCCCCAAGAATTGGAATATTAAAAATGGTAGCATGGCGACCTACATAACACGTATTCTGAAGTTAACGGAGTATATTGTACAGTAATACAAAAAATATACTACTGTATTAACAAATGCACGTAATGATACAGTAGGACCCCGATAACTCGATATTCCGTATAACTCGACGCCTTTTTACTTTCTCTACCACATTCCGTAACACAGAAAGCGTCTTGGTCCAGAGGAGCTGATGCAGCAGCTCAACACATTCACTTGTTTATGTGCTAATTGTTCAACAACGGCTTCTCCAAGGAGAAGCAGATGAATTAAGCGAATTGCGAGGGTCACTACTGGTGCAGCTGCTTATCACGTGATTGTGACGCAGACAGAAGCCTCGCACAGGATCGAACCGGTATCGATTACGCTGGCGAGAAACAATACATCCTAATTATGAGAATGCGAGGCGCAAAGCGACTATAGCGATTCATCGCATCGTTCAAATATAAACATAACTGCAATTGGGGAATATGTCTACAAAATCTGTAGAAACAACTTTCGAAAATAATAAATAAATAAATAAATAAAAAAAAGACGAGTACAGGTGGCAGCAAACGTGTGCATTGCAATCTTCGATATCTGCGTACTCAGTAAAACTGTTACCGTATTATTATTATTATTATTATTATTATTATTATTATTATTATTATTATTATTATTATTATTATTATTAGAACCGTCACAACAAAATTGTTCTGGAATGTAAAAAATCAGTGCAAATGCTCAGTGAACGAACAGTGGAAGGATGGAGGCTTTTGCAGTTTAAAAAGCTGATTTTGTGATTATGATGGGTTTGTGTATTTTCTGGTGAATGTCTAGGACCAATACAAACAAATACGAACGTAACATTGGCCTAGCACCGACATTTAAGTAATTTTTCCTCAATACCTAACTTTACCAAATTCGTTCATTTAATTCCCAATAACTATGAAGTAAAATATGACATGAAATTCAGCAAGTCTACATCAAAATGGTGATAGATCTATTACAATTACTCTAGCTTTATTACATGTTCTTGATACATTTATGAAAGACGAAGGCCAGCCATAACAACTCGATTGCGTTTACTGTCTTGTAAGTTACAAACTGTTGGATAGGCATGCCAGCTTTGTTGGACCAGCTGGATTGTTGTTAAAAGCACTCATGGCATTCCGGCATCACTCATTACGACTGATATCGTTTAGACAAAAGCTATAGGTAGGTGATAAAAATATCTACTTATTTGGTAGCGACAAAAGAAGTTTACTTGCGATTTGTTTATCTCAATTAGTATTGATGCACTAGTGGGCGAGCCCCAGAATTAAGTACCTGCTGATTCCTCGATAACAATGCCAGAAGATGCAACTGAGTTACAGAAAAGAAATAGTTTCCTCAAGATTCCTCACACAGTTTTGGCTCAGGGAATAAGAGGTAGGTCACTTTTAAATGCTGTGCAACTTTTATTGGTTCCGATGGTTGATGGGAAATGGATTGTTTTATCAGTTAATATGCCTACAGATTCTGTCATATTGACTGAAATATGTAGCGATGAAACGTTTCTTTCAACATACGAAACTGCTAAATACACATCATCTACATCAAATGTGAAGAAAACAATATTCTGGACGCACTCCAATGATGTTCATGTGTTACCAGTATCTCACTTCCGCGTCATGCTCTATATTTCTGCATCCGGAACATGCCATGGTCCACTACAAATCTCGGCACAGATGCTTCCAAACATGCACAGCCATAAAATCCGGATCAGATAGAACTGTGTTATAAAACACGTGTGTGTGAGAGTGTGTGTTACGTAAGCTTAGTTCAAGATATAATATGTAGACATGGCCTTGGAGAAGACACTTCGAAGATCAAAACAAAACACTTCAACCTTCAACCAGCGATATAACTCTGAGAAACTGAAAACTGGGTATAACAAAACAGCATACTATTTTAAATTTTGAGATGGTTGTTCCTGATGCTTAAAATAGGGACAATCAATGGAAAAAGTCAACTATTACGCTGTTTCAGTCTCTGGGGTGGCCATACTCCCTGTAAACAATCATCTCCCCAACTTTTCTGAGAGCCCAGTAACAACTATTTAATTCCCTTTCTATCCCGCTGGAAAGCTCCACAACGGGACTACCTTGTAGGTACTATAAAGCTATATGATACCCATACACAATAAAAGAAATCGCAATATTCACAGCAAAACGATGCAAATAAAATATTTAGTAGGTGGTGTATTTGTATTTCGAGTATCCTATTGTGTCTGTCTACACATACCAATAATGTTACACATTCTGAACATCTACATACCTACCTATAATGTTATATATACTTGCTTTTACACATTTCCAAAACTCATCTGATATGCCACTTTATACAATAAGTATGAATTGTACTTCGCATTACTTTTAGTAAACACACAAACTGTTAAATACAGCATTCAATTAAAATTGTGATGTGTCCATATTACCTGCATTATTTACTTCAATATTTTCGCATTCCCCAAATTTTGAATCTCCCCCCCCCCCCAAAAAAAAAAGTTTCCGATGGCGCTACTTGCACCAAGATTCCCTGCACCCATGGTTGGATCTGATACCAACCCAGAAATGGCCATATAGAATGTTTCAAAAGATTTTCTGGATGATATATTTATGCACCAGACTGAAAGCGTTGTCTACCTTGAAGAAGCCGATTTCCTACTACTCTGCAACAAAACGTAAATTGAGATAAATGAATTTAGATGCGCATGCAAGTAACGCAATTTTTTCGGAGATAAAACTCAAACGTCGAGGTCCCAGCTTTGCCTGTGCTACAGCCACCAGTAGGCAATCTCTAATCAAGAACCTCTTTCTTTGGCGAACAAAAAACAATACAAGATTCTATTCCGCAGCCAGATTGCAGTATGTTAGGACTGCGATGTTTATTTCTTTTAGTTTTATAACTAATGAAATTCCACGTAGGTGTAGTTTAGTTTTTTGAGGATATGGCTATAGGGAAGGGTGAACAGATCAAAGGACACTGCAAGTTAAAGCACAATTGTAATATCAAATACTTAATGGACATAGGATGACAGTTTTTGAGCTGCAGTGATCATACTTTTGGCATGTTTACTATAGTGTTGTAAAACGTTACTCACCAAAATGGACAGCAGTTTCTTATTCAGCTGTAAATCTATACTTATGCATATATTATTATTATTATTATTATTATTATTATTATTATTATTATTATTATTATTATTATTATTATTATTATTATTTATTAAACACAAACTAAAGCCAACAAATTTGTGCAATCTATAAGTTATGTAAATTGCATTAACAGGGTTTCTGTGGTCAGCTGGAAGGCACACACACACACCATCATACCGTCCGAATGATTAATCTAGTGTAGTTCTTCGTGGATTCGAGATCAACAAGTCAAGGGTGATGGGTTGCGGATGCGATCACTGCAACGACTGACGTAAGAGATAACCATATCAAGGCAAGAAGGGCACAAGTCCATTTGGTTTTATTTCCTTTTAAGGAGAATCACGCCATGAACATCTAGAAGCTCTGGGGAAACAAGTGGCCTATACAATTATTCCATCTGAATCAGTTAGCAACAGCCAACATTAACCTGAAGCGGAGCACGATGAGGTGTGGTGCACGCTTGAGGCGTTAAGGTGATGAAAGATATCCTTGGCACTTTCCATTCGTCAGAGCGAGCCATTGTAGGCCCTCCGGACATCAACAGCATGGAGGTACACCTATGAAAATCAGGCTCAAAATGGCTGAAATGTTTTGCACCGTACGAAAACATATTTCTGCAGGCAAGAGACTTTTAATATATGCAGTCAACAATAGGCAAGGAGGGGTGTTACTGAGGCATATATTTGGACTTTCACAACCTCATTGATGTTTCATAGAAGGTATAAATTGTGGTCATGTTTAAATGGTCAGCTTGGACTACAGAAAAGATTGATGCTTACGCGTGTGGTATAGCGGACAAATTTCCCCCAGTCCTCACTTAACCCGAGACTGACAGTGCTAGCATATGGCACTGAGACCCAAACACTAGCAAAACTTGGTGCAATACAACTCAGCATGTTTGAATGAAGGAATGGAAGACCGAAACTTAGGGCGTAAGATCCTTGATATTACCTGGACGAACGCGGTTCTAAATGGGGAAGAACGACTGACATTTTGATGATGCTGTGTATACCTGTGATTTTGTGTGGATGTGAGGCAAGGGGGTTGAGCTCGCGGGCAAGTCATGTATTAGCACTTTGGTTTGGTAACACTCAAATGTTATGGCAAAAGCTCACAAACTTCTGTTCTGTCTTTCACGACGGTTACTTCCGTGTTTCTTCTCTGCATTTGTATGCTCTGCACACACTGGAAACTCTGCGCCGTCCTTTTCTGTCCTCTAGTAAACAATAATCCTTTGTTCATTCAACTTTCATTGTACTCTTTCCACTTACCGCATCTTCTTCACGTCCTTATGCTAGTAGCTCACACGCAACTTTCTCATACCCCCTCCCCCCTTTTCCTCCTTGTTTTTATTTCTCGTGTGTTCCCTGCAACATGCGTTTTTCTGTTCCTTTAGAGAGAACCGCGAAGAAAATATTGAGCCATCCAGCAATAACTTTTACAGATGCTTTCACTTTTCATTCCAGAGAAATTCTGCATTGTGTAGGGTAACTTAAACATTGCCTGTTACGCAGTGAAATCCTTGAGAACTCCTTTCCTCCAATTTTAATCCCTACAAAAAGTTTGATCTCGAAACGTATCAATTGAATCCAATTATCGCGCCTTCTAAGCGCAAAAGTTACTTTGTCTTTACAGTTGGCGGAAATCGTCCACGGAAAGGACTGGACTAGAAAACACTTTCTCGAATAATGAAATACGAGATTCGATCGGAACTGGTTTCAATAAATGTCGATTAGCTCCAATTTCCTACGCATTTCACTTCTTGTATTTCGTTTTATATTTATAACTGGAAAACAAGGTTACAAGAGATTACTTACTGGCGTCGAATTCATAGGATGCCATTTACTTATCCTGATAGCTTAAAAGGTACGTTTTTCCTTTTTGTGTGCCGAAAGTAATATCGCTGCTCGACCGGAGGAAAATTTTTTTCCACTTATTCCAAATTTAAAGTCGGTAGAAGAGGGAGGTTAAGGGACACTGGGAGTGAAATTTGAAAGTTCCACATTTTTTGATAGATTTTTCTGAAAATTTTACTGTGTTTGTATTTATATGATAATAGGAGGTACACCAAATTTCATTAAAATTGGATAATTCGTTTAGGATATATAAATTATTTAATGAATTTAATAGGCACATTTTCAAAATAGAGCTCGCGTCTATTGACTTTTCAAAATTCATTTATATTGGCAGAACTGATACTCTAAAACATGGGTAACAATTGTATGAAGAGATATTTCAAATACGTTTGCTGACTATGCTGTACATATTTTTTTAATAACAAAGAAAATTTAATCTTAAAAATTATTGATTTTTTTCATACAAAAATATGTTTTTGGTATTCATGTTAATGATAACATCAATATTGAATCATAGTTTTGTTGAGGTGCTATTTATGAATACTTTTGGAAATTTTCATTGAATTTGAAGGAAAACTCAGGCGCGACCTTCTTTTGGAATGTGCAGAAATGTAGTTTTGAGAAAAGCAGGCTTTTATATAGGAGCATCCTGTGTACCTTAAGGGAAGAGCGCTATTTGAAAGGGCCGTAATGACCACATAGAGTGGGGGATATGAAAAATGTTAGCTGATCAAAATGCACAGGTGTTCCAGGAACATTTTAAAGTAAAAAAAGAACACAAAAAAAAAAAAAAAACCGAGTTTTTGACAATTTTGACCAAAATTTCACTCCCAGTGTCCCTTAATTTATAAGAAGGAAATAATAAAATAGCGAAGATCCAAGGAAACCCACCAGAACACATTTCCGCCGATGGAAGGCTAAGACCACAAAGCGGAAGAGTGAAAGCTTGGTATGTTCAACATCATCAAATCTGAAATGCGGTTGCTGACAGCAAAAGTAACGAAGAGAAAGGTGGGAAAACATGGACGGTAATGAAAACACAAGCGGAATGGAAATTTGGCGTGGAGACTCGGCACGGAATGTTCAAGGATTAAAAAAAAAAAGAACTACAAGGGAGCAATTACATCATGCTGGGAGGGAGGGGGGGGGGGGGGGGTTTGCCATGCGTGACAGAACGGCGTTTACCATAAGCCGGGCGCCAAGCTGTCTACATAAATCGCAGTTAGTACAAACAGCTGCCGCTAGTGACTCTGTAAGCCAGTTTTAGTGCTGGCATCTATCGCCTCTTGCAGAAACAGGGTCAAATGGCCCACCTGCATAAACAGAACATTCCCATCCAAAACTTATTTCTGATGGCATGCATTAACATCCATATTTTGTATACATTTACCATTAATATTGCTTTGTTTATGGGTTGAATGGGGACGTCGTTCACTGAAATATACATATTTATGATAAGCTGCCAAGGTCTGTCCCGTACAGCGTACACTGCATTTGTCTTAGGAGTTTAGCCATGACCTTGTGGTTGACACAAGCGAACCTGAGATATCACGCTGTTTTTTCTTCCTCTCGCGCTGACGTTCTGCACCTGCTTTCCCGGGACAATAAATATTACGCGAAAGAACATCAATAATACACATTATCGCACAAAACAAAGCAATTATGATCACACCTTCAGTAATATCACTAATGAATTATGTTTATCGGAGACTCAAGAACCACGCGATATAATATTGTAGCAACACTGGCACTGCCTTGTAGACAGTAATTTTGAACTTCTGGTGTTACTGTTTACATCATACCAAGAAACTCCCCATTCCACAGCGCGATTGCGCGTTCAAGGACAAAGACGTTCTCCTGAGTTAACGACAGTGCGCAACTTTGCCCATATCACGTGACGAGCCACCTCTCATTACTTGCTGCCGTGGAATAGCTTGTTCTGCGATGGGAAATAGTTCCTTATTTAACATGACCATTTATTTTAATATATTCGGAGATAACTGTCAGATTTACATTATAATTGTATGAATTAAAAACATTACGCAACAGAGTTAATGCATATTAGGTATATGCGAATTCTTGACAAATAGATGGAGGATATTTCGGTTTAAACTTATCTCTTAGAATGATGAAAGCACGCGCGTATATTATGACCGTTTCTACAGCTTTTATCGCCTTTGCTTGCATTGCACAGGGCTTGTTTGACATCATCCGAAGGTACCCCTTAGTCAATCATGGGAAAGGGAAAGTAAACGCAGCTCGGAAGAATACTTGTCAGAGGGCAAAAATTATAAGAAACAGATTTTAGAAATACTTCTGCTTCGTTTGCTCTGTATTTTAGAGATCATTGTGAATTGGTAGTTTGATACCATCCTAACAAGCCAGAAAGCTTTTAAAGCCCTATATCTCCTGATAAAGCACTTCACACTTACTCAAAATAGGTGTTACTACATTATCTCTACCAATCATCATACCAATATGCTTTATCAGCAATAACAGGATTTATCAGCTAAACCTGAAGATTTGCGAAGTAGAGCCAATATCTCCGACTGATAATCTAACTTGCAATTACGTATCACACACAAACAAGGTTTTAAACTTCCGCAATTCTGACATCACCTCCGGAGCGTCAGAACTCAGACTTAAGCATAAGGAAAAACATCGTTAATGCACCACTCCAATCTTCTTGGAAAGGTGGTACCAAGTTAACGATGCACGTGCCTTTGGGGCAATTACCTCAGCGCATTGCAGTCGTTAAGGGGATTTATTAGGGCTATAGCTTCGTTTCTCTAATCGTCATTACACCAATCATTAACACTAGTCGGATCTTTGCCCTCGGTTTGTCTTGTTGAAACCTTTGTCTTTCAAACCATAAATATATAAACTGAATTAAAGATAGCACTAAATGATCAGATCAGATCAGCCTCGACGGATGCACCATAACTTTATCTCGCAGACTCGAGCAACTGTGGCATCCAGGCGGGATTTTGCTTTATGGATTTCCATTTCTCTTATTTGTGATTTATTTCGTATATTTCTCACCGAGAAGTTTACAAATCTATGGGAACATTCTTATGAAAAGAAAACAGAACCATCCTCGATTCGTTCAGGACCCGTACACTTCCAATCTGATTTCTTTTTCATGGTTTTCTAGCTCCTGGTAGGATATTTCAACATCTCGGACTAAGTACAGCTACATGTGGCATTATAGATGGCACAGAAGGGTGATTACGCAACTAAGGCCATATAACCTGCTTCATACTAACATGCTCCAAATCCACTCAGAGCAGCAGTTCCACGTTTCTAAGAAGTCGTTCCCGAGTAAATTAAAAGAAGATTAACATACGGCACAGGAAGACAACTATGCAACTAATGGTGTTAGTATAAAACGCGTCCCATCAGGTGTGCTAAAATATCTAGATGCTAACGTGATAGGACTCAACAGTAAGCTACGTCAAGGGGGAATACATCCTTGAAAGCAGCACAATCGCTTCCAAACTTCTAGGCTAAGAAAAAATAGCAATTTTTAGATATGCCAACAAAATGAGTAAACCGACCTTTAGCTTAAGGTAATCTGCTATTTGTCTCAACACTATATGTTTGCAGGATGCACTTTTTTCTCAGAAAAGATTAAGACTCGCATTTGTGTAATGCATTACAGTAGAATGTTCCATTTTTTTTTAAATAGCGAAATGTGAATCCAAATGGTCCTCAGGGAAATTGCATAATTTGAAATTCTAAGTTGAGATAATGTTCTTAATGATTAAACCATATTTACAGACATTACACTACTTTCAATTTTGTTGTACGAGCCATTCGACCCAATATACAGGATACTGGCCTTGTCAATTAAGTTAAAACATTTAGGATCATGGCATGCCCAGGATGGATCTTCAGTCCAATGCCTGGTATGGCAGTGAAGAAGCAGGTTAAATGGAGTGATGGAACGGATTATAGGACAATCCGTTAACCGTCCCAGTATTCACTTAGCCCCCGAGGAAACCGGCGAAAAAAAATCTATACGGTTGGTCGGCCCGGGAATTGAACCCGCACCTCCAGAATGTGTCGCTCTCGGTAAAACACGATCTAAGAGGTCAATGAAAAACGTATGAGGAACTATAAATTCCAAGGTGATTGCTGAAGATAGACTGAAGTCGCTGGTTATGAGAAAATGAGGCCTCCATTTCCACGTAACCACTAAGCCACATAATAGTATATGAGAACGCGGACAATATATGTACATCGATCTGGTGGATTATTGCCTCCCAATGCCGCGTCCTTCAACACACGTGTCCTTCGGATGGCTCCATGTGGGATTTTTGCCTTCACATTGGGCAGATCACGGTGTCCCTGGTTCCCCGACCGGAATGGCAATAATTCATGCCCAATGATTGCCCTTTACAGTGTGCATATGTAGGACATTAAATCACGCGATATGTCACCCATTGCTTTCCGCCTAGAACCAGTAATCGCGCACATTAGCATTTTCTGAGGTTAAAGGCAGGGTATTCGGGGTCATAGGAAACAGAACCCTAAATGCTCAACAGCCGACACAATTTATCGATACATTTAGCGAGTTAACAATGCCGAATACCGAGCCAAGTTCAATTTCAACAGGACAATTTAAATGTATCTTGACATTGCTGTTCAACTCCCAGAGCCGTCAACCCTCAGAGAGGGCGACACTGTGCCAGTAACGCAATATCCTAAGGGGAAGACCTCAAATATCGCGGTTTCCATGGGAGCGACTATATCACTTTCAATTAGCTATGTTTCAGATATATCATCCATATTTTGTTATTTAGCGACTTCTTATGACAATTAAAATGCTCCACATTTGATAAGTTTATTATACCCCAGTCAAAATATGTTGGCTTTACAAATCTTTATAAAGAAAACTATACTGGAGTTCAACATTGAAATGAAGTAAACAAGATCAACTAAGACAAACCGTTTTCATTTATGCAATTTTTGAATTTACGAACATCAAACTATGGATATGTTTAATAAGTAAAAGGTAACTAGGCAATTTCAAAAGCGGACGTGCGCGTCTTTTTAGTACTAGTTCTAGAGTTTTACTGAAAGAATTTAAACGACCAAAACGTTGCCTCAGAGAGCATCATTTGGATACCTAAAACATTACCGATATTAGTAAAACAAAAGGGATCTTCCCTCAAATTCCATTGGTATGTTGCATTAAGAGCACCATTTACAACCTCTTCGTCGAAGTTCAGCAGCGCAGGAAATAACTACGAATTCCTTGAAAACAATCATCTACCCAACTAACTTTAGTGAAGTTCATTATACATATTACAACACTAATATTTGCAGGTGTGTTCACGATGTGTTTTCAATTTAGGCAGATACACCAATAGGTTTTCTGCAACGCCACGAATAAGCAGAACACACTGCAATCTGACTTCAGGGTGACGAGATTCAAGCCAAAATTAAACTTATCACACCTAATTACCAGAACAATGTAATATCTGTACTTAAAAATGGGTAATTTATCATTATAACTGACAAAAGCTTCTACATTAATTCAGTGGTGCGTATTCGGTTGGCACATCCACTCGTATCTTATTTAGTGTTGGTTTACCTCAGCACGTGTTCGTTGCAAGAGGCTAAATTCCACAGACCTTGTAACAGTGCTTACACACCTCACTGCCTGCTTCTAAGCCTATCATTGAACTTATCACCATCATGAAAAAAGAAATCATGCGCTTCACTGGGAACTTTAAAACAAAGACAGCGTGAAAACAATGTTCATCTTTGTGACTGTCCAACAACTCTGGTACAAACTATTCCTCATAATAGTAATGTGGAAGTTTCGTTATTTGGCTTGATTCACAATATTTACAATTAGCAAATAACGAGGAAAACATGTTTGCAAACTACATTTCGCACGAGAAATTGTCAAGTTTGGAACTCTACGAAAGCGGATAAATGTAGCAACGTGCTCTGTCGTATTCTTGTTTCCAGCATCACGAACCACCCGTAATGAAAACACCTCCATGTCTATGTGTGTATACTTCCAAGCCCGCCTCTGTAGCGTGACGGTTAGCATGTCTGCCTCACGTGAGGTCGCGAGTTCGAATCTAGTGAGCACCATTTCACCCATTTCAGTCATTCACCGTCCGATATGCCATTACGTTGGAGGACGTTAAAAAATGTACTTCCAGGAGACATTCGCCGTCTTTTGTTACCTTTCCATTGGCCATTTCTCCGGAACATATAGCTACTCTATAGGAAGCGGTGTTAGCTCGTGTACACTGGGCATGTGTACGTACATTATATAACATACACATTCATACTTCCAGACTCTGAGTTGGTTACAAGCTGGCCTACTGATCCCAAGGTCGCGGATTCAAATCCGGCCCAGCGTGCTTAAAAACGACAGCTTCATGGCAGTAGATTTACTAGCATGTAAAAGAACTCCAGTGGGACGAAATTCCGGCACACCGGCGACGCTGATGTGATCCTGGCAATTGACAGCGTCATTAAACAACAAAATATTTTTCTGGGGAGGATAGGGAATAATCTTGGCTAGAGAAAAATTCCCACCCCCTTAGCTGGAAATCGAACCCAGGACCCCATGCACGGCAGACAGGTGTATTGTACTGTGTTCATTTAATCTGAAAGAGAATTCAGCTATTTACTTGTATTCGCAGCTTAAAGGATGTCAAATATTGAAAACACAATTAGAAACTCACGCATTGTAGTATATTGACTGCTGATCGATAGGCCGTTTGCTCAAAGTGTTTTATATGTTACAAGTGCGAACGTGGAATTTTCACTGTAGTTCAACTTGAATGCGTTGAAGGTTGCAAATGAAAATGGAAGTGATATTTTAGAGGAAATAAGGGACGAATGAAGGCTCCACTTATGTCTGGAATGTGATGTCCAATGTCTTGCTAGAACAAGCTAAAGGACTCGTATTTATTAACAGAATATGTGAAGTCATTAATCCTGAGGCTCAAGTGTTTGGGTCTTCTACCTTCCTTTGCATGAACACCAGTTTTTTAATCACTGGATCTGCAACGATTTAAATTCGGCCAAGCCATTGCATTTTTCACTGTCATTCTACCTTTGCAATTTGTCTCATTTTTGCCACGTACGTTAATATTTAAGTTTGTAGTATTTTAAAAACGATTATGTACAGGTATGATAATATTCATTTATCCAATACTATATGACACCAAAACTAAAACAAACCCACTCTAGTATATTGTAACCCAGGTAATCACGTGCGTATCGCATTCATTTCAAGTTAACATTTTACACAGTATTTCTATAAATCCTTCCGTCAACAACGTAACAAATATTAAAGCTTCGATTTTTCAAAAACTGCAGCATCAAGTTCCCTTGTAAGATTTCCTTTATTTCTTTATAAATTACAGATAATGCAGCGCTGCATAAGACAACCTTATGACGCAGCCAGGAAATGTATATCCAGTTCGCAAAACAGCACCATTATTATCAACGTCGTCCTCACCGGAAGAATTAGTTCAGCAATGATTCAGCGGAAGGAAGCTTCAAAACTGCGTTTGAAGTGGTAACATTAGGAGCATCCTCGTCATCACCATAACTCATTTACCAACTTGTCTCGATTACTGGCCATTAATATCCAATCACTGGCCAGTTGGAGGGTCCTAAACTGCTGCTGTTTCAAGATCAATGCTGAAATTTAGTCATTTTACTTTAGTGTATGTTTCCAGGATTGTAGCATTTATGATAATTACACGAGAATTCATCCTAATTCTTGTTTTATTAATTTTAAACATATCAACTACTAACTAGGATATAAATTATTCTGCTTCAGAAACTTCATGGTCATGTTTCGAAATACTACTGTTCCAAAAAAACAATTGACCTGGTCTTTTGCAACATGCCGTGTTGGCAATTTGATACAGAGAAGCCTGCGATTGAAGTTGTTGAAACTAATAGTTCTGACAATGAAGTTTAGGCTGGCCCCGTAGCTCAATCGGTGGAGCCCCTGTCTGCTGTACAAGGGGTCCCGGTTCGACTCCCGGCTAGCGGGTGGGAATGTTTCTTTAACTAGGATTATTCCCCATCCTCCTTAAGAGTCTGGAAGTATAAATGTGAGTGCGAAGGTGTGTGTGTGTGTGTGTGTGTGTGTGTGTGTGTGTGTGTGTGTGTGTGTAAATAATAGAAACCCAAAGTTCAAAAGCACCGATATAACTTCGAAATTAAATGCAGCATATAACTGGAACATTAAAATAAAGTTTAGCATATTACTAGAAAAAGAAAAAGGGGAACTACATGGTCTACAAATCTACATAACCAAACAACTTCTTTTACAAGATGGTAGAAAGCATATCAGTAATCCCCCCTCCCCCATCAAATCAATCCCACCACATTTAATCCGATTACAGGCTAATCACGACTAAAGTGTCAAAGTTATTTTCCTCGAAAAAATTGAAAATATTAAATTTATTTGCCTTCTGGCTTCTCTTAACCATAGTCATAGCACTCCGAGTAACGCTATTCCTCGATTTGTAGAACAATACCTATATCAATACTTCCTAATCTGTTACCGGCTTTAAAACACCGACTTCCCATCCATACCTGTACTTATTAAACTGTCGCTGCAATGCAATAAGGGAGGGGAGAAATACTTTCGTTCCCATTTTTAACCAAAGGAGTTCCTTCTTTCACTTTAAAATATTCAAAGTTCTTCTACAGGCCTATTAAAATCTAAACACATAAATGTACTCTCAAAATTTAACTGCCCAGTCCTGCAACTTGCACCCACGAAATGATCAAACGTTTCAGCAGAAAAATCCATAAAATTACGTACACTTAGTAAATAAACATGTAAACAGTAAAATACGCGTAAGCCATTTTGCCTTAAAACTTATTTTCCATTAACAGGAGGTGCAAAACAATTTAGAGTAACTTCAACAGTTATTAATCCTCCCAACATTAGGAAAACGTAAACCAATTACTGGAAGGTTGCAAACAAAGCAAAACCTGAAATGATGTACAGCCCTGGAAGTGTTTGTACACCCATAATGGCTGACCTCTGTCTTACTTTCTCTCTGTGCGAATAAACTAGGCTTCAAGGTGTGCCGAATACACGGACAGCGCTCGCTCCACGCAGGCAAGAGCAAACAAATGAATATGCAAACACTGCACACACGATTCGGCGCTTTCCAAGTAACCATTCCTTTCATATACTTAGCGATTAAAAACAGTAAACCAATTTGATCATTTTCTTTTCATTCAATATTATTACATCATGACTACGTAACATTTTATACAGATGCCATAAAACTACTCTGTGTGGAATAGTTTCAAAGCTGCACTGCGTGGACTATTTTCAGTCTTTGAAAATGTCTAGATGTCACAAATGTGCTCACACTATTAAATTCGTTTTGGGGCAAAAACAGTGCCGTAAAATGAGTTATGGATATCATATGTGTACATAGTTTCTATACAACTTTTAATTTTGTATTCATCACAAGTTTTAAGCCCACAGATGTTTTTCAACTCTAAAAACTTTCAAGTCCATAACGGTTTGCCTAAAATCGTTAATTTCTAGCAGACTCTTCATGTAGGGTAACTTTGATTTTGCGTGCAGCTTCAGTCAGATTTTTTTTTTTAAATTATTTATTGATCGATCAGCGCATGTGCGCTCTACAGACCATTGTTGAAATACACATAACAATAAATAAAATATAATAAGTAACATTGAAATGAGGTAAACCCCATTGGGCCCCTCACTGACAGTATTAGTTGAAATTAAATCAGATCTTGCTGTGATAACTGGTCCAGTGGTAGACGACTCTTGATGCGTGTTGGGAAGTTGGATAATCAGATTTGAAATTCCATCGATACACGTTCTTCAAATCAAACTCAATTTGTGTAGATTGTTAGGTTAGCTAAAATGGTCACAAGACGCCTAAGAACAAAGTCCGGACCAAAAAGTTAAACTATTACGGTCAAATTTCAGAGATGCGTTATCCTGAACGTGAAACAATGAAAGATGCGGTTTCATGTTTAATGACTAACACTGGCCTCGCTTTCACTGCACGTAAACAAGAGATTAAGAAGATTACATAAAGTGTCTGGAGCTCAGAAAAAAATTATTTATCTAAACAGCCAGTATTTGCTCTCAGGATTTTTTAAACATGCCATAACAATTCTTTTGCACTTGAGAGTATTTGAACAGCAAGAGAAGTAAATCCTCCTTGTTGGGCCGCTGCTATCTTATCGTGTCAGACGGAATTAGTAAACGGACATGCGCAGTGAGAAACATCACGTGAACAAGTTATGTTTCTTGTTTGTTTACGCCGTACTCAGTCAAAATCACAAGGTAACCTAATTTAGTAAAGTCAAATTAAGTAAATACGACTAATAACCTTCAAAATATGCAAAACATTCACACCAAATAAAGTAAGTTGTGAAGTTGCCCTTCAGAGTTAAATCCTACTACATACACGCACCGGGCACCGGGGTACTCTTGGAGGTTAAACAATGAAAGTAAACAATGCGTAACAATCACAGGATTTCTTCTATCCATTATTCATAGCAATTTTACGAAACTATTCACGGAATAGGTTACTTTTCTTTCACGTGATGATCAAGACAAGCGAGTGCAATAAAGACGCTCTGTTAAAATACTTAATATAGATGATGCTTTACAGACTTTCCAAGATTTGTCAAAACTATTCTTGTCCAATTGCTTCAAATACTGTATAACTATGAAAGTTTTGAAAGCAAATAAGGGCACGCTCTAAACCAGGGGTGTCAAACAGCACTCACCAGGCGTGAAAAATTTTCCTCTATTTTCCCTCCCTCCGTGATGATCAAATCGGAAAACGGGAAAAACAAAGCGAAAACCGGTTCTACTAGTGCGTGCTACTGCAGTTAAGGAGGGGTAGACCCCTCTCTTCACACCCTCGGAGTGAGGTTTGACATGCCTGCTCTAAACCATGGATGCCAATTTGTGACCTGCGCTGTCACTTTCCTTCACCACGTGTTTTGCGGGTGGTCGGACTTTAGGGCGGCACAATGCTAAGAATACAGAAGCCCCTTGGGCAGTAGGCAAACCGAAGAACAAAATAGGGGCTTGGGTTAAACCTTCAGTCTCCTCCGCTCTAAGCTCTCACAGAACTGATAATGATTTGATGCTTATGCCAATGAAATGCTAGTATTTGCAGCGAGTGCGTCATGAAAGCTGCAACATGGCTGAAGGCGAAAATAAAAATGTCTACCCGGGCAAAGGATATTGTATGTGAGCCGTTTTGGTTATACGAAAGCCGATCATGTCTGGACATTGTTGATGTCCGTGAAGAGGACGTACCTATGAGGAAATCGTCGGGCAGAATTCCTAAGTATACAATAATTCATTAATACCATGTTTTATAGTGCAGTTAATCTATCAATTCGTGTTATTTCCATATAATATCTGACAATTTTTCTTACAAAGTTTTGAACTAATTAAGCAAGTTTGATCGTGTACAAAGGGCTTTAATCCTACAGGATCATGGTCTAATCTTCTAAAACTCTTTCCTTTTCTATATCGGCACATAGCTACGCCAGTACAAAAGCGAGCTTACGGAAGATATGCAATAAGACGTACAGTTAATCCTCGCTTTGTCTGATCCGGCACGAAAACGGAGAGAGCAAGAGAAGAAACGCATACAGATCAACGAGGGCTTAACAGGGTAACTTTTGTTCCTCTTTGCACAGCCGTCAACTTCCTATTCGTTGTAACAACCTCCGTCTCCAAAGTCTTATTGTAGGTACATCTGATGAATGTTCAACATATGTATTTTAATTGGAAGTTTGCACAATCGTACATGGCACTGATGTACACATAAGATGTGGATTTAATAAACTCAAACAACATACAGTCATAAAGATGTTTTAATACGCATTACTCGACGCTGACTTCGATTAACTAAATCTATAATTGTTCCTTCCCTGAGTAACAGGTATAGACAAACAGAGTGAGTGACGCAGCCTACCGTTTTTATTTTTTCAGAAGCGACGGACGGACGGACGGACGATGTTATCTTGAATCACCTTTTCAATGCCCCTGTGCCGGCTAACTGATGTTGGACGGCTGGCTTTTTCAGCAATTTTTGAGCTAGAGTCCACGTTTAAATATTCCCTAGTACCATTCATAATAAGTAGCGATGCTTGTCATATAAGTATTTTTATGAATTTTGATTCATGCTAAATTCTAAAGAGGTCATCATTTTTTTCCAGTGTTATCCCTAATCATAGCTATTTAACATATTATTCTGGAGTGATGCAGAATGCCTTCTAAAATCCCTGCTATGAAACAAGAATAGAAAGCAATGTATCCTTTAAAGCTAAAATGTAACCCATTTTTAAGAATAATTATGCCCAAAATGTTTAAAGTAAAATGGACTATCACTTATTGCATGCTGAAGCATGCTGGCTATGCAGGGGTTTTAAAAGTGGTTGCCAAAGCTACCAATTAAAACAAATATACACGCTTGACTTATATACAGAGTTAATTAAAAACAATTAAAACATCGACAATTAAAAATGTTTGCTTAAAATGAGTCCTAAGCACCCATTATTTGTGTGAAATTCCGGCTGTAATTAAGCTAAACGTATCTGATATAACAGGCATTTGTTTTATTTTCCACACGCATATAAGTCCATCCTAGTGTTATGTATTATAACGACCTAGACCGTAACGAACAAGTGAAAGTGCGGGAATGCACTGTGAGAAAGCTTACATGAGGAAACCGTGTGACATTATAACACTACTTTACAACGGACAGAGCAAAGAGGATTGCTATCGACCGATTATCGGTTTCGTAATGAAAACCAGTCACGTGACATTCTCACTTTGTCGGCAGCTGAACTTGGTTACTGCACCACGTGGTGTGTGTGCAGTTTGTATTCCATATATCTGTATCGTGTCTCAAACTGCGCTATACAGGGCGCGTAAAACGTAATTTATATTGCTAAAAAACAACTGCTGCTTATTGTATCTGAATAAACGTTTTTAAAAATAGAGTTGGCATTCGTCTTAGAGCAGAAGTGGGCAAAAGTGCATGTGTAATTCGTGAACCTTTCGCCGTGTAGCTATGCAACACGATACACATTCCCTTCCTTAGTTGATTTCAGGAGTCCACAGGTCACTTCCAGGCTTTGGTGACCTGCATCAGTGGAGGAATTGTGTGTGTATGTGTGTGTGTGTGTGTGTGTGTGTGTGTATGTATGTATGTATGTGTGTGTGTGTGTGTGTATGTATGTATGTATGTATGTATGTATGTATGTATGTATGTATGTATGTATGTATGTATGTATGTATGTATGTGTGTGTGTGTGTGTGTGTGCGTGCGTGTGCGTGTGTTTATCAACACCGTCTACGTCAAGCAAACGATGATTAAATGTCAAATGGGAGGAGCAATTTTTCTGTTGTGCGGAAGGAGACAATGCAATATGCCTCATTTGTAACGAGACATTACATGGTTTTCTTCAAGCAAATATTCAACGGCACCAGTAGTTTGAAACAAACGCGCTCATCGTTAACTGTATTAATCCAACACTGTCAGGAGATTAAGAATCGAAGAACTACCACTCCCCAAAACAGTAGGAATGCTACACGGGTTGCAGACACTATTGTGCCCGCCCCTGTCTTATAGGATAAGGGAGAACCCCGAAAGAAAGAAAGAAAGAAAGAAAGAAAGAAAGAAAGGCTAGCTAACTTGCCATATGCGTAGGCAGTATGTTTTACAAATATTACCGAAAGCCCAGAGGAGTTGATATTTTTGCCACCAACAGCAAGGTTTACCCTAGGTTCACGTACTGACAGTTGGAAAACAACCCAACTGTAATGATAAACACACACACACATACACATACACACACACACACACACACACACACACACACACACACACACACACACACACACACACACGACTACGTAGTATATAATTCCCGCGTGGATGCTCTGCTTTATTAATAAATCAATCATAGAGTGGATGATCAAACAGATGCTGTCCATTTTGGGCCACACACGTTCCACATTCCTGACCTGGCACACGGTCACGTCAGGCACATGAATCATCGCCGACATGCCTCCTGGTTTAGCTCACTCTATTTCCGTCTAATTGAAGCCAAATGTCCCGAAGTGTCTAAGAATAAACTCGCTCAATATCGCGCTGTCAATACCGTTAGATGTACTTAATTGACTCCTTTTGCACTTACATAACCATGTCATCACTTCAATTAATTGCTGCCTTTTATTCGCCTTCTTAGTTCTACTTTGGGTTTTCTCCACTACAATTTAGCTATTTTTGACAAGGGCTCTATGTATAAAACATACATAAGATCCCAGTTAATCATTTTTTTTTTTTTTTTTTTTTTTTTTTGTAACTTGCATATTATCTCACCGAGCTAGGTGGCGCTGCGGTAACGTGCGCCACTCACATGCAGGGGATCCCGCGTTCAACTCCCCGAGATCGACCAACCAGACCGAAGAGTTTTTGAATGTTTCTACCCTTTTCTAAGTACTTTTCATTTGCTCATTCTCCACTGCCATACCAATCAGTGGGCTGATCATCCATCCTGGGTATGCTACGGTCTCAAATTTGCCTTCTCCTCAAGAGGCATTGGCTCGGGCCACAAGTTCTACAAAAGGAGCACAATTTGTCGGATGTTACTTTCAGCATGCAACTGCCGTTGGGCACTGCTGATGGGTGATCCATATTTGGACCACCCATCAGCAGTGCCCAACGGCAGTTGCATGCTGAAAGTAACATCCGACGAGGAGCATAAAAAATGCTACCTCCCAACAATCCTCAATCCTCATTCTTCACCAGCCATCCTATAACTTCCTAATCCCGTCATGCAGTGGTTAAGCCCTAAAAGGGCAGGTACACGGATGACACACCTCGGGCTGTTCTCAGCCTGCCATCTGGTAGTCTAGTCTAGAAAATATTTTTCGAACCACATTTTGTACAACTTACATAATTTTACTTGGAATTTAGTTCAACTTGGAATTTTACAACCATGTGTTGTCAAATTCTTAAAACGAACTTGAGGAATTGAAGTGTCATTTTGACCTTTGTGATGAACTGCTGTCTGTCAGTTGTATCTGAACATTTTAAAAGAGCATGACAAACACCGTGACAAAGATAAAATGTGTCAGTCGAAACAACAGCATTTACATGGTTCACAATAGTCCTCCAAATAGGCATCTATTCCTCTTTTAGGTGCCGTTCTCTTCTTCACTAATATTTTCACCAATTTGTTGCTTCTTCTAACCTTGTTTTCATCATTTTTGGTTAAACGCAACATCTAAGGTCATTAAAGGTGAAGCGAGTTGCTTATTGTACGAGTAGTTTTAAAAATGGTCTTGGGGAAAAAACTAATGAACTGAAATATTAACTTTAACCACGAAATTTTAGTGTTAGACGATTCATCAACCAGCGAGGAAAACATCTCTAGCGGAAGCTTCTGAAGACAAGACAAGACAAGACAAGCCAGCGGTTCCAACTGTTGAGAACTTATGAGTTCTAAGAAGAGCAAGGTGGGAGGGACAATAACTGGTTACTACAGCAATCTACTCACGTACTATCCAGCTACCACTCTAAGGTCACGATCAGAGTTCAATGCGACGTAGTGAACAACTCTACACTGCCCCAAGAGAGAGTGTATCACACTAGTACCTATAAAACTCAAGTTACATCCCTTTTCTCCTTAACAATTATTCACAAGTACTCAGGAAATTGCCATGTGAAGGTGAATGCGATCCTCAATTGTAACATTTATGATCATACTATCAAAACGTCCACAACTGAACTTGACTATGTTCCAAGCTGGATATAACAAATTACACTCGTTTCCATAGAAATGACCGAAGGATAGGAATTTACAACATAATGCAAATGACTGCAATCCTGTTCTTGCAGTGAGTAAACATGTTGCAAGTTATGTTTATGTTGTAACTTGGCATTTTAAAATTTTAAAACTACGAAATAAAAAAAATAGTTGATTGATTTCTAATCTAATTTATTCCTATCCGCACAACAGAGTTGCAGGATTCAGAGAAAAGGCATTAGAAGAGCAAGGTAAACAATGACTCGAGAAAGTATTCCTCTACAATTTAATAAAAAATTCTAGCACCCAAATTAATGGAAAGAAAAGTTCTCGCTTTTTAAAACGTAGTAGGGTATTCTGCGATTACTTCCCAAAACATCCACTGAGCAAACACACCAACAATTACTATGCCGATACGTTTGTCTTCCTGTGGTATTGTTTCACACCAGCAATGGTAAGCCAATCTCTTATCGGTGTGCATTCAAGTTCAACACACACGCACTGATCTATTAACAAAGATGAGGTCTAGGTGAGCGGCCAAGGGGGAGAGGTAGAAACATTCCTGAGTGAGTAGTCTGACACTCGCACATTAACGTATAAATACAGGTCGACTTCAGGCTCAGGAGCGAAGTAAAGCAAACATTAATTGTAAGGGGATGGGGACTGGACGGTTTATTATTTCCTTGCCAAAATAAATCACTGCGCTATGTAACGGCACGAGACTGTATATTTACGATTTCGTCGCCAAATTTGGCCAGAGAGCTTCAGATTCAAGTGATATTCTTGGGCGATTACATCCCATGAATGAATTGAACATGACCGCAAATATTTCGGCCAATGTAAAAGTTCCGTTAGGACGACTCTCGCTCGAGGTTTAGTCGCGCCTGAGTGCCAGCCGTTCCACTTCTGCAGCGGTAATGCAAGTTCAACAACGAGATCAATGCCGATTAAATATATCATCTCGACCTACATACGCGTTCAACAACATGCAAACAATACAATGCTTGTTCCAATTTGTTTCTTTCTCTCGAGGCATCTTGCTTACGTAACATTCATACAAGTTAATTATCTGTGCATGGGAGTTTTCTGAGGTTCTGAGTAATGACGTCCTAACCTAGAGTTTGCCAAACTACGGCCCGCGAGCTTCTTTTGTTTGCTCAGCCTACGAACTTCGTACACCTTCATTAGATTAATTTATTCAGAATTTCGAACGATAACTGAAATAGTGCAATGAACTATTGAAGGGCATATCCCATAAATATACTTTATTCAATTTTTACAATGTCTACCCAGTGACATTCTCATTTGGAAGACTTTGCACGCAGATTTAATATCAGTGCTCACATCAACGTATATTTGTGAAGAGACATTTTTAAAAAAAAAATGAACTAAAATCAAAATAAATTTAATATGACTGATGAACATTTACAGTCCGCTTTGACGATAGGAGGCACAAAATCAGAACCCAAATGTCGGCAACTGTAGCACAGAAAAGTCATATTCACTCTGTTCACTTCATATGAACTGGCATTAACATAAAAATACTTAATGCAGTAGGTCTCTATGTTACATGTATATCATATGGGTTAGTGTGTTCTGAGACTATGAACCAGACTAATCCTGTAAGTGTTTAATTATGGCCAACACAATATTTAATGGCGGGTGGCTCAACACAACATCCAATCAGAGGCTTCTGGTGTCGTGTAGTTAAATAAGCTATGAAATCACGCTGTAAAGTCGGTGATATAAACTTTATTTGCGCCCACAAAATGTATTTGTGCAGCAGAAAAGATAATAGTAATGGTCAGGTATCAGCCGCCATTAAAGTTTGTCTGTCATACATCAGTTGTGATATGTAAGAGTACATTTTAGTTACAATAAAACACTGAAAACTGTGCCTCGAGCCTTGGATTATACTGTTCCTATGTTCGCCCCCGATTCATTCTCTGACGCATTAACAACCCCTGGTCTGATCACCCTGATGAAGTCGCGTCCTTAGTTTGTAGTAACTGCATAGCTTCCTAGTAACCATGTTTTAAAGGATTCGTTCCATGGTGTTCACATTTGACACGTGTAGAAAGGGCAGTGAGTCTCAGCATGCACAAGGCGTTGGAATGATGAGCGGGTTGACGCGTACCAGGCGTAGGCATTACCACCGTGTGTTTGTGCAATTACTCGGGACATTTAGCAATTCACGTGGATTGGTGGCGCTGTTATCGTATTTACATACATCAGTGATACAGAGCCAGCGCTACCTATCCAGGCACACAAATTTCTAAACATTAAATGACCGATATTGGACTATAGGCAATGAGGTCGTCGGTAACTATCCATCGTACAGTCTTTTGGCGTTTGCAGACGGGAACGGTTTTTACTATCAGTGACCTTAGTCTGTTGTTTTGCATCATTTGTAGTGATAATGGCCTGAGTGTAGATAACTTGAAGCCAACTGCTTATGAATTCCTATGCCTGCTGATAATGTACATCGTTCGCAGTCAATACGGACATTGTCTCCTCTCCTCTTCCCTTTCTTTCCCTTTACTAACCCTTCTCTCACACCTCTAAACAAATTACATGCCTTGCGATGTTTTGAAAACAGGCAGTCTATCATATTTCCTTGGTTGTCAGGGTTGCCAACCCGTACGATAATTATGGGGGCATACGATAATTTGAATGTATGATAGTTCGATATCGGCGAAATATCATTTTCACTGGTTTGTCCCACCAGCGAAATTAAACTAATTACATATAGCTACACCACCTTTGCCCTCATGGCCTGTCTTTATCCTCTTATCGCCAGTGTGGCCAGGTCTGATAATCTCAATGAAGAAGAAACTGTTCAGAAAATTGATCAATGTAGAAAACTCGGAATACGTGCTATTCCGTGTGAAATAAAGAACCTGCCTGAACCTGACAGTTTCTGGAGTGCTGTTAAACGTATGTCACCTTGGTGGAAATACTGATTTCAAAGAACTAGCGCCTTTGCATTATCAGTGGTTTCCTTGCCCCACAGAAGTACTTCTTGACAAAGTGTTTTTTTTTTCCTCCCCTAAACTGGGTTTAATAAAAACCAAAGTTAGAAACAGATTGGCACTAGATACGGTAAACGAACTCATTTTGTCGTCTCAACTTATGAAAGAACGTGGTAGATCTTAAAATCTGCAAGTCACCGAGAAGATGTTAAGGTTTATCTCTACAACAAATTTGTGCAATGCTGCAACGGTTGAGGAAGCTGAACTTTCAGATCAATAGTGCGAGAAACATAAGTGCTAAAGTTATAATATTTGTTGAGGTCATCAATCTTGTAAGTGGATATAATAAACACCATTACTCTTATATTTTCATGAGTATTATACTGATATTTTTATTGTTGTAGCATTTGCTTTATGATGTACGATAATTTTGAAGCCAAATCTATAATTTTGAGTGGCTGGTACGATAATTTTACTTTTAAATGTTGGCAACCCTGTTGGTTAAATAAAAAGCAATGGATTTAACATTACACAAACTTGTGTCTTCCCTATATTTGCAATATGGTCGGAACTACAGTTTATCATTATACGTATACAAATTAATAGGTATACAAATAATACGAACAAAAGAAAAAAAAAATCGTTTTTAGATATTCATATTACCTGTCTAACGAAAGAGTGTAGCTTTCAAGCGAGGACGCTTTTGTGTCCTGACCAGCTAACATGGGACCTGTCCTTGCTAATGGGAATGGTGACGTAATACGCTTGCCTGTTGTTTCTGTTCTAGTTTCCCCTATCTGCCTTCTGCATTCATTCATCAGTAGTACTATCGAAATTCATAAAATAATAATAATAATAATAATAATAATAATAATAATAATAATAATAATAATAATAATAATAATAATAATAATAATAATAATAATAATAATAATAATAATAATAATAATAATAATAATAATAATAATAATAATAATAATAATAATAATAATAATAACAATAAATAGTTTTATCTTTTAATTAGTTCGGTTGTTCTAGCATGAAAAGAGAACACACAGGAAGACATTTAAAATTGTTTTGGTCTTTAAGTCTACTACATATTAGTATAAATCTCTCAGTCAAATGATTAAGAACTTTTATTCTACTTTTATTAATTGCAACTTTTTTACGATAACTTCCCTGTGGAGGAACAAATCTGGCACCTAATTGATAATAAGCTTCATGAAGAATTTATAAAGTTAAAATTAATACTCCTAAAATATTAATTTTTCATTCAATTCATATAAAAATTCAAAGAATCTTAGTATTTCAACTATATAATTCTAAAAGTTGGCCAAATGAGCCCTTAACCGGCGCTTCTTTTTGGTTGCTTTTATCTTTTCAAAAGATCTCTGTCCTCAAGATCAAACAACCTACGAATATTTGCCAGTTACTTTTATTATACATATGCACATTGCAATTAAAATATTCTCCTTTTAGAGGAATAAAGAGTCCACCATCAGTTTTGTTGCATCTTTTATCATTTGAAGCAATTTGTTATCTTCTACAACTCTCAGTTGGACACGTCGTGGTGTTTGACAGTTGAGCACGTCTACATGCTGCAAGGACAAGATTCCACAATGCTGCTAAGGACATGAATCTCTGTAACTCTCCCAAAGTACCACTTCACAACCAGAATAGAAGAAAATGTTACAAGAAATTTGTCACATTTGTCCTCGACAAACGGATTAGCAGATATCCTCCAATTGTTGTGCTGACTTAGCACGAGCACAAGTAAAGCAAGTTCACTATCAGGTAAAGGAAGCACAAGGTGAATGTATATTGCAACAGAAAATCAAAGTCTTCAGCTAGAACTAATTGACAAATGGTATTATAAGATCTGAATTTGGAATGACTGAACCCCAAGAAGAGCAACACTGCCATATGTAATAGAAAACTACAAGCTGAAATCGTTTGATAATATCGTCTTTTATAAGGAAAGTTCCCAAATGTTATATTTGTTGGCGATCAAGACATAAAATTAACAAAGAAGTTGCATTTATCATTACTAATCATTATGTGACCATATTCACGAATAACATGTGTTGGCATTAAGTGATCTATTTTGTTTTATTACACTTATCATAGTTATGCACGAGTACGAATGTGTTCTTTTTTCTGTTACTTGAATTACATTTTACCGAAACTCTATTCATTGTTCAAATTGCTATTTTATTACTTATTAGTATTCACATTATTTTTCGATTCTCGTACGAACTGTTCTTATAAAAGCTTATTATTCTATCTACTTCATGTTAATCGAGGTAAACATTTGCAGAAATTATTTTCCTGCTAATTTTTCTGTACATATAAGAGGGATATGGGAATACAGCAGGTTTTAAGTGAGTCAAATCTTCTAAGAGCTGGTCGCTATAGAGTGGCTTTGAAATTCCGTGCATTCTTTATGCATGTTCACGGCATAAAAAGACATAACGACTTCCTAGAGCAAAGTATTTGAACATTCAAAGAACGAATATTTTGGAAGTGGTTAAACCAAAATTTTAGAGTTATTTTTGAAGTTAATATTTTCGAAAAAATTTCCAGTTTAAGGGTAGTGTGGGGTGGAGGGATTTGCTTGAAAATCTTCGTGTCATATCCCTGGAAGACGATTCTTTAGTTATGCTAATGCATAGTTATATACACAAACCTTTTTAATTTCTTCTTTTTTATTCCGAGAGTCTCAAAACAATTACATTACGGTTAAATCTCAGCCAAGAATTTTTGGGTGAAATACAGTACTTTTACTTACAGTAAGTGCATAGCAAGATGATAAAAATTATACCGCAAGATAAGAAACTTTGTCGTGCAGAATTTGCTCCTAGAAAGAGTACCGTATTGTGCCCTTCGACTTGATCCCAACCTCTAGCACCATACTGGTTTGATAAGTCGTGGTATCGATAGAACATCTCGATTTGACCTAGAAGCGAACCTTCTTCCCGCCATATTTCACCTTCCACTTGTAAGCGAAGTCGTTTCGTGACAAGAAGCCATTTAAACCACGACGATTGTGTCTGGTGCAGAATTGCACGCCATTTGCGAGGAAGGATGTATGTCTGAGAACTTAATTTCGGGTTCTCATTAGTGGCGTGACTAAGACATAATATCTCTTGCAATAAAAGTAAATTACACTTCAACAATTTCTACATCCGTACCGACTCGGAATGGTATCTGCCGCAATGAATATTGATTCTTATCTTGCTCTGGCTAGACGGCCGGTCCGGTCGGGTCGGGTCCTCTTTTCCCTCAAATCATCGCTTTTCCAGGCTGGCGCAATTGCTGTTATATCCGGCGGATAAAGCTTTGTTAAATCACTTCCAACGTTTCCCATTCCCTTTTCGTGATCTCTCACGGATATTGCAAATTGCTTTTCTTTTGCACTATAATGCTTCTATTGAATGTCGTATTCCAAGACGGGTCCAACTGCCAATTTTGCCACCTTCAATCTTCGTACACCGAGATAACGTGTGGCAGGTGCCGGGTTCAAACCCAATAACCTTACAAATAGCGGCTTTCCTCAGTCGCTATGTGAATGCTGGGTTGGATAATTTGATCCTAAATTTTTTAATCACTACATATTTTTATTTCCTTATTTTTCATTACATCTGAATTGGCCTAATCACCCAACCTGATATTGCTACGATCCAACGTTTTCTTGTACCTAGACAGGTATTGGCTTACATAAGAGTAGGGTAATACATTGAAGAAAAATCTGATGCGTTGCACTCACATGACTTTCTCTACTCTTGTATTAACCATTCTTACAAACTCTTATTCCTATGTCTTCTTCGTGTTAAGATAAACATTCGCACAAATTATCTTATTGCTTATTTCCTTGTAGGTGCAAAGGGAACATAAGAATACAGTAGGCTTTGTGCGATAGTCAAATCTTTTAAAACTTTGTGATTCCGTTCTCTTTGCATGACTAACATAAAAAAATGAACAACGATGTTATATTTCACGAAAATTTAGTTTTCCGAAACTCACACACATAACAAGGAATATCTCCAAAATGGTTCACTCTACAAGAAAATTTATTGAGACATAAATTGTGTATTTTACCAAGATCTACATTTTTTGTACAGTATGATTTGGTCTATCTCTAATGGTTTACCAGTTATGCAAAAGTCGTCCAGAGTAAATACGACTACAGGGGCTATAGCCAGAAAATTCAAGATATACATTTCATTTGTCATCAAAATATCTCAAACATATGACATTTTAATCAAAATCGTTAGAGCCATTTTCAAGAAAATAAAAATTTTCGAAAAATGTTCCATGTAAAGGGTAGTTTAGGGTGGGGCTATTTTCTTCAAAATCTTAGTGTCGCATCCTTGAAAGACATTAAACTTAAATACCAACTTTGGTTTTATTTCCAGTGAAATTTCGGCATCGAATTTTTGGGTGGAATACAATACTTCCCCTACTTACCAGTAGAGAAAGTAATAAAAAGAATCTTCCTATTTCGGCTCTTATGGAGCTAAAATTTGCCTCAATTCAAAGCTTTTTACGTGAAATAAGGATTCCCAGAAAGATCAAAATGAATAAGAGTTTAGCCAATTTTTGAACTCACTAATTTTCTCATCATTCTCTATGTGACATTCGCTACTTATTTTGCGACATGAGGTACATAAATAAGGCAGTAGGTTTCTTAAATATGTGTTACTATTCATTCAACTTTAGTACAAGTCTGCACAAACAGGAATGCAGAACGATGCTTGATCCTGAATCGATCAGCCTGCCTTTCCATGCTGGCTTTTCATTTTGAAGCATTCTGTGAACTTGTAGTGTGTATCAAATCGAGAACCAATGAAATGGTCAAGTTCTTCATGTCAGCAATACACGTTTGGCAGTAGGTGACGTACAAGAGCAGATAAAGGTCGCGCGTTTGTTCTTCACGAAGGACCTGCGAAGAAGCAGTGAGCTAAGCCAACCTACCCTACAATCCACAGATCTGGCTCCCTCTATTATAGCGCTGTCCAACGCGACGCCTGTCATGTATTTTTCTGGCGCCCTTTATAAGCAAATGTTTACTTCGACGATTTCTAATATTAAATCAAATTTCAAGACAAACCTATTCCTTTTGAATATCTTCCCAGTACACACCCATGAAGAATGTTTTGTACACCTATTCGTAAAGTGGTATTCGTTACTTTCCTGACCAGCGTTTTCCCTTTTTCCCTCTCAAAAGAAGGGTACTTGTCCTAACGGTGATTGTGATGGCGCCCGCACCTCCTTAGGCATGAGCACATAAGAAAGTTGGACAGCACTGCTCTATTGCGTTTGTGTATGCAGTTGTCTGCAAAAATTATGTGCGGCACGGATTTATATACCAATATAGACGAGGAAGATATATCAGAAATAGAAGAAACGCAAGACAACTAAGCGCAAAGAGTTATCGAGGTTGATAATGTGGCTAATAATACCTACTGGAACTGTGACAATTTGCTCTGTAGTACTGCACTACTTCAGCTCAGAAACATGTGCGTCAACATACACAACATCTGCCTCTCGATACCAGTGTTCCCGTTAAAGTTGGCTAGTGACTCGTACCTAACCTCTATGTAAAAGCTTCATTCGTCAAGAACTAATGCGCCAGCTATACGACAGCCAGCCTTCATTCTACATACAGCTTGCAGAGTTTCGAAGAAACAAGACATTTGAAACCACCAGAGAATTTCAACATGCTTGGGTTTGTATGCTTAATAAATACGAAATCGTTATGTATTATAGAATATTTGGTTAGTCATGCTAAACTGCCCTTTCTTTCCCACTTGAACATGTTTTGAAATTGGGTCCTTGGGCGCACATGTCTCGGATACAGACGCTTCTGAGCCACTTTACATAGACGAATCAAATGTTACGGAGCAGTAAGCAGTCCCTCTGTAAAATGTATTATATATCGTATATGAATCTTGTAGAATCGAAAATGAGCTGATAGTTTAATAGCTTCCCTTTCCATCATTAGGGTGGACACGAGAAATCGTTAAGCCATGGTTATAAAATATTCATAGGCGCCACTTGTCCAGTTTCTGCCGGTTATATGAAATCGATCGTCGCATTCACAAACATTCCACGAACCGACTCGACTGTTGAATCTCTAATATGCTACCTGCTATGCTAATTATGGTTCACGTTAAAAGCCAAAGGTAAGTGAAACCGCCGTTGTTGGCCACGTTGAGAAATTAAAGCGACTTCAAACTAGCTTTCAAAGGCGAAGGAAAAACAAACCCGAAGTCACCAACATTAATTTCTCTATTGCGCTACCGGCCATACTGTTTATATAAAAGTGAATCTTCTGCCGCAATAAAATACCGGGCCGCCATTCTTTTGTTTCCAATGATATTCAAAGAACGGAATTTTATAGCCAGAGAAGGTGTAACTATTACTTCAGATTCCTGTAACCCCTACCCCTTTAGTATTGTTCTTACTGCACGTGGCACCACAGGTGGTGGATATTGGTGATACATGAAACTGGAGTGGAATCTTGGGAAGGAACTTTTTAGCGCATCTCCCAGGCTTTTGCCATTATGACGTCTGAGGAGAATCTCAGTTGGGGAGTTCGGACCTAATGGTATTTGAACTGTAGACCTCAGTGTCAATACTCCGTACCTGAAAACCTGTATTTCCCTTGCACCTGGTTGAAACGTATACTGGTCATTTTTGCACATGCTTACTATGAAATAGAAAAATAAACGATGGCGAGTGTAGAACTCAGGAAAGCTCGAAACATTGCGCATGCGGTGCAGAAAAAATAAAGACCACAACTCTACAAAACAAGGGATACATTAACCATTATGTGCAGAAGAGAAATTACTGCATAATTCATCAAGTGTATTCCACACATTTGCGTTTGAAATAAGTTGATGTAGTTGCAGCAACTTGGAACTGGCACATCGCGATAAGGTCTGACAGTGAGCTCAAGAGGTGCAACAAATTGGCAGAGGATCTTGCGGTTCTGCTTTGGAATAACAAATCTCAATAGTAATTCAGATGTTCTGAGAAAAGAGACAACACGAATAAGGAAAGTACTTGAATCAATTTCTGAGCATCATCACATAAAACAGGACCCAACAAGGATAAACGTATCTGCATAATGTGCAGAGGACAAGAAAGCTGCCTCGTGTATCTTTTGACCGCATATTCGTGGTATATTCTATGGCCAGAGAAGAAGAACTACGAGTTTTGATGCTGACAATGGAACCAAGACACTGCATAAAATCAGTGCAAATCTCATAATAATTGGTCCAGATCTATGTAAATAGAGGACATAACTTTTTCACCCAAAACTCGATACCAAGATTTTACTGGAAATGGAGTTTAGATTCCTTGAATATGGAAAGGAAAGCAAATTGTAGAAAAAGGTCCACGTTGTTTGTGCACGTACATAAAACCAAAAAGTTGGTTAAATACCGAACTTGGTATGTAAATTCAGCGTCTTTCAAGGATGCGACATTAAGATTTTCATGGAAATCCCCCACCCTCTCCAAACTACCCTTTACATCAAAATATTCCTTATTATTTATTTTCTCAAAAAAAAAAAAAAAAAAAAAAAAATTAGTCTAACGATTTTGATTAAAACATGTAAGTTAAGATATCTGCATGAGAAATGAAATGTGTATCTTATTATTCTGCGAATAGTCTTTCAAGTCGTCTTCATTCTGAATGGCGTTTGCAAAATAGTAAGCCCTAACACACAAGACAAAATTTCACTATGTACATAAATATGTGGGTAGTTTATGTTGGTCAAACGATATTTTTGTGGCGTTAACCATTTGCGGGATATTAGTTATTACTGGTCTGCATTTTCAAATAGTTACACATTTTTCAAGTAATAACTCCTTAATTATTTTTTGTCGTCATGTAAAGAGCATGGAATTTCAAAGCCATCACATAGCGATCTTTTTTAAAAATCTGACAATCGCTTTATGTGCTTCTTACACTTGTAACGAAGTGTAATGAAGTAGTAGACAGAAGTATAAGCTTTTATAAGAATAAACTGTAGAAGAGTGAGTAGAAAGAGTAATGTGCATGTACCATCTGGTTGTTTTGTAAAACACTATACTCAACGTACTATAGGCAGTGACAATATAATACGCAAGGTTTAGTTACAAATACCTGACAAATTATAAAATTACTTCTTAAAATAAATATATATGTTAGCTTTCCAAAAATATAAGAGTGATTCTACATTTACATCTTGGAAATGCTAACTTTAAGGCAGTACTTCTCCACTTTACAGCACATTGCTGTAGCAAATGCTCACGCATTTAGACCTCGAGTGAGAGACAATGCTTTCGATAAGATGCGTGGTACCGCAAGTAACGTGATCTTTGGTACGAAACACAAACAAAAGAAAAACGGTTTGCAATATTCTTCCGTTATGAGTGAAACAGATACTGACTTTATCACGAAAAGTCATTAAAGTTTTAAATTGCTGCCATTAGTACCATAGTAATGGTTATTTTATTATGGCCCGAGCTTCCCTGATGCCTGTTCTCAGGTGTTTCAAGAATGCTTCGTTCGATTCCTGTTCTCAAATACTTAACGGTATTATATACAATTACAGTTGAACAGAATGCCTGGACTTAGCAAATTTGCTTGCAATACCTTCATAATTTTAGGGAATTCTAGAGACCACTAAAATGTGGCAGTCAAATTTTGCACCACCTGAACCTGAACCAGAGTCCATTGGGATCGTCAACGGTATATATTTTTATTTACTTTTTCCCCATTCTATTGCTCGTACTGGAACTGGCATACAGTTGATTCCTTTTTCCCCGTTCAAAAGTACCTTAATGATTTCACTCTATAACAACTGCACACTGGAACTTTTTCAATGGCTTATCTACATCTCTAATGAAAGTGGACCACAAAGGTAGGAATGCGATATTAGAATGGATTTTCCAGACACTTTTTGAATCATCGTAGGATAGAACCATGTGGCTGATGTTAGCGTGTCATTTTAAAATAATGAAAACATCCATGACTTTTTTCATCATATCATTAAAAATTTTCGTTCCAACGTAAACAATGTCTATGACCGTGCTGCGAAAGGGTACTGCTACAAACCCTTATGAGCCCATAAGCTTATGGAAGAAATCGTGGAAATTCAGTATACGAGTACAAGTGCTGCGACCATAACCTCAAAAGTAGATCCATTTCCCCCCCAAAAGCTGACGATAAAACTAAAATGCAGTCCTGGTTGTTGAAAATCCAATTTAGATTCCTCCAAGCCTGGTTCCTGAATTGCTCTTCTTCCATTAGTATTATGGATATTCATATCCTTTGACAAATTCAGGGAACTCTTGTTGTTGATACCGTATTTAGTGATGGGGTCAAACCCCTGGCAGTGATGAAGGTACAGTGTAAAGGAGACTAGATTCACCATTGCATTCCTGGGCTTCCTTCATTCAAAACTGCGATTTACATGCACACTTACGAAAAGGTTGTCTAAATTGTAAATGCACTTGTTTTATCTCCCATAGGTACCAAGTTCAAAATATATCAGTAATGCCACTTCATTTATCTTCTCTTTATGCTTGAGTTACGGGAAGGAAATGAAAAAGAAACGGCCGTTACAAGTCCGGGTTATGGAGGCTCCTATACTTCCGCTCGCTCTCCCGCTGGGCTCAAGAAAACGTGTGCATTATGGATTTTTCTTCCTTCTGCTCCCCCCAACTGTATCCATGCTTGCTGTTCGCAGGACATCAAACACGTGATCACATCTCCAAACGCTTGCGGAGAGAATATTTTCCTTTACAGTGAACTTGTTACTTCTTTCAAACACGTGAGTATACCGACTGCACGTGCTCTTGAAATGAGTGAGGCGAGTCTCTAGAATCAGCTACAGCCAGGTCTATCGCGAACTTACTCCTAGGAAAGAGACCAACAACATCTTCCAGTCAAGCAACTGGATAGTTCACAGTTCGATGCCGTTAGAACACAAGCAGCATCTTACCACATATATGTAAGCTTCTTTTTTCTCTTAAAGAAACAAATAACAGGCCTTGCTGCAATACCCGATCAGATTCTGTTTTTAAGACAAATGTAGAACAATAACCTAAAGCCAGTACGTGGTATAATGGTATGCCTGTACACAAATATATTTATTATATATTTTGTTTCAATGTAAAATCTTGAATGAGATTCAAATATAAAATAGCTAGCTATTCAGAGCTGCATCTGTGAAGCCGCAACAGCGCAGTGAATTCCTATTACAAATTACTTTTGTTCTTAAAGCGGGCTAATCCAGTTTACATGGAGGATATGCGTAACTTGGTTGATGGCTGCATCTTACATGTTTGTGCGTGGGCCACGTGGAAATGCAGATAAGAATGCGCAATGCGGGGTTAGGCTCTGACCAGGTCCAAGAGTCTGCAGCTTGGCGTAGCTAGGCCCGGGCTGTGGCGTTTGCGCACACATCCAGACTCCACGCGCCGCTCACCTCCCCGTCAATGAGCCCGGGTCACGTTAACGTCTAACGAGGCCAAAATTTGAATCTCTCGACATTCGAAACGAACCTCGCTGAGATCACAACAATTCAAAGGCACTAGGACCAAAACACCACAGCTAAAGCACACTAAAAAAAATTACCACGTACTAAAAATCGTTTCAGGATATGGTACTTTAAATAACAAGAAATTCTCTGCATAAAACGAAACTGTCAACATTCAGTTTGTCTCTGCAACTACTAGACGATTGGTACATGTCTTAAGGAATTTTCATAAGTTTTCCATCAACTTTACTGAACAATTACAATATCAATAGCAGTTTTTTCCCGGACAGATGTTGAACAGTTTCGGATTTTACCTCAGTATCCTTGAATTTTATGGTTCTGACAAATATTCCACGAGATATTACAATTTTTCCCATCCGAGCACACAACTGTCTCTATCACTGTATTTCTAATTTGTAAAGTTAATTATGGATTAAATACTTCACAGTACGGAAAACCAAGTTTTATAGTTTAAATTGATTTTCTTTTTTCTCGTACAACATTTTAATGAGCCAAAGTGCTGGAAAATAATTGACAAAATATACTATTTTCAAGCGTAAAGCACTTCCGGCTGTTGTTTGTTGCCCATGGCAGTGAATGTTCAAAATATAAACAATGAAAATGGATGTTGAAGTTATTAAACTGATACCTTTTTTGCGGGAATAGTAAGCAATCTAAATACTCAAAGATCTCCTGAGAAGCAGGTAAATCAGACAATTATCTTCCAGTATATTAAAATAAATGATATTGTTAAGTAAGGAACTATCTTGCACCACAGAACAACCCATTCCGCAGCAGCCAATGTGATGTGACTAGTCACATGACACAGGGCGACGTTATGTATATGGACAAATCTTACAATAGCTCGTTTGTTTTGATAGTGTTCTGTGGTGGTCGCTTCACAGGCCACCATATTAGCTCAGCTGTTTCACGCTTTCGCGATTGGCTACTGTTTTTGGTTTGCATTTGTCGATGTGAATGACAACATCGCGTGTTTAACGACATTACGTTAATGCTAGATTTTCATTGTGAATGGCTCCCTTTGAGTTCATGTATGTAATTCTTATAGGTTCCATTACGATTATGTTTGCCAAAATTCGATACAAACGGAGGTTTGGATGGTTTTATTGTTCGACTCGCACAATTAAAAGTATTTTCAGTATTCGCTACCAAGGCTCTGGGATGGCAAACACATAAATTACGTTCAGCACAGGCATTTCAAGTTAAAGAGTGGAGAAATATTGATTGCACACCATAGCGTACTGAAGAAATGTCCTTGTGAGTCGGGCATGCAACTTAATACTGTAGTTGCGTGTACTAAGCGATTAAAAAGGAAGTCGTTATACCAACATGAAAGTACACTTTCACTTTCCTTGGCTATTATACTCCAACCAAAATTCCCTTATAAAGTGATTCCCACAAACATATTCTAGGCATACATGCTTCGCAATAATTCAGTTCAGTTAATGCAGTTTAACAGGACAATGTTAAATACTATAATACAGGAAAATGTTGGTCAACAAGCCAGGTTTACATAAACAAAGCAAAACCGACTACCTCAGAGGGCTTTTCCAGCCCATTACAAATTACAATACAAGCGTATATTGATACAAAAAGTGGTTCTTCTATCCACGCTACATTATATTATTATAAATGTCTAGAAACGATTTCATATTAGGGGAGTTACAACATGCTGAAACAGCATTAAAATACTTACTTATGTAAGCGTAGTAACAAGCTCATGTGTAGGAAAACAACAAACGTTCGCCAAATAAGACACTTTGCCCACCTCCATGTTTACCTAAAAATTGTAAACATATGCAATGTTTACAAAATGGCTCTTATGCAAACAAAGCCTATGCTTATGAATGACACAAGGTCTACTTCTAAGTTTTTGTCTGTCTTCTGATTTTACAGTTAAATAAAACCATTTACTTTTTAACGAAAAAAAAAAAAAAAAAAAAAAAAAAAAACTTCACGGGCTATTAACGCCTATTTTAATGGCCATACCCCAAGCACATTCCATTTTAATCAAAATCGTTACCGCTTTTTTTTTTTTTTTTTCCTTTTTTCACCACATAATAAGACGTGAAGAAAAAGTTTAAAGAGTTTAACTAACCCCGCCACGCAGCAGCCCATTCCGAGCTAAGGTCTACTGCCCGGCCGCTGCATCCCCCATCTCTGCCCACCATAGACGTCATAAGTGGGTGCAGTACTGGAGGTGGGACGTGGCCTTCGCAAACAGGGGCCGCTACTTTTCAATCAAGAAGCTCCTCAACTGGCTCCTCAGGGGTCTAATAAGGCTGAGTGCACCCCGGACCAGGTCTCCCAGCGGGAGAAAATCCCCACACCTGTACCAAGAATCGAACCCTGGTCTCTCGGTATGCAGCAGCGCTACCATCGCGCTAAGACAACCAAGAGATTATTTAGGTGGGAGAATTCCGGTAAACGAGTCTTGTATTTCACCTATCAAACATACAAACATTTGTGATTTCAATTTTACCATACTTGCTCTACCTGTCTTAAGCAAACATGAAAAGATTTCTTCATTCCCTTCCTTAAGTTTTGTTGCTTCTGGTTTATTTGATACGGTTCTTAATATTAGATTTTCATTCCTGCCACACAAGTGGTGCCAGTTATTTTGGTGTTTATGTAACAAATGTTTAAATTCTCTCTCGCACCTGTATTTCCTGTTTAACAAGTCGACCTTAAAGACCGCACCTTTCCGCGCTTGGGAATCATAAATTACCAAAAATGCTGTTGCTTTATTGAACAAATAATCTTTCATGCTCCGAACAACTAAGATAGAACAATATCACTCCTTAAGAACAGTTGTCGATAATACAATGTCACTGAAAATATTAACAGGGATGGGCGTATTTTAGAATAACTGATTGCATGTGTTAAATGGCTGTATCCAGTGGCTTGATTTCTACCCTGCATACTATACCAATTGTGGAAATTGAATACCCTTGGAATTAACATTGTATTAAGTTGTTGCGCAGGAAACCAAAAAGCAAGAATTAGAATCTTTCAAGCATCTTTCGTCAGCTGACAGCCTTAGATTTAGGGAAATGTAATCATGGGATCTTTCGAAACCGACTACGGCAGACCTGGGTAACTGGTGCTCACGGCCTTAAGCAGGTAAAGAATAAAGTCGCTATTCCGGGAATCGCCCAGGCCTGGGCTAAAGCCATGGAGAAAATCGTTGGAAACGAACTGTGTAAGTTTAAGCTGGTCTTCATTTTTTCCTGATCTCTCTCTCTCTCTCTCTCTCTCTGCTTTTCTTGTTCCATTTATATTCCGTCTTTAACATCTTAGTTCATGTCGGCGGGTTTAGTTTAGAAAGAATAAAATTGCACATATGCAATGATGTTCACTTCTTTACTATTCTGCTGAAGAAAAATTCCCACTCTCCAGCCCAGAATCGAATCCGGAACCACTAGATCTGGGAGCTAGTGTAATCGCAGAACATTTCAGATATACCTATGCTTTATTCATTTGAATTTTTGATCATTTGATATTTATTGAAAATGCGCTGTTTACAAAAATATTATAAAACGCGTAAAGGATACCTTGGAATGGGGAAAAATTTAGTGAAAACCTTTGGCTCGTATCCTTGGAGCTAGACATAAAAGCAAAGTTTAGTAGATATATGTACACATTGGGGGAGGGGGGAGAGAGAGAGAAAAATACATCGAAGTATTAAAGAGGTCAGAATGAGGTATGTATGGGCTAGGACAGGGGTAACGAACCTAAGTGACATGGCAGGGGAGAGATGCACGAAATGTGGTAGTGTGTGTGGAAATGTTTTGGAATGATACAGAAAAAGGGAGAGTGAATTTAATACCCAAGAAATCGAACGATTTTTCATTACAGTTAAAAGTTAGGTAAAATTTTAATTCAAGATCAGATAATGTATGAAGAAAGCTGGAAGATATTTAGGAAAAATAAGGTTAAAATGGTTAAAAGAAGTATGAATAAATGTAGAAAGTGGAAAAGGGTTATGAGGTGATAGAAATAAACAATTCCAAGACTTCCAGCTGCTGGTTTCCAGTAACTAAGGTAATGGCGTGGGAAATCTGGTTAGATAGTAGAATATATCCGACTAGGGGGTGGTTGCTAGAGAGTGACGTAGCAATAAGGTGCACGTGGAATGTCTGGAACACCTGACGCTATTGATCGCGATGCGGGCCGCGGTCTGGTCGTCTGGGATACTCCCATCACACTCCGCTGCCGGGGGTGTGTAGGCTCAACACTCAGGGCCCGCTCCTTCCTGGAGCCTTCCTGCCTTCACTTATCTCCTGCATTCCACTCAACAATTCCATGCCAACATTTCACCGGAAATAATAGGTTTCCAGATTCCTGTATCCTGAATCCAAAAAAATCTGATGTGTTTCATTCACATGACTTTCTCTACTCTTGTACTAACCATTCTTACAAACTCTTATTCCTATATCTTGTTTCTTGATAGTTGAGATACACATTTGTACAAATTATCTTATTGTTTATTTCCGTGTAGGTGCAAGGGGAATGTTAGAATACAGTAGGCTTTGTGCGATAGTCAAATGTTTGAGATTCTGTTGTCTTTGCACACTTAACATATAAAAAAATGAACGATGATCCATTTCACGAAAGTTCAAGGTTTTTCGAAACTCACACACATAACAAGGAATATCTCAGAAATGGTTCACCCTACAGGAAAATTTATTGAGACTGTGTATTATTGCAAGATCTACACTTTTTGTATAGTATGATTTGGTCTATCTCTAACGGTTTACCAGTTATGCAAAAGTCGTCCAGAGTAAATACGACTACAGGGGCTATAGCCAGAAAATTCAAGATATACATTTCATTTGTCATCAAAATATCTCAAACATATGACATTTTAATCAAAATCGTTAGAGCCATTTTCGAGAAAATAAAAATTTTCGAAAAATGTTCCATGTAAAGGGTAGTTTAGGGTGGGGCTATTTGCTTCAAAATCTTCCTGTCGCATCCTTGAAAGACATTAAACTTAAATACCAACTTTGGTTTATAATCGGCTTTTCGTTTTTGAGTTATGCTGTCCACAGACTGACACACATACCTTTTTCTAAAAATGCTTTTTTTTTTGGATTCGGGGGCCTCAAAACATGTATTTCCGGTGAAATCTCGACATCGGATTTTTGGGTGGAATACAATACTTCCCCTACTTACCAGTAGAGAAAGTAAAAGCAATGTTAGAAAAATGCGCGTTTATGTATGAGCAGCATAACTCGAAAACGAAACGTGAAAGTTGAGCGTCTTTCAAGGATACGATACGATCCTTTCCAGGAAGTTCCTGCACTATAAACTACCCTTTTACATGGACTAACTTTCACTATTTTCCATTTTCTCACAAAATGCCCAAATGACTAATTGAAATACCATATGTTTAAGATGATGGTACACTTATAAAGTCCAACAACAGTCCTTAATCAGTTGACTGATAAGTTTATTTAATTGATTATGCAAACTAAATAGCAAATGTAATTTCATGTCCCAAATTTGATATTAACTCTTTCATTGTTTAAACAAAATTTACATTCATTAATTAGGAATATAAAACAAATTAGTTAAGATGGATTAGGATAGGTAAAGTTTCTGTATATAGTTAATCCAGTTAAAAGGATAAATATCAATGAACGACCCCAACTCAAATAGCAAAGACTGCTAGATTTTTCAGGAGACAAATACCAATTTCATACTTATGCTCAGCATCCTCTCAGGCTTGTTACACCCAGAGATAAAAAATGCACCCCAAATTACTATTTACATTGAAAATGTTTGGTCATTCTTAATTTCCTACAAATAATTCGTTGTAAGTGAAAACAAAATGAATATACGAAAATCTAACTTCTCCTTAAAACACGTAATTTATGCTATCAGTATGTGCGTTGTTTACTTATAAGTGCTATGCCACGTTTTCTAGTGAAGCAATGCAAAGTCAGATATCAGGACAGATACTGCAAATATTGCATCACATTTCTCTAGCGAAGTTGTGTTGTGTTTTCTGTGGCCTTGGTTAAGTAAGGAGAAAACACTATTTCCACTATTAGAGCCTCTCCAGATAATATTGATGAGCATTTTTGCAAAAATACAATTTCTTAGATTACACGCTGAAGTTACTAATTCTATTACCACAGATGTTTTACTGTGATTCCTTTTATCTTTGCTGTAACTCTTGGTTCAACAACCAAGTGATTAATGCCTTTAAACGCTGCAAAGGATGTAAGTGAATACATCTGCCGTGCCCTATGAATTCCTCTTGCTTGCTTCAAGTATCCAATTAGTTTGAACATTTCATTTCAAGTTGTAATTACGTCGGTTCCCTCTTCAAAAGAGATGCTCAAACCATAGAATGCAAGTGAAGCAGTAACAGTGCTTGAAAATTCAACAGGTCAATGAGATTGAAGCTAAGTTGTTGTGCTAGCGGTTAGCAGCTGAGGTGCTTCAGGCCCGTTCCCGAAAGCTGTAATCCAATTACAGAGCTCACAAACTTTCTGATGCTCTGAAATGGACTTGGCGATCGACTCGATACTGGACTATTCAGAACCTCTAGCTCTCAACTCGGCAACTCCACAAATACAATCTGTGAAAACCAAAATATTCACTTTTCTTCTCATTGTTTTCACTTTTTTCTTTCACCATGCACATAGTAGCTAGAAAAGGTATTTTCTTTTTATTTTCCCTTCATCTTATTACCTTCCCCATTTCGAGGAATTACACCCTCTAGGACTTACAAGCCAGTGCCTAGGGTCAGATGCCTGATGGGGAGCACAGGAACCTATGGTCCGCGCAGAGTGAAGACCTGGAAGCGGGTGGTCAGTATGAGTGGCGAACAGGATATGAAATGCAAGCGAAATGGATGAACGGAAAGGTGATATGGAGCAGTTGGTGGAATGTGTGGCGATGGAAACTGTAGAACCCGGAGAAAACCGTCTAGACGCAGTTTCGTACACCACAATACCACATACGGGTCCCTAGGATCGAACCCGGGCCATCTCGGTGAAGGTGAACGGTCTAACCGCTCGTCCACGGCGCTGCCCGAAGGTATTGTACTACACCCAAAAATTCTACATAAAGATTTCACGGGAAATATGTTTTGACGTCCCCTGGATAAAAAAAAAAATATTTTTAGAAAAAGGTGGTATGTGAACAGCGTAACTCAAAAGCGAAAACTCGATTAAATACCAAAAACGGTATTAAAGTTAATCTTCCAAGGATACGACACGAAGTTTTTCAGAAAAATCCGCCATCCCTCACTACCCTTTTCTGGAAAATTTTTTGAAAATGCTTGTTTTCTCAAAAAATACTAACGATTGTGATTAAAATACCATACTATAAGATATGGTAATGACAAATGAAATGAATATAGAATTTTCTGGGAATATCCCCAGAAGTCCTAATCATTCTGAATAACTTATACATAGTTGCTAAACCACAAGACATTTTAAAATCATCACACACCGATCAGCTCTTACTAAATTTGAGTGTCACTTAAGTCTACCGTATTTCCCTATTCCCACTGTACTTATAAGGAAATATCTAATAAAACCATGTCTACAAATGTTGATCTTGACTTACATGAAATGGCTTTTTTTAAGAATTGTTGAATATTAGGCAGAGAAGGTCACGTGAGTGCAACACATCCGGTTTATTTTTAATGCAACGAAAATTGTGTTTAGAAACCATGGTCCTTGCAGAGCAATGTTAAGAGTGAACGCACATAGCATGGAACTTAAACAACTTTCCGAAAATGATCAATTTTTCAATATGTGCAGTGATATGGGCGCCTGTAAGAGTGCAGCCTGCGCCCCAAAGAGAATCACTGCTGTAAACGAAAGCCGCTGCGACTCGTCTACTGTCATTTTTTATCAATCACAACACACTTTCCTCTGTGTACCGAAAGGAGAATGGAGTGAGAAAAACGTTTAAAAACCGTTCATGCCTCACTCTCTCCATGATCGATTCTGACGGAGGTGGAACCCAGTGACTGTAGCGTAACGGAACATCAGGTACCGTTTCAAATGTCACAAACAGCAGCGAAAACGTTTCAAAATCCACAACTGTTAACTACGTCCAACTCCCCTTTGATCTTTCGTTTGGCTAGCTTAAACTTTAAAGTATCTTCTATTTAGGTTAAGGTTCTCTGTATAGTTTCGAACTCCATTATATCGCCCTGTTTTGTCTAGAAAGAAGAGCACTGCGAAATCACGCTTCATTGCGTGTTCTCTCCTGTGGTAATTCCGCACCCAACCTGCATTTCTTAACAACCTACGCTTAGTCATGCAATGTTCGGCATGGCTAGAACACGTTAGAAACGAAAATTAACAATTTATTTATTTTCAAATATGACTTTGGCTTAAGCGATAGTCTATAATCTTTTTAGAGCTATTTGCTATGTGTTGGCTCTGAAATTCCATTCTCCTTGCATGGGCAAGATAAGATACAAATAACAGCTTTCTCCTTGAGAAAAGTGCAAGTATTTAAACATTGAAACCAATAAATAATATCTCGGAAACGATTAACGCCAAAAAAGATAAATTGTGTGTTTTAACGAGATCTGGATTTTTTGAGTAAGATTTTAATATCTTTTATGGTTTACCAGTTATGTACAAGTCATCCAGAACGAACAGGATTCAGAGGCTATTCGCAGAAAAATAACGATGTACATTTCATTTATCATAAAAATATCTTAAACACACAGTATTTTAATCCAATCGTCAGAGCCATGTCTGGAAAAATCAAACCTTTTGAAAAATGTTCCACATAAAGTGTAGTTTGGGGTTGGGAGGGGAGGGAAGGGGCTTTCTTGAAAATCTTTGTCTCTCTCCTTGCTATGAGTTGAGTTGTTCCATACCTTTCTCTATCCTTTTTTTCCAGTGAGTGGATAAACGCAGAATCTCGTACATAAAATTCTTCTGTAAACTGCAATAGTTCCTCTACTTAACTAGAATTGGTAAGCATTAGAGAAAGTACAGTCTGTTCAGTCAGCGCGTGTGCACTTCGGTCGCCTCCTCTGAGGAACCCTTTAGAGTAATATATTTTGCAACATGGGCCCTTCTTCCTGAGTCCGTTCTGCAGAGTTGCAACTCCTTAATATGAACTTTGCACCTAATGAAACAGAAAAAAACTAGAATTCAGAATTTTGGCAACTATAACTCCACGTGGAGTCATCATGTAACTATCAGGGTTGCTATTGGTCTTCAAGGACAGAGATGGACGTTTCCTTTTCTGAAGCGTGGCAGTCATTAGTTGTGGTTAGGATATATTTTCTTTGTGGAGCAACTGCCCTCGTGTTCAGTAAATATACTCCAAACAGGAAATTGTTGAAAGGAAAATAGCATGCGGTTACTGGCCAAGGTTTCAGTCGTTTGTTCGCCGAGGAAACGAACCCCCGAGCTGAGGTGGTTGCACTTCTACCCCTGAGCTGCGGTGAAGAAACTAAGGTAATTTAGCTGCACTCTGTAAGCAGGCGAGATCGAGTTAACGGTTCCGCATGGAAGCTGCACATCGATCCAAGTGAAGCTAAGCTGCCGGGGCTTGTTGGGTTTTGTTTGGCCTCTTTGGCCGGATGCCCAAGGACAACACTCCAGGGAGAACACAAAACAACGAAACGGACGCAGTCAACCAGGGAATTAAGTATTGACTGGCTTGCAGGATTCTGTAAACTGAGCTGCAAACATGCCATGCTACCGATTCAAAATGTTCCCGGCAAATTTGGAGGCTTCTACCACATTTTTACTGAGGGTTGCTCCAATTAACAATCTAGGTAGGTAAATGACAAGAGTGCAAGAGACCTAAGCTTATTCTACTACATCTTAATCGACATACTGTAGCAATGATATTTCATTTTTCTTGTAGGTGCAAGGGGAAAAGGAGAATACAGTAGCTTTAAGTGATAAATCTTTTAAGAGCTAGTCGATATGTGATGGCTTTGAAATTACGTTCTATTTACATGATCACAAGAAAAAGGGGCATGAAGAGAAAAAGCGATTTCCCACTCCAGAAAAGTAGAATTAACGAACAAGTCAATGATAAACGCCACAAAACATTTGACATAAACTGTGTATTTTAACTAGGCCTACATTTCTGTTAAGTAAGATTTTGTCTAATTATGCACGTCATTCAGAATGAAGAGGACTTCAGAAGCTATTCTCAGAAAATTCAAGATATACATTTCATCGGTCATGCAAATATATTAAAACATTTTAGCCAAAGTCGTTAGTCATTTTTGAAAAAATAACACAAAATAATGAAAAAATTTCCGCATAAAGTACAGCTCGGTTTAGGAGAGGAGGGAACTTTTTTGAAAATCTTCGTATCGCATTTTTGGAAGATGCAGAACTTAAAATATCAATTTTGGTATTTGTTGAACTCGTTTTATAGTTATACTGTTCACACAATGTAAAAATTGCTGGGGGGGGGGGGGTTCAAGTGCCCCAAAACATGTAACCTATTTCCGGAGAAATCTCGGTATCGAACTTTTGGGTTGGAATACAATACTTACTAAAGAAAGTAAAAACCACTAGAAGCGTTTAAATCGTGGATATTTAGAAGAACGAACCATTTGAAATGAACAGAAAATGTAAGTAATGATACTGTTTTAGGAAAGGGCAAAGGAAGAACAATGCCGAAATTGGTAAGAGGACTAGGAAGTGACTGCAACATAGAACAGAAAGGAATTTCTTGCTGGGAAATGGCTGGAAGAAAGAATGAATGGGGAAGCATTAGGGCTATTTAAAGGGGGGTTCAACAAGTCCACACAAAGGCTAAGCAGAAGTTGATGCAGAAATTCACAAAGCAGTGTGCTCAAAAACGGGTGCAAAAGCTACAAATAATGAGACAGGGATGTTTGAGGAGGATATAAACAAATAACTGATAAATAACTCACCATTGCCTGCTCGATCTTGTTATCAATGGCAACAGCGCTCGTCCCAGAGGCACTGAAAACAAAAGAAAATAACATTAGCCTACAACAGACGCCGGAGTTTGCAACATGTGCGTGCGATGTGCCTCATCTGCAGACAATCACCATTAAAAACGGACATTTAATCTTCGCCATCCACTCACTTCTGCTCCTCCTTGTTACCATCTGGAATATCATGTCAGCTAAAATGAAAACATTTATTAAAAAGCTCTCCGAAACTCCGCTTCTCATGAGAGAGGAAAACAATTCTATTCCCAGAAGTACTAAGGGGCACCTCCATTAGAACCACTTTTTATACAAATTTAATAATCGTGTGTATCTTACTACCGACAAATGGTAGTAAAGCCCACCTCTGTAGTGTGGTGAAAGCCTCACATCCCGAGGTCTCGAGTTCGAATCTCAAGGTGAATTATTCGAATAAGGTTTTTTTTTTTTTCCTCCGAAGGTTTCCCTTACCCTGAGAAGACGAATTCGGAAGAATTCGAAAGAATAATTTTAATCTCTAAGGACAATTTCATTCATCGTTCGATGACATTACGTTGGCGGATAATAATAATAATAATAATAATAATAATAATAATAATAATAATAATAATAATAATAATAATAATAATAATAATAATAATAATAATAATAATAATATAATGAAATAATAATAATAATAATAATATAATGAAATAATAATAATATAATGAAATAATAATAATAATAATAATAATAATAATAATAATACTAATAATAATACTAATAATACTAATAATAATACTAATAATACTAATAATAATACTAATAATAATAATAATAATAATAATAATAATAATAATAATAATAATAATAATAATAATAATAATAATAATAATAGGTGCAAATACAAAGAGTACCAATTGTGTTGTGATTGTACTTGGAACCACAGTTGGTAGAGTGGTACCAACTAACCGACTGACATTTACACTACATTTTCTTCTTAAAATGCCTGTCTAATGGTCAATATAGGTGTAAAAATGTTATTTTAACGACATATGATGACAGAGAATACATTGGCGGTTGTGATAGGGAATATAAAAACCTTAAAAAGTGAAACATTATTTAATAATGAGCGCTAATCTTTTCGTGACTAACTGACCTACAGTTGACAAAAATGTCAGTCACGAAAAGTATAGCGCTCATTATTAAATAATTGTTTCACTTTTTAAGGTTTTTATATTTCCTATCACAACCGCCAATGTATTCTCTGTCATCATATGTCGTTAAAATAACATTTTTACACCTATATTGACCATTAGACAGACATTTTAAGAAGAAAATGTAGTGTAAAATGTCAGTTAGTCACACGCGGAATTGCTCGGTATAAAGATTTTACAGCACTAGTGCGATAAAGTACACATTTCGTGTTCTCGTATGTCAGAAGTTGGCTCATCTGTCCAACAGTGATTCCAGCAGATCGATTAGGAACGCTATACGGAGCTACGCTGGTTTGGTTCTCTTTTCGGAGGCCAAGTTACGCCACGGTAACACGTGAAGACAACCTTGCATGCAGCACACACGTGACATTTACGCGGAGTTAGCTTCCACTTCAACACGTTAAATGATAAAAAGCACCTGTGAGCGCTCAACGAATTGGCCGTAAAATGCAACCTTAACCGCTGGAAGAGCCGTTACATTGCAGTCTGTAGGCATTCCCTCACAACAACACTGCAATCTGCTACGTCATGACAACTGTTACAATAATTCTAACATACGATACCTTTTATAATACAACATGCACGATAAGGTTTATTAGTTTCAATGGTGAAAGTTAATCAATTTTCTTGTCTGCCAAATTATATATTGATGCGTGGTTAAACAAGCTCACTGACATGGAGAAGTAGAAATTGTAGCATTCCGGCACTTTCTCACATGAACGCATTTAAATATATTTTGAACATTATTTTAATCTAAATCTTTACAGCAATCTTGAGAAAATAAACAAATATAGAAAAATGGTCCATGTAAATGGTAGTTTGCGGCGAGGATTTTCCTGAAGATCTTTGTGTCGCATTCTTGCAAGACACTGAACTTAACTACCAACTTCGGTACTCGTGGAACTTTTTGGTTTTTCGTGTTTTTGTTTGTTCCTTTTTTAAAGTCATGCTGTTCACACACGCAGATACAGAGAGCGAAAATGGGGGGACCATTTCCTAAATTTTGGGGGAGATTCAGAGGTGCTCAAAACATTTCCGATGAAATCTCGAAATCCAATTTTTGGGTAGAATACAATACTTCCCCTACTTCTGTATGCCATGCCACATTCTCATGGAGGAGTAAAAGACGGCTTTTCAAATGTTCAATACACCACATTAAACCTGTGAATTATGTGACCAACAGGTCCTTTATGAGCTTGTTACTTTGGGATGACATTAAACACTGCAACTTCAGATAACTCTGATAGGGAAGTGATTTATTGCTGTATTATATAATGTGTTTATCTACGTCACACTTTCTCTGCCGAAGACCACTCTGAAGTCTATTTCCTGGAGACCAGCCGGCCATGGAGCTCAATTTAAATTACGTAGTTCGGCTAAGGAGGCCCTTAAAGCACCACTGTGCGTCGAGTTTAATTCCAGCTGTGTCGAGCACTATTTGATGGCTATTCCACTCATCTCACGTACAAATAATTTCATCATAGATTTCGTGTACCAAGGGTTAGAAGAAACAAAATCTATAATCATATGTTTAAAAACGGGTCGCTGTATGCTGGTCTCGAAATGTCATACTTTTCATCAACATCACGAGAATGTGACAGAACTTCAAAAAACGAAAAATTCCAACAAAATACAACGGACACCTAGAAATTTTTGTAACGCCCCCACACTTTCATAATAAGAAAGTAAGGAAACAAAGGAATAGCCTGGGTGAGGGGGGTTTCTTGAAAAGTGGAATATCCCATCCTTAGAAGATGGTATTGGACAGTTTTCGTTTTTGTGTTATTAAAATTTGTTTTGGAGGGTACAAGGCATTGCAAAACGTTTATTTCCACTGAAATACAATACTTCCATCAGCCATAATTGAGCGATAAAGAAAGTTTAAAAAAAGAAGCATGTTCAATTCAAGCTCACTAAGATAAGTGAAGTTGGGATGTGTTTATGTTGAACAGCAGCAGCTTCCTGTTTGAATTAATGGTACAGAGCTGAGGAATATCACGGCGATAAGTAATCGCCACTTTAGCTACAATTTCGGTGCCAAGAATTGCGAAAAGATCAGATGACTAGCAACATAATAATGCTGATATCTGCACAAAACAACAGAAAAACAAACAGATGAAGGAAGTCAAAACATATTTAAACAACTGCGCAGTGAAGACTGATATGCAAATAAAGAATTGTTAATGTGACCTTCTGCTCAGCATCATATATTTCGTCTGGCAAGGCTGCATGTTCACAACACCCAAACTAAAGGTTGGAAAGCGAACCTACTATCTCCCACTATCTTCTTCGGTGCATGCAAATGTTAAAACTGCCGGTGAGTCATGCATTTTATCGCCTGCACGAGGTTCGGCCCAGTTTCTCTCACCAGCCACGTGAAGTCTGAATATTCCGACTGAATAACTCATGCTCGAGGCGATGAAGATTGCAACGGTGTTCCTGCCTAACATGCAACTTCAACTTGGTTTATTCCAAATAATTATTATCGGCAACACGGAAACAAAGCCGTTGATTGGCTGCTTGCTTGGAAAACTGAATGAGAAAATACTTGGATTCGTACCTTCGGGTGTACACCAATGCCATATTGAAAATTTCTCAACAAGCAGAAAAATATTTATTGTTGAACTAATCTTCTCTTGTACGACTTAAATCTTGGCGTTATGGAAACCTCTGCCACTTAAATCCCTAAGGCTTCATTCGCTGGCATTTGTTCTGAAATTTTTCATTTCATCCTAAAACCTCTCTAAAAATGTTCCATACAAAAAGTTGGGTGGAGGGACTTGCCTGAAAATGTTCGTGTTGCATCCTTGGAAGATGCTGGAAGTCAGATACCAAGTTTGTTTTTAAACCGGCTTTTATGCCGTTGAGACAGACACGGGAAGACCTTTTTCTAAAAATGCTTTTTATATTTTGATTGAGGGAGGATTGAGGAAGCCCCAACATCTCGGCGAAATCTCGGTATCGAATTATGAATTTTCGGACAGAATAACCTACGTACGATGTACGGGGTTAGGAAAGTAAAAACAGTTTACAGAAGCACAGATGCTTTTCCATGTCATGTTACAAACTGGGCACCTACTTCATATCGATCAAATCAATTAGGAAAAACAACTTTGGATTATGTTGTCTTTCCGGACATTAATTTCAAAAGCCTTCTAGGTCCGATTACTATAATCAACAACACGAAATATGCATTCATTTAAAACCACGTCCAAAATTAATTTACACTTTGTCAAATGTTTTCAAAATTCTTTGTCTGCCTCTTCTAAGAACACGGTATTCAAGAATATGCATGATAGTTGATCTTTATGAACACCACGAAGCATACGATTTGGACATCTGACTTTTGTAACTGAACTGTGAAAACTATACAGATCCTGCGATATAAGTTTCGCGACACCCGCATCTTACCGAGATATTTGACTTTCAAAACAAGATAACCATTAAAAGGTTTATTTTCCAATTTTTATAACAGAAACAAAAACCATAACAGGAAATTATTTCTTTAAACCAAGCCCCAACATTCAACTATTTTATTTACAGTTAGGTGTTTTCAAAATTCCCGTATATCAAAGCAAACATTCAAGAGACTGCATCATTGTTTCGACTATGCAAGTTATTCTTCCAAAAAATATTACGAAGTGGAAGTTTGGATCTCTGACTTTCAATTCTTCAACACCAAAAACGACAGATTCTGCAACAAGTGTTTCCCTGACTTATTTTTCCTTCTCAGAGACATTTGCTCTTCCAATCATAACACGTGCCAAAGCAGCTTGATAATTTATTAATGTCTGCGCAGGTGGGAAGTGAAAATGGTGAAAGTTATACCGACCAAAGTCGAATTGGGAAACGTATCCTTCTGAAAATAGTATTTCCCTCCTTACATTTGTAGAAATCCTCCCGATACAAAGAGGTCATTTAAGTCCAGAAATCTGGGTTAGGTTTCTGGCAAAAGGACTCTCACAATTTATGAACTTTGACGAAAGTAGTCTAAATGCTGCCAGCCAACACATGTCTTACGTGAAACGCAATTCTTGTAAAACACAGAATTTCGGAACGTTTCTCTGACGGCGCTGTTTGGTACATTCTAACGGATAACATCAATTTGTATTACTTCCAATAATTTATAGGGGCTATAAAGCAATGACTTCGAAAAAATATATACTTACCTTTCAACAATTCAGCAAACATTTTCTGTAAGAACGGGATATCGGGAAAGCCATATTCACTGCGTAGGATGCAAAGGGACTTGACTTCCAAGGTCCAGAGACGTCCAATTTCAACAAATTGCTTTATTTGTTGGTGCTGACATTCAGCTGTAACCCTAGCAACAGCGATCATGGGCAGATCAACAATAAGGGGATCTTAGCAAATGAGCTAATGACCAAGTTATTGCACAGCAATTATCGGCGCCTCTACAAGTGGGCAATTACATAGAAGGAAGGTCTCGGGATATCCCAAGTTGCGGATGTGCAGCCTTGAGTAACCCTCATCATGAAAACAATAATACACGACTGAATCATCAACAGGGCAATTGAATAATGTCTTCTGCCCCCGTCTGCTTCTCAGTAAAATTGGGATGGAGGCAATTACATCATTAGATCTGTTTCTCACACAACGTCAACTGTTCGTCTCTCTCCATTTCTAGATTGAAGGAAAAGTACTGTCTAACAGCTGGAAGCATGTCAAGATGCCAAGATCTACACTAATTTTAGCCGGAAGTATAGGAGGCACGTGCTTATACGTCAGCACCTGTAACTTCCTGCCTCGAGCCGCCTCACGCAATTTTTACAGACCATGCAAAATTCGCACGCATCCGTGCTTTGTTCTAAATTTATTGGCAATTTGCCTTACTTCAGCAGTCCCCAGGAGGGGGCTGAATTTCAACGAAATAGGTCCTCGAGAGGCGGGGTGGGGAAGGAAACCACAAACTCAGCGTTAGGCGTTCTTAAACATAGTCTTCTGAGTCGCCACAACAAGAGATTTTCAGTCTGTCCTAATGAATGATGTTATTTGAAGTACGATAATACCGGAAGATCTAGTTCAAGGTTCAGGTTTGCTGGCCTGCTCCTATTTCAAAGGAATGTCTACTGGTCCTTTCACAATGCCAATGTTTCTAGAATGCGAGATAGCGAACCAAAAATGTCGGAAGTTCTTACTCTAGCGTTTTGAAATGCTCTGTATTTGTTGTTTACCTTTCCTCTAAGTTCAACGGTCGGCGTCGTTCATTAACACCGGAAAAGCGATAGCGTCACTTGTTTTGAAAGTTCGTCTAAAGCCAGCACACCGAAATCAGAACTTCTAAATCTCAACATAAACTTGGTGTGTTTGGCAGTACAGTATTGGGTATGGCATATCGTCTTATAAATTACGACAATAAGGACTCAAACACAAACATATTTCGGGTGCGTTCGCCACCTTTCTATTTAGTAGATGTGTTGAGAAGTACTTCAAAATACGTAATGTTTAGGCAACTCCCCAAATCAACCACCTTTAACGTTGAATAGACTTCAACCATAACTAAAGCGCATCTGTGAATTTTCTACAGTATGCAAGTTCGGATGTTGGTGTGTTCAGTCGATGGAAGTGACAATGATCAACGTATGAAAATGTTAATACCTACTTCAGTACTATTGAGCACCCTGCAATGTTTTGAAAATTAAGCCATTTCAAGCACTAACGTTAATCATTGATGGAATTAAATGAGAAAAACATTTCTTTGGCATGTATAACTGCAAAGCGTGAAACGTCTGTCTTAAGCCAAGACCACAGACTTTTGAAACATCAGGGCTGTGCTCTAGTTGACGGTTTCCTCAAAAACTGGCCGTACAGTTTAAATTGGTTAAGTAACTACTGATTTAAGTTTGTCCAAGAAGAAATATAAAGTTCGAGGTTAATTTTTTAAACATCCAAGTAATGCCAAACAGGAACAATACCTGCGTCTATTTGCCAACAGTAAACAATTGAGAGAATTGTTAGGGGTTTCTGAAGTCACCAATTCTTAATGCTAAAAAATAACAAATTCAGATGACTTTCTATACTCTCTATCGTTTACTTATGGGTGTGTATACTATTCTTAGGACAGTTTATTTTTCTATGTATTTCCTTTTCATCGAGATAAACCTTCGCAAAAATAGCTACATTACACCTTTCGTTATAGATACAAAGGGAATAGCGAGTCAAATGTTTAACAGATGGACATAATATGTTGTCCTTAAAATTACATATTCTTTCTGTACAACCGCGAAACAACTGAATATCGACCGGACTTACCATTAATAACGGATATCTCGGAAATGGCTCACACCACAAAAAGGTATTGCAAATATAGTGTGTGTTTTAAAGAGGTTATATTTCTTGCAGTTCCTAAGTTTTCGTCTATCACTTAATGTTTACCACTTAAACAACATTACACAAATTCCTTCCGAACAGAAAGGGCTTCATAGAAAATATCCACAAATTTCAAGATACACATTCATTTGTAATGTTGGTATCTACGTAGCATTTTAATCAAATTTCACAATTAAGAGCTACTTTGAGAAAACAAAACAATTCGAAAAATGTCTATTGTTAAGCATGGCTGAGGGTGCGGGCCCTTGTTGAAAATCTTGGCCCTCTTTTAAGTAATAACTTTCTTTTTTCGTTTTTGAGTTCTGCTGTTCACACATGCGGACGTGGATTCTTTCCTAATTTTTGGGAAGAGACGGTGGAGGATGATGGGACCTCCAAACACGTATTTCTTGTGAAATCTCGGTACTGAATTTTTGGGTGGAACGCAATAACTTTTTTAACCTACGTTCGTAGTGGAGAAAGTACTCGTAATTAGAAATACCGTCAGCCACCAATACAACTTGTGATGACGCTTTATAAGACGTGAAGTAAACTCTTGTGACCCTGTAATCCTCCTGGTGTGTACTTCACTTTCAAACATCCAGTGCCGATGAAAAATATGCACTATCTCTCTGGGTAATCTGTTTTCTTCAAATGCAAATGTTGGGGTTCACTAGAACGTCCCAGGGCTACTCGGAAATGATTGATGGAACCGCTGGAGGCGCGTGCGTGTTGAGTTGCATAGGGCTGAAACTGGTTCTACAGGACTTCCGGGAATGGGGTGATGTGCATCACAAACATACGCTCCGTTCCTAATACAACTAACGCTGCCAAACAAGTTTAGGCAATATGGAGGTGAACCACAACAGACAAACGAACAAGTGCCTGCTCGGGTGAACAATGGCCGCGCGAGGCTTGTCTTGCACGGGTCAATTGAGGGGGTAGTTCATAACGAGTCGAAAAGTACCTCTACCTAGAAAATAAGTGTTCGAACTTTAATCTAGAATTGCTCAAATGGTGGAAATTTGTACTATGGGGTTGGAATTATGAGTAGGGCAATTTTCTGACGTTCACCAACAGCTGTAGCTCAAGTTTCGTATGTAAAGGTTTGAAAATCAGGGTTGAGTAATTTTTGGAAGTTAACCTATGATCTTTGCCAATCCTATAGTATGAGGTAATTTAACAATATTTTGACTTGATTGGTTGAATAATCAATATCTACATTAGGAATTAAATAATTTTTTTTAATTTAATTTAATTCCTAATGTAGATATTGATTATCTGAAAATAGGACAATGATAGTTTTTGAGTCGTAAGATACAGTTATTAACTTTTTTAGCTTCATTTGCATAGGACCATTTAATTTATATGGTCATATCGGATCTAGCCTTGACTCAATAGGTTTTAAGGGCTTGTCAACAGCCAGGCCATGTAGGGCCCGGTTTAGCTTTGCGATGTAATTGATAGTGATATAACTCCTCTGTGAGTTAATAGTAACTAGAGGAAGAATTGCACTCCACCCAAAAATTCTGTATTGAAATTTCAAAGGGAACACATGTTTGGAGGCACCCTGAATCTCAAAGAAGCATTTTTATAAAAATATGCGCGCGCTGTGGAAGTGTGTGTGTGTGTGTGTGTGTGTGTGTGTGTGTGTGTGTGTGTGTGTGTGTGTGTGTGTGTGTGTGTGTGTGTGTGTGTGTGTGTGAAGTGAAGTTAGTTAAACTTTATATTCAAGTTAAGCATCTTCCAAGGATGTTCAAGTTAATCCCCTCACCCCGAACTACCTTTCTTTAAATGGGCATACTTTTCGAAATGTTTAGATTTTCTCAAAAAATGGCTCACATGATTTTGATTAAAGTATCATATGTTGATATTTTCATAAGAAATGAAATATGTATCTTGAATTTTCTGGGAATAGCCTCCGAAGTCCTTTTTATTCTTGATGATTTTCGCATAACCGGTAAATCACAAGGGCAAGACAAAATGTTACCATGCAAAAAAATTTAGATTTCGTTAAAGTACCAATGTATCAAGTGTTTTTGTGAATAAGGCTATTTTTGAGATATTCCTCAATGGTTTGCATTTTCCAATAAGTACACTTTTCTCAAATAAAAAAAATAACGACCTTTTAACTATCTTGGCCATTGAAAGAAAATGGAATGTCAAAGCGACCTACTCCTAAAGATTTTACTATAACAAAACCATTTGTGACAAAGCTTTATCTCGATTAACAGGACGTAGATAGAGGAGTAAACGTTAAGAACAAGAATGAGTAGAGTGCAGACATCAGATCCTTCCCTGCTATGACATATCCGTCGTACCGTACGTGAGCAGCGTTTGCATATAGCAACTGCCAACTTAGCTGTTTTGGAGTACACGCTTCGTTTTGAAGAAATTCTCTCAAGCGACGCTTGTAATGTAGCGGTAAGCTGAAGAGCTGGCTTTGCAATGGACTTCAAAATACATTTATATCCGACTACAGAGAAATTATTTGTTGAATTTGTCAGAAAAATCTGAAGTGTTGCACTCACATGACTTTCTCTACTCTTGTACTAGCCATTCTAACAAACTCTTATTCCTATATCTCCATGTTAGTTAAGATAAACATTCGTACAAATTATCTTATTGCTTATTACTTTGTAGGTGCAAGGGAGATATTAGAATACAGAAGGCTTTGTGCGACAGTCAAATCTTTTTGACCTTTGAGATTCCGTTCTCTTTGCATGATTAGCATATCAAAAAATGAACAACGTTGTTGCATTTCGCTAAAGTTCTAAGTTTTCTGAAACTCACACACATAACAAGGAATATCTCCGAAATGGATCACCCTACAAGAAAATTTATTGAGACATAAATTGTGTATTTTACCAAGATCTACATTTTTTGTACAGCAACATTTTGTCTATCTAACGGTTTACCAGTTATGCAAAATTCGTCCAGAGTAAATACGACTACAGGGGCTAGAGCCAGAAAATTCAAGATATACATTTCATTAGTCATAAAAATATCTCAAACATATGACATTTTAATCAAAATCGTTGGAGCCATTTTCAAGAAAATCAAAATTTTCGAAAAATTTTCCATGTAAAGGGTGGTTTAGGGTGGAGGAATTTTCTTCAAAATCTTCGTGTCACATCCTTGAACGACATTAAACTAAATACCAAGTTTGGTTTTTAACCGACTTTTCGTTTTTGAGTTATGCTGTCCACAGACTGACACACAGACACACACGGACCTTCTTCTAAAAATGCTTTTTTTATTATTATTATTATTATTATTATTATTATTATTATTATTATTATTATTATTATTATTATTCAGGGGGTCTCAAAACATATTTCCGGTGAAATCTCGACATCGAATTTTTGGGTGGAATACAATACTTCCCCTACTTACCAGCAGAGAAAGTAAAAAACATTCAATTAATGTCATATGGTAGGGACAGCCCGCATTATCTTTGCCAGGAATGCCTTCCTGGTGCACGTGCAGGTGTCTTCATGTTAACAAAGGGAACGTGAGGTTTTTTTCTACTTTTCTTGAGTCCTTTTCAACGCGGAACACGAGAGCTGTCAGACGCAAGGTCGAAGACTATTTCTGGATGAAAAACTATTTCCGCATTGTGCTGTGCGGTGTTCTGAATTAATAATAGAAATCTGCGTAGGAGATCAAACCTCCTTCGTCGGAGGAGCAAATATTCTGATTTCAGCACCAATGTTTCGCCAGCCAGATTCACGTTGTCCCTGGATCCCATTATGTCCCTGGTATTGAAAACCTCTTACATGCTCAAGCATTCATAATAGCTTATACTTCTGCATGCAATTTTATATTATTTTATGACGAATACACCAAATTCCGTGAGGATATCAAGATACAATAATTTTTGTATGAATGCCATATAACTGGAAAAATGCTTAAGCACTTTCCTTCGAAGAATGTATCCTGAAAACATCTCTACAGTCTGCACTCTAAAACTTGCAGCAGCAGAATTAATGGACACAAAATTATTTTTTTACATAGTAAAAAGCATGTGGTCCATATTACCTTTTTCACTATTTAGATTAAACAGGGTGCATTCCACCTAAAATTTCCACACAAATTTCACCGGTAAAACAGTTTTGAGACATCCCGGAATAAAAAGAACGGGGGAAAAAAAAAAAAAAAAAAAAAAAAAAGATAAAGCAATTTTACAAAAAGGTCCGTGCTTGTGAGTTGTTCAGTATCTTCCAAGACAAAGATTTTCAATAAAATTCTCCCATCGGAAGCTACCGTTTACATGAAACAGTTTTCGTTATTAATTTTATCAAAACGGCTGACTAATCTGATTAAAATACATTTTTAAGTATTTGCATTGTAATAAAATGTGTATTCTGAATCTTCTGGGAATAGCCTGTGAAATCTTGTTCAAAAATACCTTTTTTAAAAACTAGTAAACCGTAAGATAGAGAAAAAAATCTTATTACGCAGAACACATATTGATCTCAAACTGTACAATTTACACCAAACATTTTGTGATGTTAACCATTTGCCAGATACGTTGCTGGTGTGAATTTCCACATTTTATTTTTCAGGTGGTAAGTAGCTGTTCCTTTCTTCTGGTGTTCATGAAAAGAACACGCGATTTCAAAGCCATCACGAGCAACATAATTACAAGAAGTTGATGGAAGTGTAGACTTCTGTAATTATAGTTACCAGCAGAGTGAATACAGAAAGTATATAACATGTCAGATGTGTGTGTATTAGTTCTATATTTGTTTTTTTAAACTGCTCCTATTTGCCAGCTCTTCTTGTTTTAAAAGCAGCAGAAGGTGCAATCTTCGCCTGCAACAATTGCAAATCGATATCTTTACGTGAGCCTATGCGCAGGCATGTAGTGATGAAACTCTATGTTTATATCCAGATGTCCACCTGTGCCACTCCAACTTTACAGCTGCCTCTTCCGGTGCATACAACATCCGGTACCTGCCACCTTGCTATTCACAATGAATATACAATTGTTTTAACAAATAGCTACTGTTCAACTTCTATTTTGCGTCATTTCTAGCGACTGACGTCACGCGCATGGCAGGAGACGCTGGGACGGCGTCACTGTGACCGAATCTGAATGACCTTGAACTCCAGGATAAATAACGAGAAAACACTGAAAAAGTTATCTATTTTACAATGATGCAACAGCAAATGTTTACCGGCAAGTTCAGGGTACAAGTCTGCTTCTCTCTTTTCTATGAACTCTTGTTTTCTTAAATCTGTATATACATTGAAAGCATAACATATTTACTCAGATAAAATCTAAACACTAACAGCAAGGTGCTGGGAGTATCAACTGTTGAATGTAATTCATGAGGTAAAACTCAAGTTTTGTAATCCGTATCGTGGATTGCAGGTTAGGAAAATGCATAGTTATTAGGTCATTTGTGACATTCGCATGGAGTATATGAAGTTTTTATACTGACATTTTACATAATGAGAAATTATCCAACAGCATACATTTCACAATTCAACTGTGATATAAGAGTGCAAGTTCTCCATCTTCCAAGGATGCTACACGAACAACTCCCTTCACATGGAACCTTTTTCGAAAATTTTGATTCCCAAAAATGCGGATTAACATTTTGATTAAAATACTTTATGTATATCTTGAACTTTCTGGTAATGTCCTCTGAAAGTCCACTTCATTGTGAGTGGCTTCTGCATAACTGATAAACCGTTAGAAAATCTTACTGAACTATATATTTTTCCTACGGTATGATCTGAAGCTTTCCTGGCGACGAACATCTTAGGCTGCGAAACACCTACGCCGGAAAACCTAAGAAAATAATGGATATCGGAAGTGGAAGCCTTCGTAAACATTTAAATCTTACTATAATCTGTCTCGGGACAGAATGATCTTGTGGTAAACATAGGGGAGGGGAGATAGATACTGTAACGGAAATGTCCAGGCCGACGATTTGTGGTTCTTACAAAACGCAGATCTCCTTAAAGCACACAATTTATGCCATGTATACTTCTTTTGGTAAGGGAGGGCGGGGGAAGGAGGAATTATCAATTTCCAAAATATTCCTTATTATAGGTTTGAATTTTCCAGCATGTGTACCTTTCTCAAATGGGAAGTCATTATTCGGTTCTCTTCCCCTCCTCGCGGATGGAAAGTGAATTTCAAAGCCGTCACATAGCGATCGGCGCTTAAAATATTTTACTATCACTCAGGCTCTCCTATTCTGTTTCCATAGCATCTTAAGGCAATGTATAGTAAAACCACTTCTACAAATGTTTATCTGGATTAACGTGAAGTAGAAGAATAAAGTTGTCCAAGAGTGAGTAGAGAAAGTTAGGCGAGTGTACACATTTTGTTTTCTTTATGTTATTCTGTGGGTGGAAGTCTGGAGCATATGAGCAGTTAATTCAGTTCATGTGTTTAGATCTAACAATATACGCCTAAACAGAAATAGCATTTCTATGCTACAACATGAACTGGAAAAGCTATGAACGCTCTTAAATTTATAGTATTTTCTCAGATTACAATGAAAGCACTGACACCACGCTGCACATTTTTAACTGCATACTCTGGTTAAAGAGTTCATGGAATATTCCACAGATAATAAACTCTTTTAATTTAATTAATTTATTTATTTATTCTTATGAACATAACAGGCTTGGAAGCCCAATTACAATGTTCATCATACATAGATGTTTACATATAATAATATACACACTCAAATAAAATACAAGAAAAACATAAATGAACATAAACTACTATAAGGAATAGAAACAATTATAAAAAGAAGAAGAAAGAAAGAAAAAAAAAAAAGTGAAGGTGGTATGGTAAGTAATTTTTTTACTATTCCTAATTACAGCAACGATACTACTGTTACCAATTTAGTTGTAGCATTTTTAAATTGAGTTTCAGACATGTTGAAAATATCTACATCGAAATGATGAAGCTTGTTATATAAATACATAATTCTGTGTAATGGTGAATTTTTATGGATTTCCGTATTTACTCTGGAGGTGAAGAAAAGCCTCCTGAATCTGCTTATTTTATTGGGTACATAAAATGATACATTTGTTGTAATATTAATATCATCAATAATCGAATGCAATACCTTATACAGAAATATTAACCCTGCAATGTCTCTTCTAAATTTCAAAGTTTTAAGTTTAAATGTTTCCAAAAGGGTTTCATAGTTTGTATAAGTAGGATAATATCCAGATCTTTTAAATAGTATGTATTTTAGAAATTTTGATTGTACTTTTTCTATTGCGGTGACATGCATTATCATCTTAGGATTCCAAATAATAGATGCATATTCGAGTTTTTGTCTCACAAATGAATTATAAAGTTGAATTAAAGTTTTTTCTTTAAATGAATAGGAATTTCGAATAATAAAGCCAAGGCATTTTAGCGATTTGGATACAATTAAGTCAATGTGTCTATTGAATCTAAGATCTATTGTAAAATGTACCCCTAGATCCTTTTTTTCAATCACTTCAACGAGTGGTGTCATATTGATATTATAAACATATTTATATGGGTTTTTGTTTCTATTGAAGGACATTTTTACACATTTACTAATATTAAATGGGAGTTTGTTTGTTTCGCTCCATGCATATAAAGAATCAAGGTCCTGTTGAAGTTCCATACAGTCTTTAACATTATTGATACTTTTATATAGTTTAACATCATCAGCAAACATTAGGATTTTTGAATGTTTTACAGCGCTAGGTAAATCATTTATATAACATAAAAATAACAGAGGTCCTAAATTAGAACCTTGAGGAATCCCTGAATTAACATTAAATTGGTATGACATGCAATGCTTATAATAGACTACCTGCGATCTATCTTTTAAATATGACTGAAATATTTTCATTAATGGAAAAGCAAAACTTAATTTAGCTAACTTAGCAAGTAAACAATCATGATCAACTTTATCAAAAGCTTTTTGAAAATCAGTATATACTACATCTACTTGTTTGAAATGGTCTAGTTCTAATGATACATATTCAGTGAAGTTAAAAAGATTTGTAACAATTGATCTTTTTGGCATGAAACCATGTTGTAGCGGTGAGATTACTAACTTTATATGGTTAAGTATATGTGTATAAATAATGCTTTCTATAATTTTTGCTGGTGTAGACAAAACAGCAATAGGCCTATAGTTGCTTATCAGCTTAGAATTTTCAGATTTAGGAATCGGAATTACTTTAGTTAGTTTCCATACATTGGGAAAAATTCCTTGTTGTAGGATTTGGTTATAAATTGATGTTAGAGGGTATAATAACAATTCTCCACAGCCTTTAAATACATAAGTTGGTATTCCATCAGGCCCTGCAGATCTTTTACTCTTAAGTTGTTTTATTGCAATTTTGACTTCATTTTCACTTATTGCGCTTATATTAAGAGAGTCTAAAATGTTGACACCTTTATCAGCTTTATAAGTGTATTTTGAAGTACTACTTGAGTAAACTGATTTAAAGTAATCGGCATATCCATTGGCAATTTCAGTAGGAGTTTTTAATACTCTACCATTATATTCCATCTCAGCGTGTGTCTGATATTGTTTCCGTTTATTTTTAATGAATTGCCAAAAATCGTTGGTATTATGTATCATTTTAACTTCAACAAGCTTAACATAATTTCTAAAGGCTATCTTAATTTGACTTTTTAACAATTTACGAGTATTTTTATAGCACCACAAATAATATTCCGATACATTTTTATTTTTACGGTACTTTTCTTTTAATTGTATGTTTTTTATAATTTCTTTAGTGAACCAAACAGGATATTTGTGTTTATATTGTTTTCTTTTTGGCACGCATTTATCAAGTATTGAGTAAATTTTGTCGTAGAAAATAGCCACTGAATAATTAACATCTTGATCTATTGATATATGATCCCATTTACAGTCTCTTATAAGCTCGTACATCTTGTTAAAATTAGCTTTGCAAAAATTATAGGTACATGTTGTCGCCATATTATTTTTTACAGTATTCTCAATTTTAGCCGTTAAATTTAGTGGAGGATGGTACAAGTCTATAGGTACCAAAGAATTATCATCTTCTTTTATATTAAGTGTTATGTTAGTTAAAACTAAGTCTAGCGTTTTACCACTTACATTTTTTACGTTGTTCACGGATTGCATATTAGTAAAAGATAACGCATTGTTAAGCAATTTTGCTTTATTACTACCTTTACTTAGATCGTAAGTGGAATCAATTATTTCAGATATATTAAAGTCACCTGTAATAATTATATGTGAGCTAAATTTATGAAGATTTTGTTCTATCTGATCAAAATATTCTTTAAATGAATTTATATTAGTATTTGGAGGAAAATAAACTGTATTTACAATAAATTTAGTACCATAGTAATAAAATTTTATCCAGATTGATTCATTGTTAGTATCAAGAAAAGAGATTTTTTCAGGATTAAATGCTGATTTAATTGCTATTAACACTCCGCCGCCAGGGTTTTGTGAATTTCTGTCTTTCCGAAATACAGCATATCTGTTATCGAATAGTTCAGAGTTATGAATACCATTTAACAACCAGGACTCAGTTATGCTAATCACATCATAATTTGAAGAAATTATACTAGTGTAAAATTCAACAGTTTTTGTTCTCAGTCCTCTGACATTTTGATAGTAAATATCTAAGAACTTTGTTTTACTTATTACGAAGCGTAAAAGTCACAATCTAATTAGGTTCACTACATTTCTTGATGTCTTCTTCCGTAGTTACGTTAACAACTGGCGAAGAGTCTTCTTTCCTCATAAATATTTTTCCATTTCTCGTCCACAGATACTTTATGTTGGCAGATCTCCGGATTTGCCTGCATTTAGCAAACAAACGTCTTCGAGTTGGGCAGAGACTCTCGTTGATGTAGACAGGATTGCTGAACGTAAACCCTAAGTCCAAAGTGGACAGATTCCTTTTGACACGCCGTCTTCCTAGTATTTCTTCTTTAGTTGATCTTCTACAGAACTTAACGACGATTGGACTAGGTAGCTGAGACAAAGGATTTAAGTTTAAGCGATGACAAACATCAATATCATGATCTTCTATTTTTACATCAAGAGTTTTGCAAATGGTTTTAATCACTTCAGTGAAAGCAGTATTGTAGTTGAGAGTTCACTGAATATTCCAGAGTTAATTGGCCCTTTGGAGGCAGTGAACAAGCAATGCCGGCGTGTTTTGGTTTCGCTGGAATGCGCTTCTGATGCTGAGGCGCTAATGTAATCAAATGGAAGATTCGAGATATGCGCAAAACTCACGCGTCACGCCCAAACATTTCAGGCCTCTCTCTACGACTCCCGCAGGTCTTGCAAAATGTTACAGCTTCCCTCAATTGCCATTTGCCAGTAGCGTCGGTGACCCTTTAGGGTAGACATAATGTGCCGGTGGTAGCGCTGCTGCTTTACCAAGCTGGAGATGCAAGTTCGATTCCCAGTACTGGCATGGGTATTTTCTCCCACTGGGGGACCTGGTCCAGAGTGCACTCAGCCTCGTTAGGTCCCACCTCCATGACGCCTGTGGTGGGCAGAGGTAGGGGACGCAGTTGCCGGGCAGTAGACCTTGGCCCGAAAAGGGCTATTGCGCCGTGGGGTTGGTTTACATAAAAGAATAAGCATTTGTAGGAAGACTGTACAGGAGTAGAGAAAGTTCACGAGAGTGCAACACATCAGATTTTTTTTTTTTTTTTTTTTTTTCAGTTATGGATGACACGATATGTCGGTTTGAAGTTTTCTAGTTTTAAATATATATTATTTACTTAAAACTTAAGTCAAATCTCCATTATACTTCATAATTCTCTGTTTTAAAGATTTCTTACAACCTTTTGTATTAGTTTCAAAGGTCGATGGATAAAAGTACGTATCACTTTGGACCTTGTGGTTTCTAAGTTCCGGAGTTGCAACACGTACAAATCTCTGCTTGAACTGTCACATAGTCAAGCTTCGAAGCTCATACGCTGTTCACATAATTAACAAGCTACTTGGAGGAAACTTTGCAAATAGTTTAACTACTGTGCTTTAAAGCTTCCAAAACTCTGCAGTGGAAATTTTAACACAGTACACAACATATTTGTATGAGTTATCAAACAATCAATGCTGGCTCATCTGTCAACTGAGGAATCTAGTTCTGGGGCAATTATTTTCATCTGGCTGCATTCCGGAAGGTCAAGTTGTTTTCTCTTTCTTCCACATTTCGAGGGAGCCCATTGCTATTAAAAACCCAGAAACAAACAAGGAGAAAGTACTCTTAACATCCCGCTGCGTCTTTGGCCTACATTTCGGTGATATTGAGGGACCAGAAGAATTTGCCTTCCAGAGACAATTATCTTATTTCTCAGTACTACTACCGGGTCAAGTTTTACACTGCTCCACATCCAAGATGGCTTTGTAGGCTTTATTTAACATACTGTGTCTCTACATGATTGTAAGCTTTCTGTAAGGCAAGTTCTCATCGATCAAATAGCAAGCACCAAGAAATGGACAAAAGCGACCAAGTTCCTTCTAACGAGGTCAACTTGCCAGATCATCCCCTGAGGCAATTCCGTTGGGAAATCCCCCCATCGCCGCATCCCTTATTCACCTGATTTGACCCCCTGCATTTCCACCTGTTTCCCAAGCTCAGTGAACATTTTGGTGGGGAACGATTTGGAACTGACAAATAACTCGACAGCGGGACACAGGTTCTATAAAGAAGGGTTGAGAAAAAACAGTGCAAAGATACTTTCTTCTTGGATGCCCCTTGTAATAGGATGATGAAACTTAGAAATTATTAGGTAGAAAGCTTTCCACCAGCTAAATCTAATATAACCGTATGAAATCAATTTTAGGAATGTATAGCTTTTCAAAGTTTTCTAATTTTGGCAATGCAGGTCACTGAAATCTGCACGCTCATGAACTAGTCTACAAAATACGAAATTAAGCATATCTCTGGTCGGATGTTCATTAACGGACCAGAGGTTATTTATGCAACTAGTTAGTAAACCTAATTTCGTAAAAAAGATGGCTATGATATTATATCTAAGTTTCGTCCACGTTATTTATTCAATATTTTACGTTGGTAACAAAATGTAGAAGACTCTGCATCGTTCATCAATTAGAAACAAGTTTGTGTGCATAAAAATCAGCTCAGTCGCCATTTTAAATAATTAAAATAAGCTTGAAAGAGAAATCTATCGCTCCACCACCTGGAAGAACAGAAGCAGTTGGACATACCATGGAAGTTCAACTGGTGAGGACTGAGAATGAAGACCATGTAACTTACTTTTAATAAAAAGTCGAAGAGCGGAAAGGGTTGCCTTTGTTATACCTGGGTATTAAGACTAGATTAATTAACTGTCCAGTTAATCCAGTATCATTGTGTAAATACCTGTGTTACCACATGAGCCAAACAAACTTTGGATAAAAATAGCTGGATGTTCCACTCTGTTTCTTCTACATTTTACGCACCAAGCGCAAGGAGAATATGTTGTAAACTGGCCTTCAGGTGGGAGAGAAGGGGGAGGTGATGAAAAGGAGACAAACTTGCTTACATGTGCATCTGCGGGCTACGAGTTCACTTCCCACAGATGTGGACTGGCATATAGTTAACCCTGGTTTAACGCTAGTAGAGAGTGCACAAAAAGCGTCAGTAAGTAGCATTTCTATGCATGAATGCTAAGCCAATGTCTTGGACATTTACACTGGTATTGCATCACATTTCTCCAGCGTTTATCGTGTTTGGCTGCGCCGTGAAACAAACACGACAATTCCATTACCTCCGGTAGGCTTTTAAAGGCGATGTTTATATTTGTAAACCGAAACTCAAGGCTATAAATAAGCTGACATTTAAATTTTGAAAGTCGGCAACAACAGTCACGTAGAAAACGCCATGATGGTCAAAATAGTGAAAACATACGTATTGCAGCACTGCAATTCGGTGAAAATCTCAAGAAAGTAGATACAATGATTGTGCGCTCCTTAAGGAGTCTTCAAAGGCTATTATAATTTTAAAATGTAAGTTTAATTTAAGCAAACTAAGTCTTTGCAGCAAGGTTACAATGTTGGTCGTATCCAATTCATGTAATATTTTTCATGCATGCTTCAAAAATTCAAAATATAAAACTGTCATGTAATTTGTATGTTGCGAAGGCTATTTGTATTTAAGAACAAGCTGAATACAGACATTTATAAATAAACACAAACAATTGTTTTCTTAAAACTAAGACAAATTGCATGACAACAATGACAGCATGCAGTAGAATTTAGAGAAGATAGCTTGGCTCTATAACCGAACTCTTACTTTGTGCGCTACGACCATTTTCTTACACGATAAGCCACACGAGATAAGTTCGAAAGCATCAATGCACGTCTACAACAAATGATTTTCCAGCTGCTGGAACTAATTCTGGTAATTTAAGTTAGCAGTTACATCTATATCGCTATGCAACATCTAATTTACTGCTCAAATCACAGTAAAGCTGTGTAGTTTATGTAAACACACTTGTAACTTTCTGTAAACTGTGTTTCATGAAATGGTTTCCCAAATATCTTTAGAACTGTTGAACTACGCTCTGCCGAATTTTCTGAGCAAGCTTTAATTACATTTGCTAACAATTTGGACTAAACACATTTGCATCCAAATTAACTGCGCAGTAACTATGTCTAATTTCAGGAGAAAAGGCCTGGACCGCTTCAGAATTGTGAATTAATGAGTATAAATGCATATGACTTTTGTAAACACCGATTTTTATATACAATTTTCTTAATAATCTTAATGTACTATACTTAAACCAGTATCACTGTCAGCGGTGATCAGTTCGGGTGCCAAAGGGCTTAAATGAGCATTTGAAAGAACTTTTTTCCGAGAAAGGCAACGAAAATCCATTCGCGAACTATATGACAGCTGTGAACTGTAATATTGATTTACGTCGGCTCTGAATAGATACTGCGCAAGTTGTAGGCAAATAGACAAATTAGCCAAATCTTCACTCACAGCCCTGGCGCACACAGAATCAATGGAAAGGGCGAAGAAAAACAATAAGTATGTATTACGAGTTGAGTGTTTCTTAAGACGCCACGAGACTCGGTATGAAGATTTTCCTTGGCTTCACACTACACAAGATGGACCGTGTTACGTCACACCGTTACTTACTTGGGAAAGAAGTGGTCGATGTATTTACTGACAACCTCACGCAGCAGATCAGGCTTCATGATAACGGACGGGTAACCGACGCTCATCACATCTGCCTTCATGGCTGTACTACGGTCAACACTCGCCAATAATAGAAAACAAAACAGCTTCTTGTCTCAATACAGTTCTTTCCTCTTCGGCAGTATCACAGCGGCACGTAAACTGCTTAGGCTTTGACGTGGATCGCGACAAATGGCAACAGCGCACGTTCTTCTCCTCCTTGGCTTGACTGTCTGACTGACTGACTCTCGCCTCGGCTAGACAGAACCCCTGGCCGCTAGTTCCCCACTTCCCCGCTCGCAGCGCTGTGGCTGCAACCTGTCCGGGCGGTTACACAACCGCATGCTCCTGCAGCTGGAATGTTCCAGCAGACAGCGCGGTGCTGGACGGACGGGGTCTTTCTTGGCTGAATCAATGTTCATATTGTCACATCTTCCTTCCTGTTGTAGACGCAAGTTTACCGCGTAAACAAATGATAAAGATACATGTCATCCCTGGGTTCTGTAGTTCCTGTCTCATTTCCTTATCATCAAGGGTCATTAGGTGACGTATTGTCAACTTCACGTGGAGTTATCATATCATATGTCATTATTTGCTTCATCATAGACAAAGCCAAACTTATCACCTTCTGGGCACAGAACTGCTCTACTGATGAAAAAACAGCAGCAAGGTTATACTTCGACTTAGAAATACAGCCGACACGGCCATCGATATTTTGTTATTTATCACGAAAAAGTGTCCTGTATAACAAATTCATCCAAATTTGCTGACGAGCAAGCCTTGTCATGAGATTATTTTCCACCAGTGTCAATGTGCAAATTATACAAAAATGTAGTCGTCTGCATCTAACGATTTGGTACATTTGCAGTTAATTTTTTATTACCTTAACTTTAGTTTGATTTTAAAGATTCAATTTTTTCTTGCAAATTCTTTGCATTATTGTTAAGAATTGTACTATCACAATCTTCTAGGTACTGAAACATACAAGATGAAAATTGTTGAATAAATTAATACTTTTTTCAAACTTCTGGCAATTATATTTTGTTCAACCTACTGACTTCGTTCTAAAGAATAATCATTGTGGCTTTAAGAGCATACACAAAATATCCTTGTAACTTAACCTTTGATGAAACCGAAAGCTCTGTTTTGAACAATGTAATACAAACTAAATGTTTCGCTATTTTCGTCAATTTTTTCATATAATTCCCTTCAGCTTTATGCAAACTAGAAGTACAAAATAAAAAGCAATTAGAACATTTGCTACATTTGTCATCAGTTTCATCGTTTGGGTCCAATTACCCCGTTCCGCCTCTAAACTAATTATCATACAGGTTGGTCCATCGTTTTTCCAGTCGTCCTCTATTCTTTATTCTCTTATCTTGGATTGGAATAGATATATGCCTACCAAATTTCTTATATTCTTAAAACATGGTTTAAAAGTTGTTTCGTTGAGATTCTTTCATTCAGATTAATGACTTCATAATGAATGCTGTCTATAAGTTTTATACCTGCAACTGAACTAAAAATGTCATTTATGCTTCACCATGTCATAATATAGCGCTTATACGCCACTGTAATGGACTTTATTATATACACGTTTGCATAACTATACTGCTATCCACCAATCAAAGGTGCACCCGTTCATAACGATACTGCTATCCACCAATCAAAGGTGTACCCATTCATAACGATATTGCTATCCACCAATCAAAGGTGCACCCGATCATAACGACACTGCTATCCACCAATCAAAGATGCACCCGTTCATAACTATACTGCTATCCACCAATCAAAGGTGCACCCGTTCATAACTATACTGCTATCCACCAATCAAAGGTGCACCCGTTCATAACGATACTGCTATCCACCAATCAAAGGTGCACCCGTTCATAACTATACTGCTATCCACCAATCAAAGATGCACACGTTCATAACGATACTGCTATCCACCAATCAAAGGTGCACCCGTTCATAACTATACTGCTATCCACCAATCAAAGGTGCACCCATTCATAACGATATTGCTATCCACCAATCAAAGGTGCACCCGTTCATAACGACACTGCTATCCACCAATCACAGGTGCACCCATTCATAACGATACTGCTATCCACCAATCAAAGGTGCACCCGTTCATAACGACACTGATATCCACCAATCACAGGCGCACCCATTCATAACGACACTGCTAACAACCAATCAAAAGATCTGCCAGTACTTTGCCATCTGTGCACATTCCTACGTAACTGAAAGCGAAACTATCGATTTCCACATATAAAATAGATCTGCTTATTTAATAATTAGTATTAATATTGTAAGTAACATTCTAATAAATTCAAATTGTCTTTCCGTTTTTGAAATTCAACTTTAAAGGTTATAGCATATTACTCTGCATCATTGTGTCAAGGCCAACACAAGCTGGCCTCGTGGCGCAGTTGGTAGAGCACCTGCCTGCTGTCTAGGGGTCCCGGATTCGATTCCCGACAGGGGGTGGGGTAGGAATTTTTCTCCAGCCAAGATTATTTCTCATCCTTCCCTGAGTCTGGAAGTATGAATGAAAGTGTGTGTGATATGACCTGTGCAGTTAAAGACGGGATATAAATGGAACAATAAAAAAAAAAAAAAAAAAAAGCCAACATAATAAAAGTTGAAGGTGCAACTATCAATTCTTGTATGTACAATCGAATAACGAATATATTATTAAAATGGCGGTCACCAGTGACAATAATATGCAGCATAGGATATTAAAAACATTTTATAAATGTTTTAGACTAAACTCATAGACGAGCACATATGAAACTTCAGTATAAAGGCAATTAAGATGCTCACATGAATATTATAAAACTCGCTACCGCTTGTTTCATAAAATATACTCGCATCTTAATTGCTGCCATTATGCTCTCGTTGCATAATATACTATTTCAGCAATCTCAATTATTTCTTTTGCTGTCTTTATTAACATGCGGAACTGTCAGTAAGTTTTTACAAAGAAAGACTCTTTTTAAAGTGCCATATAATTTCATAATAACAGCTATTTTTATCCCAGTATCTAGCCGTTTGAGCGTGCTCATATTATAGCTTAAATATTTAAAATTTAAGACGAACTAATTAAGAACTATTTACTATTATGTTAGCGCTTATTGTGTTTTATTCCTACAGAAGGTGCTTATTTTAGATTTCTCTTCTGAAATATGGATATTATATTTTATTAAATATCAATAAATACGCATGCACCCCGTCCCATCATAATGTTGCATTTTTCAATGGCGCACCATTATTTATTCCTGAACACTCAGTCTTTTGTGTGTAAACCCACCATGTTAGAGTAGTGCAATCATGTACCTCGTTTCCCGCGCTGCTGCGCGTGACTTCCCAAGTTTTCAAGGGCGCTAAAAGAGTTTATGTGAACAAAAGTGGTGATTTAACCCGTTATCTGTGAACCGTTTCTGCAACGCATTACCTTAATCTAATTCCAATACACGTACCTACTATCTTGGGGAGAGAGCGATGGCTCGAGAAGAATCGATACTATCCTAGCCTCGCCTCGCCTCGCTCGCCATTGCCACCGCAGTAAATCTGCAACGTTTGTTATTAATGAACACACGCCAAGGACTTCCGTTTGGGACACGCTATAAACATATCACAGAGATCCAGATATAGCTTCTCAATAGCCCTTAAGCCTTGCTTTCCTCCAGTCTAAAAGCTCAACTAGCATTTAATAAATTAGTGTTTTCGTTATCCTTTCCTTCAACATTTAATCTGAGATATAAACACTGTGCAGCTGAGGTTGAAAAATACTTTGAGAAAGCTATAATAATTTAATAGTTGGATACTTTTATATTTCTGTTTCATATATTTTGTATTTTGGACAGCATTAGCATTCATTCTTAGAAACACAAGATTTACTTCCTTCTTCCTAGAAGTTAGATCATTTTATATTTTATATTCTTTATGTTCAACAAAACCTGCTAAAAGTAGAACAATAAAAACCGCCCACGAAAAGTTTAGATATCTAACTTTCTGGAGGACATTTTGAATTTTCATTAACGAAATGAAAATTTCAAAGAAACCCGAGTCGTCAGCTTAATCCGGACGAATTCTCTGCTGGAGAAAAACACTGCATTACAAAATAATGTTCTTAACCGAAATAGATTTTAGTTGCAGTTTACAAAATTCTATTTTCACATCACGGGAGAACTGTTAGTTGTGCATGGTAACCTTTCCATAACCCTCAATATTCTTCATCGATTTTGCCTATATTTTCTTAATATTCTGTGTTGAATGCCTACTGTTGCTTACCTCACCGTAGGCGAGCGTTGATAGATGTGACCGTTTAACATGGCGCCCTAACATGTTGGAAATTGTCTTTAGTAACTGCTCACTTTCAGTTTTAATATATATACATTTATTATTATTATTATTATTATTATTATTATTATTATTATTATTATTATTATTATTATTATTATTATTATTATTATTATTATTATTATTATTTAGCGTCTGTTTTTCTCTTAGTACAGGCAAATCAATGTGAGCCAAACAAATGGTATTGGTTGTGTAGACGCCTTCCTGAAAGTGGACTTTTAGACGGTGGGATTGCTACTAAGGCTTTTCTTGGGGGGGGGGGGGGGTCAAAGCCATCACATAGCGACCAATTTAACTATCGCTTAAACCTACCATAGTCTCATCTTCTCATTGTAACTACACAGAAACATGTAATAAAAAATTTATACAAATGTCTAATTCAAGCAATTAGAAATAGATAGAAAAGTATTTTAAGAATAGTTTGTACAAGAGAAGATTAGGTACACATATGACATTTCTCTTATATTTTGCCTGTGTTTAGATGCACCGATGGAATGTAGCTTTGACTCGCCTCGGACTAAATCAAAGGCAGGACCAAAAACGACTAATCCTGCTGTAAATGCATCCGTGTAAAACAACTTTGGTCTCGATTCTGCAGTGGTGATGTTCTCAGTGATACTATTAAATAATATGATATATAAAATGTACTTGGTACAAGTCGGAGGACAACACTTTGTCGGCATCATGGACGCGCACAAGCTGAAACCCTCGGCCATGTTTTGGGAGAAATGCTGAGAAATACTCATCACCGAGTTCGCTCATTAATATCCACAAGGCCAAGTGGGAGGTTTTGGAGGAGGTCCATTGTACATATATCTGAAGATGGAAGCAACCGTAGCTATCGATAGAGAAGTAGGCAACAGCGGTGCATGGGAGCTTCTCTTTGGGGCTTGTGGATGCTGCTAGAAATTTACCAGCGACTACCTAAATCCACTTGGTGTGCCCATCAGAGCTTGAGAACATTCTGTGACCATGTTAATCATTTATACTCTACATTTTAAATGTCAAACATTGCCATCATTATATTGTTTATTATTGTTATATATTATAATTATTAGTTTTTTGATTAATTGTTAAAATTATTTGTTGCTGTTTTAAAATTATTTTTGTTGTACTTCTGTTTCTGTATTCTGGATCCACGTGGTCAACCTCATGGTGGACAAATAATTTTAATAAACATCTATATAGAGGGGTAATGACAATTTATGCGTGGCTAAGTGTAGTCAGAGAATAAAAAGTGGACTGCTTTGATGACATGCTAATAATTTCTTCGAGCACTAACAGAATGTCAATGAACAAAAGGCGTTAGCATGTCAACTTTACTGCCGTATTTTGTTCTCTTCATTGCCAGTGGCCATTGCTTACGCTCATTGTGATGGTCCCTTACAACTGCCTAATTTGTAATTGTCAAACGCATCGAGTACATTCTAACTGGTAACAGTATTGTTTCTTCCCCTAATGCCTCACGGCTTTGCAAGACAAAGGGGGAATATTTTACGACGCTTGCTCCAATCCTTGCATCCCACACAGGATGTACTTCATTTCTGATTGGCTAGCAAAGGATAAGTTACGGAAATCAATATCAAGTGATGTCTTGGGAGTTTCCGTAGGGAAATGGATACCTACAAACAAGCTTGGGGAACAACTTGCATCAACATCACTTATTTTGTCTACCGCTTACCTGTGTCCTATAACACTAACAATTTCAGAATCGGGTATTTTCGGGAAATACACGTTTTCAGGTCCTCTGAACAAAGAATACACTCTTTGAATGGAGGTCGGTATGTGCTTGTGTGTGGGTGTGTATGGGAGGGTGTATGTGAGCGAGGACATAGCTCAGGAAAACTCAGATAATGTAGCATTTTCTGCTTCTGTTACACACTGTCGCTATGCCAAATGGAACTCTTAATAAAATAATCCACCCCTTTACACACAACAGTGGTTTCTGTTTTCTGAAAAAAAAAAAAAAAAAAAAAAAAAAAAGCAAATGATTTTGATTAAGATATGCATATTTGAGATTTTGATAAGTCGTCATTCTCATTACATTTAATATAACTGGCGAATTATGTGTGTGAGAGTGTGTGTGTGTGTGTGAGAGAGAGAGAGAGAGAGAGAGAGAGAGAGAGAGAGAGAGAGAGAGAGAGGCCCAAACACATGTTTTGAAATATCCTACCTTTTCAACCTTGTTCTGTACACAGCCTGTATGCAAGAACAATTTTCGGTATGTTCCATCAGTTGAATTAAAAGTGCAACCAACGTTTTAAGGAGATTAAACTCCTCTTCAGGACAATGGTCTGTTCAAAGAGGGCGAGTGAGTGACCTTTTATTACAACTGACACGGGTGATACCGTTAACATTCAGATATGCTGTTCACTGACAGACATGCACTCAAGCATGTTTGTAATATACTTTTACTTTCTCTACTATGTATAGTAAGTAGGGAAAGTATTGTATTCCATGCAAAAATTCGAGGTCGAGATTTCACCGAAAATAAGTTTTAAGACACCCTGAATTAAAAAGAAGAAGAAAAAAAAAGTGAGAGAGAGAAAGAAAAGAAAGTCCTGTGTGTGTATGTGTGTGTGTGTGTGTGTGTGTGTGTGTGTGTGTGTGTGTGTGTGTGTGTGTGTGTGTGTGTCAGTCTGTGGACAGCATAACTCAAAAACGAAACGGTTAAAACCAAAGTTGGTATTTAACTTCTATATCTTTCAAGGATGCGACACGAAGATTTTGAAGAAAATTCCCTACCATAAACTACCCTTTACGTTTAAAATGTAGATTATCTCGAAAATGACTAATAATGTTTATTAAAATGTCGTATGTGCAAGATATTTTTATGACAAATGAAATGTATATTTTGAATTTTCTGGCTACAGTCTGTGTAGTCCTGTTTACTCTTCATGACTTCTGCATAACTCACAAACCGTAAGAGATAGACCAAATCTTACTACACAAAAATGTAGACCTCGTTAAAACACAAGTTACGTCTATATGCAGCTCTCGTGGAGTGAAGCATTTCAGAGATATTCCTTGTTATTTGTGCCGAGTTCTGCAGTAGTATAAGAAAATCAGCAGTAAGATAATTTCTGCAAATGTTTATGTTGACTAACATGAAGATATAGGAATACGTTTGTAAGGATAGAGGAGTAGAGAACGTCATGAGTGCAACACATCAGATTTTTAACTAAGAGAACCACAAATAAGTATTTGCCCTAAAATCGCTGCAACCTAGCTAAGCGACACACCTTTCAATTTAGGAGCAGAACAAAACAATTTCCTCCACACCTGCTCGCAATCAGGATGCCACTATAACATCCTTATACGATTTAATTTTAAAGAGCAACGTCCGCAAAACGCTTTCACTTATTGCAGAGGGAGGCTGGAATAATGAGAATTGCGTGCATTACGAACCGGAAGTTACTATAATTATACACAGCTTGATTGAAATTTTGCACTCATGAATGATAAACATCCTAATGAGCTGGGTTTTTCCTGTACCATCTCCGTGTAAGGGTATTGCAGAACGAGCGACGAGCGACGCGATTGTGAATCAGTTCCGCTAATCTCTTAGTCAACTATGCCATAGATCAATATGCTCATGTTCAAAGCACAAACATTCTGTATCAAACCAGTAGATGTTCCCACTTATTTTTCCATCACTGCCGAAAATAAGTGACATAAAACAATAAACCAAATTAATTACCTCCTCTGTTTATATCCATCAAGTACAGCATTTCATGTAACGTTAAGCGTTACCAAAATATGATCTAAACTAACAGAAAAAGGACTTTGTGAAGTAAAACTGAGATATTAATCAGGGTTTCAGATAATTCCTATTCTCCACCTCTATCACATTAAATATAGCAAACTATTTCCTCTACAAAATACTCGTACCTACAAACGAACGAATGCTAAAACTCTCAAACAGAAAGAGCTGAAAGCCCATGAAAAATACCAGTTGTTCTTTATACTAGGAACTGGCTGGCTAAGCAGACATTGTAGTAGTAGTTTTGTACTACGGTGGCCAGATTGGACAATATGTTGTAGCCTTTTGAGCCACTTAAAATGAATTTTAAAACAAATTCACTATCGACATTTGGGCGACGAAAGGCGCGTTTTCTCATCGACCAATCTCTTATTTCCACACTCTGTTTTTAGCATTATTCAAACCATTGTATTACTCAGGAGAGATAGCACTGCCTTTATCTATTTGCCAACAAAGAAATTTTCCTAAACGTGTAGAGTGCGTGCGTAAACACGATAGAAGCATTTAAACCTTCAGCAGCGATAATGGTGTTAAAACTTCAATGCCAGTCTGATATTCTTCCACTGTAATATGATATGCCCTCTTCATTGTTCAAGCATCCAAACGCTAAGAAAATCCCGGCGGCCGGCCAGCTCCTCTTCTTTCCATTTTTAATATTGTTTGATAAAAAGCGACTGGCAAAACAAAGACATTTATACATTTTTTCTGTTCTCTGGTGGCGGTTAGGAGGGGGAAGTTTGACAAGAAATACAGGAAAATGGGAAGGTCTTCCGATATTTAACAATCTCCAGGGCATCTCCCCTAAACAGAAAATACCTTTATCGCCCGGCCACTGCGTCCTCCAGTTGCAGCCAAGGCCACGGAGGAGTGCACGATGGGGATCATCGCGCCGATTAATTATAAAATATATGTTCACTGATTTCTAATGGTAGTAGTTTTCCCTCTTTATGTAGATAACATGTCCTAAGAACAAACTTGATTACAACACAGTGACACTACAAATATAGTTACTTTTGTCCCTTTATTTCCCTTAAGACTGAATCACGATTCACAATCCGTGATCTTATTATTCACAGCTGTTATGTTCTATCGTAACCTTGATACAAACATTGCTCAACTCGCTCTGGCTATTCTACCAACTCCCTTCAATTGACTGACTACAAAACTGAAAAAATGAAAAAAATGTTTATTTGGGCATGCTTACAACATACCCGGGCTGTTTAGGGAAACCCCTCTTCAGCCTAGTGTGGTATTCGCTTATATAGTCTCTCCATTCGGTACCGGAGATTTTTCAATGGACGTTTAGCGAAGCTTCTCGTAGCAAGCCCTGCACTAGAAGCTTCCAGAACTGTGTGGAAAAGGCATTTGGTCTTACCCGTCATTGTCGCGTATTGCCCACTAGTGGCGTGAGGTAGCTGATCTTGGGCGCAGCCACAATATGAAGAAACTACAGCAAATTCTTCTTACTTGAGGATTATGATCCTGACATTGTTATCACACGCGTACGCACCATTATGAGTAGATTCCATTTTTTCACTTCTTAGTGGGTTAAACACTTGGAACGAAATATCGGACCTTGTCTTGATGTACATGGATATTCTGTGGAGTACAACTATTTTCTATTCCATGACACTCTCAACCAAAGGTATGGCCTTCCTCGCAAGAATATACTTGTATAATTCCATTGTGTCCGTATCGGAATACACAGTTCCACTCCTTAAATTACAAAACCTATCACTTTCATAATCGTCCATCAGACAAACTAAGGCTTTTCAATGGTGAAAAAATTATCAAAATTGAACTTCTCTCCCGTTAAACTTAGCTCCACGATTTTAAAAACTCACGAAACGTTTCTGGAATCACTGTGAAATGAACAAATCTTTTCTGTAAATGCAAGGCCTTTCGTAAAGAAATAGTTCCAAAAGAATTTGAAACAACTCTACAAGAAATTGCAACCGCTAATTCTAATTAGAGTTTGTGCGAGATGTTTTAACAAAGGGCGAAAGAGTGTCACTGGGACATGCGTCTACAACCGCAGGATGAGTGTTTCCTGCACCAATGTTCAGTCAAGCTGAACAACGCGCGATTGGTCAAGTGAAAGCTTTCAAAGAGAAAAGGGAAAAAAAAAAACACTGTTGCTTCGTCTATGGAGGCTAATTTTCTGTAAGGAAGCAGTTAGGGAAAAATGTTGAAACTGAGGATTATCTATGTGGAACAGCCATTATTTTTATGCGTATTTGCCGTTCACCATACCATAAAAGGCCTTATCTTACAACGGCAATGGCACAAAGGAGATAAACTGCGACGCCGTGATCCAAGGAAGGCGTTTCTGTTTGGGAAAAAAAATATTTCAGCTATTCCTTCCATTTTTAATTGTTGGGTGTTCTGGAATTAAATAATGCAGGGTTGTGTAAAATAGCTTTCTTTTTTCAGGTACAGAAATCATTGGATCACTGAACTATATCAATGAATACTACAAATTTGTCACGGATAGGAGTAGACAAGAGTAACGGAGACGGTCCCTGTGGTATAGTGTTAGCAAGCCACCCAGGGTCCTGGTTTGATTCCCGGCTGGAGCGTCAGTTTTTCTTAGGCCAGGATAATTCTCCATCCTCCCTAGAGTCTGGAAGTATGAATGAGAATGAGAGATTGAAAGTGTGTGTGTGTGTGTGTGTGTGTGTGTGTGTTGCGTGCGTATTTAATGTAATAGTCCAAATACTCGTACCAACCCAAATATTAACATCACTAGAAGCGAGCGAATGGGGTCGTCTTCTTAGCGCGGTGGTAGCGCTGCTGCTTACCAAGCGGAAGATCTGTGTTCGATTCCCAGTACCGACCGGCATGGAGATTTTCTCCCTCTGGGACACCTGGTCCTAGATGCGAAGATCGTATAACTGGACGGAAGGAACAGGGGTGCTGACCACGTCCTATCTCCACTACTGCACCCCCACTCATGACGCCTGTAGAGCGCAGAGGCGGGGAACGCAGAGGCCGGGTGGTAGGCCTTGGCCCAGAAAGGACTGTTGCGCCCCCCCCCCTCCCCCCGGTGGTTAGTAAGAGAGTGAACACCACTACTGTTGAACATTTGTTGCAAAAGCAGAAAGCTGTTGATATAACCTTAAATGTTAACGGTGGCATACGAATGGAACTTTCTTTGTAGAAATGATTTCATTATGAATTTCGTTGAGGCTAAAGGTGGATGAAGAAAACTGAATCGATACTCAGAAATCCAGCATTAGCTAACAACAACAAATTATCTTACTGCTTATTTCCTTGTAGGTGCAAGGGGAATATTAGAATACAGAAGGCTTTGTGCGACAGTCAAATCTTTTTGACCTTTGAGATTCCGTTCTCTTTGCACGATTAACATATAAAAAAATGAACAACGTTGTTGCATTTCGCTAAAGTTCTAAGTTTTCCGAAACTCGCACACATAACAAGGAATATCTCCGAAATGGTCCTCCCTACAAGAAAATTTATTGAGACATAAATTGTGTATTTTAGCAAGATCTACATTTTTTGTATAATATGATTTGGTCTATCTCTAACGGTTTACCAGTTATGCAAAAGTCGTCCAAAGTAAATACGACTACAGGGGCTATAGCCAGAAAATTCAAGATATACATTTCATTTGTCATCAAAATATCTCAAACATGACATTTTAATCAATATCGTTAGAGCCATTTTCAAGAAAATCAAAATTTTCGAAAAATCTTCCATGTAAAGGGTAGTGTAGGGTGGGGGTATTTTCTTCAAAATCTTCGTGTCGCATCCTTGAAAGACATTAAACTTAAGTACCAAGTTTGGCTTTTAACCGACTTTTCGTTTTTGAGTTATGCTGTCCACAGACTGACAGACACACAGACAGACAGACACACGGACCTTTTTCTAAAAATGCTTTTTTTTGGATTCAGGGGGCCTCAAAACATATATTTCCGGTGAAATCTCGACATCGAATTTTTGGGTGGAATACAATACTTCCCCTACTTACCAGTAGAGAAAGTAAAAATAAACGATAATAGGCACAGAAAGTCATGTGAATGTTACACAGAATTTTAGAGAAGCTACGCACTACCTCCTGAACTTCTGACTGCACATTTGTGTTATGCTGCATGTTATCGAGCTCCCGATTTCAGTTCCCTTACCAAAATTCTTCATTAACGCGGCAAAGTTGGCATCGCTTGAACAATAGAAGAACCACTGCCGTGCCAAATAACTGTCACCCTTTTGCTTTCTATCCAAAGGACATAGCGCTTTCGGTTTCTTCTTGTTCCAAAAATTTACAGCTAACCTTAAGTGATTAAAGGCCTTGACTCAAGAAAGATGAATGAAATAAACATTCTGTAGTCATTTTTATTTTATTTCACGAACCGTTCGTACACCGGCAAGCCCGGTTTATCTACAGTGAGATTTCTTTTGTTCTCAAGATCATCTTCAGCTTACCGAAAAACGATGATGCAACGGCGCTTAAACGCATACGCATGAACTGTTACGGTTCTGATGTTTATAGCTGGGATGCAATCAAGTACTACCTGATGGTGATGGGATGGAAAATGTCAAGAATTTAATATATGTTATATCCAACAATTCTATTTCTGCACAACTGGATTACACAAGAACCTTTTCCAATATAATAGTTTATTATTGAACTGCTTTTAGAAATACAATTTCAAATAAAATACTGTCACAAATGGCAAGTACAGTTACTTTTTGTCACTTTTACTTCTTCTAAAATTGAATCACAAATCACAATTCATGATCTTGCAACTCACAGCTACTGTGTTCTATTGTAACAAACACTGCTCAACTGCCCACAGCACAGTCTCGTGCCTCTGATGATAAACCTGGCATTCGAAGCTTCTCCAACTGTTTGGAATCGGCCTTTGTTCTCAGTCGCAATTGCCGCGGGTTGCCTAGCAACGTAGTAGTGTGAGGTAGCTGATTTCTAGCCTCCTCTGATGTGCGGCAGGCATCACAATACAAACTGTTTTCCTTGTACGAGAATAACAAACTACAACCGGTAAAAAATAAATTAAATAAAAATATAAGCTAATTTCTTGACCAACCTCTTTTTTGATTGCGTACAAATAAATAACACTTAATATAATGTATTTCATGTCACTACAAACTGTTGATGAATGTAAGGAAATTCATTATTTTGGGCGAACAGTGGAATTTCATTTTTACAAAACTTTGGGAATATATCGACCGTTCTTTGTGCAACACTTTGCAGTCAATGTCTTAGAATATTGACATTTCTTCAGTCGTAATGAGGATGTTGAATGTGTCAGGTAACCCCAAACAGAAGTCGGCCGGATGGAGATCTGGTGATCGCAGAGGCCATTATGTTCAAAGTGCTCGCTCAACTGAATACCGATCGCCAAAATATGTTCCTCAAACTTTCTGATTTAATCCCCAGAAGTGAATTTGGACCGACTCTAAAATTATATGTTTTCTTATATACTGAGAAAGATTTCTACTGTTTTCGTAATAGCATTGCACCAGCTGTATTTGAAGGATTGGTGAAAGAGCCATATTAATGATAGCTATACTGGATCTGCTTTAACGTTTGTATCACTCCGCGCAACACCTGCGCAGCATATACAATAATTGATACAGCATATCTCATCAGTTTCAGTACATTGATTGATTTCTATTTCTAAATAACAGTGAAAATGTAGCGTATTGCAATGAAATTATTAAAAAGTATTCATTAGCGCATTTTATAAGTAATAGCCTAAAGAATGAGATATTTTTCACTCTCAGGTAGAATTTTACTGTCAGGGGCCAATGAGAGTATTCATTTCCGTCACGTGCTTGGGGCTGCTTTTCGCCTTTGTTTACCTTAAGTGTGTTTCTTATTTAGGGTAGATTATATGGTGTAAATGGAATGTAAAGGAAAACAAAAATCAAACCGCGATGTTGACCCAACATAGGATGTTACTTTTCCCCATAACTCAAATATTACAATAAAAATAACGCTTTAAAGTTTGAAGTGACTTGGAAGGAACAATATATAAATCTTTACACCGCTCGAGAAATAGCCTTAAATGGTACAAGGAATTCAGGGAATTGTTATCAACAAGTATTTTAGGTCAAAAACAAACCTAACTTTGCTTGCCTCTGCCGTTCTATATAGGGCACCTCTATGTCCTCACGCGGCAGTTAGGTATATAGGCTTGGCATGTACGTGCTGCATTTGTTTCAGGAGTTTAGCTATGACGTCGCGATTGACACAAGTGAACCTGAGATATCGCGCTGTCTTTTTCCTCCCCCGCTAACGTTTTACACCCTGCTTCGAAAGCAACTTATCCTTTCTTTCCCGGGACAATAAATATTACGCGAAAGAGCATCAGTAATACACATTACCGCATAAAACAAAGAAATTATGATCATTACCTTCAGTAATATCACTAAATCACTAACGTCAGCAGAACAAAAACAGTGGAGCACACGATAAGTGAACATTTTACCACCTACCTCAACATATGAACTACATTTTAAAGTTCATTATCTGAAATAATTATAGGGAATTACATTTTTGTTATCACACAACTGGAAATCTACATTTTCATTATCAGCCTGTGGAACGGAAGCGACAAAGCACAAATGTCAGGGACACCAGACACCTTCCGTTCAACCTTCCTTGTGACTCACGCATACACATACGTCACTAACATATTGACCAAAACAATGACATAAGCACTTTAAATCTGTTTAGCACAATCTCAAAGGGAACTGAGACAAAGATACCAGGATTTTCCCCATGTAGGATGATCCGTGGACAGCCCAGGAAGGATAAAAATCAACATGTTTCCAAACTTTCCTGCTAAGTTATCAGTGATTCATAAAAAGGTGCGAAGTCACAGACTGCATTGCCAATTATCAGTATCCCACACCAGCTGTGTGGCTTAGCAATGGATAACCACGTGCACTATAGTTCTTTTATGAATTCTAAGAAGAGTTCCTCAGTTCATCCAGTTCTAAACTTGATGACGTGGCTGAAATAGATATGACGCAGACCTCAAAATAGCTCTAATTCGGCGTTGGTAGCGACCATACGTGTTTTCTATTGCCATATTTTTTTTTTCTAATTTCACAATTTATATTTCATATGCATTTATAACAGGCCTGGGCGACACGCGAGATACCTTGAGCGACCTTCGTGTTTTACGTGCTAAACATACTATCAATGCAAGACTGTGAGCAGTCTGCGCTCAGTGAGCACCAGTTGCTCAGCCCTGGTTTACAAGCGTTCATTTCAATCGTCCTGTTCTTTAACAACTCTCAAAAAGCAAAGCTCTGCGGGACTCGACCACAAAAAGCAGCTAAATTTCCCCCCAAAAGTCCTCTCATGGAATTTTATTGTTTTGTGTTATTTCCCTTAACATCAAATGAGGTACAAAACAAAACGCACATGCACAGCACCTCCAAACAAAAAGCTCTAGCCCTAAAAAAATCACTGTTGTAAACTTGCCTTATTTTGCACCATACAAGCCAATGAAGTAACAAAATAATTTAATAAGCCCAAATTAAGCTTCAGGAAAAACAGGTTATGAATCATCAACTTCCGAGGATTAGGCCTTCAGATTGGAAGTTGGTCTCTCCAGAGTTTCTTTGATCGTCCAAGATCTCTTGATCTGCACTACTGTAGTCGTAGTTGTCTAGTCTGTAGATTCTTTGCAGTAGTCTGTCTTCCGGCATTTGCAATATGTGTTGATACCAGTTCTTTCTGTAGGTGCCGATGGTTTCTGTCATGGGTGTGACATGTAGTCCTCTTATTTCATTTCTTTTGTGATCATACAAAATATAACCTGCCAAAGGTCTTAATAATTTCGTTATGAATAATAAGAGCATTAAAATATCTATGAACAAGTTCGGAAGACTTCGATTACAACAATTTGGTTTTCCACTAGGAAAAAGTTCTATACATGTTTCTGCGTTTTTTGATCGCTTATGTGTTAAGACGACCACATCTCTCTGGGCCAGGGAGTTGTTAATAGCTAGTAAAGGTAAGTATGCAGTTTCGTTAGGTTGCTAATGTCTTTCTATCAATGTAGGGCGGGACAAAGGATCACAAATTCAGCAAACCAATCTGCATGCATTTCAAAATCCAATATTTCACATTTAAAAATTCTCGAAGCTTAGTTTACCCAAATTTGGATTAATGGAAGCGAAAACTTCCCTGTATATTAATGTTAAAATGGCTAAAGGTTCCTCCTGCAGTTAAAGCTATACCTGAAAGCAGAGGCTGCTTCCATGACATTTGTGTTGTGATTCATATCAAGACAGAACAATAACAAATATCCACTATCCTTGGGAACAGTTCAAAACTAAAATCTAATAAATTGCGAAATAGGATAAAGTGTACATTAATTTAAACTACGGAACATACGACCTTTTCTTTCCGATATTTACAGTGCTAAACGCAGGCGTCCAAAACACAGGACCATAATCGAATAACACCAAGGTTACGCTGAAGACTGGGCCTTGGCTGCACAGCCAGAACAATTCGAAGGCCATGTTTTACTGCCTCTAAAACTCGGCCATAAAGTTGATGCGAGGAACAAAGGAAAAGCAGGTTTTGGTGGTCGGTGGGAGTCGCGTTTCCCAGCTGTGGCAGTTCTTGCATAAGGGAACCACCGTTTCCTTTAACTGCTTACTGCAGCGTCATGGACAAGAACTTGCACTTTATATCATTTAATGGAGCAACATTGTGAAATAAATGAACATTTGCGGTTGTTTTTTTATACCAACATTAGTGTGAGGTCCAGCGAAACCCCTTTGCCCTCAAGAGCAGCCGATGGCAAGCAATTCAGAGAGCTACGTTCGTGAAAAATTCTTCAAATGCTTCCTATTTTAGTCGGTATTATTTTTAAACTAGACAGAATCACTTCGGAAACAAGAATTACTTTACAACATGCAACATAGTCATTTTCCAAACATTTTGCTCGTCATAACTTTTCTCAGAGGTCCGAGTGCAAATTGGCTAGCTTAAAATAACTAAAGAATAATACATCATCGCTCCCGCCATTTCTCCATACAAATCTATGCATGTTTACTTCACGTAGATATTAACAAGCCAATGTAACGTAGTATTAACAATGTCGTTTCACATAACCAGAAAGACACACACTTCTCACGCCATCAATACAAATTCCCTGGCTGCACTCTGCACTTGCACATGGCTGCAGCCTGCGCTCACATTAGGGAGTAACCGAGGTGCTTATGCGGAACCACACTAACGTTAGCACCAACACATATCAACAATCCGTGCATGTTAGGTCACTAACTGCACGAGGGAGGCGATGTAGACGTATGGCTCTACATGGCGGTCGGTCGGTTGTGAGTCATCTTTTGCTCCCTTAGGGGGGAGGAGCATATAACAAAATACTGAAGAGAAATACGTAGAGAATAGCACGGTTGAATACGCTGAAAATGTGAGTTTTAAAAGTGCTCAACCAATTTAGCCGAACATTCATTCTCAATTTTGTCTTATATAAACATTAGAAGGTTTTTTGAAATTATTTGTTTTAGAACATTCTAAACGATTTAACATTTGCAGGAATATTTCATTGCCACAAATGTCACCTAACAGAAACTGAGACGCTACTTAAATTTGTCTTCTATGGCCATCCCCTATCACGCTCATATCCACAGGCATAAACCTGTCCGTGTGTATTAGCAACCGCTGGAGGTATACAATTGAAAGTAGCTGTGTCACAATTTTAGGAAAAGGCTTCTTTTAGGGGCGCCATCTTCAAACTAGCATCAAGCACCACTTAAACTATGCCAAGACTGCCGAGACGAGCTACCCATCAAGTAGATAGAAAAATAAGTTTCTGTAAGAATAAGTTGCTGAAGAATAGGTTGTGAAAGTCTTGTGAACGCAATATAGATTTTTTTGTAATCTGACAGAAATATTTGCATCATTTTAATGTTCTGTTTCACAACACCCGCTACTCGGAAAAAAAACTTGTTGAAAATATTCCTGAAACCCAAATATTCCACTGGGAAGGAAATGTCATTTCTGCTACAAAGAAGCAAGAAACAAAAAGAAAAAAGAAAGAAAGAGAGAAAGAAAGAAAAGAAAGAAAGAAATAGAAAGAAAGCACTTCTATAAAGAAGAAGTTATAGGCGACTTTCTTTTTCATTTAGTGCAGGTAAAGCAATTACCAAAATATAATTCTACGCTGGTTTTCTTTAAAAATATCATATAGAGAAGTAAGATGTAATATATAACATACAGCCTCGGTGAATACTTTTTGATTCCTCCCGTCCACCTGTTGTTGTCCAGAACGCATCCCGAACGATGCAGTTTAGAAGGAAATGCATGTTGACCCCAAGAAAATGACAGCAGCCATTTAACAGCTTCACCAAGCAGATAATTATCTCACTCTTGAATCCAGGAAATGTTCTGCTACCTTTCTCTAACCTAGAGAGGCAATTACAGGAAGAGGCCTATCGCTGCCATCCAGGAAGCAGCTCGGGCTACTGCTATCAAATAATTACAAACAACAAAAACATGGGGAGCTTAAGATTCCCTTAAAAGATCATCTGTGGTCACGAGTGATGATGTTCAACACACGACTTTCTCTATCACTTAGCACTTCAACACTTAAAATACACCCAGTTATCGCCTATCCCCACCAACATGCCATCTTCACATGAACGTTAATGAAATGGATATCTATCACTCGACAGCAAACTTCATTAAGTTTGCTCAGGCTTTACTAACATTTTCCACACTCTTCTAATACACAAACGACGACTTCAGTTGAACATCTCCAAACTGAGCCACTGTTTTCCTTTAACCTTGGTGTATTGACCTCTGTACACCAAATGTGGACAACCACCTCTGATTTCCCCACTCCATGAACAGATCAGATAGGATTAAAACCTAACAGGATCCGCTGAGAAAATATAAATAAAGTAAAACCTGCCTAAACCCTCTATACCGAAATATTAATGCACTACACCGAAATATTTTCAGAGAATATGGAGATATCTTAAACAAGTAATTTTAAATAGGAGACTTTGTGGCCTGTTTGTGTAAATTTGAAGTTACGGCTACAAGTTTTTGAAGTGTCAGCACGCCACTGGATAATATTAACCACTCACAAGCGTAACACGTTAGTAGTTATGTAGTACGTTCCATCATATCTTACGCTTTACAAGTTATACACAATTATAACAAATTAATTATCAATGAAGGAGAACTTACTGGCACTTCATTTGTCATGAAAATATATTGAAAAACTAGTATTCTAATCAAAATCCAGAACCATTTCTGAGAAAAGCAACTTTTTCGCAAATTTTTCCACGTAACGGGTAGTTTGGATTCGGGGATTTTCTTGAAACTATCCTTGAAAGATGCTAAACTTAATACCAAGTTGGATGTTTAACCGACTTTTCGTTTTTGGGTTATGCTGTTCACAGGCACATCGGACCTTTCCTTAAAAATGCTTTGGCCCCCCGCAAAGGATCCAAGGACCTCGAAAAGTGTATTTACAGTGAACTCTCGATATCCAATTCTTGGGTGGAATGCAATCCTTCTCTATCTGCTCCTAAAGTAAAACTGGCCACCAAAGCAACTATTTCAATACGTATAAAAGTCAATCTTGGAAAAGAATTGCTTGATATTTGAAGTACATTTTAAATCTACGACCTACAATTTGATGTAATCCGGTACATCTTCACCTCAGTCCCAACTTAGAATAACTGTACGAAAGCTTTACCGTCAGATTTTGATACACGAAACTTTTCTTTGTGACAAAAGAGTTACTTTTGGAATGTAGATGATCTGCTTGAACAGTTGACAGCAAGTATAGGGATGGAAACTCGTTCACTGGGCAAACAGGCGACTTGTTTGCATTTGCCGCACGGATATTCGTTTCTGGGAATCATACATTAAACTTTCATTATATAACCGCGTCATAGATCCTGCCTTTGTCTGACCTAGTAGATACATTTCAAAATGCGATTACATAATGTGTCCAGTTCTGTTTTCTTTATTTAACAGGTTGCTTGGTAAACACTGACAACTTTCGTGGAACAAAATTACATTTTGAAAGTGGTGTTTAAATCGCTGTGATGGGCAAAAGCACATGAATATTTAGGCGTTACGGAGTAATACTCGGGACAGCATGGGTTTGAAAATGGCGTGGTGTGTCACGACTACACATCTGACGTGCTATATTCACATGACTTTCTCTGCTCACTCTTCAGCAAATATTTGTTCTTGTTGCCACTTTTGTTAATTCAGATAAACCTCCATACACATTCCACTGAACTACAATCTGTCCACCAGCTTTATGGTCTTTGGCAGAAATGCAGCGGGCAGTACGACAGTAAATAATTCTAGGTATACAGAAATATTTGAAGCTGGACTCATGTTTCCGATTGCACATTAGCTGTAAATTTTTTGTAGTAAGATTTTGTTTACCTTAAGGTTTGCCAGATATGTAAACGTTATTCAGAATGAGGACTTCAGAGGCTATTCCCAAAACAATTCAACATGTACAGACCATAGGATGTTTTAATCAAAACCGTTGTCATGTTTGAGTAAATAAAAAAAAATAAAAAAAAAAAAAAAAAAAAAAAAAAAAAAAAAAACTATAAACTTTTCCATGTAAATGGTACTTTGGGGTGGGGGAGATTTTCTTGAAAATCTTTGAGTAACTCCCTTGGAAGGTCCTGAACCAAGTTTCGTACTTCATCGAGCTTTCGTTCTGGAGCAGTGCTGTTCACAGATAAGTGAACAAATCGACTCACGCCCATATGGAACCTTTTTCTAAAAATGCCCTCAAAACATGTATTTCCGGTAAATTCTCGATATCAAACTTTTGGATGGAATAATTTTACTGCAAGGACATAGAGAAGATAAAAATGGACTACCATCCAAAATATCATTGTACATCGGTGCAGAAGTACAATGAACTTTTCAGATGTTTTTCATTCTATTTTTATATTACTGTACTACAGTGTACCTATATGTGTTATAATTAGAGGGCGGAAGATTGTGCGATAAGCCATGGCTTCTACTGTTGCTGCTCGCGCACGTACACAGCTGCAGGCGTCTACTGATGCGCGTGCATATACGACGGCTGCATGGTAAGGTTACGCCATTCAACCAACCTGTATCGCATGTGAGGCACGCTAGTTGAATATTCATTATGCCATAGCACTGATGGCCTTCTGCATTAGAGACAATTTCTTAATTCGAAAGTCTTCGCATAAACAACCAACAGATTATGAAAGATGAACATTTGAAGATTCTTTTAAGGATAGTCCACATCCAAAATTTCCATAAAATTTCGAAAAACCCGTAGCTGTGTTTTAAAAATGCCCACTGAAAAAAAAAAAAATAAGGGGGGGGGGGATCAAATTTTGTAGAATCAGTCTCCAATTGCGATTCCGCCCTTTTGGATACTCAAACAACGCTTAAATGGAGAGCAGAGGTGTATGCAAATGAAGTATGAAATTTTCTCGGAATTTTGTCACTTTCAAAAGTGTTCAATGTGCAGTTTTGTTAAAGTCCTTTTAAATTTTCAGTATACGTTCTTTGAAAGGGAGCGAGATCTTCTAAGCTCCTTTTCTTTACTGAAAGCATTGTATTTAGCACTTTAACAATTTTATTTTTACATAAGTTATTTTCCGCAACAAAAATTTCAATGTTACACAAAACTGAATCTTTGCAAAGAATTATATTTAAGAAATAATGTATACTTTTTAGAGTTTAAATGTTTCAAATTTGTATCACCTGGGGCATTTTACAAATGACTCAATTTTCAAATTTGTGCTACTGCTTTCCTAGGAACTATATATACCTACTGGATCGTCAACATTGATTCTGTAATAGTTCTGTTGAACTTCGTAGAAGTAGGGAATTTGAGTACCGAGTATTCTTAAATCTTGAAAAACCTACGTGTTTGAAAGATTTTGTGTAGCAGATATGTATTCTATTAACGCCTTTCTGTATAAAAGCAAATACAATAAGAGTATTGTAACCTGTCAGCAATGAAAAGAACGCCCTTTCCAACCGCCAATGCTGAGGACAGAGGACAGTGACACCAGATAAATCAATCGTAATAAACATCTATCGGCATGCAATTGAACAATTTGCCAATGAAGAGACCCAGCGAGTCAATTGTTAATCTCTTGCTAATGCGTACTAGCATTTTCTATTGCATGGAAAGCTTCGTCCAGGAAATTTCCATGGATCCATAGTTCTGCTATCTTGGCAGTTCTCTCTTACACACACAGACACAGACAGACACAGACACAGACACACACTCTCTACAGTACGCCCCTGGCGTAGCAGCAATGGAAGCCCAGTCCTGATTAAAACTCTTGTCCTACACTATGTTCTTCCACTATGAATTGCTTTTCTGAATTAATTTTGCAAGCATTTCATGTCGGCTGCAGCGAAATGAATTATGCTTTGGCACAAATAAACGAACATGTGCGAAAGATTGCCTGGAAATGGTCAAAGCCTATGTGAATTTTAAACATACGGGTGACAAAGTGATGATTGCTTCATTTAATGTCAGTAACTTTTGTCTCTTCAAAGCTTTTTGCCGGATTAAAATCGAATTTCACCGAAACACGGATGCATTCATTGATTAACCACCACAAATTTGTTTCCGAACTATCACCCACAGCTCTCTCCTATTACTGATTAGACATAATGAATACCTTACTTCCACAACTTTAAATTCTCCGCCCAAGAAATATTGCATTCACTACGAACACAGCAAATGTACCACGCAATGTATTTAAAATTAATTAGTAAAATGCGAAACGTATTTATAGTTTAACATAATGCGACGCCGGCCCACGGCAGCGGTAACACAACAAAGAAAGGTCGGAGAATCTGGGCTGCCCCACCGCACTGGCGCGACACATTCTGGAACATTCGAGAAGTATCCGGCAGCCGGCCAGTGTGTCCAAGACAGCTGTGTGTGTGTGTGTGTGTGTGTGGGGGGGGGGGGGGGGGGCCGGTTACTGTCGTGAAAGATACGTCGCGTCGAAGTAAAGAAGTCTTGAGTGTTGAGTGGTTGTATCGTCAGAGTTAAGTGTACGAGAGACAGAGAAAGTGAAGAAGCAGAAAGGACTGAGCAAACATTACGAGAAGAAAATAGTTGTAAGGTCAGGAAAGACTGGAGACCGTGTTAACGTCAGTAAAATAGAAATGTGCATTTGTGCAAGTTTTAGAAGAAAAACTGAAAAAGGTAGTTGGGCTGGACTGATTTTGTCGTTTTGTCACACTGGTGTCAGAAGTGAAATTTGTCCAATTGTTATTTTGTTACATTTAATGGCATGTAAAGAGTCCTGCAGAGCAAAATTCCGGCTCACCGGCGGCGCTGATATACTGGCAACTGACAGCGTTGTTAACAAACGAAGTTTTTCTTGTTCTTAATTTCTTTCTGTTTAAAGAATGCCATATCCTCCCTCTAGGCAGTCGGTCTGGGTGGCTCAGTTGGTTAGACGCTGGCCTACGGATCCCAAGGTCGCGGGTTCAAACCCGGCCCAGGCCGATGGTTTTTAACTGTGTTTAAAAACGACAGTTCCATGTCAGTAGGTTTACTGGCATATTAAAGAACTCCTGCGGGACAAAATTCCGGCACACCGGCGACGCTGATGTGATCCTGGAAATTGACAGCGTCGTTAAACAAGAAAATAATTTAATTTCTCCCTCTAGGCAGCATTTCCCACAATTGCTTGCTCTCATTTAAAAAGAAGCCCCAATGTATGTTCAATTGACAGTTCTCCATTTCCAGACATCTTCAGCAATGACATATTGCCGAAATGGAGCACACAGAGATCAAGAGAACAAGATTAAACCACAAGGATGTTTTGAGCCTATTAAGTCAACGACCGGTTCCAACCGCTTCCTGGAATTTCCTTGATGCCATGCGTTTATTGAGATGTTGACAGCATCTGATGCAGTTTCATATTGCGATGCTACTGGTTTCAGCCAGTTCGCAAGGTTCCCAGTTGAAACGTTAAGCCATTCATCCGTTCAACAATCTTCACACGCCAAACCAATCTCAACCGATCACATGCGTCCTCTGGGATCTGGTGCTTCTGGGAACGGCGTAGTACTATGGGTGAATGGAATGCACATGCTAAACTGTGGGAACTGTCCAAGTAACGTAAGATAACACTGTCAACGAAGTCACTGAAGGCACTTACAAACCTTGATTATATGCAACCAAAAGCTTCGATTAGACCGTACCTCAAAGCTTACATTTGATTTTATGCCAAAGTCGTTTACGTACAGCTTCTGTGTTGAATGTTACATATCAACAACATTTAAACTGATGTTTCATTCACATTACTTCCTCAACTTTTATCTCGTTCATATCAATCGAGAAATATGTAGTTACATTCGTTGTAGGTACACGCAATAGAATTGCATGAATGTGAAAGCAGTTCTAAATATTATAAACTATTGGCAAATTCAAACCAACAGTAACGCCTACTTCGGAAAGGGTTAATGCCACAAATAATGTTGACAAATTGCTCTAATGAATTGAGCGAAGTGGCTCAGGTCAAAGCCTGGGACGCTCATTTGCGAAATCCTCAGTGACCTACCAATCCCATATATTTTTGAGGTTTTCCCTGGTCACTAGGTTATCTTCCTTTCCGCGACTTCTCGTCCCTCCATTTCAATCCTATCTTTCCCGGTTAGAGGTATCGGCGGCGGAGAGAATGTGGCCCCGATGCATTGTGGAATTTGCGCTCTTTAACTGTTGTTCGCAGCGCTGTGGTCACCTGTCCTAGCAGAGGGGGTTGTATCGAAATCCACGAGGCTGGCAGCTTCACGATGAAGCAGCTCCAAGACATTCGCTGGCGCCCCTTGTTCCGAGTTCCGGTAAGCCCGCTGCTGTTCTCATCAGCTCCCTTCCTACTGGGACCTGACCATAGGCTCAGTGTAGGAGCATCTTCGTTTGTACTCTACCTCTAGTTCAAATTGCTTTAACAAGATCGATTTTTAATATAGTACTTTTTGTCAAGGCAACTCAATACTACAATTCGGGGAGATCTCGGTAGACTTTTTGAGCAGATTGCAGTTAGGTACTTCCTCTTCTTACTATAAGTAGGTACTAGAGAACATAGAAGTGTAATTACGCCCGTCTTTAGTAGCAACCTTTTAGTTTTCATATATTCATAAATGCAGTGTGACGCTTCTCTGACAATACAGTTGACTTTGTGCAATGTGCACACTTTACATTACATAGTGTTCAACACATCACAATCGATTCATAAACGTGCTACTTGGAACGGCTATTTTCATTAATGATATGCCAGGGTTTTCACGCATGATACATTTATTTTCTGTGATACGAAAAATATAATATTATTTACAATCGTCTACGAACTAAAGCAACATAAGTCAAATCACAATAGCGTGGTGATCAATAAATAGTTCCCTGACCTTCAATCCGCTCTGCAAATTTTCATCTAAAATGGATTGGAGCGATATCTTGTGAAATTAAAGAGTCAGCTCAGAGTGCAAACATACAAATTATCGTATGCCCCCATAATTATTGTACTGGTTGACAACCATGAGTACAAACATCAAATTATCGTATGCTCCTATAATTATCGTACTGGTTGGCAACCCTGGCTCAGACGTTATAAGTTTAGGAGTATTTTAAATAAGGTACTGATATAACACAAGTTTATTAGTTTTTGCATATTCCATTTACAGTTTATAATTAGTGTTATAATTATTTTATAAACTTGAGTGTTTAAGAATTTCTGAAGCACATGAGCTTTCTTAAATTTAAAAATAGCTTTTTTTCCATATTGCCGTCATTATAGACATGACTTGATTCGTTGCTGGTTAATAATTCTAGTTTATTTTCTTATAGTATATACACGCTATGTATACGTCATTGGAATCCCTCCCCCCTCCCTTGAGCACAAGGTTGTCTCGTTCAGGCCTGGTACTAGAACAGTTTTACTTATAACATATGTAACAACTGCCAAGGTCGCGTTGGTCATATGGTGACGAACCTCATGTAATTTGGCCTTAGTTGTCCGAATGGCATTGTAATGCTGGTCATATATTCATATTTTTATTTCCTTCCTTTTGCTTTATAGATAGCACTTTAAGTCATGTCACCAGATATCCCAGGGCTGGCGAACGTTACTCCGAGGGCGTGAAGAGAGCAGTCGCCCCCTCAACTGCCGTAGCACGCGTTAGGTAGAAACGGGTTTCGCTTTGTTTTTCACCAGTTATCCGATTTGATGGACATGGAGGGAAGGGAAGTAGGGGAATATCTTCACACCAGGTGAGTACTGTTTGCCAGGCCTGAGATATCCAATCCGGGGTTTACCTAGCGACTGAGGAAAGCCTAGAAAATGTCAGACTGAGCGATACAAGTTTTGAACAGGCGACCTCTCGAATGTGCGCCATTTAGTGACTACACCTCATTTCCTTATTGCTGCCAGATATTGTTACCTAACTAAACTGTCTTGTCTTCTTATTGATATAAATTGCTATGTACGGGAGTATGGTAGCCAGATCTCCCGTATTTTAGCCTTATTTTATTGCATTCCCCGGATCACCTATTTTGAATTATTTCTCATTCACTGGCATTAATTCTGAGTCATGAATATTTGGAATATTGATTCCCAATTTTGGCAGCACTACTTTAATTGGTAGTTGGAGCAGTGAGTTTTTCTCATTAGTTGGTTGAATGAACAATAAGTGGACAGATGCAAGAAACACGAGTTCTTCTGAACTCGTTCAAGCTGAACCCCCATTCCTATAAATTTTAAAATTATACTTGCAAGGAGTTCTTTAACTAAGTGAGAGCAGATGTGTACACAAATCAAGTTCCAAACATATGTAATGATTTTATGTAGGTTTTCAAAGTAGTGAAATTAAAACATTACCATACTGTAAATATTCTCTGGTTTAAATGTTATGAATAAATATATTAAACCTAGTCCTGTACTGAATATAGGCATTATTGTCTAAAATCAATACAGTCGAAGGTCGATAGTGTGTTCAGGTGTTGGGGAAACATTCGGAAATCTCCGCTATTTTCGGCTTGAAAGCCTGGCAAATGTGTACAACTTAAGATATTTATGTATCCGTTGAACAAAGCAGTACATTTCTTTACGAGTTAGCAGCAGCCCATAACATTGATATGTGGTTTAACAACGACATATTATTTCTAGTAAGTTCAGCCGCAAAGTTGGACTACATCAAATGAGTTACACAAACACTCGGCGGAAGAATCTATAAAGATAAAATGTACAGAGATTGTTAGGCATACTCACTGTCCCCAAGTGTTGGAGCGCCTCACTGGCTGTCTGCTGCGGGCCACCATTTGACCTTGGGTCGGCGCCGCCCTGGGAGAGTATGTCCAGCGCACGATGCTCGAAGTCACCCCGCTGGCCCCGCCCACCGACCGCGCCTCTTCGTGGATGGTGTGGACGACTCCGTGGCTCATTGCCCGCGCTCTAGGAACCCGAGGTCCCTCGGAAACACTCTTCTCTTCCTCGGGATTCAACATCTTCACGGATCCGACACACAACGGCAGGCAGCAGTTCCCACTTTCAACTGAGACGAATGTACAGAACCACGCGATCATTTGCCGAGAACCATGACTGAAGTCACTATTTTAGCACAAGATGACACAAGCTAACGGCTGGGTGTGACACATTTTTCAGAAAAACCGCTGGCTTACCTACAAACGAGTCAACAGTCAAGTATCGCTGCAACATTGTTGGCTATACTCAAGTAAATAGTGCATAGACTCACGGCTAATCAACTTGGATGACACTAAAATTGTCAACGTGCGTCTAATTGTGTCTCAGACGACGTCCAAGTGCACCGAGTAACTGGACAGACCGGCTCCATATGCAAGTGTGCACCTGCTAGGCTTCAATATGCATTCTTTCCCCCTTACGTTTCATAACCAGACAAGCACTGGAAATATCCATTCTTGGAAACAACGAATAACGGCCAACAAAACTTCGAAAATATTGTGTAGCACCTGAACCTCTTTCTCTGCCCATAAACAGTTTTTTATCAGCTCATTTTGCCTTTCCACTTTGCGTTAAGAACTGGGATATGTGCATAAAATTCCATTGCGTCATTCAAATATTTAGATTAAACAAAACAATATATTTTGACGACACTTTAAAAATTATGTTTAGCACTTATGATTTTCTTTTGTACAGACTATTCTTACAAACGCTTGTTCCTCTATCTACTTCATGTTAATCGAGATAAACATTTGCAGCAATTATTGCTAATTATCTTGTAAATGCAAGGGGTATATGGGAATACAGCAGGTTTTAAACAATTTTCAAGCTTTAGAGAGCTGGTCCTTATGTGATGGCTTCGACATTCCATTCTCTTTGCAAAAAGCACGGAATATCGACTTTCTATGCGAGGAAAGTGTTAGTATTAGAAAATTGAAAGAAATATCTCAGAAATGGTTCACTCCACAAAAAGGTGTATCTGACACAAATTGCAATGTTTTAACGAGATCTACATTTTCTGTAGTAAGATTTTGTCTATCTCTTACGTTTCCCAGTTATGCGAAAGTCATTAAGAATGAACAGGACTTCCCAGCTTAACTTAAGATGATGTACATTTTGTCATTAAGGTTTCTTGAACATATGGTATTTTAATCAAAATCGTTAGAGCTATTTTGATAAATAGCAAGTTTCGAATGTTCCATTAAAGGCTAAATTGTGGTGGGACTATCGCGTGCACGCACGTACCTTTTCCTGAAAATGCTCTTTTGGGGGGCATTCAGGGGCGTTCAATATATATTTCTGGCGAAATCTCGGGATCAAATTTTTGGGTGCAATGCAACAGCTCCCCTACTTAGTACACGTAGTAGAGAAAGTAGAAATCTCACGTGATGCATTCACGCGAGTTTGTCTACTAATCATGCATTCATATAAAGTCATTATTAGACATCGGATTTGTATGCAAAATGCATAATTTAGTCTGCAATTATTGATATGGAACTAGGGTTTGCAATAGGTTCATGTGCTTTAAAGTAAGGTTTTAAACTACACATAATTGAACATTTCCGATAATGCCGCGTTTTAATTATTTTTTCAATGCATTCAGTGAATGAATGAAACTCAAATGAGCCCGAGGAGCTTTAAGTTACCCGACATTCGTCTTCTCAGGATAAGGAAAATCTCGGGGAAAAAAACCTTACCCGGATAACTTACCTTAAGCGAGATTCGAACTCACGACCTCATGAACGGAAGGCAGACACGTTAACCATCACGCTACCGAGGCGGGTTACAAACCATGCAGATATAACATTGCATATGAACACAAAAATACAAAATCTCTGAAAGAACATGAATTATTAAAGCAAACTAATTAAATGCATTACACTACACCAAATCTTGAAGCTACCATTTGGTTCAGAATCTCTCGCAATCGGAAACAAATGACGGAGCAGGAGTAATTATCGGGTAGATTATCACTTCTGAAGGCGATAATTACCTTGTAATAAACCTGCGAGAGGATGACGTCCAAGGCATTCCTTAACGCTATTCGGCTATATCTGCTTACGTCATATGAGTCATAATTCGCATGATTGTATGCCACCAAGATGCGAGCCGCAAAAATGAAAATAGTAGTTGGACTAAATTTAGTTATTTATGTATAACCTTACCTATGTATATCCTACGAAGTGAAAGTGTGGCTTATTATAAATCCAGAATTCCACAAAGGACCCAAGGAGCAACTGCTGAAGATGACGAAAGAATCTCGAATGGAGGCATTCATTCGGTTGTGGTAACGGATATATTGTTTAAAATGATTCATGCTCTTGGTGATGTCATTACTTGTACGTCATAGTTCATGCAGCCGCTTCGAGCCTCTGATGTCATTGGTAATCCTGCACCTTAAATTCTTTCGTCAAGAAATAACTTTAGCAATGACAGGGGCAAATGTGCTGTAAAAGTGCACGCATACCAAAGAATTACAAAAACCGTTGCTGTGAAATTAAAGTTTTGGCAAGATACGTCATTACCACCCCTCCATGTGTATTCCTGTCCTCGCTGGATTCCAATACAGACACCTATGTCCGGTACAAGCTGGCGCAAATTCAGAGCTGTCCAACTGATTAATATTTTGTTTTCCTCCTTAACTTTTATGACAGTGGACATAATTAAGCGTGGCCAGGTGTGCTGTGAGAAATACCATCGCTGGCAATTACGACATTTGTCTAGCAATCACAAAGAGTGCGCCCTTGTTTTGGTTACTGCCTCATCTGTGGCTTCATCCGATTCAATGGTTCCAACAGCTGTTCCTCATCTGTACGTGTGTACAGTGGAATATCCATTATACATCCAGAGATAGTGCAGTTCACAGATCAGAAGAATGCTATCCTGGGGTGAGGGGCTAGGGGTATTGACTGTTTACAGTGGGATTATATCCGCCATACATCTAGATCTACAGAGACAGACGGAGACAGTCAGGTCCACAGATGACTTCTTTAATTTATGTCCCGCAAAAAATTGTTCTAAGTTCCGGCATTAGTTGCGGTATTACTTCCTATAGGAAGTCACAAATCTAGAAATAAACAAAGAACCATAAATACGTTCTAAACGGTCAGAAATACATAAGTTCACTTGAAACAAAAGCCAAGACCAAATATATTTACTGCCCAGGCACCGAGTCGGTATCAGACGCTAGCTGCCTTGTTGCCAACGTTAAAAAAGACACAGCAATATAGCCAAGTTAATTGGTGAAAGTTGCTCTGTTGATGTATTAGTTGTTCATTGAGGATATAACATCTCCCGAAAATAACAACCAATCAGCTATTTTTGTGGCTTACCTGCGCTTGTGCCACCATTAGGACAGTGGATAACGGTTTGCTCCTACGAAAATGCGTCAGCATAGCTTAGTGCAACTAGGAGTATTTACCTACACCTACAGTTCTCAAACCAAGCACTCCAAAAACTGTCCATGCCCTCGCCTATATGAAAATAGGATGCTATTCCGTTTTGGTGAAGGGTGGGATCACAGTCCTGACGTAACATGCTCGTTACTAATAACATTTCGTCATAAGGAACTGCATGCATTGTTCGTCATCCGAACGCAATGCTGCGAAATCAACAATATTAACATATGTACCCATAGCAGTGAAACACAACTTACACTTAAATTTATTTAGTGAATGGCAGGGATCGGACAGGATATTCATTTGCACAACAAACAACGAAGTTAGTATGCTTCTAACAATGGCGCTTATGGTGAACACATGTACCTATAGTTCTAACTGCAAGACGTCTGGGGCATTTGTGCAGAGGTTGGCAGCGAATGGCTCTGCAACTATCCAGGTTACTTGCGGTAACTGTTCGTATGAATACTATAATGGATAACGGAAATATATGCATTTTTTATGTGCGGAGAAAGTCATGAGTTTCAGGTTTTTTTCTTACCCAGCTGGAATATTATAAACTTATGTGGAGTAGCAGAAGTAGCTGCTGTTAACAGGGACACCACAATCAACTATGTTAACATGTCATCTCAAAGGGCAATTTGCAGTATTTTGAGAGTTGCCTCACCCCAGCTGTAACTGGCACGCGAATCTCATCATTTGCATAACCTTCAAGCTGATCCATGCATGCCAACAGTTCTTGTTTACCGCACTACTTTTTTCCACTCCATTAACATTCCTGTTTTTTATTTTCTTTTTTGCCGTGAGATCTCGCAGCTGCTGGGCGGTATGATAGTCTTCAATGTCAAGTTCACTGAGATTCAAACTCAGGGCAAGCATGTGTGACTTCGGAGGTTCGAATTTCTCTTTGCGGTCCATTTCTTTTTTCTCTCTGCATCTCTAGAAACTTCCATAGCTGTTACGTAAGTCCTAAAGAGGGTAGAAGTGACCTGTTATCATTCCTCTCTGGAGAGGGCTCGGTGTAATGTATTATTTTACCAACTCTTTTCTCTCCATTATTTGCTTCTACACCATTATTCTGGGTTAGTCCCGTAGCTCAGTAGAGTATCAGCCGATTGTGCGAGGGGCGCCATGTTCGATTCCTAGCTGGAGGTGAGAATTTTTCCAAAGCCTGGAAGTGTGAATGGGGGTATGATCTAATATACAAAACCCAAAGAAAAACCACTGGAAATGAGTTAACACCACTGCCGATAGGCAATATGTTCCACAAAGGAACAAATTTGATGTGTGGACTCACACGAATCTCTCTACTCTTATGCTAACCATTCTTAAACTCTTATTCCTCTGTCTTCTTCGTGTTAGTTCAGGTAAACATTTGCAGAAATTGTGTTATTGCTTATTTCCTTGTAGGTGCAAGGGAAATATGGGAATACAGTAGACTCTAAAACTGATTTTAAGACTTGAGAGGACCTAAACATATTTCCGATAAAATGTCGGCATGGAATTTTTGGATGGAATACAACACGTGCGTTTCTTACTATAAGTAGTACGGAGAAAAAGTGAACAAGAAACCAACGTTGAAGAAGCTGCAAAGAATGTATTGTTTCTCAACTCAAAACCCCCAATCTGACCAAGGAAATAAAAGGGGGTTAAGTTAAAGAAGTTAGAAGAAGAGGAAGAGGAAGAAGAAGAAAGTCCGGTGGAGAACAAGTACGTTACTCTGCTTAGGTTGTTAGAATCTCTATCGCTATCCACGGCATCAGTTGCACGAAATTGGACCATAATGAATGCGGTTAGTGTTGGTTTTCAGGCTATACAAATTCGACCACAAAGCTCCCAAGTGACATTTACAGACAAGCACTGCAGTTGGTTTAACCGTCCTGAGGGTTCGTGAATCCAGTCTCACTCCATGGAGAGAGAGAGAGAGAGAGAGAGAGAGAGAGAGAGAGAGAGAGAGAGAGAGAGAGAGGGGGGGGGGGGGGACAGCTTGAACGAAAATGCGTCAGAAATGTATGCAGTAACGTTAATGGACGTGTCCTTATGTTTATATTTATATACGAGTATTATGTCTATAGTTGAAATTTGGTCAAATTTAAAAACAAATGTTTTATATCTATCAAATACTTCAATTGCATACTATGGCATTTGCTCTCAAAGACATTTAAACCTTTAACACGTGCCATTAAATGCCCAAGAGCACATGATCTAATGGTCTATATTTACTTCCGATGTCTTTTAATCGATTTTGATTTCTCTTACACTTTTCGACATTAAAAGTACGATATAGTTTGTACCAAACTTGTTCAAATTGTCAACAGTCCGCTGTTTTACTGCACTCCTCTAATTGCTTCGCCTAAAGCTATTTCGAAGTCTTGTGTCACTGTTGATTGGCAGAAGCGTTCGTTGCCAACTCTCATGCGCTCGTGTTCACCCAGCTGTCAGAATGGACTATTTGTTTTAATTCAACTGTAGATACAAACTGCAAGATTTACAAATTTCAGCTATTGGTATCCTTAACAATTCAACGAGGACGCTTTCTGAATCAACTTATCACACTGTTATTATAGATAGTCCTGATCTAGGACCGAGTCAACAAAAGAGTAGGAACATTTACAATACTTATGCTTTTTGAGGTGGGAATGTGTGTTTTTTCTTTTTCCTTTTTTTTTTTTTTTTTCCTTTTCTTTTTTATTTAGGGGGCCTCAAAACATATTACCGTTGAAATCTCGACATCAATTATCGATTAAAAATTATCTTCCTAGTGCAAGGGGAATATGCGAATTCAGTAGTCTTTAAGCGATAGTCAATGTTTTAACAGCTGGTCGTTATGTGATGGCTGATCTAGGACCGAAAAAGTTGTTCGGCGAAGTAAGACACGGTCCAACCTCCGTGGTGAAATAATGGTTTTACATAATTCAAACACGAAAGGTCGGATAAATAATAACTTCAAATTTAAGTTCCGAAGAATGTGACACGATCTGCCTCTTTATTTTTCCCCTTCAAAATATCGAACATTTAAGAATTTTGAATGGCAAATAAGATGTATATCTTTAACAACTTTTTGGAAATAATTTGTGAAGTCGTCTTGCTTTTGAATGAACTTTATACAACTAGTAAACCAGAAGAGGAAACAAAAGCTTACCATACGAAATCTGCAAATCTCGATAAAACAGTTTGTGTGAGATTAACCATTTGTTATAATATCCTAGATATTCGTTGTTACTAGCTTCAACTTTATTTATTTTTTTGTGTATTAAGCAGTTATTTGTTTCTCGAGGTCATGCTAAGCGTATGGACTATCATTAGCGACCGTCTCAGCTCTTTACTTACCCACAAACAAATGCTGGTGGAACAATTTAAAAATGTTTAATAAGAAGCGGAAAGAAGAATTTTGCTTCGTAAGATTAATTTGTAAAAGAGTGGGAACAGGAAAGCATATGGATGTAGATCAAGGCTTCTATGTAGTAATTCATTACGGAGAAAACTAGAATATCAACATATAGTAATCCAATTTTTTAATAAAAAGTAGAACTTGCGACATAAGGAGCACTTCTTTAATTTCACATATCATGTAACTATGACCAAATATTTGTTTTATGTTATTGCATTTTAATATGTCTATGTTATTAACTAATTATTTTGCTCCAGGATTGGAACCCAACACAAGTTTCAAATTACTGCCATTGCTGATATTTTTACAATATAATTGGTAGAAGTTTTACTACTCCGTGCGACATTTTTATCTTGTTATGTATTTAAGTACATCATGCAAAAACAGATTACCCACACCATTTTCCGCAGTTTTTGAGATAATGGATAAAAATTGCTGAAGTTAACACAGGTGAAATTGAGGATTTTAATATGCTAATCATATCCATGACACACGTGTTCTAGTCTAAACTTTAGACTACTTCTACCCTGTGAAACGAAGGCACAGTCGTGCTCAGGAAGGGTTAGGTGTGTCCCCCCCCCCCCCCTTTTATAATAATGCACGTCTACGATCATAAACGTATAGAATGGGCAATTAGTCCCAATGTAATTGGTTATAAAACTTTATTCTTAGAACTGCTCCAGGAACTACTGTTGCGGTCAGATTTTATAGTCCTTGTGTATCTGTACTCGTAATTTAAAGCAGTAGTTTATGGATTTACTGCTCTTGGAAGCTTCAGCAGTTTGCCTGTTCCAATTTAAGTTTCCTTCATAAAACCACAGTTTTTAGACTGCAAAAGGAGTGGGAATTTATTAATTAGAAATACAAACTAGTAATCTTATAACACATTAAATTTTTCTTTCGTTTCCTTTTTAGAGTACACGAGAACAAACCGAGATGTTCCTAAATTATATGCCGTATTCATACAAAATAAATTTCTTCCTCTGACGAATGTTGTGTAAATTTTAGTACAAATATGAACAATTCAGAAATAAACATTGCTCGCAGTCCTGAGTCAATTTTTCTTACTAATGAACCATTTTACGTAAATAGTGCAGTACTACTTTACACTTTTTGAATAGTGAGATTTTGTCAATCTGTTTGGTTTGTCAGTTACCATGCACTATTTTACAAGATTAATTTAGAATCAAGACCTCACGTAAAATCACTATAATTTGGCATTTTTTCGACTTCTCATTTATTACTTGTGCTAGGCATCCAAGAGGATTTTTTTTTTTTTTTTTTTTTTTTTCAAAAGACAATTTTTAAGAGGTTTAGGAATCTCAAAACATGTAGGTATGTTTGTGAACTCTGGATACTGTAAGAGGCAGAGAAAATAGAAATAGCTATACCTGCACAACCAAGCGGAATTCAACTTTTACTCAATGTTATGGACCGCGGAAACACAACTATGGTCCTTTAGCAAAGAAACAACAAGCGATTAAGACAAAATGATACAGAAGTGGAGGGAGATGACAGAAGGGAAGGTGACATGTTCTGACACAACCTGATGGCGTAATGTGCAGGTAAAGGCGATCAAGGTCATCTGTTCCCACTCTCGTATTCTCTCACGGCACCTACATGCCCAACAACAGGAAGTGAGTAGCGATTATCATTCTGATCAAGCAATCTTCCTTTCGCATCGCTGCAAAAACTGATTAACAATACTATCTCTATCCAGAGGTCCCGGGTTCCATTCCCGGCTGGAGGGTGGGAATGTTTCCTTAGACAGGATTATTCCCCATTCTCCTTAGTCTTTTTTGTAGTGATTAACACCCGCTTTTACTACTACGGCACCGCAGGCGGTGACACTGATGATACATGGAATGAAGATGGAGCAACGGTGGAATGAGATGGAGGGGAAACCGGAGAACCCGGAGGAAACCCGCCCCAGCGCCGCTTTGTCCATCACGAATCCCACATGCGGTTGCCTGGGATCGAACCCGGGCCCCTACAGTCTGGCAATATAAATGATGGTGTGGATGTGTGTGAAGTTAATGTAATAACCCCAGGTAATGCAAACCCAAATATTAACCCGACTGTGAGCAATTGTTCCAAAAGTAACAAGCCGCGGATAGGACCTTGGGTGTTACACGCAGCATACAAATGGAACATTATAGGACTATGCGTATTGTAACTCTACCTTATCCAAGATTTATTTATTTAAAATGGTAACTTTGGTGCTGTTTCAACTTGTGAAATTACCTCAAGACAATGCACCTGTGAAACCGGATAAAATTCTGAAAAAATTAACAATTGAACAGTTTATTGTATTTATACTACACAGTACTTTCGAAACTGTTTCAAGCAACTAAAAGACATGGTTCGATGTCGCCTGCAGAAAATGGCTGGACCACCAATTTTCAGAATGAGAGAAAAATATAAATTCGTGTCGTGAGCAACATTTACGAATTTCTTGAAGTTCCTTGAATATTTCGGCTTTCGTTGTAATCTCATAGAAAATTGATTGTATCGATATACATACACAAATCTAAAGAAATATTCCAGTGCGATTTAATGCGAGTATCTTGCGATTAAAAAAAAGTGTGCAAGATTGAACAAAATATTATTAGAAAAATTAGAATTAGAAATATAATTGGTATTAAGAATTTCAACTGAAATATAACTTCTAAGCAGACGTGGATTGTCGTCAAATTTTGATCCCTTCACATTCTGTTGGAAAACTCGTGCACAAACCTATAGTTCTCTTTCCCGTTGCTAAACCACAACGTAATGCAACAGGATTTTGGCATTATTAAACTCTCATACATTCATATGACACTTCCCATTGTTGTTTATTTTTATAGCTTCTACAAATGAAAGCTTAGTTTTTTTATCAACCTCGTGTTTATCAGGATAACTATTGTTACGTTACACAGAGGTAATAGAGGAAACTAATCATTTCTGAGAGGTTTAAAAGCGGCTCACTTTATGCTGGACTAGAAATTCAATATTCTTTCCACGACATCGCGGAAAAACATCTGAATAACGACAACACTTCAAAAAATAAGAAAAGTAATGAAACATTCAGGCAATAATAACAGATATCCAGGAAATGACTGATGCTACAACAAATTCATTTAAAATAAATCATTTTTTGTATAAGAAATTTTCGTCTCTCCCTTAGTTTTACCAGTTACACAAAAGTATACCTACACAATTCCTTCCATATGAAGAGGTTTTCCCACACTGTTTCCTAAAACTTCAACACACCGTTTTGTCATGTATGTAAATATTCTTTAAACGTATGCTTCTATAAATTAAAATCGTTAGTGCGATTTTTGAGACAATCAAAATTGTCTAAATATGCTTCCGTAAAGGGTAGTTTGGAGTGGCGCTGCATCTTTGGAATATACTGAACTTAAATACCAAGTTTAGCATTTATCCCAAATTTCGTTTTCGTTGTTCACAGACACATACGGATCTTTTTCTTTCTTTCAGAGAGCCTCATTACATGCATTTCCCGAATTTTTGAATGACGTACAACATTTTCGCTACCTACTAGGTGCGTGCTAGAGAAAGAAAGTTTCCCTACCCTATGACTGTTACACTGATGTTGATCTTGTACAAACGAGACAAGATGAAACAATTCCTTCAATGGACGCGAGGTTGATCTGACTTTGAACTTTGCACCCGGTCAGGTCAACAAGAGCAGTTTCCAGGTGCACAAGACTATAACGTAATGCGTATATAGTGCGCGTTGACGTCACGCTGATATCTTGGTTACGAAGGAATTGTTTCATCTTTACACATTATAAACTCATGGCGTGGAACAACCGTGCTTGGTCAGAAATTCAGCATTTCCTCACGCTTTAATGGTGGAAAATGGTTAATATGCTCACATTCCATCAATGTCCCTTGTAATTCAGTCAACAGATCGATAAGAAAGCTTCTCGGTCCGAACTCTGAACCTTTTGACGCCGAACACACTTTAGCACCACATTTTGCAGAACACAACTCACTACTGAAAACATCTTAATCGCAACACTAGCATCATGCAGCTGTTCCACCAAGTGGTCGCAACTGTCCTATGCTAATTAGTGTAAACAGCGTTACTCGCTTGTTCACACTCGAACATCAAAATGCGTGCAATTATTAACGGTGGTATGTACTGCAAAAACAATATCGGCATCATTGTGAGAGATTTCAAATATAAATTAACAGACTGCTAAAAACCCTCGTGCCACAATGTACGCCCATAGCAGACAAAGGGCCCACCATCCTGATATCCAGACCGCCTCTGTGGTGTGGTGGTAGCATGTCTGCCTCACATCCAAGAGGCCCAGAATTCGAATCTCAGTTAGGGCGAATTATCCGGATAAGAGGTTTTCCGGTTTTCTCTTATCCTCAGAAAACGAATATGGGGTAACTAAGCTCTGTGGACCTCGGGCTCATTTGAGCATCATTTCACCAATTTTATCCATTAATCTCCTTTATTACACTACGTTGGATGATGTTAATGTAAAAAAGTATTTTTAGAAAAAGCTCTGTATAGGTGATGTTTCAGTCTGTGAACACTGTAACTCAAAAACGAAAAAGTCAGCGTTACCAAACTTAGTATTTATCTTCCAAGGATTGAGATGAAGCTTTTTAAGAAAATCCCCCCACTCCAAAATACTCTTTCCGCGAACAAATTTTCAAAATTACTATCTAAAAATGGTTGTAACGACTTTGATCAAAATACCATGTTTAAGATTTTTCTTGACAAAATGTATATTTTGAATTTTCTGGGAAGAGCCTCTGAAGTCCTTCATTTTGAACGAGTTTTACATAACTGGTAAACCGTAAGAGATAGACAAAATCTTAAGTGTAGATATCGTTCAAACACACAATTTATGTCAAATACGTTTTTGGAGTGAACCACTACAGACGTATTCATTGTTATTTCTTTGAGTTTTCCAATACTCATACTTTTCTCAATGACAGGTCGTTATTCATTTTTTATCTCTTGGACATGAAGAGAAAATGGAATGTCAAGACCATCACATAGCGACCAGCTCTTGAAAGATTTAACTATCACTTAAACCTTATGGTATTCTTCTATTGTTGTAGCTATAAGGAAATATGTAATGAGACAATTTCTGCAAATGTGTATCTGGACTAACATGCAGTAGCTAAAAGGACACGCGTTTGTAAGTTTCCACAAGGGTAGAGAGTCAGGTGGGTGCAGCATCTTTTTTATTTTAAGCACTAAGCGTGATGTAATTTTTGACCAGTTGATATAGATAATATAAAGTATTCATACGGTCGTTAAAAAATTGACCAAAATTAATAAGAAATTACAGTTCAAACGCCAAAAACGATGGTGTGAATTGTACAGGCACAATCACGACTAAGGGCATCAGAAAGATCAGGGAGGGTTAATTGTTGTCATGTACAGGGAAATAATTTAATGTAACTCCCAGAAATTCAGTAGCTGTCTTGACAGTGAACTGGGAATTACTAGTTTAAAGTCAGTCAGTAAATCCAACTTCTTTTTTGAAACAACAGAAGTTAATGAAATCACTGCTCAGCGCTACATCACATAGTATAGTATTTAATTGTAAATTGTGTTGTGAAAGCAACAATAATTAAAACGTGTGCAACACAGATATAAGCACAAACTACGCCAAATAAACCTGCACGTGGAACACAACGGCGTATACCTAAATCAAGGATTATTTGCTTTAAACTCAGTTACACCAATTAACACCAACTAGGACCATATCTTTACCCGGTATGTATTTTAGAAACAGTTGCTGGTATCGACTGATGTCAACTGAAAAACAGAATGTCACCAAAAGCAACCAGAGAACACTATAATGGGGGAAAAGCTTGCATTCCCTACATAATGGTAGCTCTGCGTAAACATCCTAGCCAATGCATCATCACCTTCACAATCACTGTTATGGGTCCAAACGGCACACAAATAAAGCTTTTACACACACGCACCTGTAACAGGGACATCATTAATTCCCATCTTTGCCCGACATGTTCACACACGCACTTGAACAGTAAACATCGCACATGTCCGACGTTTCAAAACTGAAGCATGCTCTCAGCTCTAGCACATTGCAATTACTTAACTGTCCGCTTTGAATGGGGCAAGCCCTCAAAGTGACCTTCAACGGGCATAGATGGAGATGAACTGCGTGCCCCTCCATTTGTAGACCTGCAAGCTTCTGCAATGGCGGAACTGGCATAAAACCAGCAAATCTGGAACCTTAAATACGGGTACGATCTTTCTGGTCAACCAAACAGAAAAGAAGTTACAAACTAATAACTGACCAGAATGTACTCAAAGTTTCCATGCTTGTAGGTCATGGTCCAATCAACGAATTATTCTCCGACGCTTCGATCCCCGCTCGACTCGAACCTCCTGCTGGTTCCAACTGAGTACTTGGAACCAAATGTTACTTATCTTCCAAATGGAGTTACCTGACGAATCTTCTTCACCAAAATGTTCAGAAAGTAAAAAAAAAAAAAAAAAAAGAGTGTCTCCAGCAGAACAAAGTTTATTATTGTTGGAGATCCCTTTTAAGGACTCATCTCTGCGGAAACTGTTGTGATTGAAATTACACTCAAGTTATGACAACGGTTCATTCAGCCACACGGTACTGAATATCTGTCATCTCAGGGTAAGGGAGAACCCCTGAAATACCTTATTCAAGTAATCACGCAATCAGTTTTCAACTACAGCCCTTCAGATTAAAAGACAAGACTAGCTATGATCTATCTGAAAGTAAAACGATCCTGTTGTACATATATGCGAGGGGAGAAAGAGAAAGACAGAGACACCGTAACAGAACGTTCTTTAGGCCGTCGATTGGAGAAAAATTCACGGATACTGCTCACCACTCACTGAGCATTACTATTAAAGAGGTTAACCTAGGTTGGAATTCTCGCTGCAACGCTACTATAAAGGAAGGTATTTTATTTTTGATATCAATAAATGTACAAAAACGGCCGAATTGTGTACCAATAAAGGCAGATATTTAGACATTCCAAACCGAATTATACACTATAAATAATGTCAAATACCGCCATTGGACTGCAAAAGGTTAAGCAAATAATGTTGGCAGGCACCAACACGGCAATAATTAGCAAAGCGTTGTAAATGTAACTGCCGAAAACCGACCAGGAAGCAAACATTCCTGATGCTGCACAACCTCCAAAGCTGTTGATTCCAGGTTTACAACTCTACAAAGGAAGTTCCATCCCGCACAATGACGTGTTTATCCTTTGGGCGTCCACAAATAGCCTGTGTATCTAAGACCAAGGGCGACACACCTCAAGGATTTCGTACCAGACGCCACGAGATGCTAAAAGAGTTCAAGAACAAACACGTATATTTGGTCGCTTCACTGTTACCATTCATTACAAAGCAAGTGCATCGCCATTCACAATTAGTTATATATAAAACCTTGTATTCCTGTACACCGTGGCCTACATATGATAAAACTTGTGGAAGACTTTATCTCTCATGACCATGACCTCTTTTTGAAAATATGTTCTCTTCACTCACGCAATGCTACAAGCGCTTCTCTCATCATCGGAAGTACCTGTTCAATAATCCTAGCTTTCTGAAATGAGCACCTTATGCAACAATATTAGGAGCACATTTTCCTTTCCCGATAAAATTTCAGGCAGTATAGGAAACCATAAACAACACCTAGCTCTAGAAAATTCAGCGAAACATTTGTTCTCGTTTCGTTTAAATACTGCGAAAAAATTTACAACTCTAATCCCACACTCTTCAATGTTTAACCGAAGTAAACGAAGTTATCAACAAGGCTTTTGTTCAAAACTTGGACACATCCTCGTCAAAAATTCTACTGTCATCATGAAATCCTGTTGACACAAAACATTAGCACAGCTAATTTATTTTCAACTCAACTGGAACCAATAGCATCTATGAATGTGCTCTTTAAGGTGATGGTGGAGGGACAACGAAGGAGCCCCCGGGATTACTGTGTACTTAGGACAGTAGGTCCTTGTGCCGCTACCGCCATTCATATAGGAGGGAAGGATGAGGGGAGAAACCCGAAGGGCGAACAGATCAGGATGACGACGAGCGCAAGCATGGAAGGGATCCCCACCAAGGGCCTATTACGGAGGCGGGTCTTGACCGGACAGTCCCAGAGCGACGCCAGGGAAGAAAACTTTACAGAGCGCATAGCCACCGTCCAGCCACAACTCACCGAACAACGTTGCCTGGTCCTTCAATCCTGAAATGGTAGTGAAGGAATGATGGGACAGCGAAATAATCGACAGGAAAGCCGTGGTATAAGGATGAGCACTCCAACATTAGTCTAAGTGACAAAAGAGGAAAGTACCCCAAATCAAAGAGACCACCTCGCTCGGTTGAGAGAGATAGAGGGGTGAGCGAGAGGGAGGTGAACGAGAGGGAGGTGAGAGGGAGAGGGAGGTGAGAGAAAGTGAGAAAAGCTGCTTTTCAGAGCTGCTAACTATTTCAACGTAACTGTTTTTCATCTTAAGCTTTTCTAGTGGTCAGCATTGCTTAAATATTAATCTTAGTACTGAGGCGTTTATGCGAATATGTAAGTCCAGACCGCTAGTAGTCCATTTGAATAGTCCGCAAAGGTCTTTCATACTAGTAACTAACGCCTAACGCAGTCAATTCTTAATCCAAAATTTTGAAGAAAATTGCGATCATTCAAAGGACTAATTTTAAATTCTCTACACGGTTCTCATCACCTGTCTGTGCTAATTGCTTTACTTTGTAGAATAAAAGCGGATCTTTTTGTGATTGGGACAATGGAGAGCGATTCATTTAACCAACCGGAAATATCTGTAAAACTTAAGGGCGCTGAACTGCTTCGTCATAAGACCTTATAAAACGGATTATGGCAAAAGCAAGAGATGAAGTTCAATCTTAATATATAGAACAAAGTCGGGTTTGTTCGAACACTTATAACTCGAGAACGGCTGGACCGATTTTCATGGTTTTTGATTTGTTGTATTTGTGTCCGTCCCGTATAGCAGAGTAACTATTAAAATATTGGAAAATTGACGAAAAAAATAAAAGAAAGAACGTTCATGGTTTCGTAACTGTCGAACATTTAATATTCATCCCGTCGATACGGTAAACTCTTCCCTCAAATTAAAGAACGTATTTAAATAAAGGTCTCGAATCGGCAATATATATCCACAATAATCGGATAATGGCGTATTTTAGATTTTAAAATATGAAATAATACCAATAATGAAAAAGGATTGACATATATATTGGTTGTCAAATATTTATGCGTGCGTTCAGAAATTTATTTTGTGTAAACGAAGGAAAATATATCAAGCTACAAATGACAAATGAACAAATGACTTAATTAAAAATCAGCAACATCATTGATAACCACAAAAATAACAAATGGTTAAGCGAGCGAGCAATTTTGGCGGCTAAGAATAGAGATGTGAATGACTTAAACTTTATAATTCAGAATCAAATCGTTGGTACTCTGCATTCATTCAAATCTATTGTAACAAACGAAGACGAAGCCACTTATTATGCAACTGAGTTTTTAAACTCCTTGGATGTGCCTGGTTTACCACCGCACAAGGCGGTAGTCATGGTGCTTCGAAATCTAAACCAACCAAAACTATGCAATGAAACGTGCTTGCTGACAAGAAAACTGTGATTCACGCGACGATACTCAAAGGAACATTTAAAGATGAGTTAGTTCTCATTCCGAGGATTCTAATGATCCCAACGGATATGCCCTTTGAGTTTAAACGAATTCATCTCCCGATTCGTCTTGCCTGCGCCATGATGATTAAGGCCAATCCTTGACGGTTTGTGGTCTTAACTTAGAAAATCCATGTTTTTCTCATGGTCAGTTGTATGTGGCATGTTCACGTGTCGGCAAATCATCCGCTTTATTTGTTCTTGCGCATGATAAAAAAACAAAAAATGTCGCATATCACACGGTGCTTCAACGAAGAGAATTAAGCCGAGTGCATCCCATGGTGCACAAAATGTACATAGTTTAATTCAATCATGTCTTGCTAACACGCGATTGATATACTTAATCTTTGTACTTTTTAATTTAGTTTTGTGTTATCTTAAAAGTACTGAATTAAATATTTATTTTGTGTTCGTTGTATTACTTTCATAAAATCATAAATTAAGTTCAGCTACTAACACGACATTCATCGACTGTTAGGCGGTACGAAGTTCGATGGGTCAGCTAGTATAAAATAAAAATCATACTAAAACATGGAACATTCATCCTCTTGATGAATGTCAAAACAGTAATTCCCTTCTTCAATTGCGACATTTCAATCTTAATAGGGCACGGTTATCATTCACTGTCGATTAGAGAAAATTTTATCGTCAAAGTTTGAATTTTGGTCTGTTGTTGGACTGGCTATAATGAAGATCCGCAGAGCCATGTGATACTATGGACTATACAGGTGTTGTTTTGCTACAAATTAGTCCTTGTCTACAGAACCCCAAGGCTACTAAAGTAGCTGGTATGCTTCGAAGTTCCTACAGCTCCAATAGACCAGATAGTGCGCACTTCGTCAGTGAGTCAATACAAACACAGGCGGTTGAGCAGGTGAATCACGATCGCATGTGGCATTGTGTGCAAATGGCACCCTTCTACAGGTGTTAGGAATTGTATTAGCTTCATGTAAATCGATCCAGAAGTATCTCCCACCGCAGAAGCAACCTACCACTCGCCAAAAAAACATCCGATGTGGAGTCTTTCTTAGAAAGATAACGTTTCATACTTAATGCAGCTGCACATTACTGAAAAGGACTGCAATGACTATGCTATGTGGTACAGCAATTTCCAATATTCGGTGGAAGCAGTCCTCAGTTATGTCTTGCATCAGAGGCATGGCTGACAGATGCTCTGCCAACTGTTTAATGTTATTACTGCCAGATGGCTCTCAGACTTGTTGTATTATTTATATGAGGGACTGTTAGCCAAAACTTCAAGCATATTCCAATGAATTAGTCTACTAAAGCATCCAAAAACGTGTAATGCACCAACTATGTTTCGTAATGCAAAGTGTGGCGTGACATGTGCAGGAGAAGAGAAACACTACTTGCCTTACAGATTTACGCAACCTGTATTATTTTGGGCAAACTAACGCAGCCAGCCAATTTTGTGCAAAAATTGTGTTGGAAAATATAAACCACAATGAGACAGCTCATCGCCAGATTTTCACAAGAAGCGGGCCCTCGTCCAATGTAAACTAACCCAACATGTGAGGGAGAATCTAATGCAAAATCTGACTTGCGTGTCCATCACAATGTCATGGTCTGTTTTGAGGTGTTTGCACACCAGGGTCTGCCAACGTTAGCTATTTTTCACTGTCCATCAAACAAAGCCATCTCTCTCTCTCGAAGGCAGGTGTGTTTGCTTGCATAACATCCAAGTGTCAACGCTCTCTTGACATGCCTTCGCAGCCAGAATTGGCACTGTTGGATTGCTCAGCGCGACGAATTTATAAGGACATACTTCGCACTATCCTTTGTAACTTGGGTATGTTTACAGCTTCAAAGCTTTTCAGTAAGCGCATCAGTTACTTCCGCGACAGAACGTGAGCACCACTAATGAGCGTTGCTGAGGGCAATGTCGGATTTGTAGCACCTGCTTGTAGCATTACATGGACATTCAACTAGAAACGGGGAAACATGTTGACATACTGCTGCTAGCATTTTATGGAGTTCGAGTGTGAAGAGAAAATATAAACTGTGCTCTCCGGTGTAAATATTTTCCTACATATGGCTTAAAATACTGAACGAACTATCAAACTGGTTACTAAATGTTAAGGTCTTATTTTCTGTGATTCGCAGAATGCTACTGCAATCTTGACTGGAAAAACTTTTATATCTGCATTCTCTAAAGGGAGTTTTAAGAACATCTCCGTAGTTTAAATTAGAACTACTCCCAGTTACAGTCCTGTACGTTCATATTATGTCGATTAGTTCCGAACTTTTTCCAACAAAAAAAGTGATATTTTGTTGTACAGTACCCTTTTTTAACCCTCTATTGCCTGAATTATTTTGCTACATATGCCGTTCTTCCTCTAATTCGAAACCGGTTTAGATTAGGCGGTCTGGGAGGCCTTCAGCCTGCTGGCTCGGATAGCCATGATCGTATATAAATAAATAAATTATATATATATGTATTTTTAATTGGTGACAGACAGTATAACACGAATATAGCAGAAAAAAAAAGTTAAAACTAGTACAAATAGGAACAAAAGCTTATGTATCTTATAAGTCACACCAGCCAATAAAGGGTTAATCTCAAAGATTATACAACATTCCTTATGAATGAAGAATTCACCAGATCTCGGGTTCTGATTTAGATGTCTAAGCGGTGTAAATTACTGGCCAGAATTTCCAGGTCAGAGGTTAGGCCGGAGCCACCAAGTCAACGGTGGAATGGACTCGCCTAAACCACTCGTAGGGGGGTCGTTAAGGGGTTATCCTCCCTATGGGAGGCGCCCTTGACTGTTTCCATTCCGGGTTATGAACCCTTACTGGTACAGAGATTGTTGTGGTAGAAAGATGGTGGTTAGATGGTGGGGTTTTTTATTATGATGGGGTTATAATGAATTATGAATGAATGTTGTTTTTTTTTTTTTTTTTTTTTTTTTTTTTTTTTTTTTGTCGTGGTTTTGGGCCGATTTTGATCGGTCAGGGATTAGTCAATACAAGTCTGGGGCGTTTGTATGTTTCACCGGGGTCTATGTCGTACTCCCCAAGTCCACGTATTAGCTCATTGAAGCTGCCTGGCAGTTGAGCATAGAAGTTGTTAGCGAGGCTCTTGATGCGTTCTAAGAGCGTTGGGATTCTCAGGTCAGCGTGGATGTTTGCATTGGGGATGTACCAGTCGGCTCCTACTGATGTTCTCAGGTATCTGTTCTGTAATACCTGTAGCGAGTATAAGTTGGTCTTCGCTGAAGCGCCCCAGACTTGGCAGGCATATGTTAATGCAGGCCTTATCACTTGCTTGTAGATAAGGATTTTATTCCTCAGTGACATAGGAGAATTCTTGTTATATAATGGGTACAGCATCCCCATTCTTTTGTTTATTTTGTTGGCTAGTGTTGAGATATGCGCCTTCCACGTCAGACGCATATCTAGAAGTACTCCTAAATATGTTGCTTCCGTGGACCAAGGAACTATTTCACCGGCCAGGCGAAGATCGTCGACATCTTGGAGAGGACGTCTGGTGAAGGTGACGGCTTTAGACTTGTTGGCATTTATCTTAAGTCGCCACGCTGTGAACCGTGCTGTAAGCATATCAGCGTAGCGTTGAAGTCTTTTTACTGCAATCAGATGCTGGGATGATGAAGTTGTGATTGCAGTATCGTCGGCAAATAGGTAGAGGTTGCAGCCCTGGAGACGAGGAAGGGTATTTATGTATGTTAAAAACAACAGGGGGCCCAGAACACTGCCTTGGGGTACCCCTGCGTTGATGCAGAATGTATGGGATTGGATGCTGTCCTTCTTAACTATAAAAGTTCTGTTCGATAGAAAATTATGTATTAGATGGACCAGGTATGACGGTGTGTCATAGTTTATCAGTCTGTGGATGAGGCCTTCATGCCATACTGTATCGAATGCACGAGAGATATCCAGAAACAGGGCTGCAACATAATGCCGGTTATTAAAGCCGGTTATCACTTGGTCCACGAGGCGAAGAAGTTGGTGGGTTGTGGAATGATTCCGCCGAAAACCAAATTGTTCCGGGCGAAGAATATTGTGTCTGTCAAGCATGGTCTGTAGGCGCTTTTGGATGACCTTTTCAAACAGCTTGCTGATGGCTGGTAGTAGGCTGATAGGTCTATAATTGCCTGGATCTTTGGCGTCTTTTCCCGGCTTTGGCAGGGTGATGATGTGCGCATGTTTCCATGCAGCCGGGAAGTGTGCAAGACGAAGCAAGCTGTTGAAGAGATGAACTAGTAGGGTCATCCAGTCAGGTGGGAGCGCTTTGAAGGCTGCGTAGGGAAGGGCATCATTACCCGCAGCTTTGTATGGCCGGACAGAGGCTAAAAAACTCCTAACTTCCTCAACAGTAGTGAGGGATACTTCTTCCTCATCAGGGGGTGCTGCTAGAAAGTTACGCACCACTGTCACAACTTCTTCTGCAATCTCGGCGTCAAGAGGTTCTGCCGGATGAAAGGTGGAGGCTAGATGTTCTGCCATCAAGTCAACCTTCTCCCTAGTGGATTGGGCAAGTCTTCTGCCGTCACTGAGAGGTGGATCAGAAGTGGGAACTCGAAGTATGGCCTTGGACATTCTCCAGAGGGAAGAATCTTCCGTATCCAGAGTGCCCAGGCGACGTTCCCATTCTTCGTTGACATGGTCGTTTAGTTCCATTTTGAGAATGGATTGTAATCTGTTCCACTCTCTCTTATCCATCGGGTCACGCGTAAGTTGGTACTTGCGTCGTGCCCTGTTCTTAGCCGCGATGAGCTGGCGAAGTTCATGAGGGAGAGGTTTCTGGTTGCTTATGAAGCGACGCCGAGGAGGTGTAGCCTCTGTCATAGCTGTGACCATGGTGGTAGTAATGTTGGCCGCAAGATGATCTGCGTCCCTGATATTATGGCATGGAAGTAGGGTGGCTGGTTGTTCTGCCATTAGTGTGGTGTATTTGCTCCAGTTCGTCCGCCTAGGATTTACTGTATTTGGAGGGCCTTTAACAGTAGGCCTTACCCTGAATATAAGCAGCACCGGGTAATGATCCGAAGAGAGCTCTGGGAGAGAAAATAGAGTCGGATGCGTGCGGATGTTCTTTAGTACTGCAATGTCCAGCCAATCTGGCGGGCGTCGGTCGCCATGGGTAATGGTAGGCGACGCTGGAGCTAAAACGATGAGTCCTCTACGATCTAGGTAACTTTCAAGTACCATACCACGATGATTCCTGATCGTAGAGTTCCATAGCTGGTTTTTCGCGTTATAGTCACCCATAGCTATAGTGGGTGTATCTGCGATAAATACTGCATCCAAGTCCTGGTGACTGATGGGTCGCCCTGGTGGAATATATATAGAGTATATATTTAGGGGCCCTCTATTCGTAGCCACTTGGATGCCTGTCCCTTCCAGGCCATAATTGGTTTCAAGGTGTAGGCGATGGTGCCGGATGTAGCGACTGATATAAATGGCTGTTCCACCAAATCCATCGTCACGGTCACTTCTGTGGCAGATCATGCCTGGAATCGTGGCTTTTAGATTCCCAGATAGATGGGTCTCTTGGACCAGTAGAACATTTATTTTGTTTACTGCAAGAAAGCTTTTAACTTCTTGCAGCTTGCCACGAATGCCGTTTGCGTTCCATGAGCAGATCTTAAGCCCGAGGATGTTGGTAATTGCTTCATTCCTGTCTGCCATACTGGGACATGAAGGTAAAGACGGTGAATACAAGTACGGTCTCAGATGCGATTGAAGCTGGCCTCTGGGCAAGGGCCTCGGCTAGAACTGTGGCAAAGTCCGCCTGAAGATGTAATGGGATCTTTGCCATTAAGTTCAGGAAACGCTCATCAGGTATTAACGCGATGTTCTGCGTTGTTTGTGGTGATGGTGGTGGATAGGCCAATAGGCGCTTCTGTGCAGGCTGCCGAGGTGGGAGTGGCTTGCTTTGCACTACCGCTATTGGTGCTCTCCTTGGTGCAGGAGTATTTATACTCGTAGCACCTGTTGCTCTTGCAGTTTGCTGCGGTGGAGCAGTTGTTGGTGCAGGCGATACAGCTGGAACCATTTGCTCCGAAGTTGGTGTTGCCGGCATGTTGGCTGGTGGCGCGGATGGTGTGGGCCCAGTTGTTAGGGCTGCAGCATAGTTCTCATGCCGTATACGCTCTACAGGTCCTAGTCCTGGGAAGCGGGCACCTCTAAAAGCTTCCTTGGGGAGACCTAAGGGGTTTCCACTCCTTGGTGCAGCGTCGAAACGGGTACGTTGCCCATTTTTGTTTAACTGCATTTCAACTCTGGCCTCCTGCCAGACGGGGCATTTTGCATATCTGCAAGAGTGGTCACCCCCACAGTTAAAGCAGGTTGGTTTGGTTCCCTGCACTCCTGGACGTTGGCAGTCAGAACGTTTATGACCTGACTCGCCACAGAACGAGCATACTGGCCTCAGTCGACATCCAGCTGCACTGTGCTGGAACTGTTGGCAGTTGGTGCATTGTAGAGGCTTAGCAGGTGGCCGATAGGGTTCCACTCTAATCAAGGCGTTAAACATTTTATTCTCCTTATAGATGTCATTGGAGTGGGCCTCCTTCTTAAGAGCCACGCGAAAGTGAGGCAGAAGCTGTGGTGGTTGAGTACGATTTGAGCGTAGTTGCCCAACTCGTTCTACGGGGTAACCCTTATCCTTGAGAAATGTAGCGACCTCTGCCTCTGTGATGTACATGGGCAGGTCCTTCAGGGTTACGTACATGAGTTTCTCGTCGGGCAGTAGAGTTGTTAGGTACTGCACCGAACCATCGCTGAGAATTTTCCTGATTTTACGATGATCATCAGGAGTTGCAGGCATAAGGGCTATTGTGCCACTCATATTCCTGACGGTAAATACCACTTCAGGATGTTGTGTATTTATGAAGGTGGTTATCTCACGGGCCTTCATTGGGTCCCGGAGGAAGATAGGAGTGGTCCTGTGTGACTTTTGTGGTGTTACAGGTTGCGTAACACTCACCTCTGCGCTATCAGAGGTGTCCATGCTAGGCTCAACTTGAGCAGGAGCCTGTGAGTCAGTAGCGCCTTGATTGATGTTGGCCAATGCTTGGAACCTGTTTGATGACTTAACAGGCTGTTTCGTAGAGGGCCCTGTGTTTCTTTTCCTCTTTGAGGTGGCAGTTTGCCACTGTTGCTCATGGCATGAGCTAGCATTCTCATGCTGCTTCAAGTACATGTCTATGGCCTCCATACGCAGCTTATGTGCGACCATAGTTTTGTACACTGTTGATAGATCACCTCGAGGCACATTGTCGTTAGATAGACCGTGCAAAAGATGGTGATCGGCCTGCGCAACGTATAGTTTACGTGCCTTCTTTTCCTTAACCAGGATGTCATATAACTCAGGCGTAAGCGGAGTTGTAGGGTTTATAATAAGCTGCTGTTCGAGGAACAGCTGTAGGTTGCCACCTTGGATGTAGTAAGTGACGCTGTCGTCTTGGACTGGAGCTTTTGATCCAGCTGGATGAGGTGCTGGGGAAGTTGCATGGCTGGAAGATGGTGTAGCCATATCTGCAATGGATGGGGTAAAGTCCATGGACAGTCCGAGTTAGTGAAGTAATAGCGAGCGCCAATTAAGCACAGATAGCAGAGGGCCAGGACCAAAAGGCACCTTACCAGTCTGATTTGACTGATGGCTAAAGCCTTGCTATCTTACCCGCCGGTCAGTTAGATGGGTAAGTATGTGCTATAGAAGCACAAAAACAGTCTTAGTGTGGGGTCAAATTTAGTGAAGATGTTGTTGACCAATTGGCGCGACGAATGTAACAGCCAATCACCAGGCTGCCTTGAAAGTCGATCAGTAAAATAAATACTGCAAACCAGAGCTGATCCACACTGATTTGCAGGAGAAGCAGAGTCTTCTATCACTGCCGCCAATCACGGCGCAGCAGGAGCAAACACAAAATCACGTCCTTACTCTAGACTCGCCTAAAATAAATGGCGATTGGTCTGCATGAGATTTGATGGTACCTACTTGGCAACACTACAGCCACAGCATGCCTTGCGTTAATTTACCGTTAATTTTAATTTTTCTTTTTTTAGTATGTCATTCCAATTTCCATTAGTTTAAATATCAGACTAAAGTAGCAGTAAACACAATTTCTTTTAGCTGTATTTCGTTGCACAGTAAAACTGATTTATAAGTAAATCTCAGTTACAATGGATAAAGGTACCAAAAAGGTGAAAATGATCACTAGGGAGACAATGTATGACATCCACCGATTCAACAACCACTACTCTAATTCAGTTTACCACACGGTTGAATGAAAGGAGCGAAACGTATTTTGAGTTACATGACTTCGACAACGTTACATCACTTAATATTTTAGTGTTTAATATTTTTCCATTCTTTAGAACAGCCTTCTAAATTTTTGATCGCACACTTCTTCCGCGGTACATAGACGTGGGGCCTACAGTCTGGTTGGCAGCTCTAGGTCGTTAGGCCCTTAGCGTCATGATGATGATCATCATCATCGCTACTAATTAAACTCCAGGGCTGGAGGTCGTGGTCTACTGGGCTCCTTCCCAGAAGTTTCGTCTGCTGCTGCGGTAGACATCTTCAGCGGCAGTGGTGTGGTTGACTGTTCTCATAATCGCCCGAGACCACTGCCGCTAGCACTAGCAGTCGCAATAACCAACTGAAAAGGGACGTTCTTTCTGAATCTCCCTGTATGAAACATTCCTTGTGGTCGGATAAGCCCATCGGCCGCCCGTAGGATCATACTGCTCTATTTATGTTTACCAGCCGTAAATACTCAGGAAATAACATACTGATCTTTTAATACATTTGCTCATTTATTTGAGACCACCAACAGTGGGACTTATATATCAAATTCCCATTTATGACATTTGGACTTGCAGCATCTGTATCAAAACGCATGACTTTAGAAATGTGTATACTTATTAGTGACCAAGTTGAAGATTGGCTGGCTATTAGAGGGATAACTCAGATGCTTTGCGCTCATTTACCGTTCACAACCTATATTCTCATACAAAAGTTGAACAATAAAAGAGTAATGCAGGAAGTTCACTCACCACACTCCCATTCCAGCTTCACCAGCCTCAACTTACCTGAAAATGAGAAAACACATGTTTAATAACTTCTGCTAAAAATCTTTACTTTCTCTAGCCATAATTCCTTATCTTTATATACCTTCTAGAATGATTCTCACAAAAGCTTGCATTCACTTAATGCTAATCGAGGTAAACACTTGCAGAAATGCTTCATTACACATTTAGTTGTAATGTACGGCAGGCTGAAATTAAAAGCCACCACGTGGTGACTGAAATTTCATACCATTTTGCAACATGGAATATTTCGCGAAATGTTAACACTATGAAGAAAAGGCCACTCATATCAAGACTCCGTATTTTTCCTGTAGCAGATAAGATTTGGTCTATTTTTTAAAGATTTCCTCATTAAAAAAGTAAGAGAAGTTCGCATAATATTCCAAAAGATTCAAAATCTGCTTTATTTCTCGCTTCAAATTATATTAAATTTACGACATTTTAATCAAAATTGGCGAGCACTTTTTTCATAAAATATAAAATTGCGAAAATTGCTCCGCGTTAACAATAATATGAGGTGGGGAGGGATTTTCTTGAAAGTCTTCGTGTGGCATCCTGAAAGATGATCTTAAATACCAATAGCCCCTTTTCTAAAAGTGTTACTTTGTGGGTTCAGGAGATTCAAAACAAGTGTTATTTCCCATGTAATTTTGATATCAGGTTCTTGAGTGAAACGCAATGTTTTCTCTTTCTACCAATAGGTAAGGGTAAACATGTTCAAGCATCATTCCACGTTGTTAGACCACCAAATTCAACCTCAAGAGCCCTCGTGCGAAAGGGCTGAGCAACAGAGCGAATTCAAACCCGGATCTGAATTTGCTAACTACCTACCTACCACGTTTTAGGATAATTTTAGCGTGTTACATTTTACGCTCGCCAGTTCCATCTAAGATCCAAAAGCGCTGTACCATTACGTGAATTGCTTCAATTTTACGACTTATCTCGTTCCGCATCATACTCCCGGCAGGATTCACGCTTCGTATACCAAATCCCTGTAAATTTAGGGAGCTTTAAATTGGCAACATGCGCTAACAACCTTTGTGGTCCATGTCGATTTCTGGCACACTTTTGTTTCAAATATTCAGGAATTTACTTATAGACGGACTACATCTGGGCGTAGTTGCACAGGAGACTACAATACTCATGTATCCCATTATCTTGCAGCCATGTGTTTACCAACGCGATAAACATCTTGAGTGTGTCCATTATCCACAGCTGCAGGGCTTCAACAAAACACTTTCTGTATGTTTAACCAGGGAGATCACGTGAATCTGGAGGTTCTTCACACAAAATTTGGATAACTCACAAAGAATAGGTATATATTACAGACCTTTATTTTAAAGTGCAATGCAAGTCAGAAACCTATTCCATCACAGGTTAGAGGAAAGTTCATTTCTCAAATCAAGCTGAGAACTATTGGGCGCTAGGTATTTATAGGAAGAAAAGAAAAACTGATGTTTTCACATCCACACTTTTCTCTAACCAGGGTTGCCAATGTTTAAAAGTAAAATTATCATACCGGCCAGCCAAAATTATAGATTTGGATTCAAAATTATCGTACATCATAAACCAAATGCTACAACAATAAATTTATGAACATAACACTTATAAAAATGTAATAATAGTATTGATGTTTATGGTATCCACTTACAAGATTGATGACCTCAAACAGTATTAAAACTTAAGTACTCATGTTTCTCGCACTATTCATCTGAAAGTTCATCTTCAACTATTGCGGCATTAGACAAATTTGTTGTTGAGATAAACTTAACATCTCGGTGGCTGCCACCAAGGTGACATGTGTTTAACAGCACTCCAGAAACTGCCAGGTTCAGGCATGGTCTTTATTTCACACGAAATATCATGTACTCCGAGTTTTCTCCATTGATCATCAATTTTCTGAACAGTGCCTTCTTCATTGAGATTACCAGATCTGCGTACACTGACAACAGGAGGATAAAGGGTAGAAGGATTACTAGGATATGAAATGGTTGCCTTAGAGGGGTGGAGACAGGCCATGAAGGCAAAAGTGGTGTCGCTATTTGTAATTAATTTCATTTCGTTGGTGTGACAAACCAGTGAAAATGATATTTCGCCGGTGTCGAAATTATCGTACGCCCCCATAATTATCGTACGGGTTGGCAACCCTGTCTCTAACCATTTTTCTAAAAGCTTCCCATTACACATTTTGTTGCAGATACGAGGGGTGAATGTATTAAAAAAGCTGTCAGCGAAATAAACGGTCAAAAGGAATGTTGCAAAATAAGCGGCCAGAGCATTGTTAAAAAGACTGGTTTAGATTTAAGGGAAATCGGTGATGTGAAAAAAGCGGTCATGTCAGGTAGCACAGGGAGTTCCACGTGCGATTCACAATAGTTGTGCATACCTAAAGTACAGAGAAAAGTAAAGTGATATAATAACATGGGTCTGTGTGAAAGATCAGCATCAGTGTGGAGCACCCGATGAAGGCTATTTAGTGCACATATTAGCCGAAGAAGAGAGCGTTCTTCAATATTTCAGCTATATGGAGAAGAACTGAGGGAACTCCACCCTAACCTAAACTAAATTAACCTATTTTTTTTTTCGCAGACCTCAATTTTCATAAAGTGGATCTTTCAATATCACCACCCTACATCCCTTTGTGTACCTGATCTAGCAAGGCTGACCGCTTTTTCACAGAGCGTATTTTTCGCGGCACGACGAGGACTGAACCGATAGTCAAATCCTCAAAATGTGCGCCGCTATATGCTAAATCCCATTCTCCTTCCATGTATGGCGACTTAAACCCTTCAGAAAAATATTAAGTATTAGAAAGTTCAAACAAATATGGGTTATCTCGGAAATCTTTGATATTACAGAATTTGTACATTGCTATCTATATTTTTAATCTACATAAAAGGTTGAAAACCTTGTGGCACATCTTTGGAAGAAGCTGAACTTAAATATCAAGGTAGGTATTTAACCGACTATTCGTTTTTGAGTCGTTTTTCACAGATACACACACATGGAGGGTTTCCTAATATATTTTGGGTTAAGGGGACCTCAAAACGTGTATTTCCGCTGAAATCTCGGTATCAAATTTTCGGGTGCAATGTAATACCCTCTCCACGTACTACTTCTACGTGGTAGAAAAAGTAAAATGCAATTATTGTCAAGCTAATATACAAGCAAACACGAGGTATTTTGTTGCTAAAGTAATACTCAATTTGTCAAAAGAACAACACTGACCTTGTACTTTGAACCAAGCGATGCATTCACTGTATTCGCTGCACGCCCGACACCGCTAACCTGTAGATATCTGCCAAGCCACGCGTTCGCTCTATGTGCTGATCAATCGGTTTTCCCAGCGAGCTGTTGGTTCATGCCAACAGACATTTTATTGAAGTCAACTTGCAATTCATTAGGGGGTCACGTGCATGACGGCCATCTTCCCCATCCCCCCCCTCTTCTGCTTTCCTTCCACAAAATAAGTCGTTTTGACAATGTTTTAAATTTTACTTTTCCTGTATGGCTATATCATCTACGCTCGTATATGACAATCGCACCGGGAGATAGTTTTCCTGTAGATCACACAAATAACGAAAACTGTTTCCACCCCATCCCAGAAACCACTCAAGACATTTATCTGAAATACTTGAAGTAGGTATTTTTTACAAGACATTTGTTATACATATATGTTATAATGTTTTATATTATATGTTATACAGCCAAACTAATTATTTAAGAAATACAGAATTTCCAAATATACATTGTGCCCTCAATTGCCAGTAAAAATCACACTTATCTGTTGATATACAGAATCCTATTCCACAGACAAATTAGGAAAACAAGTTAGGGTAAGTTATTTTCAAAGTGCAACAGTTCCCTGTTAACATTTAACTCATCAAAAGAAGGGTTAATGCATCACAGTTGCCAGCCTGTTTGCTGATGAACAGTCGGGCTGGTTCGACTACCTGGCTTAAGGTCAACTTGCCACTGTTAGGAGTCTCGCATTGCCCATTAATTCGCTTGCGCATGCAGTAATATGCATGGTTTTTTGTGCATATTTTTCACTCCATAAGGAATACTTTTTATTAAAGAGTAATTCACGTAAGTTACAAAGTAGCCTAAAAGAATATGTATTACGAGAAATTAAAAATTCTTTGAACAATTTTGTTTTTCTAGGCCTTTTGACTTTTCGAAATTTACAATCACAGGGCCAAAAAAGACTAAGTTAACGGACAATACCAATGTGTAAAACTGTAGAAGCTGTAGACACAAAATTGTAATGAGAGGATGCAGAAAGATATATTTCTGGATTTAGTAGTCAAAATTAATAGAGCTAGATATATTCCCACATAAGGAAGACTAAAGTTTGAAAGAGATCTCAAATTATTGGATAGCATATTACTAAGTTGATCATGTTCGTGTCACAGGCAACACTTTGTTTGTCCCATTTAAATATCACCTTTAACATCTAAGATAAAACCGGCGCTTTTGTCTTTGGAACAATTGTTACTGCAACGTTGTTCACTCCTTTACTATTGCGTATCTGAGTTTAACATTGGGTTTTCTTTATAAACATTAAATTCACTCAAACATTTACATTCTCACTTATATCTACTTCCACGCTCTAGTGAGAACGCGGAATAATCCTGGTTAAAGAAACATTCCTATCCTCCAACCAGGAACCGAACCCGAGACTTCTGGATTTGGAAGTTAGCATGGTAAGCACCAGACCACAGAGGTAATCCCCGTACTTGTTTTTCTCAATACACATTACCTTACAGCATTTGGCAATACGTCTTTACCTCCCCTTGGTGTACATGATTTTGTGCAAGTTGATTTTGTGCAAGTTGATTTTGTGCAAGTTGATTTTACGCCACCTGTTATGTTTTTAAAGAAAAATGAAGTTAGGTTTGTAACAGATCTAGGAATGATTTTACGCCACAATGAACACGCCCTCTGTCAGCATATCTGTTTATTTTAGTAAGCGAACATTAACTTATTCAGATGATGTATAAAATGGCGATGCACAACAGTTATGTTGCACAAAAGTTATAACAAACACCATGAGGTAATTAAAGTGAAAGATCCTTACTCCGACAAAAAGTTAGGGCTGCTTGTAAACGCAAAGCTGTTAAGGACATTTGTGAGAAACCAAATGCAGTTATTTCCGAAGTAATTAGTGAGAATGCATGTGATGAAGCTACTTCACTACAATTCTCGGACAAAAAACGACTACGAGAAGTAGTTTATAATGTACGCCGAAAATTTCTTCCGCGCTGTCCAACATCCAAAGCAGAGGCTCAAGAAAGTGTTAGTAAGCTACAATTAAAAACCTCAAAAGGTGAACAGTTTGTTCCCCTTAATGATATCGATAATAACGTTGTAGTGTTTACCTATGAGACAAATCTGAAATATGTGTGTAAAATGACTATGTATACATGGACGGTACATTTGACTTCTGTGCCAAACATTTCACACAGTTGTTTACGTTTCATTTCCTGGAAAATGAACACTATGTTCCGGCAATATTTTGTGTTGCCAGACAAAACAGAGGAAACATGCACTTGTTTTCAGGAGCATGCTTAAGAAATGTGCAGATCTGGGTTTATCATTCAAACCTAAATTAATTATAGTGGATTATGAGGTGGCAATTCATAACGCTATTAGATCTGTATGGAATGAAACAGTGGTAATAAGTGGATGCAGATTCCACCTTTCTCAAGCTTGGTGGCGTAAATTACAAAGTATCGGCTTAGCAAACACACACAAAGCAAAACATCTGTAGGTCAATGGCTTCCTCACATTTTTGGCCTTCCTTATCTAGCTCCTGAAGAAGTAAGAGACTGTTTTGTGTTTGATCCATATGGCGAGAAAACTCTTAAATTACCTAACGGAATTTTGTGATTATTTTGTTGACAACTATATAATAGAATGAAATACATTTTTCCTTAGTAATTTGGGCGGCACAGTCATCAGCTACCACAAACACAAACAATGCCTGCGAATCATTTCACAGAAAGTTCAATGCCCTCTTTTATTCTCCACACCCAGACACATCATAATTTGCCAATGTATTAAACTCACTACACACTGAAACTTACATGAAAATCAATGGTATAGAAAAAGAAAAGCAACTTGACAAGTCTAATAGAATTGATTCATTTATCCGAGAACACCGTTCTGGAATGATAACACGCAAATACTACATTAGAAACATTTCTTATTTAAACAAACCTTAGTTGTAATGATGCATGTGCAAATCTGAAAAGAGGCTAAGATTTTAACAATTAAAAGATTTCATCATATTTTAACCACACCAGGTGTGCGTCTGCCAGTCCGAAGTCTGGATAAAGTGGAGCGGAAGATATGGTATGTAGGTACCAACCCATGAAAATAAAATAAAAGTACGAGGCTTTAGGTATTTGATTTTCCGCCACTTTTTGTGGCGCAAAATCAGGTTCCCGCCTCCCCCTGGGACTTACAGGTAAGTGCCTAAGGACAGGTGCCTGTCGAGGAGCACAGGAACCCATGGACCGCACAGGGTGAAGACCTGGAAGCGGGTAGTCAGTCAAGCACCAGATGTGAGAGTGAGGAAGAGGACATGAAATGAAGGCGAAATCGATGATTGGAATGGTGATAATGGAGCAATTGGTGGAATGAGTGGCGGGAGAAACCGGAGAATCCGGAGATAACCCGCCCAGACGCCGCTTCGTCTACCACGAACACCACATGCGGGTCCCTGGGATCGAACCCGGGTCGCCTACGGCAGGCGAATGCTCTAACCACGGCGTCACATTTAGCAATACATAATAAAATTAAGCTACAAATTCTATTGGAGCCTTACACAAAAACTTGAAAGGGTGGGGATGTTAGAATGTAGCATATTATAACAATAATTCCTGGGCTTCCACCCCTATACAGAGGATATCCTTATTTCCCGGCTGCTGTGTCCTCCAGCCGCAGCCATGGCCACGGAAGAGAGCAGGATGAGTCCGGCAAGCCGACTTCCCCGACTGCAAGACGACTGTTTCACCTTTTAGGGATTCTACCACAAAGAAAGATACAGAAATCTGATGTGTTGCACTCACATAACTTTCTCTACTGTTGTACTGTTCTTACAAACACTTATTCCTCTATCTTCATGTTAGTCGAGATAAACATTTGTAGAAATTATCTTATTGCTGATTTTCTTGTAGGTGCAAGGGAAATATGGGAATACGGCAGGCGATATTAAAATGAGCGATATTAAAATCTTTTAAAGCTGATAGCTATATGAAGACTTCGAAATTACGTTCTCTTTGCACGGCTAAGAGAAAAAGTGAATAACGACCTTCCATTTGAAAAAAGTTTAGTAATACAAAACTCAAACAAATAACAAGGAATATCTCCGAAGTGTGTTAACAAAATCTGCAATTTTGTACAGTAAGATTTGGTCCATCTCTTACGGTTTACCAGTTATGCAAAAGTCATCAAGGGGAAGCAGGACTACATGGGCTATAGACAGAAAATTCAAAATATGCAGTTCATTTGCCACAACAATAAACATATGGCATTTTAATCAAAATCGTTAGTCATTTTTGAGAAAATTTTTCATATGAACGGCAGTTCAGGGTAGAGAAATTTTCTTCAAAATCTTCGTGTCGCATCCTTGAAAGGTATTAAACTTAAAAACCCTCTTTGGTTTTAAACCGCTTTTGTTTTTTTAGCCATGCTGTTCACAGACACGCGCTCGCGTCCACACCCACACACACCCAATCCCCCCCCCCCCCCACACACACACCTCTTTTTTCTAAAATGCTGCTTTTGGATTCAGGGGGCCTCAAAACATATTTGCGGTGAAATCTCGATATAGAATTTGTGGGTCGAATACAATACTTCCCCTATTTTCTATACGCAGTGGAGAAAGTAAAAAGTATAACTGCTTTAATGGTTCTTAAACATTTTGTACTAACTTTCATTAAATATTGCAAAACCCCAAAACTTATGTGCCCTTTATGGTAATTAGAATTAACTTGTTCTCTATAATGCATGAATTAAAAGCAATACATCACCGGAGAGAAATTTCAGCATTTTAGCACTTCAATGTTATTAAGTAGTATTAGGGAGAGTTGTAATTATTTATTTACAAATCGGCTATAAGCCGCTAGTGTAGGTATATTTTCCGTAATCTTTTCTCATATATGGTATTAAGGTTCCACGTCACTTTCACTCTATCGTGCTAGATCAATACCAACTCTCAAGGATATGATTAGCGTGCAGCACAAACCTGTATTTCCAGACAATTACTGGCGAGCAGGCGTGATGATAACACATAAAACTTAATTTCAGCCACTTTGGCAAAACTGTGAAGGAATGAACATGTGAGCATTAATTGGCAGTTTAAAAGGGGCGGTACGTGACAACATTGGCAGCTTTTTGTTTCACGAGTTGCGTAAGAGGCGTGCTGGATAATTAATTGCCAGCGATCAAGAGCTTTCAAGTCAATGGACGTCACTCCATAGATGTGACAAAAGATGTACGTCAATACTCAATAAGAAATACTGCTTACGACTAATGTTCATGCAATATGATGAGCTCTTTATTAAACATAATTAATAAAGATACATGGCACAAATCGTGCACAACGTTAACAAGCTTGAGTACAAAAGTTCATGATGAACGATCCCCGGTTTTGACATGTGATTACATGATATCGATTGCATTGTTCACTACACAATTGCACACACAAGTTTCGTCTGGGTCATGGAAGTATTCACTGTTGCACAGTTTATTCATCTTCATGCAATTTGATAAACAATAAAATAAAACTGCAGACATAAAAATCACAATAAAGAACTTTAATTTATCATTAAGACTATGTAAGTTAAATTATGCTTCAACAATAAGTAGGGAAAGCATAGTATTCTATCCAAAAATAGGATACCCAGATTTCACAGAAACTACATGTTAGGAGATCCTTTGAGTAATAATAGTAATACTAAGAAAGCATATTTAGAAAACCTTCCAACGCATGCGCGTGTATATCCAATTTTCTCAAAAATACTACTGAATTGTTGGATTAAAATATTCCATGTTCAAACTACTGAAATGTAGATATATCTTTAACGGCAAGGCCGTCTTCATTATGAAGGACTTTTGTATAACTGGTAAAACTCATATATACACAACATTTTACTACACAAACAGTACAAATCTCCTTACAGCACACACTTTATATCAAATACATTTTTGGTTGCGCTGATCTGAATTCTTAAATAAACTTTTCTAGTGCTAAGTAGCTACTAGTTTTTCTCGTGCTTATAAAAAAAGCACGGAATTTCATCATTTAAAAATCTTGACCATACTTATTATCTACAACAAATGAAAAAATGTGAAGAAAGTTAATCTAAGAAGGGGCTGTGTGTACAAGAGTGTGATTATCCCTTGGGAGTGGTTGGGCTAAAGCTGAAATTTTGATAGGGAATAAAGCAGCTCAAAAATTCAATTTATAATTAAATCTTGATATCGTATATTTTGTCCGGACCCACAATACCATTGCTTTAAGCCCTTAGAACATTATCAAACTTTATTTAAATTCAAGAGTTTACAAGAAAAATGGTAAAATATTGAAGTATGTTTGACAAGACCTAGCAAGTCTTGATGTCATAAATGTGAATTTACTTGTTTACTTTTTGACAGAGTGAATCCTTCAGAACAGGAATAATGAAGTGTATAAGTCACATGCAAACTAACATTAATTCCGTTCTCTTTGCACGGTTAACGAATATCTATGTTCCATTTGACAAAGTATAAGTTCTCCAAAACTTACACAAATAGCGAGAAATATCTTCGCAAGAACTGCAATTTTACTTTCTCTACTGATAAGTAGAAGGAAGTATTGCGTTTCGCCAGAAAATTCGATGCCAAGATTTCACCGGAAATTATGTTTTGAGACCCCCTGAATCTAGAAAAAGCATTTTTTTAGAAAAAAAATGTGTGTCTGTGTGTGTGTGTGTGTGTGTGTGTGTGTGTGTGTGTGTGTGTGTGTTTGAGCATAACTCAAAAACGAAAAGTCTGTTAAAATATTAAAAATTTTGATTTTCTTGAAAATGACTAACGATTTTGATTAAAATGTCATATGTTTAAGATATTTGTACGACAAATGAAATGTATATATTGAATTTTCGGCTATAGCTTATGTGGTCCTGTTTACTCTGGATGACTTTTGAATAATTCGTAAATCGTAAGAGAGACAAAATCTTACTATACGAAAAATGTAGTTCCCGCTAAAACACTGAATTTATGTCAATATATGAGTGTAGAGTGTATAGTGTATGAGTGTATAGTGTAGAGTGAACCATTTCGGAGATATTCCATGTTATTTGTGTCAGTTTCGGAAAACTTAAAACTTCCGTGAAATGGAACATCGTTGTTCATTTTTTATATGTAAAGGTGCAAATGCTTTAAAAGATTTGACTATCGCTCAAAGCCTTCTGTATTCTAATATTCCCCTTGCACCTACAAGGAAATAAGTAATAAGATAATTGGTACAAATGTTTATCTCAACACGAAGAAGATATAGGAATAAGAGTTTGTAAAAATGGTTAGTACAAGAGTAGAGAAAGTCATGCGAGTGCAACACATCAGATTTTTTGTATAGTAAGATTTGGTCGATTTCTTACGGTTTACCACTTATGCAAAAAGCATCCAGCATAAATGAGACTTCATGGGCTATACCAAGAGAATTCAAGATATACATTTCACTTGTCATAAAAATATCTCGAACATATGGCATTTTAATCAAAATAGTTACAGCCATTTTCAAGGAAATAAAAATTTTCAAAAGCTTTACCATGAAAAGGGTAGGTTAGTGTGGAGGAATTTTCTTCAAAGTCTTCGCCCCCCATCCATGAAAGAAATTAAACTTAAAGACCAACTGGTTTTTGACCGACTTCTCGTTTGAGTTATGCTGTCCACAGACAGACACATGCACGGAACTTTTTCTACAAATGCTTTTTTTTTTTTGATTCAGGGGACCTCAAAACATATTTCCGGTGAAATCTGATATCGAATTTTTGGGTGGAACACAATACTTCGTCTACTATACTAAAGGTAGTAGAGAAAGTAAAACTAGGGTGGTGAGAAAACGCTTCAAGTTTGTTTGAAGGTGTCAAAAGTAAGGGACGAGCAACTCTCAGAAACGTCCATTGTCATCAACAGATGTGGTGTAAAAGTAGTCTCGATGCATTTAGTTTAACATAAATGGAAGTTATTGCATGCAACAATACTTTTATTGATTCACTTCATGTTATTCTTTAAGGCAATTAACTTACGCCATATGTATTTAGTGTTTACCGATAAGTGAATTATATAATAGAGATTAAGGGAAAATTAAAAATATTAGTACAGTTAATTTCAGTGCGGCAATACTAAGCCCTCGTCAAGGTTGATATCTCCCCTGAAGAAAAGCTGTTGTATTCATGACTGGTTCGCAAACGACGTCCCTTGCCCGAGAGGCCATTTTTGTCTACTTTTCGCTCTGCAAATATTCGCATTACTTTGGCCATTTCACTGGCCACAACCATCAAATCACTATCAAATCTTTGACTTTTTAGAGCATGTCTTTATTTACTTTCAAAGCTTTCTAAGAGTTTAAAAGTACTGGAAGCAATTTTACAAGAGAAGTGGTAACAACTCTTGCAAAGTCTCGTAAAGCACAGAATTTGGCAAATATTTGATCGTGTACAAGGACCTTTAGAGATAAAGCACAAATGTCTCGATCGAACCCGCGAATTCTACGAAGTTCTAGTCTGGTTCCTTAAACAGCATCAAAGGAACAAATTGCACAGACAAAGAAATCTGACCAGAGATGAAAATGGGAGACTTTATTAGCATTTACTTCGCCAAGGTTATTTGCTGTGTCTCTGGTGTTTGCTTACGAAGTTTACATATCGCATTTCACAACGTCCTTTTCCAAACATTGTACGTCTACTTCCGCTTGAGAAAGTAATTTAAACTTCTCAAAAAGGAGGATCGCTGTGGTCTACGGTTAAGCTTGTTTAAGTTTTGCAACTTCGCTTTATCTGTGTACAGACCCTTTTGTTCCTACAACTATTGCAGAAAGTTTTCCTACTTTACTTGATGAATAAGCTTTGAAAGCCGCTGATCTTACAAGGTCGGTATGGGCCATGTGCTGAAGGTTTTCAACCGTTACCTATTTGGAACTGTTACCTCAAATAAGACAGCATCAACTCTTTTCAATACACAAATGCAGTATGAACTGCTGCCAAGCAGTGGTTGTTTACATTTTCCCAACAGCATAAAACATGTCATTCTTGAGCCTACAGTGTGGTCGATCGATGATATTTATCGCATGCTCTATTAAGTTAAGAAAACAATCGTTTTCAGTCCTGGCGCCCATTCATGCTCAGCCACGACTCAGGTCTGTTGCGTATAACCTTGCCCAGTATCTATTAAACGTCACCTCAACTCTCGTTGCTTGCTGTCGTGCGATACAAAACAGCTCCTTATTTAACATTATCATTTATCTTAACATATTCAAAGATTGTCAAATTTATATATTCGATATACTCTGCCAAATGTCTTCTGGAAATTCCAATATTTCTGCCCAGTCCCAAGCACCATTGGCAAATCTTTTTCCGTGGAAAAGTCAACTATGGAAAAAAATAGGATTACACCCTTCTCCTGTGCTATTCAATTGATAAACCTGAAACAGAACTTATAGACAGTTTTAGCGCGGATAATGAAGTAAATCTATTCGTTTCTATCAACAGCCGGATAACTTTGGACAGCATGATAGCAAACACAGAAACATACTCTAACTACAATTTGTCTCAAACTACAAACATCCTGAAGTAAACATATGGCACGGGAGAGAGACAGAGAGACTAACGCTCTTAGGTCGCTGTATGGAGGAGGGAAGTTCATAGGTGTTTTATTTTTCACCATACAATACCCATCTATATAAACATGGATGTAGTTTCCTCTAACAATCAGCGGCCTAAGATGTTTTCCATTACAGTCTATGTCTCTCTTCTCCCATCCCATATTTGTACAACACGATAGTTCTAGTTTGAGAAGATTATAGTATCAGCTGTACCTTAACATCCGCGCCATGTTCCTATGGAGATTGGCACGCAGCTGCTTGCGAGTGTAGCGTCCCGATGGTGGCGAGATCTTGCGGCATGGTCCTGCAGAATTCTGCTGCTTGCTCATTGTTACGGGGATGTTGGATACTTGCGGTGCCAGTGCCATGTTGTTAACTCACTTCATTTCGTGTCACTTCTCGTCAAACCGCACAAATTAGGAACGGAGTCACATTGCCCGCGCCCGAAAAACAAATCACCTAGCGAATGCTGCAGATTCAATGTATCACTTCCTAAGCGCCCAACAATGTCTTGTCATGCCAATTTGCGATACACTTGTGCAAGCGCGACAGCAAATTGCATTCTAATGTTCACCGCGTCTGATCACTTGCCGAGAACGACTGAGCGTCCTTGCCAGACAACAATAAAAATACCAGGAGTGGCGATTGTAGGTCAGCTCAACTGTTATTGGCACACCACGAAGGACATTCAGCGCTATCTTCTTCAAACGTAACCATCTCGAGATTACCTCTCAGTCCCAAAACTTTTAGAAGCTGTAGAGATCGTGTGTCAAGCAAAGCGGTAGTTCCTACAGAAAAAAAAATTATCAAGCAATTAAGACAATGCAACGCAGATCCTTAAACAGCTGAATGCAATTCTTTCCAGTAATTGGACAAGGTAATTACAAATCAAAATACATAGATAAAAATTTCAAGCACATAAACAAAGTAAAGTTCTGATACAATTTCGATCAAAAGGAAACTGGCTACATTTCTGATTTGAACGTTGGAGTAGGTAATGTACGAATTCCAAGCCAGACAAGCTTCTTGCTTGTGTTTACGAGAAACTTTCCGCTGGTTTACAAGAACTTACGGATTTTCTTGAGGTTGCGACATTTCGGATGTCCCAAAATTAATTTACAATGTCATCATCATATGATAAGACCTACAGACGACAGCTTAACTTGGATGAATCAAGAAAACAGAATTAAACTTGCCTACGCTGTTGACACTACGCCTCACCGAAATTAGTGCCGTCCATATTCGAGACTACTTCATCAAAAGTGGTTATGGCTTCGGGTGTTCTTCAAATCAACATTAATACAGTTGTATTCTTCAACAAGGACGTGTATTCCAAAGAAGCAAGGGAAGAATTGCTTCCCTTTTAATTGTTAGTAACACATTAATTCCTAAGTTTTCATTAAAGTCACCCTTGTAGAAATTTAGTTACAATTTTCAAAGAGGGTTCGAGAATTCATACACAAAAGGCACTTTAGCAAGCAGTTTTGGAGCCCCAACAGATGGCATGGAGTGTTTTCTGATGGTCGATATTTAGAAACAATACCGATAATCTCGTTTTGTGAAAGCAAGGTATTTCTTTCCCATTAGCTCACTGTGGGTAATCCAGGATACTGCTTGTAGAGGATAGGAAAGAAAACCAACTCAAGTTATGTTTTCTTTATAACACCAACGGCTTAGTATTGCGTGATGATGTACATGTTCCAAATGGAATGTTTGTCAAGTTTCATTTCTATAGACAGAATCACATGTGTTTTGGTACTTAGGAATAGGAATTTTAAAACTGCAAACTGATTTTGCTTTATGGTGAGAGTATGAATGCAGCAGGAAGTAGTGAAACGTGTGTAAGCAGAGTACTGTGTTGTGCGTGAAATTTTGAATCACGGTTTTTCTTACATATGCAAAGATGAAAGAAATTATCGAAAAGGGCAGGGAAACTCCAGCATTAGATAATTCGAAAATAAAAACTTTGTGATATTTTAATACAGACATTTATGGCGCAGAATGTCTTGCAGAAGCAAAAGTGGAGTCAAGTTATTTTGTTGGCCATGTCTGCTCTCACTGTATCGATTCCATACCATAGTTCGTCACCACATGTCAGATCTAAACTCGTCTTATAACATAACCTCAGGTAAACAGAAGAGTAATGTCAAGGGATCTGGGTTAAACCATGTCCCCTACTATTGGAAATATCTTGTTCAGTGTTTCCCAAAATGCAAGACACTCTGAGGCGGTGCTCTCACCTGTACACACATTGACCCTTTTCTATTGCAGATAACTTTTTTCCATACCACGCTCCTGTCACTCTTAATTGGAGAATTAGTGTGGATAAAACATTTACACGCAGTGGAAGATTTCCCCTCCTCAACTTTAAGTCCTACTGCATGATGCGTTTGCTTTAGAGCACCTGCTGGAACACCCGTAGTTTGTTTTAATTGCTTAGAACTAGTTTTAGTTAGGCTCTATTACACTACAAATGAATAGCGTTACTGATTTACAAAGCCATATTCTACAATCTTAAGGCATATCGTTTCTATTACCAGACATTCTGAGAGATGCGGTTTTACATGATCAGATGAAACGGTACAGTTCGATTTCGTATAGCTTTCGCCATTTCTCCTTATGTGTGCTGCACAAAAGATCAGAGAAGAAATTGTATAGCAAGTAGAAAACGCTATCTAATGTGTCAGTGGCCTCATTGAAGTATAAAATCTTTGGAACCAAAACACACCAAAAGCTGTTTAAGGCTCGTGAATCTCCTTCAAGGAAGCAAACATAGGTTGATTCCTAAATTGGATTAATATACAATTATTATTCCACTACCATGGATATCTCAACTTCTACATGTTAGGTTACTCTATGTCATACTCAGTGAAAGCAAGTGTATCATAATCTAGGAAGGAACCCGTTGTAAGCTCATTTAATATCTTATCAGCTCTTTGCAACAAAGGTACCACACAGCAGTTGACTTAAAATTATGGCTTAAGCACAAGTAAAAATAATTGCTGCTTCAAACAGCAAATTGTATAATTTTAAGCAAAAGTTTTCAAAGATTAACAACTTTGGATTATAAGCGGAAGTATACATGACAAGGGTCATAGAGCTGGCCCCGTGGCACAGTTGGTAGAGCACCTGCCTGCTGTGCTAGGGATCCCGGGGGGCGGGGTAGCAATTTTTCTCCAGCCAGGAATATTCCTCATCCTTCCCTGAGTCTGGAAGTATGAATGAAAGTGTGAATGTGTGTGTGTGTGAATTCAATGTATAAAAACCCCACTGTTAAGCGAGTAAAACCAATAGTCAAGGCCGTCGGTATGACCTCTGCAGTTAAAGGCGGGATATAAATGGATCAATAAAAAAAAAAAGGGTCATAGATTAAGCGTTGACAATTTGGTGTACGTTGGTATAAGTTGCGTCTATGTGAAAACTGTTCATGGTGAGAAGTGAGTTCAGATATTTCTATTGGTGAAATCTTCAAAAGATATGTTTATGCTAAAGGTTTTCTCTAGCTAATGTGATAAACTTTTACTTAATTTTAATAAATGCATGTCCATAACGTAAAAAATAAATTATTTACTAAAGATTTATTAAGGTTTTGGTAGGAACTGTACAACCATACCTAACACTTTACCAAGCCCGCTAAAATTACTATCGACTAGATGTTGACTCAAAGAAAACAAGCTGCACATAAAAAGCCGCTCAAACTCTAGTTAAACGGTTTTGAGTTAAACATTTTATGTGATATTTACGAACAACACAAGGGGAAAAAGGTCCCACGTTTAGTTCAGAAGTTGTCTTTCCCGTGTTCACACGATCTCAACAGCTGTCAACGCTCTTTCATGTTCCCCACCAAATAATCCATGGTCGCTGCATATTACGCCAAGCGTGAATCATGACCTGTCTGCGAATTCCAAAATAACTCTGTTGACGGGAAACTAACGTCTAAATTTATCAAGCTCGCCAACATCAAAGGTCAAAGGTTCGTAATCACACACGTCAAGAAACACTTCCCCAAATGTAGTTTATCCCACACCGCATTTAATTAAAAGGAAAATAATTAGGCAAGTTATAAAACATTCCAAAAATGGGTTACTATCACTAAATCTATTGTGACTATTTTCAGGAATATTTTCAATTCTAAGCTGCGCACCACCATTTGGCGAGGATATATTCGTATCAATTAACACAACCTTGTTACCTTCCCAATTAACAGAGCCATGGCACTAATAGCACTTATTCATTGCAATCTACTACCAAAACAAAGAAACTTTTCACCAAAGCCAACGCAATGGCATATAAGGAAAAACAGAAATCTCCTTCACATGCGAGACACCAAGGCTTAAAACGTGAACTTCTTGAAACAGACCCGAAATCCTTACATTGTTGAAAAGCTGCAATGACATTAAAATAGTCTTGATTTAAGTGAATCAAGTGACAATATGGGAGAACATTTCATGATACCCCTGTTTACTTTCAACTGAATGGCGAAAGTTATTCGCAACTTCTGGTAACATTTCAGTTCTATTGACCAAATGATTAAAATCTAATCCATTTGTTCACCACCAGTATCAAACTGAGATAGTAATACGACGTTCTCCATTCAACCTGCACATACGAATGGGGAAAATCGCAACTGCTACAACAAATGATATGAATACCACTGCTAGATTACTGAAGACAAGACACCTTGGCAGGCACTATCACCCACTCACATGCACTGACAGACGGACCACTACCGTGACTCACGCACACTGAAACTGAGTGAGGTGTTGTACGCCGGGTACAGCTGGTGCTGTTCTGGCTGGCGTCGCCCGGGCTCTTCCGATGTGGGAGGACGCCAAGAATTCACCTCTCGTGGTCATCTTCCGCTAGTGGTTGCCTCACCGTCACTTTCTATGCTGCACGTATACGTACGTGGCATTTAAGGCTAGGGAAGCAATGGCAGCGATATAATTAGAACACTTTTCACTTGTTGGTAGACAGTGACGTATTTGATACAAAAACTCGAAATCGAGATTTCTCCAGGAATAACGTCTTAAGATCTATAAAAACATCTTTAAAACACCCAGGTGAGTGTATCTGCAAACACAATAACTCAAACACCAAATCACTCTTATACCAAACTTTGTATTTTAAAGACATTTGTCTTATATGAGGACAAATATTTTCGCGAAATTTCGCAATTCCTAGCCATCTTTTATATGCAAACTTTTTCATTTATTCTCATAAAATGACTATTGAGTTTGGTAAAAATAGCATATTTTGAGGTACTTGCATGAATTCTGTGCATACCCTGTCGTAACTTAACTCTTAATTCAGACTGGATTTCGTGTAATTTTGAATAACAGTTAAACCATAAAGTAATGGACAAATGCTTATATACAAAAAAAGTAAGCTGCAAGAAATATGTAATTACAACTGACTCCTTTCGAAGTATTCCTTGTTACATGTTTCACTTTTCCCAGGTTGACCAGTCATGAGGCGTTTACAACTGACAACATTCCTGTTTTCTTCTCAAGTAGTTCTAACAAACACTGACTTACATGTACCAATGTGAACTTATTGTGCGTTTTGCGTATAACACATGGAATCAATTCCGTATTGAGATCAACACAAAAGCGATTTTATTCTTGTACAATCCCTTTGAAGAACAGCTCAGTTTTACTACTGAATTATTGAACACAGTTATTCAACAACCTTTTCTGCAAAATACAACGTTTCTGCTCGAGGTAAAAGTTGGCGGCAAATGCTCACTTGTACAAGCCACTTAGAAAAACAGAAATGTTTATTGTACGAATATGAAGCTGGCAATCTAACAATCGGGAACTCTTGATACTGAAGGCTAGCATGCTAATCATCAGACCACACAATCTTTATATGAGAGACACAAACTCTTAATATTTTATGCTTTGGATAAGATCTACACGTTTCTAAGGTTTCTTTTCCTAGTGTCAACAACGCTCTTAAACTTGACGAATGTGCGTTTTTGGATGTACTGTTAATGACCTCTGCTACAATGAGAGAGAAATTACTTCATGATGGGCGAACTCCCGCCGGAGGGCTCGTTATTTACGCATAGCCTATCATCGCTAACCTGTGAGTTTGTCTTCCTGAAGTTACTGGTCCAAGAGGTACCACACCCTACACTGACTGACTCAGGAGAGCGCGTATCACTCACGAAGTAACTTCTTCACCTTAAACGAATACATTGTGTATATTTTAAATTCCGGCTTACTCCAAACAAACCTGTCCAAAACAAAACAACGAACAAGACCAACTACTCACTCTGCCAAATTGTTCACAATTTGTTAGGCACTCAACAGCTTCGTTACATTATGTTAAAATGTGTGGTGAAAAATCTGTCAGCAGCGAACAAAGTTTTTAAATCGGGTCTGGGCCTTTTCTTCGCGACCACTTACTTCTTTACATTATGACGAAATAAAATCCTTTTAGTATAGTGTAACACGCTGAGGAATTTGTGGAGGTTCCAGAAATATGTTGGGAAGTCAATTCTTCCAGGCTCATCTTTACTTCCAAAGCTTTTAAATTAGGTTCTGATATGGAAGTTTCCCAGAATGCGATTGCTTTTGCTGCCTTCTAGCTGTGAACTATGGGATCTTTTTCTCAGGGTATGCGCAGATGATGCGAGAGAGAATAGACAACACCAGTTAAGTTGGCTAACAACTTTAATGGAAATTAATAAATGAGCAATTTAAAGTTACAGAATTAAAATGTGTTTGAATGTTGGTACAAGATACGGCAATTATTGAAACTAACTTCTGAAGTATCTGTAAATTAAAATAACTGTTTACATAATAACAATGAGAATCCTAAGTTACTGTGAGTCACTATTTGGCAGAAGGTTCCCTTGCGGCGGCGGCGACGACTACTAAGTGGGTATGTATAACCCAAATACGGTCAAAGTCAGGTGGGTCCAACCATTTTTGGTAAAGGGCCACTTCGTTAAGGTGAATTGGTTTGCGGGGCACATGGTTATATATTTTTTACGTATTAAATAGGATTAATATTCTAATATAAACAAATTAATTTAAAAAATAGCTAATATATTGAGATGTTATTTTTATTAAAATCTTTGTCATACATTAGTTAAGTTATTTTAAGTGATAATTGTGGCTTCTAAGTGTAGTGGCAAGAAAAGAAAAATTTCAGACGAAGGTAGATCATTTCAAATAAAGTGTATTTCCAGGGAATACAGAATTTTTTAATGGAGTGCATAGTTTCCGATCTACTAATAAAACTCACAGAACTACATATGTACACTCTTTAAACCTCTCACTAACATTGGCACCACACTGTGAGCGGACAACTGCAAAATGGAAACTAATTGGACATTTCTACAAAATGTAACGATAATGGCACACACTCGGCTTTGAAAGTAGTAACGTCAATACATAATGCGCGGTAGGTAGCATCATAAATAAAAATCTGGGCCGGGTATTTCTTACAATGGATGTGATTTCTCCATGTTCTGATTAAGAGGATGACTGAAATACAATGTATTGGTAACGGAAAAAGCCTTGCTCTTTCAAGTTTATCTTATTCCAAATAGAATTACTTACTCGTATTTCATAAATACTATAACTAGCAAATATCACTGCGGCCCGCGGGTTGGACATACCTGGTCTAGGCGCTACAGACTGCGAACAATTGATCACAGTAAATTACTTCTGTAGGATGCAAGACACGAAACAAAGTCACGAATTTCAGAAATGCACAACCTTTTATCAACATAAGTTCCGCCTCATCCATGACTACCCCATCAAAGCTCCCACATTATACGCTGCCAAATGTTAAGCTTCTTATTCGCACCTGAAACACAATTGTTAATCTGTGACTTGCTAAATTCTAAGAAATTTCTCACCTTTCTAATTTTCAGAACTTTGTAGATGTATGCTTCTGCAAGCAATTCAGACTTCTAAACGTATTTTCTCTACACCGGAACCTTGAGCTAATGGATTTCTTGACTGAGTTCACTGAAACGCCTAACTGCCTTCACCACAGTGACTTTGCTGTAACACAGAACTTGGCTAATGGCTTCCCATGAAAAAAACGTAACTCGTGCGTCTTACATTAAGCACTGATTTTAACAGAGAAATAATTGCAATAAATAATTTCCTTATAGCTCCCAATCATTTCTTTATAAAATTAATCTTACCAGTCAATATTTATAAACATTCAAATTTTAGCTTTGCAGTGACATTGAAGTTTTGCTCTAGGAGGGACGAATCAAGTTACACTGAAGCTATGCGTGATGTACCTGCTGAAATACAAAATCAAGTTTTACACACACACACGCGCGCGCGCGCCCATATATTTGATATTTATCCACTTTTGTCATTTATTGAATTTGTGATGCCCTAAGAACTCAAAATGAACTCGAAATCGAGATTCTCTCAACATAAATGTATGAATACTTGCAAATTCGTTAGTCGCGAATTCTTCGAGTGCTGACCTCTGCTTGCTAGAATCGAGATTTTTTTTATTTTTATTTATTTTATTTTTTTTAAATCTTGGTGGAATTCATAAACTTTTTTCACATGCAGAACTGGAAGAGGTTGGAGGCCAAACAAATAATTCACTGTTTAGGAAGTGTCAATCACAAAGTTTGTGCCAGGCCACCCGATTGCTATGTCATGTCAGATAAAGACAACCATGAACCTTCAGGGTAGGAGGAACTCTTCCCTGGCCTGTCTTCCCTTCATTCCCGGTTGTGCCCCTGTTTCAAAAGGAATCAGACTTACCTACGGGGACAAAAGACGTCCTTCTTCAAAGCAAAGGTCACGGATTGCATAAGGAAATCGCAAAACTGTCCCTGTTTTCGTAACATCTTATACTGCAACTAGTGTAACACTTTTGGCACACAAGGTGTCCTTACCACGTTACTCCATTTACACTGTATGCATTTTCTTTTTCCGGATCCAAGTTATAAATGTCACAATCCATGTATAAATATAACAAAACTGTGACCCCACCATATTTGGCAATTTTCTATTCTGGATGAACATTTGACGTTGATGTATGTATACAATGGACTATCCAGAGCTAAAAATAGCATTTTAAAAATGTTTGTCCAGGTATGTGTAACCTTTTCAAGCAAGAACCGTAGAAACGATTTTATGAAACATACCTTGAGTCATAGTTAGAAAATAGGCCTTACAGCAGTGTTGCCAACTTGGGGCTTTGTCGCTATTTCCAACGACGTAGTACTGTGTTAGCGGCAAATTTACTCGTTTGATGCCTAATGATAAGTATAACATTTTGAGTCTAATGCGGTGAAATTTTGACTGCTTTATCTGTAACTTCTTTAAGGTATTTGTGACCATATATTTCTATTATCGCAAAAAGTCGAATATAATTCTTGATTGTGCCCTTATATACTATGCCAGTTACATGTGAAATTTAAACTCCAACTCCATTTATGACTTGGTAAGTCGTTGCATCCATCCCATGTGACTCCTGCAACTCATTTGGAACATCCGATATCTTCGTTATTGATGTTAGTCGAGTTATTCTGTCAAACGTCTATAGGTATGTACAAGGTATACTAGATTCAAAATAGCGACAAATGCTGCTTACTTATTGCAGCATTGGCTTTATGTCATCTTATAACTCTGCCCAAAGAGACTGTTCTAATGGGGCGCAAAGTAAGAACGTCTGAACATTTAACTAGATTTCTTGACAAAATATCCATGACAAACATTTCTAACAAATTCCGTTATTTGCACGTTTTTATAGGATGTATACTTAGGAAAGTATAATACACTTTTGCTACTTTATTCCATGTACTTTGGTCACCTTAGTTCTTATCGCACTGCATATCTGAGGAAGAAAGAACGATCTAAAAAAACTTTTGAACGTGATGGAGGGGGAGAAGTATAGAAGGAAAAGGGAGGTAAATGGAAAAATCTGATGTGATGTGCCCACATGACTTTGTCTACTCTTGTACTAACCATTCTTACTATGTTATTCCTCTATCTTCGTGTTAGTTGAGATAAACATATTCAGAAATTATTTTACTGCTTATTTCCTTGTATGTGCAAGGGAATTATGGGAATACAGTAGGCTTTGAGCGATAGTCAAGCTTTCAAATTCCGATCTCTTTGAACGATTAACATACAAAAAACTGAATGACGTTCCATTTCACAGAAGTATAAGTTCTCCAAAACTAACACAAATAACCAGGACTATCTCCGAAATGGTTCACTCTTGTATAGTAAGATAGTAAGATTTGGTCTATTTCTTACGGTTTACCAGTTATGCAAAAGTCATCCAGAGTAAATAGGACTTCATGGGCCATAGCCAGAAAATTCAAGATATATTTTTCATTTGTCATAAAATTATCTCAAACATATGGCATTTTAATCAAAATCGTAAGAAAACTCAAAATCAAATTTTTTGAGAAGCTTTTCATGTAAACGGTAGTTTAGAGTAGAGCAATTTTCTTCAAAATCTTCGTGTCACACCCTTGAAGGACATTAAACCTTAACACCAACTTTGGTTTTTAACCGACTTTTTGTTTTTGAGTTATGCTGTCCACAGACACAGACACAGACAGACACACACACACACACACACACACACACACACACACACACACACACACACACACACACACACACACACACACAACCTTTTTCTAAAAATGCTTGTTTTGGGGATTCAGGGGGCCTCAAACATATATTTCCGGTGAAATCTCGACATCGAATTTTTGGGTGAAATACAATAGTTCCTCTACTATCCGTAGTAGAGAAAGTAAAAATGGGAGATCTCCGCATTTACAATAAAGCCAGCAGAGCTGCAGGTTCAATAAGTAGAGCAGAAGTCCAATTATCCGGATTAATTTGCTCTAGCTAGGATTATTCTTCACGTCCCTAGAGTCGAAGTATGATTGAAAGTGTGCATCTCTCTCTCTCTCTCTCTCTCTCTCTCTCTCTCTCTCTCTCTCTCTCTCTCTCTCTCTCTCTCTCTCTCTCTCTGTGTGTGAACTTAATGAAACAATCTAAAGTAATGGTTACCCAGTGAACATCATTGCTGAAGAGTGATGGTCCAAAGTAAAAAAAATGGCCGATATGATCTTACATACACCCCCAGTTGTAGGTATATGTAGCTGAATGATAAGAGGGTGCACTACGATGTAGGCTACTTCTCAATTTGAAGTCACACATTTTTGTTATGAAAAATCAGTAGTAATCACTGCAAATCTAAGTATTAAGCAAATTATTAGAAGCGTTTTATCAGAGGAACATATGGATGAACAATATTCTTTCAAAGGTACACTTACTTTTTAATCTAGAAGATTTTTTTAATCTACACAACTTTTCCTTTTTCTCACAGTTGTATAAAAATAGAAACATAACGTGTGTTTCTCAATCTGGCATTCGATTCCAGTAAAAATTGAGGTGCTTGAAAAGAAACAGTATAAATTTGAGTTCAACTAATACTCTGCTCCATTTATTACTGGATTTACCTAGAATGCATATTAGTTTAACTCAAAATTAATTTTGTGCTTATTACATCATAGTCCATGCCAAAACAAAGAATCTGATACTCCTTTGCCTCAAACCTGTGGTTGGTTAGTATTACAGTGTTACAAATCATGTATCGCAAAGCAGTTTTTTCTTAAGAAACAAATATTGACAGACAAGCACATTAGAGTAACCGCACGGCAAGCGGAAGATCTGTGGTTCAAATCCCGGTTGTGATATTGAATTTTTCAGTTCCGATTCTATTTCTCAGGCACATATTTCTGTAACTTCAGTAACATTTGGCTTCTTATTGATTATCTAGATTTCACATTAAATACGGAAATATTGAACTGATATATTACAATTACGCAGGAGTTTCAAGGACTTCATTATATACTCTTGAGCAACGTGTATCTTAAGTGCGCGAGTGTGGCCTCAGAATGTAACATAGAAGCGTTTTAGGAAAAATTCAAGTCTAGTTTTTGAAAATCAAGGCGAATTCCAGGTTTTTAAGGTGATTTCCAAGGTGGGTGCTAGATACAATGAATATAGCGCACAACTTTACTATTCATGTTTGCTGGAAGGTTTAGTCTTTTAATACTGTGACGCCGGCCGCGACACACATCAAAGGAAGGTCAGAGTCAAGCTGCTCCACGCCACATGGCAGGCAACACGTGCACCATACGCTCAAGGTCAGGCTGCCTCGCGACACTGAACACAAGACAATGAGCGCGGCACGACAAAGGGTTTTTGAGATTATTCGCGACGTGTCCGGCGTATTTGTGGAGGTTCCAGAAAAGGTGAAGTTCCAGAAAAATCTGGCACGTCATCGCCGGTATAAAAGCCTGCGGAGTCTTCGAGTTTTTATTTAGTGGGAGCAGAGTGAGACAGCTGCATCTGTACAGTCGTCAGAGAACCGTCGCCTCGAAAGGAAAATAGTGCAACAGTTTAACGAATGCTGAGTGATCGTATCGTCAGGGTTAGTTTTTGTGAGAAAGAGGGTACTGAAAGACAGAAATTTGAGTGTTAAGGTTACGAGAAGACAACAGCTGTGAATTGTAATATCACGCAAGAATGTAGACTCTGTTAACCTCAGGAAAAGAGAACTGTGTTGTGCATTCAATTACAAGAAAATGAAGTGACGGGAAAAGTAATTGGGCTGATTTTGTTGTTTTTGCCACACTGGTCAGAGGTGGGATGCGTTGAATTGTAATTTTGTCACAATACATTCGCTGCGAAATGATTAAGAACGATACGTATATGTACAGCACTTACAATTATGTACCGTAGCAAAACCAACTCGCTTTAACAAAGCAATTTTAGTCATATTTTCCCCCTCTAAGCGATCCGGATAGTTGCGAGTTCTATTGTATATAATCCTGAAGTACCTAATCCTTTAGCTCAACATTTTCAGTCTTCCCTAAGGGTGATTATTTCTCTACCTTAAAGGTGGTCCGACATGTTTGTTTCTGAACTCAGCTGAAACTCCTGAGACGCTGCTTAGCAGAGAAAGGAACAAATAAATCTTAAATCAAAAGTGTCACATGGTTTCTCATCAAAAATGTTAGCGATTCAGTCACACAGTACACTTCAGGGACCCTCCAGTGTTTATCAACACCACTAGGTCCATTTTGTGTCGCGAGGTCACTAAAACAATATGGCGTTCTCCCAATGGTCCTTCCCCCCTCTCTTGTTCACGTATTCCTCCTGTGTTACGCAGATAAAAATGGTGAGCTGCATTTTAGCTTCATGACACTGGTGCCAGTGTTCTCTCACTGTGCAACGGTGATAAAACGCCACGGAACGCAAATGAACCGGAAGTGCTTCGACAAGTGAATTAGTACTTGGCACAAGAAATTGTCTTCATGAGACTTACCTGAAGATGCACAACAAGCACCCTTAACGTGTGTTTCACAAGCACATGCAAGGTGAAATACAAATTCTGCGCCACCTGCAGACTTCCAACACAGAAGTGCTCCGATGAATTTACATCTGGCAGCGTTTCAATCGCACAAGCGGCAAATATTCGCTTCGCGGCCAAGCAAATCCCCGCACATGACGCGCGTTATGAGATCAAAATAAAATGTCTCGGAGAAAGGAACATTAAAACTGAGGAACAAAACAGATGTAGCCCCTGGCACAGTCGTTCATGATGTCACCAAGTGCTAACCAATGGCGCGACATTGACTGGGTGTTGTCCGCAATCAGCGATCCGAATCTTCCTCACTCACGCCTCCGCACAGCAAATGGGACGAAACTCAAATGCATGTCTTCGAACACAGAGCTTCCTTCATTTCAAGCATGCAGGCAACTCTACTGTACCTTTAACACGTTTACAATTCTATTTAAATAAGTAAATATGAACCATGCGGTGACCTTTTCTTCTGCTAAATTAGCATTCTCAGTTTGAACCTAAAGTATTCTTTATTCTACTTTCTCTACCATATATAAAATAGGTAGGAAAGGTATTCCATCCCACCCAAAATTCGATACTAAGCATTCTATGAAATTAATCATTTTCAGTTCCTCTTAATCCAAAAGAAGCATTTTTAGAAAAAGGTTAGCGGGCGCGCGAGCGAGCGCGTGTGTGTATGTGAACCGCCCATTGAATACCAACTTTGTACTTATGCTCAGCATCTTCCAACAATGTGACTCGTAGATTTTGATTTTTCGAAAATTTTGACGTTCAAGTGGTTCTAAAGATTTGGATTAAAATCCGCATGTTTAAGATATTTTAATGACAAATGAAATGTACACCTTAAATTTTCTGTGAATGGCCTTAAGTACTCTTGATTCTGAGTGACTTCTGTATAACTGGTAGCTAAAGCGTAAGGGTTAGACAAAACCTTACTATAAAAATTGTTGAAATACAGCGTTTATGTAAAACACATTTACAAGATATTATGTGTCTCAATTTTTCAATATTTTACTTCTCCCAAATGTTACGTCGGTTATTTATTTTTTTCTCTTGGCCATGCAAAGAGAACGGCACTTCAAAGCCATCACATAGCGGCGATCTCTGAAAAGATGTCACTATCGCTTAAAAGTTAAGCCTTAAAGCCTACTATAATGCCATATTTCCTTGCTATTTATAAGAAAATTAGCAGTAACATAATTAGGGCAACTGTTTATCCCGATTAATATCATGCAGATAGAGGAATAAGCATATGTAAGAACAGTTTGTACAAGAATAAGCAGAGAAAGTCACATGAATGCAACACACCTGATTCTTTTGTTTTTCCCCAAACATCTATGGATTTCTTAACGTTGTCTTTATCAATTTAATTATTGAACAATGTCCATTTTCAAACTTCCAGACTACTTATGGAGGTAGAGGAAGTATTCTACGAAAAAAATATCGATATCAAGATCTCGCAGAAAATGTGTTAAACATGCATATATAAGTACATTGTTATAATATACATATACACAAACCTATATGAGGCGCTTTTATAAAAAGATCCATAGACACTTCTGAGTGCGCATTTGCCCTGAGAGAAGCCAACGGCCTATTTAAACCTAGAGTCAAACACAATTAAGAATTCCAAGCGAAAATCTTCAAGAAAAAAAGTTTCCTCTGTCTAACTATATTCACACTGAACATTTTTCATTGTCTTGTTTTCTGAAAGGTTTTGATAAAAATAGCATAAGCATACCTGAAATTTTCCTAGTAGCTTCTTTCTCTTTGGATTTTATACAGCCCAGAAATCAAAGACAAAAGTTCATTTATTGCAGGAACAATGTAGAGTTCATTAAAACATCGTTTTCTGTCAAATAAGTTTCCCACCCTGCCTTCCTCTAACCATCAGACGTTTCCGAAATATTCGCTGTTGTAAGTTTAAATTTTTCCAGATAGATGATTAGTTTGTATGCTATCAACGAGCTTTTGAAAACGACGACCCCCCCCCCCCCTCCCGTCTCCAACGTGTGCTGAGAACAAACAGGCGACTGTTGTTCCGCATGCAACTACGTATATATTGTGGAGACTGATGGAGGGAGCAGACATTTTCATTGTTTTCGATGCACTTTCCAAAATGATCTCAGATGGTAGATAGCGAAGTATCATACTACGAGTAAATGTGGAAACATATCAGCTGCGGCCTATGAACCTTAGAAAATGAACTGAAGGCCTGAGGCACGCCCTGTGGAAATGAAAGTGATTTCGTTACCTCTTTATGACCTCTGTGATACCCCAAAATCAATGAAATACCAGGGTAATTCGTAAAGTAAGATCCGAACCGCCGTAGTTCAACGAATTTCACGTGAACATTGAAACATGCATGAACATGCAACTCTCGACATGCCTTGAGAGTAAAACGCCATTGGCATTAGAGGTGTTGCAGTGTGCTGTTCACAGCGTCGGTTCAAAATGTTTAAAACAATCAATGGAACCGCCGACTGTGAAATACGGTCTGTGATTTGAACAAGGACATTCATCGACAGATCAGTGAATTGTATGGAACCCAAAGCGATAAGTGACAACAAAGTACGTAAGTGGGTGAAGTCTTTCAAGGCCGGACGGGACAATGTCCATAATGGTCTGCGATCAGACCGATTAATGATCACAGAAGATTTCGTGGATGAAAAGATCCCTGAAGATTGGCAATTGACAATTTCCATTTGTTATCCACTGGTTATATTCACAGGCGGCAGACTTCAATGACGTTTGCATACAAAAGCTTGTAGAACGTTATGACGAATATTTAAGCAAATATGGCAACTATGCAAAGAAACAGAGAAAGATGTAAGGAATCAAAGAAAACAACCGTTTTGCCATTATCTATGCTGGTTTGATGTGAATCAAACGTGGAACCTTACTTTATGAATTGCCCTCGTAAAACCAAATCAATGAGCAAGTTCAAAGGATGCTGTTATTGGAGTTCTCGAACTCGCAGGTGAAAAAGTGCGCGTTATGTAGAGTCATGCGTGTATTATCACTGTATCTGAGGAGTACGCCTCCACGCTCCCCTTTGTCTTTGAGAACAATGACCTCTCTCTCGGCTGCAGCAAATTAAGAATACTTTTACCTGCTCCTCCCCCCTTCTTTCATCCAACACGAGGATGAACTCTTGGTCTTCAAATGATGTGCGCGCATGTGCAAGGGTGTCTTGGCAAGCACTCCCACTAATGACCTTTTTTTAACTTACAGGCTTCCACCAATCTCTCTATTTTGCCGAATCAGACAAGACGCCCAAATAGCAAATATGCTCATCTGTGTTTATAGCTGCATTTGGAGGGAAGAATCCGAACTTACACTTCAACGATCACACAACAATGAATGACTGAAGAATCGGAGAAAAAAAAAAGTCTAACGCACTTAAAAAATCAGATGTGTACTCACATAACTTTCCCAATTGATAATTCTTACAAGAGATTCCTTTTTGTATTTCATATCCTTCAACCGGTTAAGTTATCGAATGATGAATGAAATGGATGAAATGATGCTCAAATAAGCCCTAAGTTACAGAACTTAAAGGTGGCTGTAATTCATTTTTTCGGATACGCGAAAATCCCAGAAATAAATGAGATCTTTTAATGTGGGGGAGACAGGTTACCCTAACACCACAGTGGTAGGCTCTTCTACTTCTGGTTAATATAAATAAACGCTCATTGCACAATTCGCTGTATATATAGGAAGTACAATAAACTAAAGCGATAGTCAAATCTTTTCAATGTCGCTCGCTAAGCTATGATGAATTTCCGTTCTTTGCATGGACAACAAAAAAAAAAAAAAGGCATTACGCCACCACATATGATTTCAAGTAATGCAAGCCAATAACAAAGAATATCTCACCAAATTAATAACATCATAAAAATTTATTTCAAATAAATATCTACAATTTGTTATATCTACAGTCTTTTGTGCAATAGAAGTTTCTGTCTCATTGTTTACCAGTTACGCAAAAGTTATTCAGAATGAAGAGGAATTCAGAGCTTATTCCCAGAAAATTCAACATACACATCTCATTTGTCATGAAAACGTCTTACGTCTTGATACTTTATCAAAATCGTTGAGACATTTTGAGAAAACAAAAGATTTCAAAAAACGTTGCGTGTAAATATTAGTTTAGGGTGAGGGGATTTTCTTGACAATTTTCATGTTGCACCCCTGGAAGATGCTGTACTTAAAATTCCAATTTTGTTAGTTAACCGACTTTTCGTTTTTAAAATACGCTGCTCACAGACACGTGGGCACATACACAGACTTCCTCTTTTCTCTACCACGTATAGTGAGTAGGGGAAGTATTGTATTACATCCAAAAATTCTATGCCTAGATTTCAGCGGAAATGTGTTTTGAGGCACCCTGTATTAAAAAAAAAACTATTCTAACATGAAGTAGATAGGGGAGTAAGAGTTTGTAAGAATAGTTAGTACAAGAGTAGAGAAACTCATGTGACTGCAACACATAGTTTTTTTAAATGAATTTTGGAGGAACCTATTTTCTTAATATTTTCTTCCTACAAGACGAATGATGGCGAAACTTGAGAAACAAAACTGCTGGTCATATTTTACTGATCGTTACAGTATTTTCTTTACATTGAACTACCAATTTTAGAAATGTTACATTTTGCGGGTTCATACCCACGGAGAAAAATCATAACATTCTTGGCTGCAAAAGATGTGCTTTCTTCTAATGTTTATTTCTAATTTAATCCTAGCGACAGTTTTAATTGGTCACAGCCGGGCCCTTGGCACTTAAGGAGGACTGACTGACTTCCGCAAGTGGCGAACTTCACATCGCCGTGCTTACCTTGGGGCTGTCGGCTTCCTGGCAGTGGCGCCGCAAGGCCACTAGCGAGGAAAAATACTGCACTCTTAATCAACGTCTCGTACAAAACACACACTTTTAACGAGACCATCAAAATGCCCAAACACCATTTATCTCTTATTTCCGACAGAAATACATGCAGATTAACGTCTTTTTATAAACCGTGCCTCATCTGCCCTTGCAAAGATCCACAGATCTGCTGAAAGCTGCCGACCAAATCCTACATATACCTACACGAGGAATCTACTCGATAGCAACTTCACATTCGGGAGGTCCCGGATCGACTTTCTACTCTCACTTGGTGATTTCCTGGCCGGTAGACGAATAGGGATGATTTCTAATCTACCACAACTTCCTTTTCAACATTTCCCTTTCATTCCGTTACCGTCTAAAGTTCCAACAGCCTATGCTAGATTTCATGGTGTGCGGCGGTGCCGGGCAGATGCTTGCTCAAAGGAAAGAGCTTCAATGTTCAATGCACATATTTATATGGAAGACATGAATTGTCCCGTATGACAGAGCTCTTCTATGGGCTTATTCTCGACCATGCCATAATGTAGCGTTTATATGCCACTGTAATGGACCTCCTTTATATCCACCTCCTCATAACGATACTGCTATGCACCAATCAAAGGTGCACCTGTTCATCACCAATCAAAAGATCCGCATGTAGCAATCTTCGCCGTCTGCGCACATTCGTACGCAGCTGAAAGTGAAACTATCGATGCCTTCTAACTTCACTGATCCACTTTTATACAATATTTAAGTTTATTAAGTTAGATATGAATTTTCAGTCCTACACTATCTTTTGATTACAGTTCACCAGTTATTTTCTTTTAAACTAACCAATCACGGTATTAAGCACTTAAGAGGGACAAACAAGCCGTGTGCAATGCACGTGCTTTCGTCACCTTCAGAGGCAGGTTTAAACTGAAAGATTATCCCATGTGTTTGTTGATAAGACTTTCCATAAATTCAGGATATATTAACTCCGATACGTAATACATTTACTTCATGCGGTTATAACAATGCACATAAGTTTGCGAATTCTCTCATGAATATGTTAAGATAAATGTTCACGATAAATAAGGAACTATTTTGTACCGCTACACAACCTATTCCACGACAGAGCGTGTGTGACGTCACTAGTCACGTGATATCGGGCTAAAGTTATACGGTACAGGTCTCACATCTGCATATGGACTTTGGACGGTGATAAAGACGTCGCATCTTTTTCACCCCTTTATCATTTCTTTACACCCATGTAGGTAATCCATATTTCAAACTAATGAAGATCACGAAGTAAATATGAAAACTCAAGCGCCAGCGCATCATATTTTGATATGGACAACCTCTAACTGAACGGATGTCCACAAGGCTGGTGAATTGAGAGTGGAAAAAACCTCGTTGGCAGCATCAAGCTCCTACAACCTTGTGCATTCCTAGCAATTGGTTTGTTACTGTTTATAGAGGCACGTCATCTCTGCTGACCAGATGCTGGCGACCCGACCCATTAAGCGATTAGGTGCAACTTTGTTGCCAGCACTGTTGTGTTATATTTTTACCAGCTAGGGCAGTGCTCCTCTGTACGGAGCCCGTGTTTTATTTTGGCAACACGACGCACATTTTCCGCTTCACACGTTTGCATAATCTACATTCCTGTACGGAACGTAATTACGTGAACTCGGAAAAAATCTCTTGCGTCTTATTTAATGGGATTGGCAAGAATATTCCTCACCTCTATCAAAGCTCGTTTCTTTTGGCATACGAGATGAAAACATCGTGAATCACGATTGATCAGGTGACAACTGCTGGCAAACTATCTTCCAGTGCTAAAATGTTTCTTGGATAGTCAAATCAAATCTTAGGAGCTGTAGTTCTACACTCTTTCCCAAATAAGAAACACACTTGGGTTAAACAAAGGCGAGAGGCAGGTCCAAGCTCCGACACTGGTCACACACACAAACTCCCAGGTCAGCTTGATGACAAGCCCTCCAGCAGCTGTTTGTCAATCACAAATGAGGCGATAGATATTTTACTTCATGTATCGTGGGAGCAGCAGCTTTTCATCTTGTATGTCATCGGCAACAACAAGAAAGTTACTTGAGTTTTAAAATAACACAACATATCACATTTAAGGCAGCAAAGCTAACCATGAGCCAGCTGTGTTTATACTTCATGGAAAAATAACGCCTCTATTGTATTACTATTCCTTGTCACACAACTGCTACAAAATATTCTAAGTTATTTATGTAACCAGTGTATACTCTGACGAATTGTGACGCGAGTATATCTTCAGGGCGCGAGCCAAAGCGAACCTTACGAGTGTCACAATGAAAAGATTATATGTACACCTCTTACATACGTTTTATACAATTTTAGCATTAAAATATGTAAAAATAATTAAATTTGCAAAATGAAAAATTATTATTTATCAGAGATCACAAATTTATGACATAATTAGGTTAAGCAGATGACAGTTCATTTGTTTCAACATTTATAGAGGAAAATGGACTGTAATGATAAAACTATTGAAAACATGGACTGATTCCACTTGACATTTTGAACGAAGCCAAGACTGCTGAGAGTTTATTAATTCCAGAAAAATCAAAATGTGTTTACCAAAATGAGGACATTCTTGTGTTTGAATGTTGCGGCACTATTTCAAGTTTTTTTACACGCACATTGCAGAAAATCATGTTGTGGCTGCGATGTCATTGCTACCCTGTTGCCATGGTAATTACATCATTCAGTTTCTGTTACTGGTGCCAGAAATAGGGTAGTTGGCACCATTTATGCCCTCATACGTCGTTTTAATCCTAGGATAGCAGAAAAGCGAATTTTTCTATTGCTTCTCGTGAACCGTTATGAACATTTGTAGTGATGGTTTTGTTACATAAAATAAATATTTTGTTTGTTAACGACGCTGTCAGTTGCCAGAATCATATCAGCACCGCTCTAAGAAGAAATTTGGTTCCACAGTTTTTCCATTCCAGTAAATCTACTGACATGGAGTTGCCGCACTTGCACACACAAACCCATCGGTCTGGGCCGGATTTGAACCCGCGACCTTGGGATCACTATGCAGTACCCAATCCGGAACACCACATGGTTTCATTACGCAATTCGTTGTACGTACAAAAGGGATACGGGAGGCTAAAGTAAAATGTAACTTACGAGTAATACAAAATTAATTCAGATAGGAGAGACTTCACATGCTATTTGGAGAATATTCAGGGTATCCATTTATTGTACTACAAATCGCTTACATAATTATGTTTTCTAATTTAAGAAAATAAAACATAACGAAAATGTTTGCTTGTAAATAGTAGCTTGTGGTACTGAGATTTTCTTGAAAATGTTAATAAAACTCCTTGATTCCCCGAACGCACTTCCCGGGCTTGCACACGACGCCCAATTACTGGATTCAATCCCTATAATAAATACCTTTCTCACAAATTCATATTTTAATTAATAACCAGAACAGTTTCTTTGTCATTAGTTTATTTCCCCTTTTATTATTGTTTCACTTTAACCCCTACGACCATTTCGGGGACTTTCACTTGAGAAATAATTGAACCGTAGATTTTCATTGCGTTGGTTTTATCAGCATTTTACTATTAAAGCACACTTACATTCACTCCCACTCACATTTAAAGACTATGGGAACCGGGAATAATTCTGGGCAAAGCCAGGAATCGAACCCGGTACTTGGTTGAGAAACCACCCCCTGACCATTCCAAAACAAAGGCGCTGATCTTTTTTAAACAAGTGTTTTATTTCTGTAACCCACTTGAAGTTCTGCGCTCGTATCCCTTTCTCTTCAGTAGCAAGCCATAGAGGCCTCGACCTCAAGACTTCCGGTGAGGTTTTTTTGTGAGTAGGCTGCCCGGGTTCGAAGCCAGGGTAGGAGTCTTACACTCGCATGCGTGCATGCGGTTAGGGCGTAAGTAGCCTTTTTCCCTACCATAATGTTGGTCAACTGTAGGGTTTTTACCCTCTTTAATTTTTTTTTTATTTATACACTTGCAAAATTACAATCTGTTCAATAGTTGCACAATAAGTAACAATGATATCATATTACTTTTACAAACTATGGCCCATTGGCCATAAATTTGCTTATAATTTGGGTGCAAATCTGTACTGCAATTCCAAGACCGGGTTTCTCTGTAGTCGGCTTGTTGTACTGCTGCTGTTGTCAAGTAGATTTATTGCCAGTGTATTGGGATGACTGTAGAGACGCTTTCGGTAGGACAGGCTGTATGCTGCGATTTCCTGTTTGATTGTTGGGAGTTTAAAATAATTGTAGATGTACTTATTACCGATATACCAGGGGATCTTACCAATGGTTCGCAGAGTTTTGGTTTGAAAACGTTCTAGTATTTCGATGTTTGAGTTGCTTGCTGTACCCCATAGTTGAATTCCATATGTCCAAATTGGTTTCAGTATAGTTTTGTAGATGATTAGTTATAATCTGATTGTTAAGAGTAACAGGTGGACATGAGCGTTTACGCAGTGTAAATGTTACGTGGTGACTTTTAGATTCATTAACTTTAACTCTCCACTTCTTAAGCCAAATTTCTAAGTCAGAAAGATGGTCTTGTACAATTTGGGAAGCAGTAGTAGGATCTTCATGAGCTGACAGAATGGCTGTATCATCTGCAAAAGTTGCTATAGTTGTTTTCTTTTGTTGGTAGGTCAGCAGTATACAATATGTATAGAATTGGTCCTAGTACACTACCTTGTGGTATGCCTGACTTAATAGGATGAAGTTCTGTAAGGTTATCTTGGAATTTTACTTGAAAATATCTGTTTTCTATGTAAGATTTTAATAACACATAAAAAGGATGTGGCAAAGATTTCTTCAGCTTAAACTTTAGTCCAGTATGCCAAACTTTATCAAATGCCTGACTAACCTTCTTTAATGCGTATTAGTATTAAACAGACTCACTCCCACATTCATAGTTCCGGCTGTTGCGGAAGTAAGGGAATAATCAATGGCAATGAACAATTCTCCACACTAGCGGGGGATCAAACTCGATACCACTAGGCGCACAGGCAAGATGGTCCTAAAACAAGTTGCCTGATGTAGCCGCCATCGCTATCTCTATTGTAATTTTCTATTTGCTGCCCACATTGTGTGTGTATTTCTATTTGTCATTTTATCTGTTTGTGTGATGCAATATAATCGTCTGAATTGGCTTACGTAAGCCCGAGGAAGTATTCCATTCGGTTATTCGATAATGGATGGGATTTCACTAACAAGCTCTTATGGGCAGGCATAGAATAAACCCACCTCCACAGAAAGTTTCAACAAATACTAAATGTTTTATTCGTGCCCAACACGTTTTAGCGATGCAAACCAAGGATTTGCCCCAAAAATTTGGAAATAATTTTTTTCTCCAAAAAGGCTCTTACTGATTTTGAAGGGTTTTCATCACAGATAAAACGTGCATCTCCAATTTTCTGTGAAACAGGGAGCGAAGTCCATTTAGTTTACGTGCATTTTACTTCACCTTCTTAAGAAAGACTGCCATCTACCCAACAATTTTATAAACAGATTGCACTGCAAGTGCATATTTTCAGCTCCCTGCTTCACCCCCCAAAAAGGCTTTTTACACTTTATGTATAAGTCTGCGAAAAGCTTAATTCCAAAACCAAAAGTTGGTTTAATAACGAACTTATGCTTTTGATTAAATTCCGATATGTTTGAGATGCAGATGAGTGTTTTGCAATTGTGCAAATACCTTGCGAAGTTCGCTTCCTTCTGGATACTTTGTGCAACTGGTTAACCATACAAACAGAAATTTGCCACACGACAAGCGTAGATCTGCTTAAAACACACAATTTACGTTAAACAATTCCGATACTTGTGTTTCTATGGGTTGAACTTTTCAATACTTTATATTTTCTCTACTATGTAATAAGCAGGTGAGTATTGTGTTCCATCCAAAAATTCTATATCGAGATTTCATCACAAATAGGTTTTGAGACTCCCTAAATTCTGAAGAAAATGTTTCCAACATTTTGAGTTATCAAACATTTTCGAAAAATGTTCCATGGAAACAGTAGCCTGGATGGGACGGGGGAAGGTCGTCACTCTTAATCACGCTATAGAAGGATGGGACCTCGATACTCGGCGGTGTAGAAATATCTGAGATAAATTTTCCATGTTTTTAAAATTTTAAATTATTGGAAGTCGTTACGTTCAACTTTATGGTAGATACGGAATGAAAAGAGTCGAGATTTCCATAGACTCGTGTGTCCAAATGAAAACATGCAAAACGATGGGGGAAGGTACGTAAATAACATATGCAGCGTTAACTGAGTTCTGAATGAAATTGATTTAGCTGACGCACTAAATCACGTTCCTGTTCTAGCCTGCCTTGGTGACTCATTCTCGGCCATTACATTTGCGTACTCCGGCGACCAAAATACGGAACCCTGCAGAATAAGCTAACTCAGCGTACGGAAATAGTACTTGTTCTTTCCTTCCATCTATTAGTTTGTTTCGCAAGTGAAACTGTACTTTAATGTATACCGTACAACTAATTTCCATAAATATTTGTTTTAACAGTGATATTGAATAAGCACGAGTGAAGTGTGGAACTATTTTGAAGTAGACAGTACTAATAAAAACAGAGCAGTGTGTAAGATATTCAGAACAACTTTTTCGTGCGGTGGTGACAACAAAATTAAAGAAACATGTTACATTCACACACCGAGTCAAGTCTACAGAACCTCTATTCAAAAACACAATTCACCAGTTTCCCATCTCTGTCAGAACATGATGCCCGACATCTGAATATGATGAGGAAACATGGTTTATATAGAAAACTACTACAGCATAGTTCAGTGAACAAGCTATCGCCTTTATGGCATTTATAAAGCGTATGGAGGATCGAGTATCAGTGCTTAAAAGTCAGTAAGAGTCTCCAATATCCAGAAATAATGGTGTCGTCCCATCACTAACGCCATGAAATGCCAAAGCAAATATCTATGCGACACTTTTGTTTTTATTTATCCACTGGTGGGTAAAGAAAGCTGTATCCATGGTTTATTTAGTCCAATATCAGTGGGTTATTTATTGTATCAACAACACACGGGGGAAGGTTGTTTCATTTGACAGCTGTCACAGCTGCATCTTTGCAACATAGGTTGTGCGGTCAAGGACCAAGCAATGTATGTTACTGGTTATGCAATTACTTACGTTCCTTCTGGGACCCATTATCTCATACCCACTATCTTTATCTGAATCTACAATTCATACAGGATTTTCGCCGCAAGGCGATATCGGCCTTCAATTGGTAAAGTGAGAGTGAAAGCTCATGGATGTTTTACTTCCAGTGCCATGTGCACACAACAAACATTTATCTGACCATACTTTCTAGCGTTTATCAATTCTTCACTATGTCAACGTATAGTTCACCCTAAAAAGCAACGACTAACATTATTATACTGCAAAACACTGTTTCCAAAATGGTATTCCGCGATGGTCAAGTGATCTTGGCTTAATTACAATTGAAACTCATTTAGCTTTAAGCAGTGGCGGCTCGTGACTTGTCGCAGTGGGTGTGCAGTATATTACATCCTCTCCACCTTTACTCCCTTTCTTTCTCTGACACACACCACGCAATTCTAATCCTAAATTCATATGGGCAATTGAGCTCTTATGTTTTGCTATAAATGACCAATATCACAAGAACTATTATTTGTCCAGATGCCGTTTACTCACTCGCAAACAAGAAGCACGGAAAACAGCTTCTCATATAAAAATAAACCCGAAAGATTATCTCCTCCAGTTTCGCCATGTTATTCATTTCCACATTTTCATAGATTCAAATTTCCCGCTATGTGCAGACACAACTGCATGCAACTTGCTGCCAGAAAACATAACAAACAGCAATAAACACTGTAACAAAATAACTATTCCAAACTGAAGTATTGACCTTAGTAAATTACGACATGAAGAGCAATTAAAGGCATTTATAATCGCTTAATAAGACTAAATGTAATTGTGTTTATAACATTAATATAACTGTCATTTTAATATAGAAGATGGTTACATTATATTTAGAACTGTCACGTTGGCTGCCTATAGTAGGTTCTGCTAAACAACCGGAGGGAAATGCTCGTAGCAAGGAAAACGGAGGGACTTGTGCGAGAACGTAGTGCGCTTGCGCGGTAAGAATCGCATGTGTTGGCCTTGTCGATTATGATTATGCTGCCTTGACTCGCCGTACTCTTAAATGCAAGCTTTGCACCGCTCCCCGCGTACCCCTCGCCAAAAAGCTACCTTCGCCAGCCGCAAAATCGGGATTATGCTTCTCAGCTTGGTGACTGAATGCGCTGACGTTTGGTAAAGAGGGCGCGGGAAAATTAAACGAGCAAATTCATATAGAAGAAAGTTAGACATTCGACTTTCTCATATGCATATCTATAAAGGCAGATACACATTCACACGCGGAAAAAATTAGTGGGTGTGCAGTTGCGAGTATGCGATCACCCGGGAACCACCACTGGCTTTAGGTATCTTACAGTTCCTAGAGAAAAAAATCTCATTTGTTGCACTCACATGACTTTCTCTACTCTTGTACTAACCATTCGTACAAACTCTTATTCCTGTATCTTCTTCGTGTTAGTTGAGATAAACATTTGCAGAAATTATCTTATTGCTTATCTCCTAGTAGGCACAAGGGGAATATGGGGACAGAGTAGGCTTTGAGCGATAGTCAAATCTTTTAAACCTTTCAAATTCTATTTTCTTTGCACGGCTAACATATACAAAATGAATAACGAAAGTTTTCCAAAACTTACACAAATAACAAATATCTTCGAAGTGGTTCACTCTACAAAATAATTATTTGGACATAAATTGCGTGTTTTAGCAAGATCTACATTTTTTACAGTAAATTTTGGTCTATCTCTTACGGCTTACCGCAGAAGTTATCCAGAGTAAACAGGACTACGTGCCAGAAAATACAAAACAGTCATAAAAATAATCAAAATCGTTTGCCATTTTCGAGGAAATCAAAATTTTCGAACAATTTCCATATAAAGGATAGTTTACGGTGGAGCAATTTTCTTCAAAATCTTCGTGTCGCCTCCTTGAAAGATGTTGAACTTAAACGCCAACTTCGGTTTTTAACCGACTTTTTGTTTTTGACTTATGCTGTCTATAGACTCTCTCTCTCTCTCTCTCTCTCTCTCTCTCTCTCTCTCTCTCTCACACACACACACACATGCGCGCGCGGACCTTTTTCTGAAAATGAGAATGACAGTAGCAAATTACATACACTTTTAAGTTTTCAAAAAGGAACGATGTTCAATTTTCCCGGATCACTGTAACGCTAAAGAGACCTAATATTACGGACAAGAATTAGGAAATCTGAAAAATAGTCAAATATTACAAAAAAAAAAATACGAAACTTTCAGAAAAAATATGACTATAATATGAAAAATGACAAGAAAATGACAAACGGTAAAAAGGCCAGAACATGACCTAATACGACCCATGAGAATTCCATAATTTTAATCACCATTGATAGAATCATCCTTCGCTTATATTTTCCATAGGAGAAAACCACAAACAAAAACAGCTATGAAATGTTATAAACATTCGGGCCCTGATTATAAGGAAGCTGCACACAGTAAAGGAGAGCCTTATAGTATTAGGCCCAGTAGAAGAATATACGATGGAATGATCACGTCCGCACAGATCAACGAACAAAAGAAGAAGCAGTCCAGGAACCTCGACCTTTGATTTGTTTATCCGCCAATATTATCTGAGCGCTACGTCGCTGTTTCATTGTTTTCACAACGTTTTCCTTAGGTTCCGCTTCCGCCATGTCTTCATTCACATTTCCCGAAACCAAAAGCTGATCTATGCGCAATTGAACCGCGGTTATTTATGTAGTGTCAGTCTCGGCGAGGGAATAAAGATTGTATAAATCATATATCTAGTGTTGATACAAGACAACATTCAAAATACATTTTCAGATAAACTGGCTAGAAACTTCAGAACTACACATTTTCAGAGTAATAACACCTTAAAGAACAATAAGGAATTCAATATTATATAAAATTCATGTTAGTTTAATTTAATTAAAACTGGTTATGAAACGTTTCATTCGGTAAATAGTGTTAGCAAATGCCACTCATGGATACCGTCAGTTAGTATAATTGCAATGATCTGATTAATCCACAACTATCGAACTCATTCGTGGTGATTATCGATGTTTCAAGTCGAGGGCATGTTGGAGCGTGAATAAAGGGCCGGTCACACCGTGCCTCATTCCTTTACGCCACATTAGTGTCTCTAAAACATCGCACTAGCCAATTCCATGAAGTTAAAAATATCAGCAAGTTCAACAGCACCATCTCAAATTGAGACAGCAAGGGAACGTGCCTTACATTATGCTTAACTGCATTTCCTTGACACAAGCGAACTTCAGCTAGTGGATGTAGGTGAAATTCCTACCATACTAAGTACATCATTTCCCCGGCTCGTCAAACAACAATTCCTTCCCTGCCAGGGAAGTATTTTTTTTTTCTTTTTTACTGAAAGTATTTACTATTACTCTTCTTTGAGAATACAAGAAGACATGGGACACTTTCGATACAGACTGTACATGGTACGAGTGCGTGCTGTGAGTAAGCAAAAGTATCACATCGCAAGTAAGCTAAACAGTAAACATTTTAAGATTCCATAGTTGGGTTGGCATTTATGGTTACACTTCTGCGCCAGCAATGCAATGACAACTGCAGCTTGCAATATTCAGTTCAGTTTCTTGCAACTCGCTGTTCTATTGTTCGTCAACATGGATAGATTTGTTACAAGAGAGCCAAAAGTTACAGAAAGTAATGACAGTGATGTATTCCACTTCGAATCTCAGGCTTCAACTTCAAGTAATGTTAAATCACAGCTTCTCAGGTAAAAGCTGCAACATTGAAAGTGACGAGTTGGCGAAAATTGTGAGAGAGAGTGCATTACACTAATCGTCAGATGTGTAGGCAAAGCTAGATTTGAAAAATGGAAAAATAAATTGCTCCTGCCTTTCATCGAAGTTTTGGGAAAGTCATATGTCGGTAATGCTCAGAAATACAAGATCACGGTGTTCTTAAAGAAAGAAAAATGCATATTGCTGTCTCTGTTATGTTTTATGTATATAACACACCAATGCTACTACCACTATTGCTACAAATACAGGTCCCCTCTCTCAGTAAGCCTGATTCGAACACTGGCCCATACTCTGCATTATATCAACTGGAGGGATCAGTTGGTGTGATGACAACTGAATTTTGTAGTATGGTTCAGCCGCTTGGGAGCTTAACATTAAAAACACATGCTGAATTATGCTAAAATCGCACTAATATGTAATAAGCACAACTGCCCTACCTACATGTCGATATTTTTATAGCTACTCTACCATTTATGTATACGATAGCTTGACTTTTCTTTATTCTTACCGACATTCTTGGTGATAACCAGAGCGTATAGGAGACTGAGGTAGCCAATTGTTTAAAACGCACCCAATACAATAATACTAACTATCCTTAATATTACACACATTTTGCATGCACTGATGAGTAACAAAAATCACTTCACTTACTGTTTGAAACTGAAAATTCTAAAAAGTCGAGGAACTACAACACATATTCGAGACGTGGTAACGGTATTTATTTTATCGAGATCTAGATTGTTCCTGTGGTAAGCAGTCGGTATGATAAGGGTTCCCAGTTGAATTTCTTCAAATGCTACTCGAGTGCCAGTATCTCAAACATGTAATATTTAATCAAAATCATCGTGTCCATTAAAATACCAAATGTTTAAAGCATTTTCATGACACATGAAATTTATATTTTGAATTTTCTGGGTATAGCCCCTGAAGTCCTCCTCACTCTGGATAACTTTGGAAAACTGGTTAACCGAAAGAGATAGAATCTTATTTCACAAAAGATGCAGACCTCATTAAGACATACAATTTGTCAAATTACTTTTATATATAGGTTTAAGAGCACTCACCTACTTGGTTATCAGCGCCCTTAAACAGTTCATGGCAAAAGCCAGAACTAAATCGAAGTTACATACATGTCAAAAAAGCATACAAAATAGATATTTAAAATTCCATATCCTCAAGTTCATGTTTGCCTTCCCTAAGAACTTCAAAACTCTTTCGACCGCTTGTTTGTCGTCCGCCAAGACCTCTGCAAGTCTGGCAGGCAGCTGTAGTGTTTCGAAGGTGCACTATAGGGAGAAATACTCTAGCAACACGTAACGGACCGATAAAAGGTTGTTGCACAACGGACAAAGAGAAGCAGGGTTCCTTTTAAAAAGGTAACCACACGAAAAATTGCAGTGGCCAATTCGCAACCGAGCCCAAATGATTTGTGAGAAATAATTTTTGTGGAGAAAACTATATTCGTTGCTCCTTCTTATTAACTTAAATTTTCTAATGCTTATATTTTTCTCAATTACGAAGTTATTCACTTTTTCGTGTCCTAATCATGCAAAAAGAACGGAAGTTCAAAGCCATCATATGACGACCAGCTCTTAAAAGTTAGACTATTAATTAAGCCTATTGTATTCTTCTATTCTTAACGCACCTATATGGAAATATGTAACAAAACCATTTCTATAAAGGTCTATGGCGATTAAATGTAGTACATACAAGAACAAGCGTTTCTAAGAATATGTTGTACAACAATGAGTCAAGTCAAGTGAGCTTTTTTTCGGTTCTAAAACACAAAATCTCTAAGCTTTCACAGCCTATGTTGATACTGGTTAAATTCCGGGGCTTGTTCTTCCAAGAGGTTTCGACTACGTCTGCGGCAGACATCTTCAGTGGCAGCGTGGTCGAAGTGGTCTCACGGAAGACCCCACGACGACACGCTTACTACATCGTTCTCAGTCAAGTACCGAATAAGAGAGCGTCAACAGAAGATAATGAAGTACCTACCTCAGCAACACGCAGTCAACACAAGACCTTCAGTAAATCACCCAGACCTGAAGCTATGAACACATCAGCTGTTTCTGTATTTGTGAATATGTATAGCTATAGCTATAGCGCACGCAGACCTGCCTCCGTATCGACTGCTGTTAAATTTATTGGCAGCGTATTGTGGTAGCCATTATTTATTCCATGCACATAATATTTTGATATCTGAACGTGTCTTCCGCGCAACCCACACCTAGAGGATGTTCAACTTTCTTGTTAACAGCCCACACGGCTACACACCCACCTGCATATGGAGGTCATATTGCAAACTACTAGCATAATGTAAACAAGTTTGTCTGCCGTCATGTCTAAAAACGGGTTATGCACTTCCTAGCAACGCTCACACGGGCTCTAGGAAATAACACGGCATTGCCTGGAACTCCTTTCAATTTGTTCTTTTACATCAGCCGGCCTGCCTGCCTGCGACAAAGGAAAATGCTGCAAATCGTTGCTAATTTATCGCTTTATATATTTATATTTTTAGTAAATAACCCTTTGTACGGGGAAGGGAAAATGAGTGTTGCACTCATATGCGTTCTCTACTCACTCTTATACAACAATTCTTTTAAAAAATCTGATGTGTTGCACTCGCATGACTCTACTCCTGTACTAACTATTCTTACAAACTTTTATCCCTCTATCTTCTTCATGTTAGTCCAGATAAACATTTGTAGAAATAATCTTATTACTGATTTTCTTGTACGTGCAAGGAGAATATGGAAATACAGAGGCTTCGAGCGATAGTTAAGTCTTTTAAAGCTGGTCGCTATATAAAGCCTTTGAAATTCCGTTCTCTTTACACGGCCAAGAAATAAAAAACTGAATAACGACCTTCCATTTGAGAAAAGCATTGCAAAACTCCCACAAATAACAATGAATATCTCCGAAATGGTTGACTCCACAAAAATGCATTTAGACAAATTGTCTGTTTTAAGATCTACATTTTTTTGTATAGTGAGATTTGGTTTGTTATGGTTTACCAACTATGCAATAGTCATCAAAAGTAAACAGGACTACATAGGGTATAGCCAGAAAATTCAAAATATGTATTTCATTTGTCATATCGTGAACATACATTACATGTTAAAGTCACTAGTCATTTTTGAGAAAAATCAAAATCAAAAAGGGTAGTTTAGGGTGGAGGAATTTTCTTCAATACCTTCGTGTCGCATCCTTAACATATATGAAACTTAAATACCAACTTTGGTTTTTAACAGTTTTCGTTTTTGAGTTAAGTTGCTCACAGAAAGACACAGGGACCTTTTTCTAAAAATGTTTGTTTTATTTATTCAGGTGGCCTCAAAACATATATTTCTGGTGAAATCTCGACATTGAAATTTTGGGAGGCATACAATACTTCCTCTACCTGTTATACGTAGTAGAGAAAGTAAAAATGCGTATTCTTCTTTCTACTTCATGTCAATAGAGATACACATTTGTAGACATGATTTAATTACATAAATGTGCTTATAAGTTCCTTGTAAGTACAATAGTAATGGGAGAATACGGAAGGCTTAAGCTCTTATGGGAGGGGTTTCAGGTCCATTCTCTTTGCATGGCCAGAAGGGAAAACAAAAACGAATAACGACTTCCCATTTGATAAAAGCATACGTATCGGAAAATTCAAACCAGCAAGGAATATCTCGGAAATATCTAACTCTACAAATCTGACATAAATTGCTGGTTTAACGAGATCTATGTTTTGTGTAGTAACATTTTGTCCATCTCTTATGGTTTAGCAGTTATACAAAAATCATTCAGAATGAAGAGGATATCAGAGACTATTCCCAGAAAATTCAAGATATATATTTCATTTGCCACAAAAAGATCTTAAACATGTGATTTAACAAAAATTTACAACTAAAGATAATTTTTCTTTCAAGTATTTTTAAATTCAATTACTGATTCAAATTATAATTTGAATGAAGAAATTATTGTTAGCCAACATGTAAGAAATTAATATTAGTGGAGCAATTTTTTGAAATGTTAAAATAAAGCAAACCTTGTCTACTATTATTTCTACACGTGATACAAGCTTCAGAGCGATCTAGCTGGAGAGTTTCCAGTACATAGTTGATGAGGTCTTCTAGTGTGTCACACCTACGTGTGTTCCTTCATTGCTTGCGAAATTTGAACCTTCTTATTCTCCTATGAAACAATTGTTTCACTCGGCGACTTGCCAAATTCTAAGAATTCCTTTTTACTATCCTAATTTTCAGGATTGACCTACGTGCGTAGTTTCGATGTACCGACTTTTCAAAATAACCGACTTCCAGTGCTAATTACCTTAGTTACACTGACTTACAACTAATTGGCTTTTCTTTCACTCTTAACTAGTAGGTCATGACTTCTTCTGAAAAAGTAGAAACTGTCGCTTCTTACATTATGCATCGATTTTAACATAGGAAATTATGTCTATTTATCTACCTATACTTTTTAACCAACTAAACCCGCGGCACAAAAGCCCTTTCTGGACCAAGGCCTACCGCCCGGCCGCTGCGTTCCCTACCTCTGCCCACCATAGATCTCATGAGTGGGGTGAAGTACTGCAGGTGGGACGTGGTCAGCGTCCCGGTTCCTCCCGGCTGGTTATGTGGTCCTCGCAACCAGGGGCTGCTACTTTTCAATCAACAGTTGACTCCTAAGGGATCTCACGAGGTTGAGTGCACCCCGGACCCGCCGGGAGAAAATCCCCACGCCGCTACCGGGAATCGAATCCGGGTCTCCCGCTTGGTAAGCAGTAGCGGTACCACCGCGCTAAGGACGCGACCTCTATCATGTCTATGTTAACATTATTCATCTTTCCAGTCAATCATAGTTCAGAGTTCAATTCTTGAAACTGCCTCGGATGTTTATTTAAATGTTACAGGTCGATCCAGCTACGCAGAATGTTTCCAAACTGCGAGAGTTTTGTGACTCAGTCCGGTCCACAGTAAAACCGTCAGCATCTGGTAAACATAAACAAGGCACTAAAATATCTTTTTGGAATCCTGTGGCACTTCCGCTGTAGCGCCAAACAGCCCGAATTTGTGTCGACCAGAAATCCACGCTGCAGTTAACATTTGATAGCTGCCACTTGGTACGCTTCCCACTATAAAACATGGGTTTTACAGCGCAACGTGAATGAAAATGAGCTTCGTGAATGTTGTGTAAACATGTTTGGGAAACAGAATGGCAATTTTCGAAATTCTGGTGGTCTCAAGTTGCCTTCTAAAGAGAAACTGCCTCTGACCGGTGTTTAAAAATCGACTTTTCCAAATTAACCTTAAATGCAGCATCTTATCTACAACGTTTTAGTTACTACTGAAGGCAGTCATCTGAATTAAACTAACATTTTCTATTCAGTATACATACACCGACTCTTCTCCACAAACTTGCTTAAAATTGCAATTTAAATATCTAAGTCTTAGATTGTTGTTTGTGAAGAATGGTATATTATGCAACGAGAACATAATGGCAGCATTTAAGTTTCACAATATTCATACGAGTGCCATTATACCCAAGTTTCATGCGACTATTTATACTCGGCCATGTGCCTCAGCTTTATTTTATTTATCAAATATTCTAATATTGCATGTTATTGTCACTAGTGTCTGACATTTTAACTATTTGTTACTCGATTCGACTGAATACACCAGAATCGATAGTAGCGCCTTTAAATTTTGTTATGTTGGTCTTGACACACTGATGCAGTGTATGTATGTTATAACTTTTAAAAGAGTAGACTTTCAAAAACGAGCAGACAAATTCAGTTTATTAGAATGCTATTTGCAATATTAACACCAATAGGATTATTAAATAAACAATAGCTTTATTCCGTATACGCTTCTAGGTGCGTGGGAATGTGCGCAGATGCCGAAGTATTGATCGATACAGGAGGATCTCTTGTTGACGGCTAGCAGTGTCATGATGAGCAGGTGCACCTTTGGTTTATTAGCAGTGTCGTCATGAACTGGTGCACCTTTGATTGGTGGATTAAAACTGTCGTTATGAATTGGTGCACCTTTGATTGGTGCATATCAGTATCGTTATAAAGAGGTGGATATAATGAAGTCAATTACAGTGGCGTACATAATCGCAAGTTCAAACATAACAGTTATAATATATTTCAAATGTATTTAACACAGGTGCCCATTTGCGCAATATATAAACCAGTTATATTTCTCGCAAAATGAGGGCCAAATGTTTAGGCCGTAATAAAATTATTTTCTTTACTGTTTACCTATGAAAGGTAGAGGCATTGCACTCCGCCTAACATCAGATAGGTACAAGGATCTCACCGAAAACAAAACTGAAGTGGGGACTAGGACACGCAGCCCTCAAAACAATATACCAAGGATATATGGATCGTCTGCTTGGGAGAAGCAAAAGCTTACAGAACTCTATCGTCCAGTATTCGATAACAGGTCGTACAGGTTCTCCTGTACGGTGTGTTTATTTGCACAGCACCTAGCCGCAAATGCGACTTTATCTGTGCAGCAATGGTGTTCTAATGTTTTCAAGCTTCCCCCCCCCCCTTTTTTTTTTAATTGTTCCATTTATATCCCGCCTTTAACTGCAGAGGTCATATCGGCGGCCTTGACTATTGGTTTTACTCGTTTACAGTGGGGGGTTTTTATACATTGGATTCACACACACATTCACACTTCCAGACTCAGGGAAGGATGAGGAATAATCTTGGCTGGAGAAAAAATTTTCAAGCCTTTGTGTCTTTGGGCAATGGTGTCTTCCTGTATACCTAATTTTGAATACAGGAAGGGGGCAGGAATAGGTGTTGGGGTAAGTATAGTGGAATTACCATTATCCAAGGGCGTCCTTGGGTAGGCGGTAACTTTTCCTTTACCAGTAACCGAGATCAGGTCGTACAGGTTCTCCTGTACGGTATGTCGTGTTTGCACAGCACCTAGCCGCTAGTGCGACTTTATCTTTCCTTCTACGAGGTGCTCTGTGGTAACTCTATCGTATGGTGCATCTTGTATCATAGTCGGGGCGAGCCAATAGACATTACAGTAGAAGAGAAGGTAAACATAATGCAACACACGAACTGCTACAGGAGCCTTTGGAGTACGACGCACCAGTTGGTAAAATGCAAATGGATACATCCTGCAGAAATAATAGAACTATTTTATAGAGACGGTAGCAAAATGAACGGACAAGTAGGAGGAGCTGCAGTTATATAGACGAACTGTCCAACAACAAACATGTAAGCTAGTTACAGATGTTCCAGTAATCAAGCAGAGCAGATGAGAATCCTACATGCTGTCAGGAAGTGAAATAAGGGACACAATCATGGAAAGGACAGCAGTTGTACTCATCGACAACAAAATTACAATATGCAGGTATCGAAGAAAAACAACAAACACGGATTCATAATTGAAAACACTGGCCAAAATCTTAAAATTCCCTCTAGTCAGCACTGGCAGATTCATTTTAAAGTAACATGTTGGTACATTCAGAAACGAAATACCTGATAAACCAGCCAAACAAACAATAGCACATGGTCATATACCAAAAATCTACAAAAAGATATCCAAATGCAAAGTAATAGAAGAAAGGTATTGAAAAATGGCGAAGTATGGCCAGACAACAAAAGGGGCGACCACCAAGAGTCTTGTCATCAGAGACATTTCGTACCTGTCGCCATTTTATCGAGGTCATGAATAAAAGAATAACGATTCAGATCAAATTCTGCACACTGCCAATATGTTAACTGGCCAACACATTGTGATAAATTGAAGCATGACGATTTGTTCTGTAAACCGACCGCCATGAAAAATGAATGTATAAAGAGATAATGAAATGTAAAAGCCAATCAAACCAAGTCGAAGTATCGAATATGTGTCAATGCAAAGGGCAATAGCCATGTGACTGAACTTGAAACTATAATCGTTCCACCGTTAGATCCGCACTTGATGTAAACACAAGCCATCAACAACGAACTCGCAATACGCCGAAACCAACGCACACCATAAAATATAGTACCTTAAATATCGGCGATTATCTGTGAGTTTTCAAGATGTACGATAACCCTGGTAAAGACTACTTAAATGTAACGCGGTATTTCTAAAATTCCTGAATAAATATCGTTCTGTTGTAACATAAATACGAGGTATGAGTCCACGTGGTGTTTGTTTTGTGTTAGTAGCAGGTGATAACATCAGGTTATCGCGGAGGGATACAAGGTGCGGATCTAAGGCTGGATGGAGTATACAGATGGTAACTTTACAGTGGCATACAAATGTTAATCACATTAGTGCGATGAAGTACAACTTTTAATTCGTGTTAAAAGTTTTAGTTTGAGTTACATCTATCTAAAAAGTTTATATAGTAGCGATTTCTTCGATATTTGCAAAATTGAAATTCTCCGCATAAGATTTTGTCATTAGCTCTACTGTTTTCTTACGTATACAAATACATTATTTCTGTGGACATCGATAGACCAAAAACTAGGCGCTCTGGCAGCATCTGAAAGAGATGCACGAGTACCTTATGCACCAAATTAACTTATGTAATTAAACTATGATTTTGTTACGAGTGTAATTAAAAATACTTTACCGTTATGCACTGGTAGAAGTGGGACTGTCGCACTTACCTGTAACAAAGAAAAACAATTTCACACTCTGTTCTGGTATTCTCATTTCAAGGAACGTTGGCAAGATAAACATCTTACACAAACATAAGATACCGTGTGATAAACACAAAGGCACACTTTATTTGCATTCTTTGTTTTATTTCGCACTGGGAGATTCAAGTTTCAAAACATGTCTCCTCATTGTGTTACGCTATTTTCTGATTTTATTTTAACCCGAATTAAAAATACGCATTTTTACACATTTTTATCTGCACACGGCATAACTAAAACAACTCGAACCATTAATCAGGATATTTCGGAAATAGCTTATGCTGCAAGAAATTATTTGGAATAAATTGTATGTCTACATTTTTTATGCAGTACATTTCCTCTATCGCCTACCATGTATCACTTAAACAAGATTATACAAAATTCCATATGAACAAACAGGTCACAGGCGATTTCCAGAAAATTAAAGGTAAACATTATATATGACTATATTCAATAGGTATATTGTGTTTTAATCAAAATCGATAGCCATTTATAAGAAAACCTAACCTTTTGAAAAATTTCCCATGCCAAAATAAATATAAACCAGCTTTCATATTTAAGCGAGCTTTTGTTATCAATTTAGCTCTTCATATTATTATTATTATATTATTATTATATTATTATATTATTATATTATTATATTATTATTATTATTATTATTATTATTATTATTATTATTATTATTATTATTAGAGGATCAAAGCATGTGTTGACCAATTTTTGTGTGTAATACATTCCTCCTCTGTTTACTTATAGATAAGCAGTACAAATAGCAGTAAGTTGGAACCTGTATTTTAGTTCAGCACCTTTCGAAGATGCAAAACAATTGCCAAAACAATTCCCCCGCCACTAACTACAGTTTACATGGGAATTTGTTTTTGAAAATTGTATCTCTAAAATGCATGTAACGATTTTGATTTTTCATAATATATTTATTTATCCAGATGTTGAAGTTTCTTGTGGGGTAACCTGAAAGACAAAGTTTACGAGACAAATCCTCAGACATTCGAAGAACTAAAACAAAATATTAGAAATGAAGTCGGTAACATTACAGTGGTCCAACTTAATCAGAATGTGTTCTCCTGATATAATGCTTGTTTAGCCTCGAGAGAGTGGACGACATTTCCAGCTTCTTCTGCAAGGTAAGAGTGTCATACTTGCTTTACGCGTGGAGTTTATGTAGGAGCAAAGCAAGCTGTGACATACCCAATCACGCACAGGCAAAATGTCGTGCGCCCGTTAGGTTTTAAATGAGGAACCCTGTATTAATAGCTATTTGTTACCTTTGTGTGTTTAAGCCTTTTTTGCAAATTTATAATGCCTTCGGCATGCAAGTTTAAACTAAAAGGGAGGTATAAGATTTGGGAGAAAATATATTTTCGAAATAATTGCGCTGTCGTATTGTATGCCAAACTAAAGCTCTATTCAAAGCTTTAAAATGACATCAAGTGTAAGCCCGCGACTTCATTAGCTTGTTTAGTCTTCAGAAAATGCAACACGGCAAGAAATGAAATAAAAAGCCTTAGAACATACGCAACGTGCAAACGAACACAAACCAAATGTATACAGATACGACATGGATTTGCGTTAGTAAGGTTACACAATTCCCCGTCTCACTTCTTGATACTTTCAGAGACAGCACTATGACTAGTTCTAGGTAAAAGAAACTTCATGTCTGTTTGACAAGGTCTCCTTGTCATTTCTAGCTTCAACCTGTTTTGTGATTACCAATAAAAAGCCATTAAAATAAGCTAACCAACAACAAATTACAATAAAGAGCCAGTTTTGAAGTCTATAAACCAAATCTCATGTTGGGACACGCCTATAATTTACTAGCAATGCATAAATTTCAAGAGATCAAATTGACAATGTGGGAGGGGATAGCAGTGTCAACTAGTTACTACGTCATTGACACTCGTATAATTTCAACTAAAGCGAGACAAGATACGCAAAGCCGGTTATGGAGATAATTATGGCACTATCGCAGTAGAATGCAACTTAAACGCGAGTGTTAACCATTACAACTTCAACAAGAGAATTGAAATTATTTTCACGAGCAGATTTTATCTCTGTAAATTCATACTATAAGGTTCAGAAATGAGGGGAGGGGGGGGGGGGGAGAGCTAGCTTACCTCAGTCGGTAGAGCACCTGCCTGCTGTGCATGGGGTCCCGAGTTCGATTTCCGGTTGCGAGGATAGGATTATTCCCTATCCTCCCTAAAGTCTGGGAGTATGAATGGGAGTGTTAATGCGTGTGAATTTAATATAATCAATTAAAAAAGGCAGAAAACCAAAGTAATAGAAGTTCAAAACCACCGCTAAGGGAGTGAACATCATTACACCATTGCTAGTTTCAAGAGGTTAAAACGCCGATATGACCTTCGACGTTTAAGAAGATCATAAAGATCTTCAAGAAAGAAGATATAGGAATAAGAGTTTGTAAGAATGATTAGTACAAGAGTAGAGAAAGTCATGTGAGTGCAACACATCAGATTTTTTTCGTTTAGCGTCGCCCAAGAGAAATTGGAAACCGACCGAACATGTGGTCGGTAGGTCGACTTGAAGCTTCTGTCGCCAGCTCTCTCTCTCTCTCTACTGCCTCCTTCCTTCGTTCTGCGCTCCTTAAAGGTCAGTGCCAGTGTCGTGATGAGTGCTATGCAATGTGCAGGAAACAACCCAAACGACTATATAGCTTTACCTTGCCTTTTCCTGCTTTCACGTGCCGAGGCGTTTAACATTAGTCCATCGGCCAAACTGGCTGTCTTTTGCTTTCTCTACCGCGTACTTGCAGTTAAGTAGAGGAAGTGTTGCATTCCATCCAAAAATTTGTGGCGAGATTTCACCGCAAATAAGTGTTCTGAGACTCTCTAAATAACACAAAATTAGGAAAAGGTCTGATTGTCTGAACATCACAAAAACGTCTTCTAAGGATGTGACCTGAAGATTTTCAAGGAAGTCCCGCCCATCCCAAACTACCCTTTTTTTTATGGAAACTTTTTTTATTTTTTCAAAAACTGGCTCCTAACTAGTTTGATTGAAACATAATATTCATACGACACTTTAATGATAAGTGAAATGTATATCTTTAATTTTCTAGAAATAGAAAAGAAACCGATGTGTTGCACTCGCATGACTTTCTCTACTCCTGTACTATTCTTACAAACTCTTATTCCTCTATCTATTCCATGTTAATCGATATAAACATTTGCAGAAATTATCTAGTTGCTAATTTCCTTGCAGGTGCAATGGAATGCGGGAATACAGTAGGCTTTGAGCGATAGTCAAATATTTTAAAGCTGGTCGCTACGTGTAAGGCTTTGAAATTACTTTCTCTTTATACGCCCTGAGGTAAAAAAGTGTATAAAGACCTTTCATTTGAGAAAAGTTCAAGTATTGCAAAATTCACGCAAATAATAACGAATATCTCTAAAATGGTTCACTCAAAAAAGGAGCACTTGGACATAAATTGTGTGTTATAACGAGATCTACATTTTTGTGTAGTATGATTTGGTCTATCTCTTAGGGTTTATTAGTTATGCAAAAGTGATAAGGAGTAACAAAGGATATTGCAGAAAATTTAAAATATACATTTCATTTGCCATAAAACATCTTAAACATATGGTATTTTAATCAAAATGGCTAGAGCCATTTCGAAAAATTTTCCACGTAAAGGGCAGTTTAGGGTGGAAGAATTTTCTTCAAAATTAGTGTCGCATGCTTGAAAGATAAACTTAAATACCAAATTTGGTTTTTAAGCGACTTTTCGTTTTTGAGTTATGCTATTCTCACACACACACACACACACACACACACACACACACACACACACACACACACACACACACACACACACCTTTTTCTAAAAATGTTTTTTTTTTTTTTTTAATTCAAGGGATCTCAAAACATTTCCGGTGAAATCTCGACATCGAATTTTTGGGTAGAAGACAGTACTTTCCCTGCTTAATATAGTAGAGAAAGTAAAAATTCTGTAAACGTGTTTGGATTTAAAATTTTTTCGCCCATTCTGCAAAAAGTACTTCTGCAGCTTATAACAGACATTAGAAGGAGCTAAGTCATGCGGTATGTTGTTGAATCGTTTTGCCATGGATCGTGACGACTGTATATGTAAGGAAGTGGCCATCAGATTAGCGCTTTGAACTTCACAACAGACACGCGAGCAAGCGCTAAAATAAGCACATCACCTTTGCACGCCCACCACAGCCTTGGCTTCGGGCTCAAGAATGAAATCAAAGCTAATTTTAAACAATTATTGTGATTGGTTTAGCAACTCCGCCTCTGCCCACTGCATTTCCTGCACTCACCACACCTGCTGTCTCTTGCTAAACAGGTGAAGTGTCCTTAACAGGGCCAGGATTTTCATTTGTCATCTTTCAATTATGTAGTGCAACATGGACGTTTCCCCACTAGTGCAGAAACTCAGATCATGACACCTAGACTATAAAAATGGCAATTGTTATGTCTAATTCTTGTTTTTGGGTCATTTGAACGATTTAACTTTCATTATTTGTTCCCTTTACAGTAGTTTTGCCTCCAATGTCTCTAGGCATTTCCTTTTTTCTGTCATTTCGTGTATTTCTTGCATTAAGGAGTTTTTTTCTCCTCTACTTATGTTGAATGTTATCGGAACACCGTGTGGTACTAAAACATAATTGATGTAGTCGGAACAAGTGCAGTTGCATTAGAAAAAAATTGGCGGTGATAATAGCGTATCGGAATGAGATGAACTGTAACGCGGTAACAAAAACATGTTCTATGTTCCATCGACCTGATTGGCAGGGCAAGATTTTAGCCTGTCTGGTACTGAAGAGGAACTTAATTCAGCGAGTATCCCGTCATACAGTGGTTAAGCCCTAAAAGGGCAGGTACACGAATGACACACCTCGGGCTGTTCTCAGCCTGCCATCTGGTAGTCTAGTCTACTCCCATCGCATCTAAAGACATAGAAAGGAGTTTTTCAAAATATAAGAGCATACTGGCGGACTGTCGACATTTGTTTTCGTTCGACAATCTGTGGATGACCTCTGCAATGCAGATTGAGAGGTCTGTAAATATTGTAATACGTAAATCAATACATGTTTCCATCCGACAATGTATTCAGTTACCTAAGTCTTTTTCCCCTTCCAGATGTTCCCGTATCTTGTAAGAACTGTTCCACGCATACTGTAGGTATAAATCAAAGGACTGAAGAGTGAGTGAGTGGTGTTAAGGGCCCGTCGACAGCTAGGTCATTTGGGCCCTAGGACTCAAGATGTCTTCATCTCTGATTTATCTTATTCTTGTTACAGCTTTAAATATAGACCGGTGATACTTGAACTCAATTGTATGTAATTCCAAGCTTGTAATTGGGCCATATATATATATATATATATATATATATATATATATATATATATATATATATATATACACAGAACAAACACAAACCTAATAAATAAACCAGTATTTTCATGCAAAATTTGGGTCAGTTTTCGGTATTTTTGCAGTCATTTTATAGGCCATTTTAAAGTATTTTTGAGTTTTGGAAGGAAACATCTTCAAATTAATGGGAGAATCCTGGTTGCATAATGAAGTACTTCGGGAATGCAGGGGATGGGGGGGGGGGGGGGCGGTGAGATTAACAAGTAGAGAAACTTACTCAGTGGAAGGTAATGAAAGGAAGATAGATCGGATAGATGAGTGACTAGTGTGAAGTCGGACAAAACAGAATACTTAGTAAAAAAAAAAAAAAAAAAAGTAACATATTCCATAAACTCCACAATGATATTAATTATTTAATGATTAATTTTTCTAATATGTCTACTTCAAATTGGTAATTAATGACGAAATAGTTCCACAATAAGCAAAACCATGTTATAGTAATTCTTTTCTGAATTTATGTCAAACATTCCGTTTTGTCAGACTGTTTTGTGTTCTATTCCCATTGTATCTACAAGGAAATATGTGAAAACCATTTCTACAAATATTTCTACAAATACATGGAAGAATGGGGTTAATTTGTTGAAGAATAGGCAGCAAAAGTCGGATACTTTTGGGGTTATTACTGAATTTTCCATGGCAGACTCGTGGAAGTATGCATTCATTTCTTTGTACCGCAGTATGTGTATTTTACATCGACAAGGATGAGAAGTAAAAATGCGATTAACTGATTAGATAAAGAACACTGCTTACTGCTGCACAATTCCGTTATTTTTATACATAATCATCACTCACATTCAAGTATTTGCTGTGCTTGTAGATTATTAATTTTCATTCCTTGACTGCAAAAAAGTAAAGGCATTTTGTTGTTTAACGACTGTGTTCAATTGTCAAGATCAGATCAGTGTCGCCGGTGTACCGGAATTTCGTCCCGCAGGAGTTCCTTTACGTGTCAGTTTATCTACTGACATGGAGCCGTTTTTAAGCACATTTAAAAACCATCGGTCTGGGCCGGATTTCAAGCCGCGACTTTGGGATCAGTAGGCCAGCGTGTAACCAACTGGACCACCCAGACCGACACCCTGACTGCAGATATTAAATGTCCCCATAAAAGTTTTCACAATTTCGCGAAAAGTTGGAATCCCAAACTGTTACTCTCGAAGATGATCTGGGGAATCGTGCCAAGTTCAACTGATTTACCACATACGAACCTAACGAGGGACATGACATGTATGTTTCATATACACAATATTCCTACAAAAGTCTACTTTTCGATATATTTAAAGTTAATCCAGATAAACATTTACAGAAATAGTTCGCTTACACATTTCATTGAGATGATACACTAGTAGGGAGAAGCTATACTCAGATCTTTAAAAGGCGACTCGCTTTGAACTTCCCCACTCTGCAAGAAAATAGTTCGAAAATAATTGATATCTACCCCAAAAATCTGATATGTTACGATCACGTGGCTTTGCCTACGCACTCAAATACGAACTATTACAGATACATTTTCAATTCACATTTATACCTACATCGGTTGTAGGATGCATTATGTGATGGCTTCTAACTTCCATTCCCTTTGGCATGACCAACAGAAATAAACCAATACTCAATGTAAGAATTTGATAATTCAGACCACTAACAGGGAAAGTCTTGGAAATAGTCAAATGTACAAACAAAAACGTTATTGGACATAAACGGTATGTTAATAACATTAACAGTTTGTTTTGAAGTAAGAGTTTATTTCTTACGGTTTATACACACACGCACCGACGCACGCGCGCGCGCACGCACACACACACATACACACACACACACACACACACACACACAGAGACGTTTTCTAAAAATGCTTTTCTTTGTATTCAGGGGGCCTCAAAACATGTATTTCCAGTGATATCTCGACATCGAATTTTTGGGTTGAATACAATACTTCCTCTACTTACTATACGCAGCAGAGAAAGTAAAAAGGAAGCATTTTTACTTTCTCTACTGGTAAGTAGGGGAAGTATTGTATTCCACCCAAAAATTCGATGTCGAGGTTTCACCGGAAATACATGTTTTGAGGTCCCCTGAATAAAAAAAGCCTTTTTAGAAAAAGGTCCGTGTGTGTATCTGTGTGTCAGTCTGTCAGTCTGTGTGTTAGTCTGTCAGTCTGTGGACAGCATAACTCAAAAACGAAAAGTCGGTTAAAAACCAAAGTTGGTATTTAAGTTTAATGTCTTTCAAGGATGTGATACGAAGATTTTGAAGAAAATACTCCCACCCTAAACTACCCTTTACATGGAACATTTTTCGAAAATTTTGATTTTCTTGAAAATGGCTCGAACGATTTTGATTAAAATGTCAGGTGTTTGAGATATTTTGATGACAAATGAAATTCATATCTTGAATTTTCTGGCTATAGCCCCTGTAGTCGTATTTACTCTGGACGACTTTTGCATAACTGGTAAACCGTTAGAGATAGACCAAATAATACTAAACAAAAAATGTAGATCTTGCTAATATACACAATTTATGTCTTAATAAATTTTCTTGTAGGGTGAACCATTTCGGAGATATTCCTTGTTATGTGTGTGAGTTTCGGAAAACTTAGAACTTTCGTGAAATGGATCATCGTTCATTTTTTTTTATATGTTACGTGTGCAAAGAGAACGGAATCTCAAAGCTTTAAAAGATTTGACTGTCGCACAAAGCCTACTGTATTCCAATATTCCCCTTGCACCTACAAGGAAATAAGCAATAAGATAATTTGTACAAATGTTTATTTTAACTAACACGAAGAAGATATAGGAATAAGAGTTTGTAAGAATGGTTAGAAGTCATGTGAGTGCAACACATCAGATTTTTTGTCTATACGCCCCGAGTCTTCAATGCCCGATACCCCTGTTGCAGGGGTTCACCTCCTGAAGAACACTTGACAAGTGCTTCTGAATAATATTTTGTGAACATGCTGACCATTTTTGAGGCTTCAATCAATAAAATATATTAGAAATGTTTCTTATTTGAAGGCAACTGTCTTGTACGCACAGGTTTACTAACAGTTGTACCTGCAACAGCTTGCCCGCGTGACGACGCGACGTAACCACTGTAAATAGACTGCACTAACGGGACTCGTGTCTATACTGAGAGGTACGGGCACCTTCAAACAGAGTCGTCATTTTCTGTACGTATCTTAATGGAACCAAATTCTCAAGTCGCGCAGTTTTAATACCACAGATATGTGAAAAGAAGTTTAAAGTTTAGCGTGCCGGGCGATATTCGTTTAAATGGTCATTTTCACAGTCTTAACTCCGTATATACTATTACTGTGAGAAAAATTCAAGTTGGGGGTTATTCATGATTGTCTATCAAATTTTATTTGCAGAGAAACAAAACTACACCCGTTTCAAAACATTTAACGTGAATGTACCATTATATTCCCTATTTTCATTTTTTCAACATTTTCTCTGCCGTGTACCTAATCAGGTATGTTGTTGTTGTTGTTATTATTATTATTATTATTATTATTATTATTATTATTATTATTATTATTATTATTATTATTATTATCATCATCATCACTATCATTATGTTAATGTCATTTGCCAGGATATATTAGCGCTACCGGTGTGGAATTCTTTTACATGCCAGCAATCTACCGACATGGAGCTGTCGCTGTTGAACACAGAAACCCTTTGTTTTGGCCGAGTTTGCACCCACGACCTAAGGGTCAGTAGGCCAGCGTCTAAACAACTCAGCCATCCAGACCGACACCTTATAGGTAGAGCAAAGTTGAATATCACACAAAATTGAGATTCTAAAGGAAATGTATATTCTGAGGTCTACCCCCAACACAAAAGACCATCAAGGGCCATGGCTTGCCGCCCGGTTGCTGCGTCCCCCACCTCCGCCCACTACAGGCGTCATGAGTGGGGTGCAATACTGGAGGGTGGGACGTGGTCGGTCCTCCGAGCCCTCCCGGCCAATTTTGCGGCCTTCGCGACCTGGGGTCCCTACTTCATCAAGTAGCTCAATTGGGCCCTCCGGGACCTAACGAGACTGAGTGCGCCCCGTGCCAGACCTCCCAGCGGGGAAAAATTCCCACGCCGGTACCGAGGATCGAACCCGGATCCTCCGCGCTACGGAGGCGGCCAAATTCTGAGGTCTACTTAATAAAAATGAAAACTTATAGAAAAATGCCCGTATATAACTCATCAAAATTTGTGAAAATTGCAACTTGACGATTTCATTAGTGACGAGAAGTGCTGTTACAAAGGTACCACGTGCATTTATTTCCTAAGGTGAACCCAAAAGAAACAGAATTCCTTCTCCTATCATCACTCCAATAAGCAACCCGGAACCTTTTCACAGAATCCAACAGAGACGTTGAGGCTGAACCTTGGTAATGCCATCTGACGACTGGAGGCAGCAACCACTACACATGCAGCAGCGAGCCAGGACTTGAACCCGCACGCGGTAGAACACCAAAGCTATGGGGACCGACACAAACTGTCCAGGCATTGTAAACATCTTTCTTCTCTGATCAACCAATGTTGGTACCTTCAGTTCCAAAGCTAACTGCTTCTGACAACAATCTCAGAATCCCATTCCGAAGCCAATCGAGGCGCCATGATAGCTCTTGGCAATGGGTTACTTATTAACCAATAAAACTGCCCTCTCGACGCGTCTTACTTGTCCCAACCCTGCTGCTGCTGCTGCTGCTGCTGCTGCGGAAATATCAAATGAATGAGCATTGGGAAAGGAATGTGTTCCTGACCTATTTTTGTGTAATTTGTTCGGAATTTGGACGATTGGAACTATACCGAAAATATCTCAAGTTGGCATAGCCAAGCTTCGCGGTTTAACTAACATTTCATCCCAAGCTTTGCCAGAAGATTTCCTAACACACATTCTGACCTTCGCAGCTTATTAAGGCACTGTCACTTGGCAGAAGAAGGCCAGAGCCCTAAAGTAAACAAATGTAACAATAGCTTGTCACAAAACCTCAGTTTTTCAGCTCAATAAACAATGATTTTATGCTTCTCTACTTCACCCGAATGCACTTCAGCTATCCGAATGTTATATGTGTAACTTGCTCATTTGTCTCATCCTTTTTACACACATTTCTGCTTTAAGAACTACTACCTATTCCACATGCTTGACTATTGCCTAGGTGCTACCTATGACGGGAAACTGAACATTTTTGGAAAGCCATGTTTCTAAAAGCAAATAATTCTTTTTTCCCGGGCTGTGACTACTGAGCAGGGTTGCCAACTTTTAAAAGTAAAATTATCGTGCCGGCCACTCAAAATTATAGATTTGGATTCAAAATTATCGTACATCATAATTGCAGCATTATACACATTTATTGCTGAGATAAATTTTAACATCTTCTCGGTAACTTGCAGATTTTCGAACCCACCACATTCTTGCATAAGCTGAAACGACAGAATAAGTCCATTTACCGCATCTAGTGCCAATCTGTTTCTAATTTTAGCTCTTATTAAGCCCAGTTTAGAAAAAAGATGCGTTTCTGTGGGGTAACGAAATCAATGACAATGCAAACTCCGCTAGTTCTTTGAAATCGGTATTTTCACTTAGGTAACATATGTGTTTAACAGCACTTCAAAACCTGTCAGGTTCAGGCATGTTCTTTATTTCACATTTATATCACTTATTCCTAGTTTTCTCCATTGATCATCAATTTTCTGAATAGTGCCTTCTTCATTGAGATTACCAGATCTGGGCACACTGGCAATAAGAGGATAAAGCGTAGGAGGATTAGAAGGATATGGAATCGTTGTGGGGTGGAGGTGGCCATGGCGGGGGGTGGAGACAGGCCATGGGGGCAAAAATGATGTTATAATTAATTTATAATTATAAATTAAATTATAATTAATTTTATTTCGCTGGTGTGACAAACCAGTGAAAATGATATTCCGCCAGTATCAAAGTATCAACATTCAAATTATCGTACACCCCCATAATTATCGTACGGGTTGGCAACCCTGCTACTGAGTCACCCCAGGTCTCTGCTCTGGAGCCGGAAGATTACATTTAGGTGGCTGACCGTACCTTCGAATCCAATTAACGAAGTAGGTCGTTTAAGAATACGGCAAATAATCCTATTTAACATAGGATTGAGTTCGGGTGAGAGGTGCTGGCGAACCGTAAGTTAGGTGCCAACATCGTCAGCAGCTTGCGTAACATGTGTAAAGGGATTCACGCCAACTCATTCCACAAGATAGCATCAACTTTCATTCCAGGCAAAACAGCAACAAACAGAAGCTAAATTGGTTTTACAGAGGATGACCTAAGTCTGATAACTTTCCGTCTCTGCAGACAAGCGGTCTTTGCAAGTGGTGCACTGATGAGATGAATTATTCAAGCGAAAAATGTACAACACCCACTTTTATTGCTACCATGAAGGCAATGATACAGAATCAACTGGGAGTCCTTCATTATTTGACTCGTATTTTTAGACTATAAAGTGCCGCCATATTTATAGTCCAATTTAAAATTAGCCCGCATCAGTTTCACAGTATAGTGTCGGTCTTGGTACCTCAGACGCTGATCCTGAAGTCGCGGGTTCAAATCCGGCCCAGACCGATGGTTCTTAAGTAAGCTTAAAAGCGAGTCTCGTGTCAGTAGATTTATTGGCATTTAAAAGAACTCCTTCGGGACCAATTTCGGCACACCGGCGCGCTAATATGATCCTGACCACTGATGTTCCAATACTTTATTTATATATATTGTTTTTCAAATGAAAAATCGTTATTCGCTTGTTTTTCTTTCTTGGCAATGCAAAGAGAATGGAATTTCAAAGCCATTACATAGCGACAAGCTTTAAAACATTTGATTGTAACTTAAAGCCTCTGTATTCCCATACTTTTATACCTACAAGAAAATTAGCAATGATTTCTGCAAATGTTTATCTCGATTAACATGAAGTAGATAGAGGAATAAGCGTTTGTAACAATAGTTTGTGCACGAGTAGAGAAAGTCATGCGAGTGCAACATATTTTTTCATTCAGGGAGTCTCAAAACATGCATTTCTGGTGAAATCTCGGTAGGTATTGCATTTTTAGGTGGAATACAATGCTGCTACGTATTCTAAGTACATATTAAGGTAAAGTGGACAGAAAAATCCCTTTGTATATGAATATTGTGTCGCGTTGACACGGAACCTATACAACGCTAAATGCCGAGCTTCCGTGCGGGAACCATTGCTAAGTTTAATGTACCGTGGGCTGACGGCACATTATGCTAGAATGCAGTAATTCTAACCAGTTTTTAAATCCTGGCTGTAAAGTTTGTGTGTAAAAGCAGCGATCGTTTTCTTGTAAATTCATCAGACGGGTGGTTCTATGCCATGCTTATATTCCGTCCCAGGGTTGCCAACTCGTACGATAATTATGGGAGCATACGATAATTTTAATGTTTGTACGATGGTTGTCAACCCGTACGATAATTATGGGGGTGTACGATAATTTGAATGTATGATAGTTCGATATCGGCGAAATATCATTTTCACTGGTTTGTCACTCCAGCGAAGTGAAACTAATTACAAATAATACCACTTTTGTCCTCATTGTCTGTCTCCACCCCATAGCTACTAAGCCTGCTATCCTTTATCCTCTTATTGCCAGTGTGCCCAGGTCTGATAATCTCAATGAAGGCACTGTTCAGAAAATTGACGATCAATGTAGAAAAGTGGTAGAAAACTCGGAATACGTGCTATTCCGTGTGAAATAAAGAACATGCCTGAACCTTGACAGTTTCTGGAGTGCTGTTAAACGTATGTCACCTTGGTGGAAATACTGATTTCAAAGAACTAGTGGCCTTTGCATTATCAGAGGTTTCCTTGCCCTACAGAAGCACTTCTTGTGAAAGTTTTTTTTATTTATTTTTTTTTTTCTAAAGTGGGTTTAATAAAAACCAAAGTTAGAAACAGATTGGCACTAGATACGGTAAATGAACTCATTTTGTCGTCCCAACTTATGAAAGAACGTGGTAGATCTTAAAATCTGCAAGTCACCGAGAAGATGTTAAGGTTTATCTCTACAACAAATTTGTGCAATGCTGCAACGGTTGAGGAAGCTGAACTTTCAGATGAATAGTGCGAGAAACATAAGTGCTAAAGTTGTAATGTTTGTTGAGGTCATCAATCTTGTAAGTGGATATAATAAAAATCATTACTCTTATATTTTCATAAGTATTATACTAATATTTTTATTGTTGTAGCGTTTGCTTTATGATGTACGATAATTTTGAATCCAAATCTATAATTTTGAGTGGCTGGTGCGATAATTTTGCTTTTAAATGTTGGCAACCCTGTTCCGTCCTAAACCCTAATCGCCTAGTCAACACGCCACGGATGTGTATGGACTGTACATGGTAAATCCCCAAATGATCCGACCCGAAGCTGCCGACCTATTTCCGCGACACAACCCTGACTTGGGATAAACGCCGGGAACAAACGACCTCGACCTCAGGTGTATATCCTCGCTCTTACCTTGTTTACATACATTCCCTCCACGTGTTATGTGTCTCAGCTCATTAGGAATACGCTTTCCATTTCTAAACGAGCCGCTTTCGAAAGTGTCTGCTTATCTCGCCCACCGCATTCTCGACATTTAACTTTGGATTGATCGCACCACTCAAATAAATAACAACCGAAGTTTGAAAAATGTGTAGATATGCAGTATTTTTAGATGGGATTATCTTCTTACTTCTACTAATTATCGTCCATTTAACTTGAACTCCCCATACACAAGGAGGGTTTAAGGGCCCGTCGACAGCTAGGTCATTAGTCCCCATACACAAATGACGTCTTGCATTCATACGACCTTCTCTACAAACTATTCTTTCAAAAGTTTATTACTGTATTCCTTGTTAAGAGATAAACTTTCAATTCACTTTCTATATATTTCGTAGCAGGGTTCAGTAACTAAACCGACAGTCAGATGTTGAAGGGCACTGTGACGTCATGAAGCTAACATGTGACAGTTATGATTACGCAATATGTACTGAGTGAATGGTAACCAAATTTGGGCTGGTTATACTTTAAATGTTTCTGTAAGTAGGATTATGATTTTTATTAATAAATTAAGGTTTTCAGGGTTGGGGTCATAATTAGTCAAATATGCTTCCGAGCAAAGAGGCCGTGGTCCACTGGACTTCTTCTTTCCATTCGCAGACGTTTCGCTTGCAGCTGCGGTAAGCATCATCAGTGGCGTTGTAAAACTCGTTCGTCTCTCTGTCGATACTGAATTGCCGGCAGAAAGAGCAGCGACAGAGAGACCAGAGAGTTTACAACGCCGCTGATGATGCTTGCCGCAGCTGAAAGCGAAACGTTTGGGAGTGGAAAGAAGCAGCCCAGTGGACCACGGCCTCTTTGCTCGGAAGCATATTTACTGATTATGATTTTGTTTCTGTGATCATTTCCCCCCTAAATCACGTAACAGATAATTTTGTGCTGCAAAGAAAATATTATTTCAGTATCTTTAACGTGTCGAACATAAAAAAGAAATTCAGTTTGTGTAAGACATTTTTCTCATAAATAGGTTTTTATTTTCACGCTTATTCAAAAACCTGACAAAGGTAGTTTAGCTTCAAGAGATAGTTCCCACAATTTAGTGTACGTATATTTACTACCTTTCTGAGAAAAGCGCATCTGAAGTATGAAAAAGACCAAATTACCGGAAGTTGAGGAAAAAAAAAAGAGAAAAAGGAATACAATGGGCGTAGTTTTCGGCTGCCATGTTTAAAAGGCAACTTAAATGTCTAGATTTTGAGGTATACTTTCCTATTTTTAACTGCAAAGAAAATGAAAAATTTAAGCATTTTGACCTCTCTCAGTGCCTTCAAAGAGCGTGTCACCCGCTATGTGATGCCTTTGGACTACAGGCAACTTAAATGTACACACGATAACAGCGCAACCAGATCAGTGCATTGTTAAATGTCTCATTGCAGTCGTAGGTACTAACGCTTTCAAATCTCCTTTTTGTGGTGCTTTAACGGCCGCCCGTACAGTTTGACAGGGTCTACAGTAATCGGCTGATTGACTCATTGCTCTGGAATGGAATTGTAAAAGGAATTCTCATTTTGAAATGTGCAAGTATGTACGAAAGTTTGAATATCAGTTTTGACTGAAATGTGAAATAGCAGTAATTTTATTTTTCTTAACAATGTATTACGAGCCCATGTATTTATTTTACATTTATTCGTGTCGTAATACTAAAGTTTCTGGAATATAAGTTGCAAAAGTTTGGAAATAAATCAGGTTTAGCAACTGTGTCCCGATTTAGGAAAACTACGCTAAACGTGTCAGATTTTGAATTTATGATCAATTATTTGCATCCCCCAGCGCTTGAGCACCGGACACAAGTTATGTACATTTGGCGGTAACCATCTTAAGGGACACTGGGAGTGAAATTTTGGTCAAAATTGTCAAAAAAATTTTTTTACCTTAAAATGTTCCTGGAACACCTGTGCATTTGGATCAGCTAACATTTTTCATATCCCCAACTCCATGTGGTCATTACGGCCCTTTCAAATAGCGCTCTTCCCTTAACGTACACAGGATGCTCCTATATAAAAGCCTGTTTTTCTCAAAACTACATTTCTGCACATTCCAAAAGAAGGTCGCGCCTGAGTTTTGCTCCAAATTCAATGAATATTTCCAAAAGTACTCATAAATAGCAGCTAAACAAAACTATGATTCAATATTGATGTTATCAACATGAATTCCAAAAACATTTTTTTTGTATGAAAAAATCAATAATTTTTTAGGTTAAATTTTCTTTGTTATTAAAAAAATATGTACAGCATAATCAGCAAACGTATTTGAAATATCTCTTCATACAATTGTTACCCATATTTTAGAGTATCAGTTCTGCCAATATAAATGAATTTTGAAAAGTCAATAGACGCGAGCTCTATTTTGAAAATGTGCCTATTAAATTCATAAAATTATTTATATATCAAACGAATTATCCAATTTTAATGAAATTTGGTGGATCTCCTATTCTCATACAAATACAAACACAGTAAAAATTTCAGAAAAATCGATCAAAAATGTGGAACTTTCAAATTTCACTCCCAGTGTCCCTTAATAGTTCTGCAACTAACGGCAGTATGCACTTGAAACCATAAAGTCTGAATAAGTCAGAAGTTAGTAGATATAACTTAATGGTTAGCATTTCAAGTACTAGGATTTAGAAACAGTTTAATTCAACCTCAAACAGTTGCTAGCTCAATTCAAATCGTTATTACCCTCCATTAAATTTATCAGCCAACTTAAGTGGTGTTGTTTATCTCACACCCACCCTCGCAAACCAGACGCTGGCCTATTGATCCCAAGGTCGCGGGTTCAAATCCGGCCCAGACCGATGGTTTAAGTGTGCTTAAGAACGACAGCTTGGGTCAGTAGCTTTGCTGGCACGTAAAAGAACTCCTGCGGGACAAAATTGCGGCACACCGGCGACGCTTATGTGATCCTGGCAATTGGCAGCGTGATTAAACAACAACATAATTGAATCTCGCCATCACTTTGAACAGCTGAGCTCCTATTGACAAGCCCGTCCACTACACATCCCTTAAGACGAGGTGGTTAATTGGACCTGCGCGTGTTAGAGAACCGACCGACCTTGTTAAAGGGTTGAGCCCGGCCTCACCCAACAAGGCATCACTTGACCTGGTTTAGAGAGCGAGCGGGCGCCATGACCTGAGTCGTGAAACCCCGGGTTGCAGCTCTCCTGCCATTGGCAGGGGTGCGTCACGTGAGGGGTGGATGGCAGTCACGCGACCTGCGGTGTGTCACATCGATCCACAAATGCTCAACTTCCGGGTTTACGTGGCAACCGCGTAACGCTATAAAATACCTACTGTTGTAAAACTTCACTTTCGTATAACATCGTGTTAAATAACCGAGGATTTTCAGCTTGATTTTCCCATGCAACCACGCACTACTAGCATAACTTCACTTTCGTATAACATCGTGTTAAATAACCGAGGATTTTCAGCTTGATTTTCCCATGCAACCACGCACTACTAGCATAACTTCACTTTCGTATAACATCGTGTTAAATAACCGAGGATTTTCAGCTTGATTTTCCCATGCAACCACGCACTACTAGCATAACTTCACTTTCGTATAACATCGTGTTAAATAACCGAGGATTTTCAGCTTCATTTTCCCATGCAACCACGCACTACTAGCATAACTTCACTTTCGTATAACATCGTGTTAAATAACCGAGGATTTTCAGCTTCATTTTCCCATGCAACCACGCACTACTAGCATAACTTCACTTTCGTATAACATCGTGTTAAATAACCGAGGATTTTCAGCTTCATTTTCCCATGCAACCACGCACTACTAGCATAACTTCACTTTCGTATAACATCGTGTTAAATAACCGAGGATTTTCAGCTTGATTTTCCCATGCAACCACGCACTACTAGCATAACTTCACTTTCGTATAACATCGTGTTAAATAACCGAGGATTTTCAGCTTGATTTTCCCATGCAACCACGCACTACTAGCATAACTTCACTTTCGTATAACATCGTGTTAAATAACCGAGGATTTTCAGCTTGATTTTCCCATGCAACCACGCACTACTAGCATAACTTCACTTTCGTATAACATCGTGTTAAATAACCGAGGATTTTCAGCTTGATTTTCCCATGCAACCACGCACTACTAGCATAACTTCACTTTCGTATAACATCGTGTTAAATAACCGAGGATTTTCAGCTTGATTTTCCCATGCAACCACGCACTACTAGCATAACTTCACTTTCGTATAACATCGTGTTAAATAACCGAGGATTTTCAGCTTGATTTTCCCATGCAACCACGCACTACTAGCATAACTTCAGTTTCGTATAACATCGTGTTAAATAACCGAGGATTTTCAGCTTGATTTTCCCATGCAACCACGCACTACTAGCATTTTATACACTATTTCCTTACAAAAAAATCTGATGTGTTGCACTCACATGACTTTCTCTACTCTTGTACTAACCATTCCAAAAAACTCTTATTCCTATATTTCCATGTTAGTTAAGATAAACCTTCGTACAAATTATCTTATTACTCATGTCCTTGTAGGTACAAGGGCAATATTAGAATACATAAGGCTTTGTGCGAGTCAAATCGTTTTTACCTTTGAGATTCCGCTCTCTTTGCACGATTAACATATAAAAAATGAACAACATTGTTGCATTTCACGAAAGTTCTAAGTTTTCCGAAACTCACACACATAACAAGGAATATCTCCGAAATGGTTCACCCAACAAGAAAATTTATTGAGACATAAATTGTGTATTTTAGCAAGATCTACATTTTTTGTATAATATGATTTGGTCTATCTCTAACGGTTTACCAGTTATGCAAAAGTCGTCCAGAGGAAATACGACTCCAGGGGCTATAGCCAGAAAATTCAAGATATACATTTCATTTGTCATAAAAATATCTCAAACATATGGCATTTTAATCAAAATCGTTAGAGCCATTTTCAAGAAAATCAAAATTTTCGAAAAATGTTCCATGTAAAGGGTAGTTTAGGGTGGGGCTATTTTCTTCAAAATCTTCGTGTCACATCCTTGAACGATATTAAACTTAAATACCAACTTTGGTTTTAGCCTAATTTTCGTTTTTGAGTTATGCTGTCCACAGACTGACAGACACACACACACGTACCTTTTTCTAAAAATGCTTTTTTTGGATTCAGGGGGCCTCAAAACATATTTCCGGTGAAATCTCGACATCGAATTTTTGGGTGGAATACAATACCTCCCCTAATTACCAGTAGAGAAAGTAAAAAAGTACTGCATTCCACCAATGGATTAAAAAAAGTTTACAAACAGGTCCGTTTGTGTACAGCGTGACTGAAAAAGGAAATTTCATTTTAATACCACACTTGTATTAAGTGTGGTACTTAAGTTCAGCTGCTTCCAAAGGTACGACATAAAGGTTTTGCAGAAACACGCCTTGCCCCAAACTATCCTTTACATGGAAAATATTTCATTGTTTTTATTTTGACTGAAAAATAGTTCTAATATTTTCTTTAAAATATCAAATGTTCAACACATTTGCTTGAAAAACAAAATGTATATCTTTAATTATTTGGGAATCGCTTTTTAAATCGGCTTCATTCTGAATTAATTTTGTATAACTGATAAACCATAAGAAATAGACAAAAGCCCACTACACGAAATAATCTCCTAAAAGTCACTTTATTATACAATATTTGTGATACGAACCATTTCCTAGATATTCTTTGTCACTGATTTCAAATTATGACACATACTTTGACATTAGCGATTTTCTAAGCATTCGTTTCGTGGTCTGCAGTCCAAATTCTCCGCCATTTTTCTCCACATGAGCTCATGACGCAACAACTACATACATATGTACCGGAAGGGAGGTACTGCTTCGGCATACGTTAACCATGGATTCTACATGAGTAACACGTATGTCCAATACAATTATTGTCAATAAAGAGCCGTTCCGCCGAGGAAAAAAATAGATATGTGTCAAATATTTGGAGCCATCTACCTTTTTGGCGAATGGATATAAATGTTCTATTAATGCACTAACTGTCGCGCAAACATTGTGTGAACTATGCTGCAATACATTTCTATCTTAATCCAATGAATTTGGCCACAATTAAGTGTTAAAATATCATCAAAGTTTAATTTCTAAGACAGATTTGGCAACACGCTAACATTAAATGGTGACTACATTCACTTGAACCGAAATAATACATTACGACATCGTTTAAAAATGTTTGCGTGACCGTTAGTGAAGTAATAAACCATTTATACCCATTCGCCAAGCAACTGGCTCCAAATGTTTGACACAAATTATTTTTTCAGCGAAAATGTTCTTCATTGACAATAATTGTATTGTACAAATTTGTTACACTCATCATAGTTCTCCTGGTTAACCTATGTCCGAAGCAGTAGCTTTGGCTATGTGCTTTCTGAGAAAAATGCCTATGATATATACAAGTGTCACTTTCTTAGCTTGCATGCAATCAATCAATCTAGAAGAAATGCAGTATTTTCACTTAGGAGTTTCGCTATGACCTTGTGCTTGGCAAGTGAGCTGTTTTTTTCCTCGCTCTGATGTGTTATACCGTGCTTCAAAAGTGACATCCTTTTCTTTCCTCCGGGGTAATAAAATTACGCGAAGTAGCATTTCTATTAGGCTCACAAAAGAGGACTCGCACCACAAATTTTACACAAACTCTACATCACATTAGTCCGGCCACAACTCACATACGCAGCCGTAGCCACAATGGCCCTAATTACAACAACTATAATGAACAAAATAAAACCATATGAAAGGAAGTGCCTATGGACTGTTCACAAACTTTCACCATCATTCAAATCCAACACTGTACATCAATACACAAACACAATGCCCATTGACACACACATAGCAAAACAATTCTATTAGACTATATTACCGCACCAATTATAACCATGCTAATGAATTAAGTATACTGGATAGACAAGAAACCACACGACATAAAGCTGCAGCAACACTGGACTGCTTATACTTCAATTGCATTGTAGTCAATCATTTTGCAACTGATGGTATTGCTCTATTTGCATCTAACCAAGAAGCTCCCTCACTCCACACACGTTTGCACGTTCAAGTACAAAGCCATTCTCATGAGTCAATGATAGTTTTCAAAATCATTGATCGGCAAATACGCTGTTGTCATGGATAACTGTGTAAGGGTAATGGGCAGAAAATGTCGCGTGAGTGCACATCAGATATTTATTAATTCTGTACTTTAATACACATAGCAGAAGGAGCGACCCTTGTGTACACAAAGGTACTTGGCAAACAAAACGGCGTTTTCAAAGAAATCTTCATTTTCCTTTCATCCTCCTCCACGTTTAGATGCTACACGCTGCCCACACCTGTGTGTGAAGAATTAATAAAGCGTGCAAGCGGTAACACCCAAGGCTAATGCGAGACTGACTTTCCGAGCGATGCACACCATTTCCTGCAGTCCGATTATGCTGCCTTCACGAGAACACACAACAAATGTTTACAACATATAATCATTTATTTAGCAAAAATACGTTGTTTTTCTTTTAGCATCTGCGAAAAGGGTAAATTCACCAGCATCGCGGGTCAAATCACTCTAATATGCAATGTGGCTAGCACTAATAGCAGCTGGGCAAACAATGTAAATGGCACCAAATTTCATACTTGGGTCGAACACTAATTAAACAACCCAGGCGAACATTTTCAAGAAAATTCCCCCATTCAGGACTTCCGTTTATGTGGAACATCTTAGTTATTTTTAATTATTTTTAAAACATGACGAACAAGTTTTATTAAAATGCTACATGTTTAAAGTAGTTCTTATGAATAATAAAATGAATATCTTAAATTTTCTGCGAATTACCTTTTCACACTGAGTGAATTTTATATAATTTTATCTTCTTTATCTGATTACCCTCCCCGTATGGAGGACTAACACGCCCTAGGATATAAATTCTGGAGCGGAGCGAGAGTCACACCATCGAATTATATTTATCTGAAGTATTTCATGAATAAAATATTAGTTTAAATACTATATCGCAAATATTTGACCTGAAAATGTTACATTCTACAACAAATAACCTACAATATATGTACTACAATTAGAGTAATTCGACTTGCTCAGCACTGCCAACTGAGAAAAACGAAACCCAAGAATTACATGTAGGTATGTCGATCTTCTCTTATAACAGAAAACTAGTTTATAATCCCAAATACCTCTCACTTTATTTTTAACATTAACAAATAACTTTTATTCCGGAACAATACATTGATTACCACAAGAACAAATTGTTAAAAACACAGATGTCAAATTGAAATGGAGTGCTATTTTAATTGTTAATTATGTGTAATATTTTTTTTCCAGCGATTTACGGGACACTTTTGACACTGACTAAACAAAAGAATGACCTAGTGATCATTTGGACAGAACAAAGGAATGATAGGTGATGATTCGTATATGATAATTTAACGCTTTTATGTGTGCAAATCCCGTCTAAAAGCATGAAAGTTCGCCATTCTTCTGTTTACTTTCCATCGCAAGTAGCTACTTCTTACTTTGGTAAAACATTTGAATGCAGTTTCCGAATGTTGCATTAAGATCTTACATTCAAGTCATTCCTACGAAAATTGAATAATGCATTCGTACAAAACATTAATTCTTCTATCCATGTGACATGTTAGTCTACCAAAGAACATCTCTGGTTGTCATCTTTAAATCTGATGAAGTTCTTCCACATAAACAACTATGAATACACCTTTCATGGGCAATAAATATTAAAATCACGGAAATCTTCAAAACAAAGCATAAGCTATGAATGTGTGTAGCTCAATCATTAAAACGTTGGATCAATAAAAGCGAACATGCTTTCTTCTGTTATATTACAAACATGTTGCGATCAGGTTGCTGCAAATTTGTTAACCATGTATTGCGGTAGGTTAAATAGCTTCAAAACGGAAGAAACAAGGTAAGAAATTATAACCGCCTACAAATTAGAAAGAAATCACATTCAACACTGCACAAATAATCTACAACCACATACTTTCCAACTTTCTGAAACTGAAACCCTAAAACTTTTCCTTGTCCAGCAAAACGTCATAATTTTGCCACAACGTGAAATTCAGAATGTGCAAAATGTTTATTGTAGTAAATGAACAGAAACTGCACGTAAAATAAATAAAGATTGCCCTTCATAAGAATCCTTGAAGATCTGGTAGTGCTGTAGTATGTGAAATTCTTCCAGCTACTACAATAAACACTATCAAAGCAAAAAATAACACTGTTGGCCCAGTAGCTCAGTCGGTGGAGGACCTGTTTCTTGCGCGAAGGGTCCCGCGTTCGATTCCCGGCTGAGGAGTGGGAATTGCTCTAAAACTCTATCCTCCCCAGGGTCTGGAAGTATGAATGAGGAAGAGAGAGATAGTGAGAGAGAGAGAGATAGTGAGAGAGCTGATGTATAGAAAACCTAAAGACCCAAAATCTACTGTATAGAGTTAATTCCACTGCCTACAGACAATACGTTCCAAAGAAAAGGCCGTCGATATTGTAGTTAAAGGAAGGGTGTAAATGGAACAATAACTTCTTGGGCTATGCTCGAATTTTTACTTATGTCCCGTAGCTATAAAAAGCGAAACAATCAATTTACGCCACTGATTTACAATTCACTTCGCCCATTACTGAATGCTCGTCCCATTTACTACTGGTTACTAGAGTTCGCTTTGGTGCAGCTCAATGAAGGGGACCATGATCGTGACTAAGGTGAACCCTGGCTCATTAACAGCGCATGCCAATAATCATGTCCTGGTGAAAATCTTAAACGCACTGAATCTGCACACAAAACATTCAAAACACTCCTTTGCCGAAAAGTCGTAAAAAGGCCTCCGCTTCCGTACATTTTATTGACAAGCATGAAGGTTTAAACGCGTGACCTGACCACCGCAAATACGCCAACGAAAAGTGACTTTAAAGTGCAATATCAACCAATAAGATAACTTTCTACCACACTCCAATTACAGAGTCATGACGGAGTTACTTATCGATTCGTGCTCATATTTCATTGAAGCATGCTCTTTGGTGCCGAAAATACTCGAGTCAGTCGCGATTTGGATTGGTCACGCGATGGCCCGACTGGCGATGTGACAGCATGACCTGGCTTGACCTCTCCTCCTGCGATCTGCATGGGGTCGACGACTTAAGATTTGAAACACACACTGCAGTGACAAGAGACAAACAGCTGAATGCCGCATTTCTTTCATCTTGATGCACACAATGTGACAGCGGCAACATTAAACACGTTATGATTTATGACATTTTTTGTTGCAGATATTACGTCGGTACTGCAAAACAGCAGGATTTCACTCACCTGAGAAAGTCTTCGTGTATTAACGAGCAGGACTCTAGTTTCTTGTGTGCAACACTTGCCTACTTTTACTGCTAAGATATACCAAGGGGTGAATAATGACGTTACAAATATGTCAGGAGTCCTTAGAGCTGAAAGTTTACTAACAGCTGTCATAACCCATCAGCTAATCGGAATATTGCCTTTATTTCAACAAACATTTAGGAGAATGTTGAATTTTTGCAATCCGTTTTCATTTATGGTACTACTTGCATACATATACATATGTGAAAATGAAACTTTCACAGCATTCTTTAAAAATTAACTTTCAAGCCCTTCATGTGCAAGTCAAAACAACGTAATGCAAACGTATTAATCACAATAAAATTATGTTTAACTTCAAATATCAAACTACGTAACCTGGAGTGCTTAGATTTTTCCAAAACATGATGCCCCAACCTCACTCCGCTGCCAAAGACGGCATCATTTTGAGATATGGTTTTACAAGGTTTGCGCTTTAAAAATATAAAGGAACCACAAGACGGCTACATTGCCTCTCGTCCTGTTTATGAGGGTTGCCTTTTGTTTGCTAATGTTTATTACCCAGTGGCAGGGGAAGCTGTCCTTTCGAGAGTATCATGATTTGCAAAAATGTAAACATGTAAAATGCGAAAAGACTGGAGGATTCCCTTGTAAACGAGATGGCGTACCAAAATGAACTTGTAGCGTACAACACATATTTCGGATACGACTGTTACAAGAAGTTATCTATTTGACAGAAGCTTTGGCTACAATATAACACAATATACAGACGTGTGCAAATTATTAGCAATTTTGTTTTGAATGCTTCCAATTCTAGTTCAATAGGCCTTACATGCCTCACATGACTATATAATTATTTTAAATGTTCCTGTGGCTAATACATATTACTTCTAAAATCTGACATGCTACTTTGCAGATATTTCTGGCTAGCTTGGTTTATTTTTCCTCTTTAGAATGTTTATGCTCATTTTTTCCCATTTTGCTCACTGCACAGTGAAAGGTAAACTCCTTTCTTTTGCCCAGTAGCTCACTACCACTGCTTCTGTATTGTTCTTTGGTACCTAATGGCACTCCAGGTAAGTCATCCCCTGGCAGGTAGATCCTTTCCTGGGCATTTTGAGGGTGGGGGATGAGGACAGCAAAGGTTACTCTCACATTTGCTACGAAACCTTGCTGTTAGGAAGATGGGAAAGGTCCAAGACATCACACCACGCAAAAGAGCTCAAATTCAAGTTTTATTAAGTGCTGGGGATAAAACAAAAAAGGAAATAAGCAAAATAGTGGGTGTAAGTGCAAGTTATGTGACAAGCTTTGCACGTAAGCTGAATAAAAACAAAGCGACTTCACCACAAAGAGTGGGCAAATGTGGCAGAAAACGAGTGTTAACTTCAAGTATGAAACGTGTATTGGTCAGAGAACAGCTTAAAAATCGAAGCATGACCTCTACACAACTTCAGGCCGTTGCACTAGAACATGGGTGTGCAGTTTCATCAAGCACAGTGCGACGAAGACTTTTTGAAGCCAGTTTCAAAGCAAGGAGGCCTCGCAAAAAACAAAAACTAACGCCCATGATGATGAAAAAAGTCTTGCTTGGGCAAAAACATTAAAGGACTGGACATCTGAAGACTGGGCAAAGGTATGCAAAGTATTTAAATTTATAAAAATAGTTCATAGATTGTTTTATTTTCAGAAATTCATTTTGGACATTCAAAATGCTTTTGCTACGTTTTTCTCCGAATGAATTTTTTTTTATTCCAAGGATTGTAGCCACACATTTTGTTTCCAGATTGTGTTCAGTGATGAAACAATGGTTTCAATAGTTGAAGAAAGCCCACAGTACGTGAGGAGGCCAGGAGAAGCATTTAAAAAAGGAATGTGTGGTGCAGAATGTGAAGCATCCAACAAAAGTGATGATATGGAGTGGAATTTCTATTTATGGGGTGGGGAAAATTAACATTGTAGAGGGAACCATGAATGCTAAGCAATATTCAGAAGTGGTAAAAAAGTGCATTAGGCCTATGATGAATGAGTGGTTTCCATCAGGAAATGGAATATTCATGCAAGATGGTGCCCCATGCCACAAAGCGAAGTGTGAAATGAATATTTTTGATGAACATGGCATATCTGTTTTGGATTGGCCTGGTAATAGCCCAGATATGAACCCCATTGAGTCTGTGTCGAGTGTCTTGAAAAAAAAAGTTAAAAGCTTTCACCCAACAACAACAAAGGAATCAATGGTGAATACAACTTTGTCAGTGTGGCAAAATGATGAAGAAATTCACAAAATGTGTAAGACTTCAATAGAGTGTATACTTGCAAGAATTTCTGCCCTAATAAAAGCTAAGGGGCGACATACTAAATACTAGAATGATAAAATAAATCATAAACATTATAAAATTGAGTATTATTATGTTAATAGCTGTACCAGATGGAATTTAAATACAACTACCAGCATAAAATTGAAAATTGCTAATAATTTGCACACGTCTGTATACCTACTCATTTCCTTGGAGTAAGCATTGTCAATTTCTTATGGTCTTGGACTTACAAATTTTAGTGGCCAGGCCAGTATCTCAAACTTTATTTTCATAAAACATTTTTAGGTAGGTATCAAAGTGCGTAAGCTTTCACGGCCGGTATCAGTGAGTAGAAAATGATTATCCGGGCTTGTGTGCTGTGAACTGGTGGAAAAACTCCTTCCAGACGTTTCGTCCGAAGCTGCGTCGAACATCTTCAGTGGCGTGGCCGTTACTCTGCTAATCTCGGTGAGAAATAAATACGAAATTTTGTATAATTAACATCGGCATCTTCCAAGAATGCGAGACGATTTTCACAAAATCCTCTTAACTCAACCTACCATTTGCATTAAAATATATCGTTACTTTTTATTTTCTCAAAAATAGCAAGATGCTGATTGCACTACCATGTTCTTTAAGATACTGGATGATATGCCCGCCAATGGCCTTTGTTTTTTCTTTATTCTAAATCATAAACAGGGTTCAAGCCATTTAAGCTTGTTGAGGTCTTTATTCTGAATTTATATATTTTTGTACGCATCTGCAAACAAACAATCACATACGCAGCCGTAGCCACAATGCCCCTACTAACAACAACTATGATGAACAAAATAAAAGCATATGAAAGGAAATTCCTACGGACTGCTCACAAACTTTCACCATCATTCAAATCCAACACTGTACACCAATACACAAACACAATACCCATTGACACACACATAGCAAAATAATTCATAAAATACATACACAATGCACACACAAGAAGCTACAGAAGAACACTCATAAACACTGCACAAAAGATGAAGACTATACAAGAAACACCAACAGACAAAAACCCTCCCCTTATCACACTCATACATGTATACGATAAATATCAAGAACAAGAAGAACAGAAAATACGAGACCATCTACAACACTTTCAAAACATTTAGACACACAATAAACACAAACACACACTAAAACCCCTAACAGACAAAAACACACTAAACATACAAAAAATACCTATGAGCCAAGCAGCAACATTAAAATAAAAACAAAAAACAAGCAACAAAACCATCGATCTTCTTTGGGCAGAAGCACATGAATGGAGCCATGGACGTGGAACACGGGAACTGACACACAGATACACAAATCACAACACACTACACTACACAATGTCAACGAAAACACAATTAATAACACAAATACGCACCTAAGCCGAGGGAAATCCCAACACGTAAACGTAACAAATACCACACTAGGCTGAAGAGGGGTTTCCCTAAACAGCCCGGGCATGTTGTAAGCATGCCCAAATAAACATTTTTTCATTTCATTTTTTCGTAAATCCTAAGAGAAAGACAACATATTCCACAAAATTGTACATCTCATTAACATCTAGCAGTGGATCACTGCGCTTGGTGTGATCATGTTTGGCTTGGGCTGAGCGTTACGGACCTTGAGACCCGCGCTGCGACCCAATAAACAGCAGCAGCGGAGCCACGCGCCAAGTGCAGTAACCCTGTGTGTCGGTCAATACCACTTGGTCCGACGTTAGGCAATGCTGCAGCCTCAAACTTCATTTGATATTTAATACCCGGCCTCTTATTTATTGTACACGAGCAAACTGGGATTGGCACACAATAGAGGACAACCAACATTGATGTTCACTCAAACAAACTTGAGTATAACTCCACAAATAATTTTAAGAGTAGACAGAGCTTGTCTCGAGCATGAAATGGGTTACCTGTACGGGTTCTGCTTTTGGATCCACTTGAGTTACGGTATGACTCTTCTCTCCAGTTTATTTTAAAATTTAACATAGTGAATACTACGTCACAAGACTAGTTTCGGCGCTTCCTTTTCTCTATGAACTGGGTCTTTACCGAATCTTCACTTTTCAAATTAGAATTAATGAACCATAATAGATTTGTAGAGGAGTTCAGCCCCTTGAGCTATAAATGATAGCAAAAAGCAAGCAACGCATTGTTAATGTAATGTATTGCAGTATAAAACCATTAGAATATTTATTTGCTGGTTACTCGGTAACCATTTGGCAGTACATCGACTCAAAACTGCAATAATTATGCCAATTTTTGGGGAATACACATCGTATTTCTTGCCAAATATAATACAAAGACAAATACCCCAATGTGTAGTTCCGCATTCAAATGATGTCTATGTATCTATGCTCTATGGCGTTACACGGGAGATGGTGTTCACTATTACCATGTTTCTATGGCGAATTCAAGTCGACGAGTTCTTTTCCGGATTGAATACCGCATGAAAAAACGGATTCAAACGAAGCACAACCACAGGATTCTATCCGCTTATTTAGTGGGATCGGATCGAAATTGTTTTGCATGGAAACACCCACCGATTCAAATCGATTTGAATCCTCCAAAAATGCTAACTTTTACTGTACTCGGAACACACTGCACACTCATTTCGTTTTCTTAGCGAAAGTGGTGTAATAAAACAAAACAATAAAGCCACTTTTATTGTTTCTGTAATCTCGCAATGTAATCATCTCATGAACATTCACCAACCTCAAAACCTTGTTAAAACACGCAGAAAACATGTTTTTACAGGTTCGCCAGCTTAAACCATGTGACAAACAAGAAAGCTTAAACTATTTGTGCTTGAGCAACCCATCTCATTTCCGGATTGAATCCAGCATGGAAACGCGGAAATGGGGATGGACTCGAATCGAGTTCAATTCCGCATGGAAATGTAGCATATGTACCGATTGAGCAGGGCGAAGCTTGTCTTCAACGATCTCCTGCAAATCGTAACTGAAAGCCTCAGCACCCAAAAGCCTATACATGATGTGTGTGTGTGTGTGTGTGTGTGTGTGTGTGTGTGTGTGCGTGCGTGTGTGTGTGCGTGTAAACTTGGTTAAAATGAGTGCAGAATTGCTAGCGACATTCTTGCTTACTTCAACTTACGGAGTTAAAATTTCCAAATCTGCAACTTGGTTGAAATCAGCACACGACCCAAGGTAACTCATATAGGTAGTTTTAAAACACTATTTTCGAAGATATTAGAAGACGAGACTGTGTTGCGAACTTAAGTTAAAGCAGTTCATACATTTACAATTTGTTTCGAAGTTTTTGCATCCCGATACTATTTCACTCCTAACGAATCTAGAATTTGTATGCATCACAGCTGTCTATTCTGCCAATTCTATAATTTTCATATTATCACCTCCACAATCAATCTTTTGTTCTGAATGTGGCCAGCTGCATTACCCCATTTAGCTTCGATCGTCATTTGTTTTGTTAGCGGAAATTAAAATGTGCTTTACATGAATTGTATGTGTATAGCATTGGATTTTAATATTTTTCATTGCGTGAAAGAGTCCAAGCCCTCACAGCTCACTCGTGAGTTTATCGATAAAATCCGGACTCCAAGCACAGATGGGAGTTGAAAAGGCGTCACCATGGAGATTCCCTCGCTGTTTACCGTGGGGCAGCAGTGTTTACTGGAAAACAGGGCCTTAAAAAAGGACGAACATTATTATCCTGGACATTTTCAATGGCCGCTACTTCTCCCCTCTTCCGGGAAGAATCAATAGTACACAAACAGTTCTTGATATCTGATGAAACTGCACAGTAACGAAGTATATCGCAGCGACACTTTGTGCCCTCATATCCACTAACTTGTTCAACATCCAGGCCGTCTGTAAAAATATCTTGATGCGGGAAGTTGTTCCAAATGCCTACCTAAATGCACTAATATACACCCTTTCTTGGATATCCTTCAAAACTGCACTTCTCATAATTTATTCTGTTCTTTGAGAGAATTTCTGCGACCGAGAGAGCTAATTATAATAACATGAGATATTCTGATTACCTTAAACAGCATTTTATTGTTCACATTTCTGAGCATTAACACAAAGTTACAAGTATTACTTCAGAACTCCCAATGTCGCATTTCTTGAGCACCTCACTCTTTTCTTTTCTAGTTCTTAGTTGACCCCACGACATTTAATACGGCTGACTCAAGCCTAGTCTCAAGGTGTTTGAAATAGGGTCTCTCGCTATTGCATAAGAGCACAACCAAGATATACAACTGCTCTCTTCATACAGAAAATAAATATTCTACAAATATACATTTACTCTGTATTTGTATACAATAAAGCGCTACAGGGCTGCCCTTGGTCAAAACATAAAAAAACAGAGAAAGGTATTCGTATTATATGCCACCAATATTACAAAGCAATTTTATTGCTGAATGTTGCAGAAATTCCCCATCGTAAACGTATGAACACCAAAATGTCTTAGTAACGTTTCAGTTACATTATCTATTGTTTTAAGTGGTATTTTCATGCATTCGAAATGTTACTTGGAGTTTTCTCTAATCCACTTTAAGACGGCAATAAAAAATAAGTAAAATGGATAAACTTCCAGATTTTTTATTTTATGTTTTACTTTCATTGGCCAAGTCATTTTGGAGATTCAGATCTACTTATTGTTGGAGCATGAATGAAGATATGCCATGCATGCAATAATGAGCTGTGATACCTAAGTTCTGAAGTTATCCGTGGAGCGTGAGTCCACAAATTCTAACCTGCTATCCCATGCATTTTGAAGTGAAACTTAAAACAAGATGTACCTGAACCCAAGAGCAATTATTAGAATAATTATTTTGAGTTTCATCTCGATTAAGCACAGTTCAATATTCACTCTACAGAATTTTTTAAAATAGCAAATTTATTGAAATGACATTTAAAATAATACAATATTTAAGTAAGAAAAACACGTAATTTAATTTTTAATTAAACTTATTCAAAACGTTCCAGAATAGCTTTACGTTTAGGACTGGAAATGTTTGTTTTCCTGCATGTAAACATTGCCTAAAGCGGAGTATCAGCTGTTTAAGATAATTTAACTGCAGGGTTGCCAATCTTAACATATGAAAGTATCGTACCAACACTTTAAAAATGCAACTTTACTGTTTATGATGCTGTGATATAGAAGCTTTACAGACAGTACTGCCTCGATATTTAATGCCCAATACAAATAACACGCATTTTAACAAACGGCTGGGTGTAATAAGCATATTTTTGAGGGAGATTTATTTAATATTTATAGTCGCTTTGACTACTGGGTCTTATCACGACTTCAAAATTTATATTACAATTGATACATGAATAACAGGTAGTACCTACATTAGCAATGTGTTACAACTGGTTAGAATTACAATGTTTCACTTTTTACAATTCATTTAGTATATTTTTTTCTACAAATTTTATGAGGTTTGTGGCATTTCTTGTATCATTTCTGTTGTTATTTTGTATGACGTCCTCCAGTTTACATGCTGGGGATATGTTTGATGGTAAGAGCAGTATTACAAGCCAAGACCTCTGGATTTGTAAGCTGACATGCTCACCACCAGACCAGAGAGGCAGACAAAATAATCTTTGAAACCAAGTTTAAAACACTTCGCTGAAATAATAACCCAAATATCAAGCACTCTACAGTGACAATCATTAGAAGATGGCCGTGTCTATTTATATTAACAAATATTAATAGACATTGAATATTGTGCTATATAATTCACTGTAAATGACCCTAGAACTGTTTCACAGTCATTATAGCAGATAATGTTTTAAAATACTGTATTCTCCCCAGTAGATAATGTATTTTCTACCCGAGTCCAATTGGCGACCCTCTTTAACTAACAAGTAGAAATCCACAATGATATTTTTTTCCTCCCATGATTAACTAAGCCGACATTTAAAGCGATAAAGCCTACGAAAGCTAATATTGACCGGCCAACCTTTGACCCCTGGAACAACATGGCGACTTACCTATCTCACTGGAGCTGGTCCCCAAGATGGCGGCCGCGGACAGCGTTGTTTTGCACACCAAGTATAATTATTGTATCCCCCGCTGGAGTGTTTATAATTCTGTGGAGAAACATAAGCCTACACGACCACTCCAGCTGAGAGAGACTGGAGTGGGGAGTTCGCAGGCCATTGATTGGTTTCGGCTAACGGTACGTACATCTCGCCTCATAAGTTGCTACTACACGTGTTTCGACCCTTCTGCAATTATCACAAAATATCAGCTTTGTGTAAACAAACATGGAGGCAATGATTCCGCTCTGCTTATGTTCTCTACTACACTTGGTTAAGCAGGGAAAGACCAAAAATTCCATGTCGAGATTTCGTCGGTAATAAATGTTTTGAAGGCCCTTGAATTAAAAAACATACTTTTTGGAAAAAGCTCCTCGGGCGCATGTGCCCGTGTGTAAACGGGATAACTTAAAAGACGTCAAGTCAGTTCCCAATTTGGCATTTAAGTTCAGTAGATTCCTGAGATACGCACTACGTTTTTCAAGAAAATCCCCCACCTTAACTTACCCTTTACATTTCATCCTGCATCGCAGATAAAGCAATTGCTGATATACCTACACTACGCTCAAGCGCCAAAGCCTTCTAAACGCGTGGAAGGAATGTAGTCGGGGACATCACAACTTCAACACTCCAAAACAGCTGTTTCTAAGATGCAGACCAATTAAGTCAGCTAATCTTGCAATCCAAATAATGTTAAAAACAATATGTCGTATATGAACAACAAAGTGATATTACTTACCGATAATGAAATTCAAATCTGGCTTACGGCTCGGTTGTAAGCCTTTTCACTTTAGTAAAGACAAAACTAACCACGTACATCTACAAAACATCTCAGGGTTACCTTGTGATTATGAAGAATTGCTCCTTTCCTAGGCTTGCTTTCAGTAAGAAGACAGATGTGCAAGCTCCAAATAACGAGAAGATTTAAACATAGACTGAGTTGTAAGAAATAAAAACGGTTACGTGTTTATTTGCCACAGAGGATTCAAAGAAAGAAAAAAATAAGTTGGTGGATCGAACGGTTAAAGCACGACAGGTTTCGTGTTCCCAAATATGGAGAATGGGTGCAATCTGCGGAGGAGGACAGAGCAATGGCGCTCCCTGAGTACAGGGCATCTAGTACACCGCTAACTACCAAGGTCTTTCTTGTACTACATGAGATGGCAACATATGATGGTACATGTTATGTCATCTACTATGCAGTATGTTTTAGGAAAATAGAAGATACAAATGCAGTAACTGCTGCAATTATTCGTTATTTCTCGCCGTCGCAAAAGAAGGGAACTGCGATGGAACAATGCCGACCCGAACGTGACGAAATAGGTCGCAACTCCATAATTTGTTGAATAATTCACACGTGCAAATATCTGCAGTGGCCGTGCTGATCCCCATTCTGGCCCGTGCATGGTCCTTGCAAAACAAAATTTTCCTAATACTACACTGTAAGTTTGTAAATTTGCTCTACTCCAGTGCCACTTTTTTGGCTTGGTGTACTTTATTACACTCTATAACTAAAGAAGTTGCAAACTTGTCATCTTAATTATGATCTCCACATTTCTTGATGGGTTTATATGGCCATTTTCCAGAGCCTTGCATGTTTATTATGAAGCAAGGACTACTGGATGTTCCAATGATCACATCTATGGCAGCTTTGGACCCTTTCATGTTTAGAAATGTAAGGGTCTTTTAAACTATACATAAACACCGTAATAGTATAGTAAACAAACTTAAGCAGTTAGCACAACATATGGCACTAATTTCATGGTAGATGGCATTACATATCAGGCACATGCACTTTATGGCGCTATCTCTTGTACTTTTATAGAAGAAATGTCTGCGGCTGTACAGGTCTTAGGGCCTACTTTCGAATATTTACCTGGACGCTTTAGGTGCTGAATCTTTTATCAACTTCACGAAAACTCCACAACAGTTGGTATCCAACTTTTATGCTTCTGTTACTCAGAACGCGATGTCCGTTACTAACCTGCTTCACAAGTTCTTTAACAATCAATAATAAATCACTACAGAAGAATAATTGGTCGTGAATAAAGCAATACTCCTTTAGTTTCTGACATTTGAGTCGGTAAGATAGCACACGATATCAAAGAGAATTCTTGTCGAAATTCTGCCAAGCCGCCTGCCTGAAAGCACTTCAAATATAGGTAGACCGTTTTACAACGTGTTTCATGTTCTGCGCTCGTACGTTAAGTTTTAGAGTGCGAATAATTGAATATTTCTGACGTTACCGCATGCTGCGATTTGTTTCCACGTGTATTTAACACATTAGTGACAAGATAATACAGATTTGACTACAAAAACACCCATTATTTCTCAACAAGGGTCACCTTCCTTAGCGTCCCAATCTATATTGGGAGTGAAGACCACTTAATGTTCCTCAAAGGACTCTAATTAGGTTTGAGGTGATTTTACGTGCCGTAGATCCATGAAAAACCACTGACTTTACTTCCCTTCGGAAGGAAGCCATGTTAAGGGTCCGAAATAAATCCTTCGCCCTTCCCGGGTTAGAACTCAAGATTTCGGGAACCGGAGGCTAGCATGTTATCGTAATGACATTCGGAGTAAACTTGAAGAGTGATATTTAAAAGTATGCATGAAAATTAACTGCCAAGTTTTGCGATGTTTCAGAGAGAAATCTGACATTGTTTTGTGTTCTGTGAATAAATATCTTGGGGATGAAAATACAGTGCTTCCCGAAGAAACTTCCCGACAGTGCTTTCAAATTTTGCCAAGAACATCTGTAGACGTGTAAAGGTCCTCTGTTTACAAATTTTTAAATTGTTCCATTTACACCCCACCTTAGCTTCAATGGTCATATAACGGCCTTTAACCCTGAGAACCTAAATATTGGCTATCACGGTGGTGGACACTTATCTTTGATTTTATATATCAGCTCTCACACACACACACACACACAATACTTGCAGACTTTGGGAGGATAGGGCAGAGAGATATTCCCACTCCCAATCGAAAATGAAATTCGGGACCTATCGCACAGCAGGCATGTGCTACCTACGATATAGGAGACCAGTCAATAAAAACTCGTGTTAACCGATAACCGTTATGAAGTTACACCTCAGATATTGAACAAAATGATCATTGTAAAGTGCAAATCAAAATGCGACTGGAATGAACAATGTACATTATAAGAACCAAAAAGTGTAAGCTTTAAGTTAATAAATTAATAATCAATGCAGATTGTCGAAATTATACAACATATTTTAAAGATGTTGCCAGGATAAACGCTGCATATTTTAGTGCATACAAATCGAAATATTCTCTCAAGATAATTTGGTTTCTCTTGTTACATACCAGGTAAGTAGTACTTTCCAGAAAGCAAGAAAGCTAAGGAACATAACGGCTTTCTAGAATGCTAAGTTTTATTATTATCTGGAAATCAACAGTAGTAGTAGTAACAGTAGTAGTAGTAGTAGTAGTAGTAGTAGTAGTAGTAGTAGTAGTAGTAGTAGTAGTAACAGTAGTAGTAGTAGTAACAGTAGTAGTAGTAGTAGCAGTAGTAGTAACAGTAGTAGTAACAGTAGTAGTAGTAGTAACAGTAGTAGTAGTAACAGTAGTAGTAGTAACAGTAGTAGTAGTAGTAGTAACAGTAGTAGTAGTAGTAGTAGTAACAGTAGTAGTAGGTAGTAGTAGTAGTAGTAGTAGTAGTAGTAGTAGTAGTAGTAGTAGTAGTAGTAGTAGTAGTAGTAGTAGTAGTAGTAACAGTAGAAGACGCTGATGCGTCTGTATATATGAAGGCTGCACGGTACCGGTTACGTTGTTCAATCTCCATGTCCAACTAACCTGTATCGCTTGTGATTGCACACTCCACGCTCTAGTGATTACAAATAGCGACACAATATTTCGTCACAGTTTTATGGCTTGTAAACGAAATACTAGCTTAGCGGTGTACTTTACAAAGTTAACCTGCTTCAAGTAATTCATAAAATGTTGTATCACTATTACTGCAGGGCTCTTTTGCAGGAGAGATGGAGAATAAATAGTGACGCTTTTGCCAACACTTCTTAATAGATCTATAATTTTCATTATGTCAGTAAGCTATTTTATATTGTGTAGCTAAAAGCACTTCTGTGTTTCAGTTTGCAATGGTTTCTCCCAACACAGTGGCCGAAAGAGCTAATATCCGTGTAAAACCATGGTTATGAACAATGCATCTCGCTAACAGACATACTTGAATATTAGTTTTAATAAAGGCAATGTCACAGATGATTTGAAGTTAACAAATAAGTTCTTAAGCGCGTAGTAGGAGGGGGTTTATCTATTTAAGCTCAAAACATCTTATGACACTTATCACCAATAAGGAAGTTATAATGCTCCTATTACAAAATAATACATACAATGGAAGTCCTTTCTATTTGTGTTGTATTAAGGCAATGCACCTGTGAAATTGGATAAAAATCTGGAAAAAATGCAACAATCGATTTATTGTTTACTGTATTTATACCTCGTACTTTCCTTTGACTCTTATATACTAATATTGGAACTTTTTTTTTTCATTCCGTGTGTGTAGCCTTTGAAACATTCCTGAACACAGTACTATAATGCACATTCCAATTATGTTATTCTGAAAGCATTTTTTTCAGCGCTTTTAATTACTTAAAATGCTCCACATGTTAAAATGTTTAATGGTTTAACTTCTAAGTTTCAGCAAAACTTCAAGTTCACTTAAGTTGTTCACATGGCCATTTTTTAAATTTTATAATTACGTTATGTTTATTAAATATATTCATAGCCCGATGTGGATAAGGTCTAAAAGTGCCAGGGGCTTATGAACGGATTTAATGTCGTCTAGGCACGTTGGCTCAGTGGTTAGCAGCCGGGCGGAGATCGGAATTCCGTGGTTCAAATCCCGGCTATGACATTGAATTTTTCAGTCTCATTCTACCCCTTTCCAACCTTGTCCTACACACGGCCAGTATGGGAGAACAATTCATTTTTAGTAGAGGCATTTTTGACAAGATCAAAATTCAAAGGAAAGCTGGAGAGGTGGGACTCTTCCTGTCGCATACTTGGAAGACGCTGAACTAAAATACTAATATAAGGCTTAAAGCTCTCACGTCGAACGTTGGCATTTATGGCTTCAGGGGTGAACAATGGCCGACACGGCTAATTGTCGGTAAAACCATAATTCCCAAACTACCAAGTTTAGTATTTTACCGACTTTTGTTTCCCAGTTCTGCTGTTCACAGACACAAAGACAGTCAGACATTTTTCTAAAAACACTTTCTTTTTGTGATTCAGGTGGCCTCGAAACACATACTTCCGGTGAAAACTCGACATGGAATTGTTTGGTGTAACACAGTACGTCCCCTACTTACTATACTATAGATGCAGCAAAAAGGTGAGATATATTGTAACAGAATTACAGCACAAATTAAATACAATTCTTAATCTTTTTCCATTTCGACAGTAGGGCATTCCGCTAAAAATAGCACCGCACAGTTTTGGCGTGCAACACGTTGGTTGCATGACTCGGTTCTATATTTTAGGTTTGGAAATATTTATACTAAATGCGGTATAAACATTTAGGATTATAACGCTAATAAATTATATCATCGGTATAAAATAGAACGCTACTGCAGTACTCATTTCATCATTGCCCCTTGCAGACTTCTAGATAGGCTACTGTTACAGCATTTGTGTTGCTGATTGCCAATGAGTTCGCACTAGGCGCTTTCGTATCAGCTGTTCTTCACTTTCAGTTAAGGCATGCGCACAAAACCTTTTCACCCATTCTAACTTATGTTTAAAAGATTGATGCTCTCAAGCCAACTTGATGCACAATATAAATCTTTTGTCACATTCAGACAAGTCATCGGGAGGAATATGACATATCTGCGGATCCTTTGTTGCCTTTATCGCTCTTTAATGGCATTTGCGTCACAAAGAGAACTGAACCTAAAGTGAAACGCCCAAAGCTGGAAAAGCGTCAACTTATATTTCTATGCACACCAAGACATTACCTGAAAATGAAACTAACAGTAAGCATAATAATACATATAAAACTATTAACACTCAATGCGATAACCTGTTTCACCTTGTTATAAAAGGCTTTTTCAGATTCGGCCGCAAGAGGTCACGGCCTCCACTCACAGTTATGCTTAACCAGCTGCAAGAAAGGCAAATAAAATATAACCTATCACATTTCCTGACAATACCTTATTAGAAGAGCTATGGATGACTTAGCGTTCATTTCTAAGTACCTATCCTCAAACTTTGTTAAAATCTGTCGTTGGCAATCCATTGGGTTGCTATAACAACAGATTGAAGCACAATACTGAGTGATGCAACCCTTGACGACTAAAAGTCAAGCATGAGCACTGAACTTCGTCCACCAAGCTTGAAGGCATGCGCCTTGACCCAATTAAAACTACAAGAGTGATCCCTTCGGTATGAACACATTTCAAATGGATGGTTTAACCCAACCCAAGGGAGAACAGAAATTTTATCCCAGAAGTTGCTAGATTTGGGCAACTTACCTTGGACAGCTAACCTCTTCCTCTCAAGCAGAAGTTCTCCAAAATCTTTAAGTAACTTCAGTTGTCAACTTTCAACTGAATTTAAAGTACGTTAAGGTTCAACAAACGCTTAACCGAAATGTAAGCTGCCTTTGTTTACCATGCACAAAAGTTATACATCAATTCAAATGTTCCTTTTAAAGTTATTGCAAGACTCCAATAGTAACCAGATTTATGCAGAGCCTACGTTGTGTTCAAATGAACGTCTCCGAGCGTCGAAGACAAATCTGTAATTCAAAGCTTTCTTTGGAAGTGATGCAACTTACCCAATGAAGTTTTTAATGAAGCAATACACTGCAAAGAGTGTGTTATCGTTGAGATCGAGCTCAGGCCTGAGTCTCGGCAGAAGGGCAGGATCCTCGCCAGATTGAGACTTCTGTTGCTGCTGTTGGGAAGCTGTGCTTACCAATCGGAGATCGGTGGCTGTTGTCATCTTCTCTAACAAAACCGTTACCGCTGCAAAAATAAAACCCGCCTTACTGTTAGCGATCTCCTCACTTCATTCTACACTGCCACAAAACACAAGAATCCATGCATTAGCGAGACAGCCGAATGTTTCTCAACGAGGATTTCGAGTCAGTCACATTGCAAAACCGTTTCTCTCTCAAAAGGTCCAGCAAACACAGATGTGCCTAAAACACGTTTGGAATTTTCTGCATCCTTCTAGGTCTTCCTTCACTGACACTTCCTTTTCACTGCACGAGAAACAAAGCATCAAGTTTGGCACTAGCGGTAGGGGTTTGCCCTTGCGAAACAAGAAAGCATCAAATTACAAAGGAATTGGACCCAATGGCAGTGCGAGTGCTGAGCAGGTTTGTGGCGGATTGCGTTCCTCTCGACGCCCGTCCGCCTTCCTGCCCCGGGAGATATTGATCCACTCTCTGAGCTGCGCTACACACTCTCGCAGATGTAGGTTAACGCACTGTGCGTGGAGCGGCGCGGCTTCGCACCCCGCCCTGTATTATCACATAATGAGAGAATCGAAAAATGCGCCACTCAAACAGCCGCAACGTCACGACAATAAGAACCTTTCCTATTCACAAAGTTGGTGTTTTTGTTGCACTTTCCACTCGCAGTAGCGCCTCCAAATTTAATCAGCTACGCTTCTAGGATAATCATCACAGAATATGGATTTTATTCTGAATCCAAAGCTAGATATGTCATATTGAAGATTCGGCAGAAAACACATACTGGCAAAAATGATTTTCTGAAACTTTTTCCTCATCGGGAAAACCGACAAACAAACAAGTAGTGTCTTAGTTCGGCATGGCTGAGTTTTTCAAGATAACAGACACGCACACTTCTTAATATATGCATGTATAACCATGATTACCACTATCCCTTATCTACTGCTGATGTTTTAGCAGATCCAGCTCTTTTTATTTATTATTTTTTAACAATGACAATCCAAAAACATGTTTCTATGAATGTATAAATTACCACCGGGAAAACACTTATGCGATTACAAACCGGAACATTATACAAAGAATAACAAGTAATATTGCCTTAAGACAGTAGCTTCGCGTGCAAGAAATTGAAATTCTGTACTTTACCAAGATTAAAACTGCGCACAAGGTATGCGCTGCTGAAGAACAGAGAAGGGAAGAGGAAACTGACCTTAAATATTTTACGCTATTTGCATACTAGCAGCACGTAATTAGCATCTGCCCACGTTAGTTCACAATAATCACAAATCTCTTGCAAATTTAGCCCTTTAACATTAACTTAACACCTCAAACATGCACAGCTTGTCATTCGTAATATCTTGAAGTTCTCTTTTCACATCATCCATGGCAAATTAACGCTAATCCACTCAAAGGAGTTCTTTAATGTGAGGTATGTGGAGAAGAGCGATAGCACATGTCAGTATTGTCAATGTACTCACAAACTACTGTTTGAAGCTGTTGATAGAAAGGTTTGGTTTATAGGAGAGGGTAATAATGGTGAAATGGTTCGTCTCTCGACACTACAGACCACTTCCTGGAAGCTCAAACTGTCAAGTATTTAAACATTATCGCCTGGACGAACAATTGAGGGTGTCGAAAAAAGATTTTACATATCTGTACCAAGTATTCTATGAATTACGGACAACTTCTTTTCTGTCAGATAATTTGGCTGCATGTCCAATATCTCGGCAATATTCTGGATAGAATCTAAAGGTACGTAAGAATTTATGAAGATACTCATGGAAATTATTCGGGCAAGAGGTCATTTGACCTGATATTTTACATTTTCTCTCATTAGTTTTCTGCAGTTCACTATACTCTTGTAAGCCAACAGTGAGTGACGTTACTTTAAACCTTCAGTTGCCGAGTTTACACAAAAAATGCCAAATGTAGCAACATTGCTGAATAAGGTTCGACCTTCTCGTGTTTTAAAGAGCCTGTGCAGCTTTGCTTCCAGATTTGCCACAAAGCGCCACTGAAGACTTGGATTCGCATTAGTCTGCAAGGAAACCATTCAAGTTTTCCAAGCAAAAGGCTGGCAAATGCTCAAGAGAAACCGCAATAGCCAAAGCGCCAAGAATACCAAAGCTCTCGATCGCACACATCACAGAGATATCGTATGTCAAACACTGTTCAACAAGTCAACAACCTCACAGAAGCCGCACAAAAACGTTTCTAAATATACTATTTCAATTAAGGACAAACGGCTTTTGAAGTAAAAATCTTTCACAAGAGTTGAGATGTACTGTGTAAAAACACATAAGAAATCTGACTAATCTCTTGCGCCCTTGGGTTTCTGGATCAGCTTCATTTTCCACCCGAGACAACGTGCTATAGCAACTTGTTCAACATGATAAAAAAAGTTCGATCAATTCATATGTCGCATTCTCGATAGCGTCCAATAGTGATTAAGGACATCTTGGAAGCAAGCCAACCACTGCAGTGTTTTTTATGCACATGCACTGCCAGGAAGGATATTGATACGTCCTTGCTGAATGCGAAAAACCATTGAATACACACGTGCATCTCTTTAAGAGTCTTTCTTTCGAGGTTAGACCAGCTTAGTTCATTGTGCTGTGATCTGACCCGTAATCTTGCCCTAAATACAGGTCGGGAGAAATAATCAAAATTAATACTTGACCAAATTTTATAGCAAACATTTTCTGCAAACATCCATCACAGATTTGACTACATGGCACTTTGTCATGCCACCTAGCAAGTTCGATTCTGGGCGAAGATCATTAGCTACAGTCTTAAATGCTCGAAGAACCGGATCGACCTACAGCTGTAGTTTAGCAAAAGGATTAGAAACATATTTTACATCGTACCTATAGAATTATAAACCGTAAGAAGTGTTTACATGGCTTTCTCTAACCACTTTCATTTACGTTTAAACCTATTCTGCATACAATTCTATATGAATGTTAAAATGTTGTAGAAATGGTTCAGTTACACATTTCATTCAATGTTAAGTTTTGAAAATGCGGGTAGATAGATGCCGGCATTGAAATTGCAAGATATCACAATCAAATGGTGGCAGCATTGCAACAAATAAAAATTCAAACAAATAACAACGAATATCTCCGAAATGACTGATCCCACCAAAAAGTTGCTTGAAACGAATGTGTTTTAACATTTGGTTGTGCAGTTAAGTTTTATCTTTATAACCTACGGTTTACCAATTAAAATTAATTCCGAATGAAGGACTTTATCATAGAGTATTCTATTAGGCACATAAACAGCTTAAACATTTGGCATTTTAATCAAAATAGATAAAACTGTCTGGAGAGAATAATAACAATAATAATAACAATAATAACAACAATAACAATAATAACAATAACAATAACAACAACAACAACAACAACAACAATGATAATAATAATAATAATAATAATAATAATAATAATAATAATAATAATAATAATAATAATAATAATAATAATAATAATAATAATAATAATAATAATAATAATAATAATAAACTATTCCGTGTAAAAAGTGGGATTGGGGTGCGATCTTCTTGATATTCCTATAGCATACCACATGACTGACTTAAACACCAAGTTATTTATCGACTTTGTTTTTACTTTCTCTACTGGTAAGTAGGGGAAGTTTTGTATTCCACCCAAAAATTCGATGTGGACATTTCACCGGAAATATATGTTTTGAGCCACCCTGAATCCAAAAAAAGCATTTTTAGAAAAAGGTCCGTGTGTGTGTCTGTGTCAGTCTGTGGACAGCATAACTCAAAAACGAAAAGTCGGTTAATAACCAAAGTTGGTATTTAAGTTTAATGTCTTTCAAGGATGCGACACGAAGATTTTGAAGAAAATAGCCCCACCCTAAACTACCCTTTACATAGAAAATTTTTCGAAAATTTTGATTTTCTTGAAAATGGCTCTAACCATTTTGATTAAAATGTCATGTGTTTGAGATATTTTTATGACAAATGAAATGTATATCTTGAATTTTCTGGCTATAGCCCCTGTAGTCGTATTTACTCTGTACGACTTTTGCATAACTGGTAAACCGTTAGAGATAGACCAAATTATGCTATACAGAAAATGTAGATCTTGCTAAAATACACAATTTATGTCTCAATAAATTTTCTTGTAGGGTGAACCATTTCGGAGATATTCCTTGTTATGTGTGTGAGTTTCGGAAAACTAAGAACTTTAGCGAAATGCAACAACGTTGTTCATTTTTTTTATATGTTAATCGTGCAAGGAGAACGGAATCTCAAAGGCCAAAAAGATTTGTAAGAATGGTTAGTACTAGAGTAGAGAAAGTCATGTGAGTGCACCACATCAGATTTTTTTGAGTTGTGCTCTTCACTAACAGAGCATTGACATTCTTCTAATTTATTACTATAATTACTATTATTAGTTATCATCACGATCATCATCACTGTTGTTGGTGCCCTCGGTGAAATCTCAATACTGAATTTTTCGGTGGAATACAAACCTTCATTACTATGCGAGATTGCTACAGCAAGGTTTGCTTTTCGTTTTCTCAACGAATGTTTAGTCCAAATGCAAGCAGAAATTTAAGCAAAAGTCTTGTCTGTGGAGGAATAAATAAGTATTTTATCTGTTAATTACGGTGTTTTGGAAATCGGTCCCGCAGTTCTTTTAACGCCAGTAAATCTAGTAACATGGGGCTGTCGCTTTTAGACACAGTTAAGAACATCGGTCAGGACGGGTTTGAATCCGCAACCTTAGTATCAGTAGGTCAGCGCATAACCAACGGAGCCACCCAGACACGTTCATCCCAAATCTAAACAAAAAAGCTACAAGCAGAACTAGGATATTTCATTCGTGGCTGGGTTTTGTTTTGGGTGGTGCTTCCTTCTGCCCAATAAAGGCACTGTGAAGACGGTGCATTTGTTTACATCAAGTCCTTCCCAGGACTGAGTAGCTCGCAACTGACGTCATGTAAAGCATCAGGTGCACACATAAATCTTTCAGCCAGCGCCTGCAGAAAACCAGCGATGTTCAAATGTACTTAATTCAGATCTTAAATAATTGCAACAAATTAAGGTCGGAGGCTGTTTCTAATTTGTTCCGCATGTGTCCCGGTTTGGATGCCGATGCCAAGACGTGATAGATGCTTTCTGCGTGAATGAAATTATGTGACGTCACATCAGTCTGCCAACAACGAATTCCTTGTTATGTCCTGCTAAAGCCGACGACTGTATGATGATAGATGGCTAACAATTTGTCGACAAATTACCTTCCCCTGTTCTGAAGCCTATGACAGACAATTTGTTCTCAAACTGGGGCAATACTGTGTCATCGAAAATTATTGGCGACGTTTTACAAGCGCTTCATAGTGCAATAACCTTAATGTACACGGGAATACCACGAACAGAAAGCAGAGTGGTCTACAACATGTTGAAAAGGTCCTCGGTAGGGTTAGGAAGTTGAGGAAAAATCCTTTTCCTTACTAGTATCTGAAGACGAGGCACAATACAGGCTGGAAAATGGATTTTATTTGCCCTTTTTTGCTTTTCTCGGCGTTTTTTGGTTAAAGTATTCTGTTTGGCCTTTTATTTCCCGCAACTTTACCTTTTGTGAGTATATTTTTCCAGACCAACAGAGTATAATCTTAATTCCAATTTCTTTTAACTAATACCTACGCACTCCTAAGACTGGCTAGAATAGACATTCGAGAGGACCCTTTCTATTGCATTTATGAAAGCCTAATTTGGACCACCCCTTTCCGTCTCTTTTTCTAGGTTTCAGCTATTTTTTTATATTTTTAGGTATTTTTAAAGGTCTCTTTAGGCAATTTGTGTGTCTTCTATATCCGAACCGTAGTGCTCGGTAATGATATTACTGTTAACTAATTTGGTTGGGATGTTTATCATCCATTTGTGGAAGATATTTTATAATAGAGAAGTAAAGTTCCCGACCGAGTCTTAAACTCCCGGAAAACTATAATTATAATCGAGTCAAATGCGGAATTCCCCTAATTCCTTGCATTAACATAATTTACTGGAGCTCACCACTTCTGACTCGGAGAACAACATATTTCGCCAAAATAGAAACGCACTCGCTGGCTTGCTCGCTCATTCACGTCCCCCTCTGAGTTGCGAGAGCACTGGCTTGTATAGCCGTTGGAAATTTCTACACAGTTCCAGAATGTTTGCGATGGCAGAATCTTGCAGAAGATTCTTGTTGTGTTTACACCGGGCGAACTCGACTTATCCGCTGTTTCGACAGCCCAGCGCCGATCTTCCGATAACGTAAGGCCAAAGTCGCTGCATCACAACAGGTTTACATAAATCATTATATTTAATACTGCAAAAAATCAGGGATAAAAATGTGTATCGTGCATTTCTGCAATTATAATAAGGGAGAAATTACTTTGTGGTTGACACAAGCTCCCGTTTTCCAACTGCCGGTGGCTGACTCAGAGCAGCGTGTGTCAATCACAAGATAATTTCTCCTTCACTGTATTCGCTGTTAACGCGATGCAGACAGGCGGAATTCTGATGATATCGTCACATAGCTTAGATTTATTGTTACTGTTGCTTCTTAAATAAAATTATGATTGTTCAGGATGTATAACCAGATCCCAGGAAATGTATTTGGTGGTTGCGGGTAGGTTACTGATAGCTGTTGTAGAAATTATTGAACAATGTTGAGATTTGATCGGTCACGCCTAGACTGTTTAAGGGAGTACTGGGAAAGACTTAGATGTACATAGCTTGACTTCTGTAGTAATATGATTCCTTGAGTGGTTAGAATTAGCTGAAGCTTTCCTGACCCCATTTCTCAGAGTTACATCACTCACGCAATGACAGGCTTCTTTTGTCCACAAGGCGTGTAGGCCAGGTCAAGAAAGTTACTGACTGGATACGCTTACTCGAGCTTCCTTATTTTTTTGTTAATGTTTTATTAACGTACCAAAACCACACCATGCTGTGTAGACGAAACCAGATCCTTTTTCACGCAATCACTCTTGAAAGTGAAAATATAATGGACCAGATTGTGATTCTGGCGGTCATGCGTTTCTCATGATGCTGTGTTGGCGGAGGTCTTTTTTATTGCCATGTCTTCCGCTCATGTAATGCAAATGACGATCTTATTCGTCCGCTTGCCTCGAGTGACTACGGTATAATAATGTTGCCCATTGTTATTTACAGTACCCAAACTTTCGCCACCATGTGAATGTTAGAGCCACCACTAAAAAGTTAGTTACCTCCGACCTTTATATTTGTCTTCTGAGGCAGTTATTAGAATACACTTTAAGAATTCTGTGCATAAAACTTTCTTCATGAGGTTTGAAATGTAGAAAGCAACCGCAAATAATATGACACAGCCGGCAAATTGAAAGTTAGCAAACATTTAGTGGCTAGAAATTATATGCATATTCCTAACTTATTTTAGGTTCTATGTATAAGTATATAACTTATACAAGAAGTTCTCATACGTGGAGTTTGAAGCTGAGTGTTGACCATATTTTAACTTTTGAACAAACAAGGAATTCCTAAAATGTTTTCCGAGTTTCATCGAAATTCCTTCCTTCTTATCGTTTCATTACGTCGAAAAACGCACGTTGATGAATGTAATTTCGTTAAATCTTCATCTTAAGGAGCACTTGGGCGATTTCGAACAAGGTGCATGAATTGCACACATTCAGCCGATAATTTTCGGTGGAGCGTGGCACCATATTGTCCCATCTTGGCTCCACAGCACCATCACACTGAAATTTCGCAAAAAGTCCTATTTTTCACTTTTTCTTTCATGTACATAACAGAGGTGTTGCATTTTACCAAAACTTCAATGTCGAGTATTCACTAGAAATAAGTTGAGATTCCCTGAATAATAAATAAATTAATAAAAATAAAGCATTTTAAGGAAAAGGCAAGATTAATGTGAATCCAAAAGAAACGCAAGCTACAAAGGAACAAAGTAATTTCAGATCAGTTTGGGATTAGCATTTGCCAAAAAAATGGATGTCGGGACATTGGTGATGCTGCATAGCCCCAAAACAATTGACGCAGCACTAAGCTTGAAATGGAAGCCCATCGGGCAGTACCTAAACTCCTGGTACTTGGTGTTTCCATCATTAGGGGTACCAGTTCGAGCAGCCTGCTGGACACCAACATCCAACTACTGTCCAGTTTAAAGTTTCTAGGGTCTAACACATGATGTAGGTATAAATATCGGGAATCTAAATAAATAAGTTGAAGAAAATAACTCGCGAGAATTAAAAACAACTCTCGTGGCAAATTTATTGCAACATCTGTCGCACTTTATAGTTTTATCATCGTGGTCTGATTTATCTTGCAGAGTAACCGCCTTCTTGGCTTGCTGAAACCTTCGCTAAGTGCGTTGCTATTTCTAAGTTAAAACGCATAATCACGATTCTGGAGGAAGTATTGCATTTCACTTAAAACTTCGATGTTGAGATTTCACAATTATTATGCGAATACCAATAATATACAAGCTGTTAGGGATATGAGGGCGCAGACTTTAACGGCGACTTTTTGACGGTGATCCGAAACATAACTTCATCTACATTTTTCTCTAGAGTGCACGGTTCTATAAATAAAAAATAAAATTGGTCGAATATTTAATTGCCAGTATATCACCACTCATTTATCGTTTATTTCGCAAATAGCATTGAGAGATAGATTCAAAAGATAAATTGTGTATTTTCCATTTATTGTTAAATGAATCGTTTAGCGATAAAATATATTGAATAATTGGATTCCAGCGTGTCGATGGGAATAAATTCGTGAACATACGCTTGGCAATCAGCAACTTTGGTGGAATAGTGACAGTAAACACTGCCTGCTCAGGTCTCGTGATGACTGCACGGAAAGAAAACCACCCCTCCTCTCGTTACTTGCAGTAGCTAATAAGCACATGGACAGGTGGCGAAACCAGTTCCCAGCCCTGGCCTACTTTGCACTTCCACTCGTCGTGGTTGTGAATGAGTGCGCGGGGTAGCGGAAGCCTATTGGTAAACAAAACATTCGCCTTTTAAGTCCTACTCTGTTGTATTCAATAATGCTCAATTGTCTCCTTTACCTAACACGACAAACGAGTTTGTTATTGGACTTTTTTATTCGTCATATTTGGATCTACCATCACGCGAGATCTGCGCACTCATACCCGCAACACCCTCTATAGTCGGTAAATGTGAATTACTTATACAGCATTTTAATAAAAATAGTTAGATCCAATACATGTCATGAAGCATCTTAGAGAAATGCTGCATTTAAATACGTTCAGTTATCATCCGAATTTTCTCCCGCTCTTCGCTCTCGTAGCCTTTTCCTAAAATCGTTTTCATATGGGGTACCAGAAATATAGAAATATTTATTTCCGGTCAAATTTTAATGAGAAATGTTTGCCTTTGGGTGCCACATTTCCGCCTGACAAAAGTTCGCGAGCGACAGAAGACAGACTCAGGTAACAACACCATTCAGAACCCTACCAGAAGTTGGTGAGCAATAGAGATCCAAAGAAGGCAGAGAAAGACCATGATGTGTAGATATCAAATACGTTACAACCAGACTCGCAGTGCAATGGGTTCTATCATAAACTATGTGAACAAGAAATTCCACGAATCAAACGAACACAGCAAATCTGTGTTGTGCGAACACATACTACATATGCGAAAAGATAAGCCAAAAACAAACTCAACATGAGCGCAGATTTCAGATTAATCATCATCAACATCATATTATGTAAGCGCTAGAGAACATGATCCAATAAAACAGCTATAACTGAAACCGAAGGAAAACAAATATAAGATTAAGAGTATTTGAATTTTAAATAGCTATTGCAGAAAGCGCTTTATTGGATATCATTCAATTAAAACGCCTTACTTTTGTGGAATACGCCACATGAGTTCTCTGGTGGAAAACAAAGTTGTTAAAACTATACGTATGTGTCTCATTTCCCCAGACAATTCAAAAAACGTGACAGCGTCAGTCGTGACTAACTTATTTCCGACAACAAATCATCGAGTGTCAACAGTGCACCTTTATAAACATACAATCGTCACGATATATTCACAGAGAGATGGTCTGTGTGAGGTTCGCATTCGGTAGGTCCTAGGTTCCATTCCATTGGCCTCCCACTCTAAGATTGCATTTTTTATCGTCAGTAGGCGAATGCTGGGGTGGTTTCTCGTCTACAAGTTCCTTTCCAGCTTTGCCCTTTCATTTTGTTTCCTTCTTATATTACAGGTGCACTGCTAGATTTCGTGGGTATGGCGGTGCCGGACAAATGGCGCGGATGCTTGCCCAAGGAAAAGTGGCCCGTCTGCCTGTGGCTCTTTCACTTCATACCTTCTTACTAGAGGTGGCAGTCCAATATACAAAAAACATTATTGTATCCAGGTTGTGTTCATGGCAGGCTGAGGGACTTTCCCTCGGCGTATTTTTCAACTCGAAAGGAACTCGAGGGGATACTTAGAGGATTTTTTCAAGTATAATTTTAAAATTCAAGAATTCCAATTCATTTACCTACGCACTTTTGCTTTTAAGCAAGAATGTTTCCTCAGACGTTTCAGTATTAAATGAAAGTATTACTTCATTAACAGGTTCTGCAGACGTAATGAAACAGCACTGACAAAGCAATCGCGGAAAGGCAAACGCTATTATCGTGCTGCTCAAATGGTTAACATGCGGCGGATCAAACGTCGGTGAGATGAAGGTATTCAGTGTCGCGAAACGCAGCGTTGTCACGTTTTCTCCAAGTAAGCGTTCGCACTCCACGCATGGACATTTATTACTTAGAAGACAAATGTCACGAGAATGAGACAAAACGGGAGATGTTGCAACGTTGTGTTTCACTCCACATGGAGTGAAAAATTGTCTGTCATGTGTGATTTCTTTGATTCCATTGGCTGAAGTGATATGCTCATTGGTGCAATGTGAAACTTCAGCGACTTCCGAGAAGGAACAACGCATGTGGTGTGTGCATTCGTGACTTTCTCTACTCATTCTGAGCTTCTTCAGGAGACGTCCCTTCACAAACTTAACTTTCTGGGAATGGAAACGTTAAGCAAAACCTGCACATGGGTGAGGTCACTAAAGGCCATTAGTCACGAATCAGTATTTGCCTACTTCTCCGTATATCAACTGGCCCAAGCAGATTGATCAGAGTATGAAGCTCACCTAGACGGTGCCCCAGGATGATGTATGGCAGGGCCTGGACCTAACGCAAATTTCAAGGTGGCAGCATTCCTCAGCAGATAGATGCACCTTGCTGCATCGTCCTCGCCAAGGCCAGGCACGCCGTGGAATCTCTAAACATAGCTGCATCGCCAGCCTTACGTAACACCAAGTCAACTGGTGCTTAATAGAACGGGGCATTCACAAATCTCCTTTCCTCTCCGCTGAACATGTGCGCATTGCGCATTATTTCACACAGCTTCACTTTGTGGAGGAAACAACGCTCAAGCCGTTGTAAAATTTACGGATTACCGGAAAAAACTGTATTTTTAGGTTTCTTTCAGATCAATTGTCCTTAATTTCATAACCATTTCAAAACTAAAATGTCAGACTAATACCAAACTTGGCACTGAAATCCACAGGTTTCCAACGATGCCTATTCCTTTATTTCATGAACTATTTTGGTCCATATGCCGATCGTTCTTCCTCTAGTTCTAGATGGGTTTTATATCAGTCACATGCACTTTAATGGAAGCAAACAGCCGTGACCGAAGTACACTGGTCATCGCTTTACTCCTCCGCATGTCCACAATAAAATGTGGAGATGGACTACCTCTGCAATACGGTGGTTGCAAGCCGACTACAAATCTAGGCTGGAGGATGGCAATTTTTATCCAATCAGTATTACCTACTCCCTTACCTTCCTAAGAGTTTGGAGGTACCAGTGTAAGTGTGTGAATTCAAAAAAAAAAAAAAAATATGATACCTGTTGGCTAATTAGTCCTTCATGACCAAAGATTCCCCTTAAAACAAAGTAAATGCTTAATTAGAGTTTATCTCGATTAACCAGACTGAAGTTTATATATAAAATAACCTCCTGGAAATTAGAATACGCAAGGGTGAGTAGAGAGTCATGCAACTTTACTCACTAATATTACAGATACTGTCTACACTGGTACTCGCGATTGCCAGCCTCTGCAAGTGCAGGAAGGAAGGTCCACGAATAGGCTTCGAACCTTTATACAGCTATAGCGAAATGAGCCGGTCGCAGGTTACCTGCCACATGTACGGTGACAGCACACAACACACTGCCTATAGTGCACAGTGTCTCTAGAATGTGTTCACTAGTTCCACACAGCAAAATGCCTGCAGCATGAAAATCGAAATATTCATGTATTGCTGGACTTGTACAAGAATTTGGGAGTGAATATTTTACTGCAAATGGTGACAGCATTGAATGGAAGTTATGCAACAATGTTGTCCACAACGTTTGTGCGTCGACTGTACCTGGCCGTCTGTGTTGTGGTCATGTGACAGACTGACCCCCCTCCTACTTGCTATAGTCCACCCTCCACAACTTTTTGCTCTCTGTATGAAGGTTTGTTCCCTAATCATGAAACTACCCTCTCCCTCAGCACGTGCCAGCCAAACAACTGAACACAGCAATCAGGTGCGGACCGTGCATTACTATAGCGAAGAGCATAGGTAATAATGGCAGTCTCTAAACCAGTAATGAACCTAAGAAACGTGCACGCGTCTACAAGGAAGAATGGAGAAAATTTTTTGTTACGCCTCATAGGAAAAATGTCAGCTGCCTTCTTTGTTCAAGTTTTACTGGGAACCTTGTGCAATGCAAAACGTTATACGTGTCATAAAGATCACTTACAACTCACAGGTTAGTAGTTTATAAATGTAGTGCAATCGTAATGTATTGTAATCCTTTGCTATCAATATATTAATATATAGTTATGTGAACAGGTTTTTCCCTAACCCTTTCAGTCCCGGTGTCCATTATAATGGACATAGACATTTTTTGCCTACTTGTAATACTTTTAACGGGTTTTTCTGCTATATTCTTGTTATACTGTTCGTCACCCATTAAACCTATGTAAAAACATGTTCTGAATTGTACAAAATTATTTATTTTTTACAATTTACATTGTAGTGTTTTTTTTAAGAAATGAAGCAAAATCCATGCAACCGCAGTCAAATGATACCCCGTCGTCATCCACGCGTGCCATCACACCGATTATTTTACGTGGGCCCTCCCCGTCCTTTACCACAGGAACATTTGACTGTGGTTGCCGAGACTCGAACTCACGACCTCAGGCTTTGAGTGCATGGCCAGTGCACTACGTGCTGCCCTAACGATCATGGCTATCCAAGCCAGCAAGCTGAAGGTGTCCCAGACCGCCTAATCTAAACCGGTTTCGAATTAGAGGAAGAACGGCATAAGTAGCAAAATAAATCCGGTCCGAAAGGGCTAAACTAAAAACAGTGAATTCAAATTAAAGACTTCACATTTCTGAGGAACAATTTTCTTCGTAATTAAAATAGCTAACTGTGATATTCCTGTGTTTTAGTAAAGTACGTTCACCCACCGTAACCTACTCATTTTGTTGTAGCTGTTTACAGTGCTGCACTGCACATCAAATCAGCCCCGTCTACTTCCCCCTCCCTCTGATCCCACCTGCTATTGTGCGGCACAGTATTCCTAATGACATCACAGAATTCCTATTTTGCAGGCCTTTAGTGTGAAGGATAAAACATAAAAACAGTAGGTTTCCCCTTAAATATTCACTTTATCAGGATGTTCCTGTTTCTGCTTTGCCAACACAGAAAAGTGCAGCGCAAAAACAAAGCTGCGTCATGCACTGCACCTGTTCAATAACTTCGTCACCATTATTGTGACCTTAGCACCATCCAAATATCCACAAGCAAGCCTCGCTGGCAAGTCTGTTTACTCCATGCATATGGTCTGGCGACGTACGTGGATGCATTTTTCGCCCTAGGACATGCAGCCATTCGTTAATGGTATCTAAAACCGGAAGCAGCTTACTAAATATGTCAGGAAGACGGAGAGCTGTGCCAGGTTTCTGCTACGCTACTCAGCACACGAGCCACACAAATAAAAATACCATCGTGGTCTGCTTCATAAGCAACGGAGATTAGTTGTAGTGGAATACAGACTTGCCAGAAATGTCTCATCAATTCACTGAACTCCTCTCACCTTTCCTGATTTAACAATGGAATGAACATTTGGCCGATAGTTTATTTGCTTAAGAGTATTCACCATACGTAGAGCATGTTTCACTCTTAGAATAGCTTCTCCTCTCTGCACACTGCCGCGGCTTTGCTGCAAGAGTGAGAGCATGCTGGCCTGACAACGCAAGCTAATGGAAGTCACCAAAAGTCAACTTTGACTCACTTAATCCACGAGTGACATTCTGCCATTTAGTTGACATCAATACCAGCAACTGTTCCTTAAAGATACCCAGTTAAATTAATTGTAACTGTTAGGTTGACTTGCAGGTACGTAAACTATTGGGTTTAAATGGTCACTGCACATGGTACTGTTTTAGTACTTAAATGCTGCATGCTTATAATCACTTATTTTCCAAAATACCTCTATACAAGGGGTAGTTGGGGTGGAAAGGCTTTCTTGAAAATCTTCGTGTCGTATCCTCGCTATAAGCTTAACTTAAATACCAAGTTTGGTATTTAACCGACTCTTTGTTTTGGAGTTGCTCTCTCTCTCTCTCTCAAACAGGTGCAAGCACAGCACAGGCACTTTTTTTCTCAAAACGCTGCTGTTTATTTATTCAGCGAGTCTCAAAACGCGTATTTCTCGATATGGACTGTTTGCATTATAGGTGGAAAGCTACACTTTCTATACGTGGTAGAAAGTAAATAAGAGTATAGACTTTTGCTGATATGTGACGTATGCAACCAACGCATGCATTATTATTATTATTATTATTATTATTATTATTATTATTATTATTATTATTATTATTATTATTATTATTATTATTATTATTATTATTAATGTTTCAGGGGAATCCTAGGAATAATGAACATTTATGGAGCTACCGATATTACTATCAAATTGTTAGCGGTTTTAAGTTTACGTGAAAGCGTCGACAAATTTGTATATGTTCATCTTTAATGTAATAGCACGGTTCGTGAGTTGTTTCATGCCTGCAGTCTGATAAATCGGACTGGAAGACGCAGTAAAACCATAATCAACTGGTCCGTCGACCGACAATGATATGCAGTTTGAAAACCCAAGCAATGGAAAGTTATGATGCAGTGCGGGGGAGGGGATGAACCTGACAGTAGGCTATCAAGTGGTACCTGGTGCAGCAACAGGAACTTCGTGTGAATAATGTAGCAGAGTAGATGCCAAACAAACTGCGTAGTTAGTGTAGGTGGGAGCAAAGGTCGATATCTCAAGATGAAGGAAGAGAGTGGACCTCTGGAGTGGGCTCAAGATGAGGACGAAACACTTCAAGGGAGCAAAAATCTCAGACGTGCCCTCCAGCTTTTGGGTGAGTGGGCTTAAGAACTCAGGTATCCGAGTATCACGATGGGCTCTTCTCTCTGCGTCAAACTGCGTAAAACGTCTAAGTAAAAATTCTTAAAGATACCCAGCCGTGTAAAAAAGGCAACATTCATAAATATGGAATTTAGTGTTATCTAACACTACGGACCTTCTACTTCAGTTTTATGCGCCCTTTATATCCAAGCTTTAAAGTGTTCTACAATTATAGTGATAGTACATAATAAATTATTCAATGAACGATGGCGTATCTCCAGAAATATTAAAGATTAGTGCGGCACAACCAATTCACAAACAGGTTCAAACACAAAAGTTAGTAATATAGATCAACCGCTCTGGCCTCGGTATTCTGCGAATTGTACGATAAAATACATTTAACTTCTATCCCAAATTTACTCGTAATAGCATCCTTAATAACCAATAGCGGAATATGCACATAAACTGTTTGGATTGAAATATACCGTAAAAGCACAACAGGAATTTAGTCAGATCGCTTCAAAGCTCTAGACTGTCTAATGATCGCCTAATTTCAAGATTAGAATACTACAATTTTAGAGGACAAATTAACAACTTACTAGCAACATACCTTGAAAACCGAGTGCAATGAATAGAAATAAATTGAAAAAAAAAAAAAAACGGGGACATATGTACCAAACCAGATAACATAGTAAATACAGGGATGCCACAGGGGTCAGTACTGGGACCTACACTTTATTTATATAAATTTACGTGAACCGGTGATCATGTAAAGGTGGAGAAAGCTTAGGGAAAAAGCAGTGAACTATAGCAGTATTTACTAAACAATGAATTAGAGTTAAATACTCGGAAAACAAAATTGACATTTCAAAACGATAATATAAATATAAACATTAACAGTATCGCTTCAGAACAGGTAAGAAACTACAAATGTTTGTGCATACACTTAAAAGAAAATTTAGTTTACAAAAGACACGTAAATAATCTGTAAAAATCATCAGGGTCCTGCATATTCAGACAACTAGCAAAGCATGGGAGATTAATATTCCTAAAACAGCACGTTATAGCATTATTTACCCACATTTAGCACATGAAATTCAAATAAAACCAATACCGACAGGTTATTAAAATTACACAAAGAAAGCAATTTGGCATATTCACATACTATTATATACTACACATGAAGGGCAAATGATTAACACTGGGGAGCACAAATAAAACTGAAACCAATAAGGGATCCATATAAAATATGAACTACATTACATAAAAAATTACTATCAGCAATTAAGAGTAACACAGCCTCAAAATGTAATCCTGTTCAAATATCATTCCTAATAGAGAAATGCTTGTGAAATAGTACTGGACTACATTGAAAAAACTATACGAAAGGATAGAGGTATAGTTACAAATACAAGCAACACTTTTTTTTTGAAAGCTGTATCGGTATTAGTTTGTTTTTGGAGGAAGCGTTTGTGAAAGAATGGATACAGAAAGTCTTATAAACGTAACATCAAATTTCCTCAGCAGTTCGTCTTCAATCACTACTCTTTGTGGTGCCTTTTGGGGAATTTACAATTATTTTTAGCTCCTAACGTGCAAGTTTTAAAACATCCAGCCGATTTTAGCGATGACGGCCTGATGTTTACTAAAAGCTGTCACTTCATTTTCCAGATATGCTCCTGCTGCTAAATAGTGCAAGGATACCGCGTTGACGAGGCAGAACTTCAAAAGCGAATGTCACATTTCAGTTCACAAAAATGATATTTAGCGTCCGGTACGCATAAATTTTATATTTTCAGCTTGACCTTTTCTTTCGAAGCATCATCCTCACGTTTATACATTTCGGAAGCAAGGGCAACCTTACATCACGAGGCTTATTTTGGTAGCTCTAACTAGGGCGCCGAGGAGAAGCTGATACAACACATGCATGATACAAGAGGTTTATATCTTCAGCGAAAAACGCTTCAGAGGCAATTCCACAAACCCACTCGGTTTTCGTACAAACTTTCCATGCTTACGTCACATGGTATCTTTCTGTTCTATATCTTTTACTACTTGTTCAAAGGCTACTTGGGAACCTGCCAGCTACAATGCAATGCACCTTTGAAACAATGAATTGATGGAAAGGTGCGGAACACAACATGCGCCTTCTTTCACAACGGCTACGGAAATTGCATGCCTTACCCATAGAATTCGTCCAATCTGGCGTTACTTTTATTCCGCAGCGTCAAATCACCAGGAAACCGAAAATCTGATGTGCTAGAGCATGCATGGGGAAGAGGAGTGATAATGCAATGGAGTATTCACCTTCCCGCCTGACCCACACCAAATGCGGTTCTACACCAAACAAGTTCCGTTTCTAGGCGTCCAATGCCAGAACCGAATACATACACGATGTATACACCAACTTTATGATTACGCGATTGTGATTACTAGGGCTCGGAGTTTTAGGTAAATACATATTTTGTTTGCGTCCAAATAAGAAATTGAAACCGAGTTTAAAATTCTGGATATTAGCATCGGAGCAAATATTTTAAGTTTTATTGACCTAAAAACACATTTTCTGATGTTTTAATGCAAATAAATATTTTCAAATACATAAATTACAACGAATCGCATAAAGGAAACTCCTTTTTAAAATAATCCACATATTTTCATAAATCACAAAAGCAGCAGCAAAATTATTTTAACAGACTCTACATTCAAGGTATCCCTTTTCAGCCTCTTCTACTATAGTGTGAGAGTTGAAACATGGAAAATAGAAAGAGGTAACACTATATTCCACAGTGCAATTAGAAATCCTTAACTGCCTACATAATCTCGAAACCTTTACTACTGAAATTCACAATTTAAATTCTGGATTGCAAAGGTTTTCCTACTTCCCAACACCCGCTTGTATCAGTACGAAAACCAGCGAAGCGAGGATGGCTAAACATATCAGGATATTTTCCACATTTGTGTAGAAACTCTTCCATGTCTCAAAAGTAAATTGACTGTGAGAGACTAGGCAGAGAAGGTTTCTCAGCACTCCTCCCTTCCTGAACTGTAAGGTAGTGCTCGTGTTTCAATTTAAACCTCACACACTATATTTTTAGAAAAAAGCTTTTTTCTGTCCACTTCATGTGAATCGAGATGGACATTTGTCAGAAATGTCATTACACGTTTCGTTCCAGGTAATGGGGTGGCATAGACAGGAGCTTTCAAACCCGGCAGAAACCGGCGGCGTTGATATGATCCTAGAAAATAGTTGCGTCGTTAATAAACAAAACTGGGTGGCTTAGATAGGAGCTGGCCTACTGATTCCAAGGTCGTGGGTTCAAATCCGGCCCAGACCGACGGTGATATGATCTTAGCAAATAGTTGTGTCGTTAATAAAAAATCTGATGTGTTGCACTCACATGACTTAGTCTACTCTTGTACTAACCATTCTTACAACTCTTGTACCTTTATCTTAATCGAGATAAACATTTGTACAGATTATCTTATTGTTAATTTTCTTGTAGGTGCAAGGGGAATACACCAGGCTTTGAGCGGAAGTCAAATCTTTTAAAGCTGGTCGCTATATGAAGGCTTGAAATTTCGCGTTGGTCTGGGTGGTTCAGTTGGTCAGACGTCGGCCTACTGATCAAGATCGCAGGTTCAAATTCGACCCAGACCGATGGTTTTTAAGTATGCTTAAAAACGACAGTTCCATGTCAGTAGATTTGCTGGCATGTAAGACTCCTGCGGGACGAAATTCCGGCACACCGGCGACGCTGATGTGATCCTGGCAATTGACAGCGTCGTAAAAAAAATTATTATTATTATTATTATTATTATTATTATTATTATTATTATTATTATTATTATTATTAATCATTATTATTATTATTATTATTATTATTATTATTATTATTATTATTATTATTATTTGAAATTCCGTTCTCTTTGCACAGCTAAGATATAAAAATGCAAATAACGGTCATCCATTTGAGAAAAGCTTAAGTACTGCTAAACTCACACAAATAAAGAATATCTCCGAAAGGTTCACCCCACAATAAAATTCATTTAGACATAAATTGAGTTTTAACGAGATCTACATTTTTTGTATAGTAAGATTTGGTCTATCTCTTTCGGTTTACCAGAGTAAACAGGACTATAGAGCTTATAGCCAGAAAATTCAAAATATACATTTCCATTTGTCATTCATAAAAATATGTTAAACATATGGCATTTTAATCAAAATCGTTGGATCCATTTTCGGGAAAATCAAATTCTTTCAAAAATGTCAAGGGTAGTTTAGTGTGGAGGAATTTTCTTCAAAATCTTAGTGTCGCATCCTTAAGATACCATCTTTGGTTTTTAACCAATTTTTCGTTGAGTTATACACTGTTGACAGACGCGCTCGCATTCACAGACACGATGCACACGGACCATTTTCTAAAAATGCTTTTTTGGTCTCAGAGGGTCTTAAAACATTTCCGGAGAAATCTCGACATGGCATTTTTAGGTGGAATACAATACCTCCCGTACTTACTATACGTAGTAGAGAAAGTACAAGTATTTAAATATTGATTTACAAGAAAGATACAGGAGGATGAAGTGATAGCAGTTTGCCTGCTAGCGTTGACATCCCATAATCTTCGTGACGAACAGCTGAGTGAGGACAACACTGCAGAAAATGACAACCTAAGGAACATTTCAAACCAATAACCACAATCTGTCTCAAATGACAGGAGCCACAAAATTGTTCGTAATAAATTCGGTAATTTTTAACCAGTTGTCTAAAATCATAGAAAATTCATTTCGAATGAAGAAGACTTCACAAGATACAACTACTAATAAATATGTCAGGTTAATCAAAACTGAAAGGTCATATTTGATAAAATCAATAATAAACTAAGAAATTCCATGTATAGAGTTCTAGGTGTACGGGGGTATTCTTGGAAATTTTCGTGTTTATCGAGTTTAGTAGATTTAAGTTACGTTGTTCGTGGGCAGACACACAAGCAGTTTAATACTTTTTCTTGGATTCATGGGAATTCAAACATGTACGGAACAACATTCCCTGCTCTAGAACATTCCTTTTCGAGAACGTTCGCTTCATGTGAGGAATCGGCGGTTCTGAGTTATTGACAGAAAGCGTTCAGTTTAGCTGTGAGTTGAGACTCAGTAGTTCAGTAACGATTAAGTGTGCAAGAGTGTCTTGCGTGCTACACGAAGTACTAGAGACAAATAACATGACTTTGGCATTGTTCCTATCCACTTATCAGAAAATGAAAGTGACATTTTATTCGTCACTTCCCGATTATTTTATTCAAATCAAAATGACTGAAGCCCTTATTGTGAGGCTATACAATTGGTCATTTGTTCTTGTAAAGGGATATTTGTAGCTAACGAAATTGTTCAAAATCTTCGCCTTGCATAGCTAGAAGGCTTTTGACTTAGCTGCGAAAAGTTCAGTTTTTAAGTAGTGCTATTTGAAGTAAAATGAACGCTTTAGGCAGACGCCGTGGCCAGCTTGTGACCACTTAAATCCACATTTCCGTGATGTTTCGTAAGCAGAATGAACTATTAGTACATGTCGTTTGGGAGGTTGTCCATACATCACTGTGAATGGTTTGCTATCAAGTAAACCAGTTTGTAAGTTACGCAAGCGACAGTTTTCGCTGGTTTAAGTGGCACACTGTAGTGTCATGGGCTCTGTTTACCTCCCTACCTACCTACATCAAACACATAATGGAGAGGACAAGGGCAAAATGGTGCTCTCCAACAGGCAAGGTCGCCTGGGAACTGGTTGTTTCTTCTTCAGCCTTTACACTCACAACACACAACTCCGTCGATCACATTAATGGACAGCAAATGCTTGTTCACAATACGAATACAGGACAAATCAACATCCAGTTTTAGTGTTTTGACGATATAACATTTTTCACTTAAGCTAGGTTATATTTTAGAACACTGCATCCACAGCCGACTTTGAACGATCTTCCATTTTTTAAAACACCGCATATAAAAAAGTTGAAAAAGTTCATACAAAAAAGATAAATGAAAAAAAATAAAAAAATAAAAAAAATAAATAAAAAGAATAAAATAAAATGGTTGAAGGTAGGTATATACTAGCACAATAATACCTATGACATCCAGTCTGTATTATACATGCCTTTCCATGGGGAATTAAAATCGACGAATCCAATCCCATTCTCAATATGACCCGCGTTTCTATGTTGAGTTCAATTCGGAATGAGATCGATTTGGATACCTCAAGCATAAATCATTCAAGCTTCTATGTTGGTTACTTGGTTTATGTTGGCGACCTATAAAAATGTTTACTGCGTATTTTAAGTAGGTTTTGAGGTCAGTGAATCTTTCTAGAAAAACGTATTGCGAGATTATAGATACAATAAAAATGGCTTTGTTGTTTTTTATTACACCACTTTCGCTAAGAAAACAAAAGACGAGCGTGCAGCGTGTTAGGAGTACAGTAGAAATTAGCATCTTTGGTGGATTCAAATAGATTTGAATCTGGTAGGTGTTTTCATGCAACAAAATTTCGATCCGATCCCACTTCTAAGTGGATTGGACCCAAGGATTCAGTTCGATATGAATCTGCGTTTCTATGCAGTGTTCAATCCGGAATGAAACTCAAACCAATGTGAATTCCCCAAGGAAACCTAGTGATTTGTTCTTCGTAAAAGCAAAGAAACAGAAAAACAGCTCTCTCCATTGATTTTCCTTAACGATTTTCCAATGATGTGGAAATGCCTCTGTTCTGATTTATGCTGAACAGTAAAAGCATGACTTCTGTTAACCCTAGCAGTCAAATTAATGCAGAGAGAATTCTCATTTTAATTAAAAGAAAGGACAAACGACATTAAGTTTACTTGTTCTGGCATTTTTCCAGCCTTATAATTAGTTAGCTGTAACAACGCCTCCGTAATGCTTGACACACATTTTCTGAAACTACAGTGTATAATGCGGATGAGCACAACCTGCCAAACAAGGTGTTTTCTTTTACGATTATGCTAATGTGTTTGTCTCCTTTGTACAAGGCGACCTTCAGTAATACCACGTGCCAAAAGAACAAAGTCAACTTATACGGAAGCTGAAGGGCAAACCTACAAAAGACCAACAATTGCTGTAAATACACGCAAAAAGGGAAGCGAGTTGGAAGTCTATCTCACCAATAGAATTGTCCACCTAGGTCTGTTCCATACACAGAGCTATTTTTTAGACTTGGCGAATGGCTTTGCTAGGATCTGCGCGAGTGACAATGTAAATTGATGGTGGGGGTAACGTCTGCTTCTTATTTGAAATACACGACACTGCTGATAGTGCGAGCAGGCACTGTATTTAATCACGCGCTGTTCCACGGTGTTTACTACACGGAAGTCGGAGAGGTAGTAATCTAACACCTCTATCGTCTTATAAATAAAAAATCTGATGTGTTGCACTCACGTGACTTTCTCTACTCTTGTACTAATCATTCTAACAAACTCTTATTCCTATATCTCCATGTTAGTTAAGATAAACATTCGTACAAATTATCTTACTGCTTATGTCCTTGTAGGTGCAAGGGGAATATTAGAATACCTACAGAAGGCTTTGTGCGACAGACAAATCTTTTTGACCTTTGAGATTCCGTTCTCTTTGCACGATTAACATATAAAAAAATGAACAACGTTGTTGCATTTCGCTAAAGTTCTTAGTTTTCCAAAACTCACACACATAACAAGGAATATCTCCGAAATGGTTCACCCTACAAGAAATTTTATTGAGACATAAATTGTGTATTTTAGCAAGAGCTACATTTTTTGTAAAGTATAATTTGGTCTATCTCTAACGGTTTACCAGTTATGCAAAAGTCGTCCAGAGTAAATATGACTACAGGGACTATAGCCAGAAAATTCAAAGATATACATTTCATTTGTCATAAAAATATCTCAAACATATGACATTTTAATCAAAATCGTTAGAGCCATTTTCAAGAAAATAAAAATTTTCGAAAAATCTTCCATGTAAAGGGTAGTTTAGGGTGGGGCTATTTTCTTCAAAATCTTCGTGTCGCATCTTTGAAAGACATTAAACTTAAATACCAAGTTTGGCTTTTAACCGACTTTCCGTTTTTGAGTTATGCTGTCCACAGGCTGAGACACACAGACAGACACACACACGGACCTTTTTCTAAAAATGCTTTTTTTGGATTCAGGGGGCCTCAAAACATATTTCCGGTGAAATCTCGACATCGAATTTTTGGGTGGAATACAATACTTCCCCTACTTACCAGTAGAGAAAGTAAAAAAGTGAACTCAACGATAAACTACTGCGCAACTTCGAGCCACTCGCCATGCCTAACAACAGCTCAGTGCGTAACGGGTCCCTTATCTATTCACGTGACAGTTATAGCATTTTCCAAAACATGCAGACCCTACCCCACTCCTCTGCCAAAAGTTTAAAAGGTTTGGGGTTTAAAAATACAAAGGAACCAAAATATGTCTACAATGCCTCTTGCCGTGTTTATGAGGCTTGCCTTTCGTTTGCTAATGGTTATTACCCAGGGCCAGGGGCAGGGGTCCTCCTGTGGAGGTTTTCACGATTTGAAAAAAATGTCTAAGCGTCATCTCTCATTGGCTGTAGTGAAATAGGTTGTTCTACGGAGCAAAATAGTTCCTTATTTCACATCAATCACATATCTTAACATATTCGACGTTAATGTCAGATTTGCATTATAAAAAGAGTTTCAATTACAACCATTACGCAACGGTACAAATTCTTATCAACAAATGGAATGATGCTTCGGGTTGAACCTTCTTCTCAAGATGACGAAAGCACGTGCATCTGGCATGATTGTTTTATCGCTTTTATCATCCGATCCTGCACCTGCATAGGGCTGTATAGCGCCGTTCAAGGTTACGTTAGTCAACCAGGAGAAATGGGGAAGAAATTCTGCGCGGAAGAATAGGTGTTAGCGGCGAGGTTTAGTGAGATACGACTATTGACATTGAAATATTGAACGCTGTTTTGTACTACAGGGCAACAAAGTATAAGCTGCAATCAATTAAGAGTACCTATACAAATACACCACGGTGGGAAACTCCGCTCTTACACTATTGAGAAACTCTGGTCTATTTCGAGAATGACAAAGAAGATTTCAAGGAACTTCAGCGAAATTTGGAGGAAAACATGCTTGGATAAGTAAATTGCATTAACCTCGATTGAAGCTATATGACCCCTGCGATTTTCTTCTTTCCTTCCTCCTGATCAAGGAAAAACTCCCGGATAAACCAACGCCGGAAAGCCACCTTGACTTAAATTTTCATCTTGTAAACTGGCATAGGTATTTCGGCGGTGGCGTGGCTGAGTGGTTAGACGGCTCGCTTCTCACCAGGGGACTGTATGTAAATAAATATTCTGATCAAACTACGTAAGCTTTCACGGCCGGTCTCATTAAATAGAAAATGATTATCCGGGCTTCTGGGAAAAATTCTTTCCAGACGTTTCGTCCGAAGCTGTGTTGAACATCTTCAGTGGCGTGGCCGTACTACTCTGCTAGTCTCGGCGACGACTGAGATCATTTTCTATTTAAATAAATATTTTGTTTATTAACGACGCAGTCAATTATATATCAAAATCATATCAGCGACAGCGGTGTGCTGGAATTTTGTCCCGTAGGAGCTCTTTTACGTAATAGTAAATCTACTTACATGGGGCTATGGCTTTTAACACCATCGGTCTCAGCCGAAATTGAATCCGACCGCCCAACCAGCTGAGTTCACACAGACCGACAGACATTGGTCTAATCATCCACTGTAAATGCTCTCTCTGATCCAGAATTCGTCTGCTCCTCGACAGGCCTCGAGATCTTGACTTAAATAAACAAATTTGTAATTATGCAACGCGCGCGCGCGCGCGCGCGCACACACACACACACATAATCTCTTTCCTCGTTTTATTTGTTTATTCAGTGGACCTCAAAACATATGTACATATATTTTCGTTGAAATCTCAATATCGAAGTTTTTGGTGGAATACAATACTTGCTCTAGTGATTGGACATAGTCAGAAAGCTCACTGCTTCATACCCCATGCACACTTCTAAAAACTGACTTGGGGTTACAATGGAAGTAGAAAAGAAAAACACGTTTAAAAGTTGTCTTGCTTGCTCTGAAGCAAAAGCGGAAAAACTGGAGGAAAACAAAAGCAGTTTGCATTTTGGTACAAATTCTTTAGATTTCAGTCGTAATTTCAGTTTTTAATAATTATAACTTAAATATTTCACTGAATATTAAAACTGAGCCTAATTTTTCATGTTTGTAAAAATTCTTTAAATTTCAGTCAAACGTTTTTAGCCATAAAGGCCTTACAGCCACCACCTACAAGGTAACCTTTTATATTCTAGCGTGACACCCACTGTCCGGGGAATTCCGTTTCTAACTGAAGGCATTATCCGTCCTCTGTCGGAAACGTCTCTCATTAGTGGCGACTAGACCGTCATTAACGTGGACTGATTATACTTTTCGAGCTGGCTCAACACGATTTTAACAGATCCTAAGAAAAGCGTTTTCCTCATACCTCAGGCAAGGGGGGGAAAAGGAATGAGCCGAGGCTCCAACTTTTTACTTTTTCTGCTACGAGTATAAGTAAAGGAAGTATCGACTGTATTCCTCCCAAAAACTCCATGTCGAGATTTCACCGGAAATATGTTTCAAGGCCCCCTGAATCAAAAAGTCATGTTTAGAAAAAGGTGTGTGTGTGTGTGTGTGTGTGTGTGTGTGTGTGTGTGTGTGTGAGAGAGAGAGAGAGAGAGAGAGAGAGAGTACAGAATAACTCAAAAAATGAAAAGTCGGTAAAAACCAAAGTTGGTATTATCTTTAATAATTTTTTAGGATGTGACAAGAAGATTTTGAAGAAAATTCCTTCATCCTAAACTACCCATTACACGAAAAAATTTTATTTTCTCTAAAATGGCTCAACGATTTTGATTATTTATTTTTATAGCAAATGAAATGTATATTTTGAATTTTCTGGCTATAGCCTATGTAGTCCTGTTTAGTCTGGATGACTTTTGCATAACTGGTAAACCGTAACAGATAGACCAAATCTTACTACACAAAAATGTAGGTCTTTCTAAGACATACAAATTTATGTCCAAATACATTTTTTGTAGATTGCACCTTTTCCGAGATATTCCTTGTTATTTGTGTGAGTTTTGGATTACTTAAACTTTCGTCAAATGGAAGATCGTTATTAATTTTATATATCTTAGCCGTGCAAAGAGAACGGAATCTCAACATTTGACTATCATTCAAAGCCTACTGTATTCCCATATCCCCCTTGCTCCTACACGAAAATAAGCAATAAGATAATTTCTGCAAATGTTTAATGTTTATCTCAACTAACATGAAGAAGATATAGGAACAAGAGTTTGTAAGAATGGTTAGTACAAGAGTAGAGAAAGTCATGTGAGTGTAACACAGAATTTTCTACTACTTACCTGAGATAAGTAAACAGAGTAAGTATTGTATACTGAACGAGGTGAAACTTCGCACTTGCCTATTAGAAGAAGAAAGAAATACCATGCCTTTCAAGCCGTCCCTCTTTATTGCGCACCTATTTACCCTCAAACCACAGCAGGTAATTAGGCAATGAAATAGGGCTAAGGGGCTGGTCATTTCAATGAAAGAAACTCCTCGCTTTCCTGCAGCCCATGCTAGACAAGGATAGTAGAAACAGTGCCAAGTTTAAGCCAGCTTATTCACTATCTTGAGTATGAATGGTGTAAATGTGTCATCTAATGTATAAAACCCAATAACAAATGCATACGTTATATATATAAGGGATAAGCTAGTTATAAATCCTCTCGAATTTATGTCATCGATCTAACAAAACACCATTTTCCCCATCTTCCTGTAACAATACTACAGGCTCTTAAAGCTAGCTACACCATTAAAGTCATTGAACTAAAGGAAATTAAACATAATGCGTAACAGTTGGAGTATGATGAGTGAGGTAATACGGTCCCACCTAAGGTTCACTGACGCCAAATATTTTCATTTGTTATCGCATGGTCTATGAACCTTTAAGGCGTGGGGAGTAATGATGTAACCAATAACAAACAATGCTAAATTACGTCAGTGTAGGTTGTAAAACTGCCGCTCAAGGCGCCACTTTTAACTGACTCACTAATTCTGAAAGCCATTTGGGTTCTCCACGGGTAATCATTGCTTCAGCGAGGCGCCTGGCGATGGAATGTGCTTCGAGGATAAGGTGAAGGTTTTTTTATCACCACATTGGGTACGTTGACATGACAATATATTAGGATAGACTAAAATGTTCATAGCAAACATTGAAAATGTGACATTTCTGAATTAGGATTTGATAAGGGAAGCCATTACTTTGTTATTTTGTGTAGCTTATACTTGTGCTGTATTTATTCAAATCATTGGTTGCCATTCCTGATACTAAGCAATTAGTCTGTTAAAATCCTTAATATACCTCATTTTCATTTGAGCGACTTTAAATCTTTATCCAGAATGCTAATTTAATAGAAAGACTACACAAATTTTCATAAAGCTATGTGACATTATTATTATTATTATTATTATTATTATTATTATTATTATTAATTGACTGATTCAATGTTATATATTAAGTAAAAATATTCTGTGTCTAACGACTCATATTCTCTACAAGATTTTATTTTGCAATTAAAAGACCATTATAAAGAAAAATAACGTCATAGTTTTTCAAATTCAGTAACTAGGCAGTTGAAAAAAAAAACCACACTTTCACTCCTGAAGTTTCAATGAAAATTAGAAGTTAATCGGTTAAACATGTAGACGTGTGGAGCATTTAAGTAAAGAAAAATTCGGCATGTGGATTACAATAGTATGTTCGTGTATCTAAATATCACCGACACTAGTAAATAAAAATTACGGTTCTCAATTCTTTTTCCAGATTTTCACTATTTCACAGGTGCATCATAAGGGGGAAAATATAAAATAATTTGCTTCACCAATCTACTTCCCATGTACTTTATGATTGACGTTATTTTTCCATTGTTAATATGTAACCTACATAATTTCCCTTTTCCCTTTTCTTTATTTAGGAATACATAAATATATGTCATAGTCACCTGTGTTGATTTAGAACTTCAAATTGAAATGAACTGCAATATTTACTAACACAATTTACAGAATCTTCTGCATTCCAACATTCCTACCTTTCGCAATCTCATATTTAACAGTCTTCTTGTACATTTGAAGCGTCATCTCCCTTATCCATAGTATTACATATGTGATTTTTTCTACATTAAAGAAAAAGATCTTCAGGTATTGGTGCCAAGCTTGGGGTATCCAACTTTTCACGATGTTGTGTGTTGGAAGGTCAAAAAAAAGTTACAATGATTTTGTAGGTTAACGAAGCTGTTAATTGCCAGGGTCATATAGGCACCGGTGTGCCGGATTTTCGTCCCGCAGGAGTTAGTTCTTTTACATGCCAGTAAATGTCATGAGTCTGTTGTTTTTCAGCACACTTAAAAACCATCGGCCTGGGCTGGAAGATAAGAACTTAGGATACCTTATTATTTATCAGACATTATACTTAATGGAAGCTTCCTAGCATGGAGATAAGATTTTCTGGTCTTGTACCAGCTCACAACTGCCAACTCAGACACAGTTCTACAAAATCACTCTCATCAAGTCATCACGTCTATGCCTGGTTTCGGCAGCAGGGCTCTGACAAGAGTATGGCATCATAAAACAAATAGAAACATTGACAATCATGTAGCTCTTATAAGAAGAGCAAAGTTGAAACTGATCAGGATGATGAAGAAATTCCCTTGTAAGGAGAGGCATTGGACTGGGCACACGTGCCTTTCAAAATTCGCAATCTTCCAAGCAAAATCTCTTGATTTTAGTGCCTAAGCATATAATGTTAGGATTATTAGTGAATTTCAAAACATGCTCTTCCACTTCGATTTGTAAAGCAGAGCTTTCAAATTGTGCTCGATAAATCTTTGTTGATTAGTTAAATGTCATTTCTCTTCCCGTATGGTCTACAGACATTCCGACTGGTATTCTTCTTCTAATGTGGACGACAGTTATTACTATTTTCTCCAATAATTTTGATTTTACACGCATATTGGAAATATAGTATGTAGTCCAGCTACTTGATTTAAAGAGTGTCAGTTTAAAAAGCGCTAGAATTGGCGGGAAACCGGCTCAATTGACAACTCTGTCACTGGAAAGAATGGTGAATGAGAAGAAGTGCACCAAGCACACACGTGTGGTCTCTCTCGCCAATGCATGGAGTAGGTATTTGGGTTTACTTACACTCGGGGACGCTACACGTTGATGACGAGGAACACCAGGTAGAGCACGAGGAAGATCCAAGGCAGCACGATGTACATACACACGGTCATGTGCTCTGGCAGCCAGGACCCGGTGTCTCGTGGAGGGGAGAAGGCGGACAGCGTGAGGGCCGTCAGCAGATTCTCCAGAGGATCCAGCTTGTGCTGGATGTCACACAGCTCTCTATCGATCAGTCTTGGCACGTGTTATCAACCGCCGCCGATATTGCTGCTACCTGCGTTGCCGGCACGGCACAGCACACGCACATACACCTTCTTCACAACCGGCCCTGTTGGACTGGACTGGCTACACTAGCCAAGTTTTGTTTGGATCCGCTGGCAACCGCCAAGATGAGAGGGGGGAGGTGAAGGGGAGAGAGGAGGGGGGGAGGTAAATAATAACAGTAGTAGTACAAGAGAAGATTATTAAAGAAACCACGGAGGAGCAGTAATTGCAGTCAGCATGGGTGCCTTAATATGAAACCAGACAAGTGGAACACCAAAGCGAACTGTAATTCCGTCTTCCTTCCACTCAGATGAAGTCTAATGATACCCGTTTCTGGAGACAAGATTAAAGCAAACACAGCACCGGAAGCAAGAGCAAACACATGAAAAATAGAACAAACTCAATTATTGTTTCCGCCACCAAGCTTAGAGCCGACGATGTGATGAAAGAAAACAAGAGAACTGTTGGTCAGATAACACAATCCTCAACAAATTTGAGGAGAAAAAGAGAGAGCAAAACAATGCTGGTCACCAAGATCTGCTACACAAATCACACTAGCGCTCCTTCCAATAACATAAACAAACACTTATCTCCACTGTGGTTTTAACTCTTAGAAACATCGTGAACTGTTGCTAAAGAAATTCTTCAGCTGTTAGAGCAATAGAATTGCAATTATTTATCCCTTCACTTGAAGGGTATCCAAAGCTAAAATTTGTCCAATGGTCGAAAAATTAAAAATTAGTTTATGTCCGAAATACCTTGAACTTTTAGATTCAACAACGTCCGATGGCCTCCAAGCCGTTTGAAGCTATAACTTGTGATCATTTAAATGCCCACGGCCTTTGACCTGTGTTTATTTCTAATGCACTTTACTCGACTTTTATCTTTCTTCCCTTGTTGCACATTAAACATGTCGCACACGATGTAGTTTGTAACCAATCAACAGAGGCTCAGAGAATAAGTTAAACTAGCATATGGTTTTTACTACCTTTTGAATTACTCTAGATATGAACATTAATTCCACCACTGAACATAAAATTGTTACAAAATTATATTTAAGGGATTTTTTTTTCTGGAACAACCAAAGGAATTGAAAAAAGTTCTACGTGCCAGTTTTGTGTACTATTTAAACAATATGGAATTATTTTAATTTTTTCAAAATGACGATTTCTGCATCGTCTGGAACACCTAATAATAGAAGTATCAGGAATAATTTTTTCTGAATAAATATTAAAGATATCTGCCAGAAATTTAAAATATTTATAATCTTGATACAGTAGAATGTGGCAGTCTTCAAAAACATTGGATAACAGCTGAAATATTTAAAATATCACGTATGGGAGCAATTTTAACAAATTTTACCATAAAAGTCAAACACAATTCCTTTGAATTAATACAATCCGAGTCATTAAGTTAGCCTTTTAACAAAGATAAAATAAATTGATTTCAAGACTTCGATTTCCACATTTCCCAAATATATTAACTGTTTTACACAGTGATTCTGTAAGTATTTAATCATTTTGAGTGTTTTTATATTCAGAAATTTGCTTTCTTTAATATCTCGCGGTTATTGGTCTTGCCGCTGCAGACGAACAGCGAGTAAATACGGCAACAGTGTATTCAAACGACCTCGTGGTAGCACGAACGTCAAAAGTAGCTACTGTAGTTAAGGAGGGGAGGGACTACTCAGTTCACACCTTCGGAGTACTCTTCCCCAGGCCTATTATCACTACATACTACGGAAGACAAAATTTAATGGCGGGTGCCCGGAGGAACTGACAAGCACAAGATCTAATTAGAGGCTTACAGCGCTGTATAATTAAGAAGTTGTGAAATTATGCTGTAAATCGACGATACAAATATAATTTACGCCTACAAAATGTACTCACGCTTTAGGAAAGAACATTTTATATTAAAGGTTGCAGTCTAAAACCCAATGTCCTACCTAAACTGGTTGCAGAGATATGGGTGTGCATTGAACTCGTCTTTTACGTAACAAGGGATTATTTTAAGAAGCTTTCAAGTTCTCCGTCCAACTTTCTTCGTGCCTCTTTTGTTTGTGTCAGCATGCAATTCATAACCAATACCAGAACCAACATAAAGTAAGCGATAAGAAAGGAAAAGGCTGACGTTAAGAATCTTTGCTTTTGGGTTAGTGGTGATAATTTCAGTTCCCGTAGTTCAATTATACAGTGCTTGGTTGTGTCATTTCATTGATGTTTAATCAAAATAACACTTAACGAACAATGTACGAGTAGCCAAAGTCAACCAGTGATACGCGAAGGACAAGAGCTGCGTCATCAAAGCAGGAGTGTAATTTACAATTAAATCTTTCCAAACATGTAAACCGTGAGAAAGTAACGTCTTGGCGTCACAGGAGTGGACTGCGGAAGCTTGTGACAAGTTTGTGCCGATTGAGACTCTTCCGTTGCTGACAGATGTTTTCATCCCATGTTTTCATATCCCGGAAAAAGACATCACATGCAGAAGCGTGTTACACGTTTGTACTACTTTAATAAAGACGTTTTCCGGCGAAAAAAATGTGTTCCTTTTATGACAAGGGGGAAGTTTCTGCCGTAAAGAAACTAGCCAATGACACGAGTTCACAAATTTAGAACAATGGCTCCATGTCAGCGACGTACACGATATTAACATCTCTACACCCGATCCGCTATTGGAGCAGGTACGAATATTAACATTACGGCGCAGCACAACGCTTCGAGCAAGTGAAAATAGTTCCTTAATCATCGCTTATTTCATACATTCAAATAAGGAATAGAGTGAATAAGTACTGTAATTCAACTTCCAAAACATTTAAACACAATCTCAAATCGTTTAACTTTATGTATTGCCACTTGGTAGTCGGTGCTTCCCCGATTGCATTGTTTACTGCAGTGAGCCTATCTTAACAGTAATACGTGTGCGCGCGCGCGTGCAGTCAATATGGAGTGTTTGGATTCGAGTAGTGTCGAGAAACAGGCAATTGTATTAAACGTGTTAAAACTTCTTTCAACGTTAAGACACTCTGGCTATGAAAGACATAACCAAATTGAGGTCAAAAGATTTGACATATGTGAACACTGTTGAAATGAAACCAACAGGAACTGTAAATCTCCGGAAAAGAGAAGAGAAAGGTCATTTAGTTTTTCAGGGCAAGTGGATGATTTTTTCAGAAGTGCCATTCACTTTAAAGTGCATATTCTTTTTAAACGAGTCTCCAGGCGTTTTCTTTAGTGAACAGTAACCCAGATCTTCCAGGCTGGTTATAAACTTGGACACTTCTACATCTAATCCGGAGCTGGGTGTCGGGCCTCTATCTGACGACTCAAGTCAACGTAAGTTTTTACTCACATAATTATATTGAATCTTCTAAACCCAATTTCTGAACCAGTTAATTTAGTTTATTTACTATGAGCCGAGTAAAACTTAATCTCTGCACTGCTGCCGATGACCCTGTGTGAGACGTAAACAGCTAAATGCAGGGAACAGCAATACGTGTTTGTTGGCGGAGTGATACAAGCACCAATGTTTATGTGACAACTCGCTAAGCTCGGAGGGATTATAGGTTCTAAGCACAAAAGAAACAAAAATGAAGAGATGTTGCAGCACACATTTCTAACAACAGTCTGTAATTTAGGAATTTCAGGGGATAAACATCCAATTCTTTACTTGGACAAAACATTTGGAACCAAAATCATACCAAAAAGTATGAATGGAAATATTATTCGAGAAAGAGAGGGTCTAAAGTTCCAATAGGCAAAAGAAGAAAAGCTCATTGTGTACAACCATTCAGTTATCTTCAATAACATTCCAAATCTTGCTTCTCAAGAACACGAATTTCGGAACTGCTTGCGGTAGAAAAAGCACGATTACGATCCTGCCGAAACGAAAGCTGAATTGCAGCGCGTTGCCTCTGTAGCATAGCATCGAAAAAGTACATGAACTGGATCAAATATTGTTGAAATGGCTCACAAAGTAATTAGGCTACCCTACGCATAAGCCTATTGAGATGATATGGGCTAAGATTAGGGGGGAATTCGATGAAGAAACCGGGACATGTAGTTTGGCGGACGTAAAAAACCTGCAGGAAGACCACGTAGACCACGAAAATATGCTTTAGTTGATTGCTCATTAACTTGTAGGAAGAAAGCATTGATTCTTACTTAGTTAGAAATAAGGATGAAGAGGACCACCATAGGGGACATAAGGAATTTCCTGCTTGGCCGGCGCAAGACTGTTACTGTTATTAAGGTACAGCTTTCAGAATACTTATTAATTTAACATTGACAACTTTATATTCACTGAGTACAACAGTAATATCCTATAAATTGTTTCCATTTCGTCTTAATACTGCGTGTAACTTTGCTTTCCTCTTAAGTGTGGCAATGTCGCGCTTCTCTCATCATTTACCAAGCCGTCATTAACTTTCGTGTCTGCCATAGTAATATTACGGACAGTAATGAGGTGATGTTTAAACCCAGGGCTGGGCAAATGGCGCTCACTGAGCACAGCCTGCTCACGACCTTGCACTGATAACTGTGTTTAGTAAGTAAAAACTGAAGGTCACTCAAGGTACCCATGAATTGCCACGCCTGTTTTATCCGATAAAGTCACAATTGCAAGGATATAAGATAAATAACCGTGATTGGATATCCGAGGTATTACTAAACGTTATTGGTCAATATCAAATACGCGGTGTGTGTGACTGGAATGGTCAACAAAATCAGCTTGGCTCCTGTGCATTCCACAACTCAGGATAGACCGCAAACAGTTGAATCACAGCACCAGACCCAGTTCAGGCTTCAACATCTCAACCAGGGTTGCCAACACTTAGAAGTAAAATTATCGTACCGGCCACTCAAAATTATAGATTTGGATTCAAAATTCTCGTACATCAAAAACCAAATGCTGCAAAAATAAAAATATCAGCAAAACACTTCTGAAAATGTAATAGTGGTGATGTTTATGATATCTAATTACAAGATTGATGATCCCAATTAGTATTACAACTTCAGCACTTGTGTTTTTCGCACTATTCATCTGAAAGTTCATCTTCCTCAGCTGTTGAAGCATATACAAATTTGTTGTTGAGGTGAACTTGTCAGGGACTTGCAGATTTTCGGATCTACCACATTCTTTCATAACCTGAGACGACAGAATAAGTCCATTTACCGTATCTAGTGCCAATCTGCTAATAACTTTGTTTCTTATTAAACCTAGTTAAAAAAACAACTTTCACAAGAAGCGTTTCTGTTGGGCAACGAAGTTCTTTGAAATCAGTATTTCCACCAAGGTGACACATGTAATTAACACCACTCCATAAACTGCCAGCTTCAGGTATGTTTTTGTTTCACACGGAATATCACTTATTCAAAGTTTTCTCCATCGATCATTAATTTTCCGAACAGTGCCTTCTTCATTGAGATCATCAGACCTGGGCACACTGGCAACAAGAGGATAAAGGGTAGTATATGGAATGGTTGCCTTACAGGGGTGGAGACAGGCCATGAGGGCAAAAGTGGTGTCGCTATTTGTAATTAATTTCATTTTACTGGTGTGACAAACCAGTGAAAATATTTCGTCGGTATCGAATTATCATACATTCAAATTATCGTACAACCCCATAATTATCGTACGGGTGGACAACAATGTGTATAAACCTTAAAATTATCGTATGCCCCCATAATAATCGTACGAGTTGGCAACCCTGATCTCAACACATTCCAATACACAGATCGCCGCCTCTAGCAAATGGTGCACGAAGTTACTATTTACATGAAGGTGCACCTGCCACACCCCTCAACGTTGAGAGTGGACAAGTAGGTATTCCTGGAAGCCGCAGATATATGTAGAGACGACGTGCTCTAGCAACCGTGCTCTGGCAGTTTGCCGTCACTCAGCGGCGCAGACAAAGCGACGCTAACTTCCTACTCCTTTGTCCAACACTTTCTGAGAAAACTCTGCAGACAAAACCCTCCCACGCACTCTGTTCAAGCTACCGCAACATCCAAGAGTAGAAATTATCTTCTCTTACACAAACCAACGACATCTCGAGAGGTACCACCTAGATACAACAAGAACTAATGGTTATCGGATTCTGTTGGTTTCTAGACCTTTAGACACATCGTAATTGGTCAACAACGGAAATTATTGATGTTTTCATGCAGCATGAAAGTCAATTATGTCCAAATCACACTGGAACACACGGTATTGCTCTTCAAAATCTACTGTTCACAATGAGGTGGCACAATTTTACATTGGCCCGCGATGTTGGGGCGCAAGGACAACTTTTCGGATAGTCTAGTAGACTCAGCTTAGGATAATTTAACATTTCTTCCGAAAAAAAAAAAATGCATTTCCTTGGTGGCTGATGCCCTGTTGGCAAGAGAAAACGCACAAACCAATTCTATGGATGGCGCCAGGCCCCGTGGTTAAGGGTATATGTCCATCTAACAGGCATTAGTTGATTAAATTTGCGATGCATTACATAACATACTCGTATTATTTGACAGCAACTATTAAACATATCAAACTGTAACTTTGCAGACATGTTAAATACGTTCAGTGAATGGTGTCTGCAAGTTTCATGATTATATTTATATATTTATTTATATTTAAAACAGACTGTTTTCAATTCACATTTATGAATTTGCTTCCAGTTGGAGACAAATATGAACTTATAACATGAGAAACTTTAAAGCTCTTACTCTGCTGATTCTTGGGAAACATGTTCCAAAATATTAATTTACAAAAACCAGAATATTGGTATATTTGTAAAATCTTGAACAATTTTAACACTTCTGCAAAATTGCATTTTGGTATACTTTTTTTTTTTTTTTTTTTTTTTCCATTTAACTTCAATGGTCAATCAGCAGAAGGTATTTTATCTATGGAGCATATTGCCTATGGGCAATGTTATTAACTCGTATATACTGGTTGTTCTTTGGCTTTTGTGCATTAGATCACAAACACACACATTTGCACTCTAACTCCTATTTCCAGGCTCTAGTGAGGATGGTGAGTAATCCTGATTAGAGAAAAATTCCCACTCCGTAGCCGGGAATCAAAACCGGGACCTCCAGTACAGCAAGCAAGTGGTTATGCATTGGACATAGCTCACCTGCTATATTCACGTAGCCTACTTTACTCAATGGTACTAGACAGTGCGTCATTTCACAGTATGAAAACATACGCTACCCTTCTCTAGTGCTTTGAAATCAGTTATTTCGTGGTTGCAATCACGCAGTTCACCTGTGCGTAAACCAGAACTGTATAAAACCGCTGAACAATTAATGAGATCTGCAAAGAAAGTATATAAATCGGATGCGTTTTTGGAATCATCGGGGTGCAGAGTCATGGCCTTGCACCTTACGTGTGTGCCCTTAACCCTATCGAGCTTGCCTGGCCTAAAATAAAGCGACTGCTGAGAGAACATAATAGGAGTGGCGACCAGTTACTAAAGAAACTGCACGTCAAAGCCGTTTCAGATTGTAAAGGTTTCTGCAACGCAGAAAAAATTGAGAAATAATATTGGGAGAAAGGCAGTATTGGAGTTGACAGAATTGTGATCTATTTGGAACACAGCAGCAACTCATCTCCACGTTCATCAGCAATTGAGACAGCGTGCAACCGCCTTGCCTGTATAGCCCACTGACAATTATTCTGCTCTATTTTCTTCAGTTCTGACTTTAATACTTAGAATCTTTTATGTATTATTATTATTATTATTATTATTATTATTATTATTATTATTATTATTATTATTATTATTATTGTTTTTTATTTTGTTGTGATGGCACTTCAAAGGACGCTCGATGTTAGGCTCCTCACACCACTACGTTAATAGCCAAAGTCCGGCCGGAGCAAGACCGCTTTTAGACGGTTCGAGGCGCTTTTGACTAGCGGTTTTGAGAATTTACGAGAACTCGACGGGACCCAATGTTCGACTATATAAATCTAGTCGTACGAACAGAGGAAACAGTTGTCTGACAGAGCTGAGTTGAATAATGTAGCGGGCGAAGAGTTTTTAAGCATGGGTTCAGTCAATGTTCAGAGAAGCCGTTTTTCACATCATCGGAGCCAGTTGTTTGCGAGACAGAGACTACAGAATCGTAAGCTGTTTTAGTAAAGTATCAAGATTACGATCGAACAGAACAGCTGTGAATTGCAGGGTCACGAGAAATGTAAATTATGTTAATGATAAAACAACTGTTTTTGTTATTCAATTTTAGAAGGGAAATAAAGCGGCAGAAAAAGTAACTGGACTTGTCACATTATTATAAAATAACCCAAAGCGCAACAATCCTTTCTGAGCCAAGGCTTACCGTCCAGCCACTCGTCCCCACCTCTGCCCACCACAGGCGTCACGAGTGGGGTGCATCACTGCAGGTTGGGACGTGGTCAGAGCCCCCCATCCCTCCCGCCGGTTATGCGGTCTGTGCAACTAGTCACTCTTTTTCAATCAAGTAGCTTCTCAATTGGCCCATCAGGGACCTAACGAGGCTGAGTGCGCCCCGGACCACATCTCCCAGCGGGAGAAAATCCTCCCGTCGGTACCGCTTGGTAAACAGCAGCGCTACCACCTCGCTAAGGAGATGCCATTATTGGTGGTGGTGGTGGTGATGGCGGCGGTGGCGGTGGTGGTGATGGCGGTGGTGGTGGTGGCGGTGGTGGTGATGCCGGTGGTGGTGGTGGTGGTGGTGATGGCGGTGGTGGCGGTTGTGATGGTGGTGGTGGTGGTGATGGCGGTGGTGGTGATGGCGGTGGTGGTGGTGGTTGTGATGGCGGTGGTGGTTGTGATGGCGGTGGTGGTGGTGATGGTGGCGGTGGTGGTTGTGGTGGTGGTGATGTTGATGGCGGTGGTGATGGCGGTGGTGGTGGCGGTGGTGGTGGTTGTGATGGCGGTGGTGGTTGTGATGGCGGTGGTGGTGGTGGCGGTGGTGGTGGCGGTGGTGGTGGCGGCGGTGGTGGTGGCGGTGGCGGTGGTTGTGATGGCGGTGGTGGTTGTGATGGCGGTGGTGGTGGTGATGGCGGTGGTGGTGGTGGTGGTGGTGGTGGTGGCGGTGGTTGTGATGGCGGTGGTGGTTGTGATGGCGGTGGTGGTGGTGATGGCGGTGGTGGTGGTGATGGCGGTGGTGGTGGCGGTGGCGGTGGTTGTGATGGCGGTGGTGGTTGTGATGGCGGTGGTGGTGGTGATGGCGGTGGTGGTGGTGATGGCGGTGGTGGTGGCGGTGGTGGTGGCGGTGGTGGTGGTTGTGATGGCGGTGGTGGTGGTGATGGCGGTGGTGGTGGTGATGGCGGTGGTGGTGGCGGTGGTGGTGGCGGTGGTGGTGGTTGTGATGGCGGTGGTGGTTGTGATGGCGGTGGTGGTGGTGGTGGCGGTGGTGGTGGTTGTGATGGCGGTGGTGGTTGTGATGGCGGTGGTGGTGGTGATGGCGGTGGTGGTGGTGATGGCGGTGGTGGTGGCGGTGGTGGTGGTGGTGGTGGCGGTGGTGGTGGTTGTGATGGCGGTGGTGGTTGTGATGGCGGTGGTGGTGGTGATGGCGGTGGTGGTGGTGATGGCGGTGGTGATGGCGGTGGTGGTGGCGGTGGTGGTGGTTGTGATGGCGGTGGTGGTTGTGATGGCGGTGGTGGTGGTGGCGGTGGTGGTGGCGGTGGTGGTGGCGGCGGTGGTGGTGGCGGTGGCGGTGGTTGTGATGGCGGTGGTGGTTGTGATGGCGGTGGTGGTGGTGATGGCGGTGGTGGTGGTGGTGGTGGTGGTGGTGGCGGTGGCGGTGGTTGTGATGGCGGTGGTGGTTGTGATGGCGGTGGTGGTGGTGATGGCGGTGGTGGTGGTGATGGCGGTGGTGGTGGCGGTGGCGGTGGTTGTGATGGCGGTGGTGGTTGTGATGGCGGTGGTGGTGGTGATGGCGGTGGTGGTGGTGGCGGTTGTGATGGTGGTGGTGATGGCGGGGGTGGTGATGGCGGTGGTGGTGGTTGTGATGGCGGTGGTGGTTGTGATGGCGGCGGTGGTGATTGTGGTGGTGGTGGTGATGGCGGTGGTGATGGTGATGGCGGTGGTGATGGCGGTGGTGGTGGCGGTGGTGGTGGCGGTGGTGGTGGTGGCGGCGGTTGTGATGGCGGTGGTGGTTGTGATGGCGGTGGTGGTGGTGATGGTGGCGGTGGTGGTTGTGATGGCGGTGGTGATGGTGATGGCGGTGGTGATGGCGGTTGTGATGGTGGTGGTTGTGATGGCGGCGGTGGTGGTGGCGGCGGCGGTGGTGGTGGTGGCGGTGGTGGTGGTGGTGGCGGCGGTGGTGGTGGTGGCGGCGGCGGTGGTGGTGGCGGTGTTGGTGGTGGTGGCGGTTGTGATGGTGGTGGTGGCGGCGGTGGTGGTGGCGGTGGTGGTGGCGGTTGTGATGGTGGTGGTTGTGATGGCGGTGGTGGTGGCGGTGGTGGCGGTGGTGGTACGTGCTTGCACTTTCAACACAGTTCATATCTCCAACTCGGGGTTTGTTCTCCGTAACAGTTTATGTGGGTAAAATATGAAATCACCTTTAGTTGCGATAGCTACAACCCAAAGTGTCATGGAAAGCATCTCTCCCTGTGCATTCCAAACAGCTCAAAAATGCATACTGGTTTTGCAGCTCTGCAGTAGAAAGCTATGACTCAATGTTAATTTTAGAACAATGCCGTCAGTTTAGCATGCGCTCTTTAAAGGTATTCCCGCATTTACTCCCCCAAGGGCTCTCTCGTTTTTAATATGTACTACATATCAGTGAACACGGCAACTGTTTTTTCTCTTTGCTAACTGAGGCATTTTCCCTTGGCGTACTCGTTTGGAACGCTAGCAGCGTGAATGTAAGTTATAATCTTCAAAAGCTGAATGGTCCTCTTTTCAGAGTTATCTTATCACACAACGACCCGCTCTTAAAACATGTGACTATCGCTTAAGTCTACTATACTCCCATATTACCTATATGGAAATCGCAATAAAATTATTTCTACAAACGTTTAAATTAAATTATTTTGTTGTTTAACGACGCTGTCAATTGCCAGGATCACATCAGCGTCGCCGGTGTGCCGGAATTTTGTCCCGCAGGAGTTCTTTAACATGCCAGTAAATCTACTGACATGGAGCTGTCGTTTTTAAGCACACTTAAAAACCATCGGACTGGGCCGGGTTTGAACCCGCGACCTTGAGATCAGTAGGCCAGCGTCTAACCAACTGAGCCACCCAGACCGACGACAAACGTTTATCTCGATTAACCGAAGTAGATAGAAGAAATTTTGTTGGCCATTGTTGAATATCGAATCTTTATTTTCTCGTGGTCATAAACTTCAAGCACTCACATAGCGACCAGCTTTACAAGACTGGACTCTTCTTCAGCATAATATATCCCTCTTGTACCTAGAAATAAATGTGTAAACATAATCTTGACTAAAAGAAAGTAGACCTTTTTATAAAATTAATTTGGAGACATGTAGTTGAAAGGATCACGTGACTGCAACATCGGTGGTTTTTTTTTTTTTTTTTTTTTTTTTTTTCCTCTCCAGTAAAACAGAACATTTATTAACTAAGATTAATTAACATCCATACTGAAAGTAGGACAAACAGTTCTGATATTACATTTACACGACTTTCTCTACTCATTATTCAAAACTATTCTCTAAACATACTTATTCCTGTATCTAGTTTATGTTAATTCAGATAAACATTTACGGAAATTATCTTATTGTTAATTTGTTGTAAGTGCAAGGGGAATATGGGAATATAGTAAGCTTTAAGCGATAGTCAAATGTTTAAAAGCTGGTCGCTATCTATGACTTTCAAATTCCGTTTTCTTTGCATGGCCAAGAGAAAAGAATAAACATAAAAATAACTAAAGAATCTCGGTTCTCTCACACGGGCATGCACGCGCGCGATTTGACAAATTGTGCACTTTAACATCTTTTTAATATTTTAAATGTTCAATTCTCTTTACAACATAGGTATATATTTTATGCAGTAAGATTTTCTCTATCTCTTACGATTTTACGATTTACCTCAGCCTTTCAGCCTGAATGAAGGGGACTTCAGAAAATCCAAGATATACATTTCATTCATCCTGAAAATATCCTAAAAATATGTTATTTTAATCAAAACCATTAGTCACTTTTGAAACACACACATAGATATTTTAAAGTTCTTTTTATTTATTCAGGAACCTCAAAACTTGTAGAGAAAGTAAAACAAATCAAGACTTGAAATGCCCTCTCACTGACAATCTGAACATTAATACACCTAAGAATAGGAATGCAGAAAAGAATACCACGTTATGTGTATTATTATGCAGTGCATTTTTATGTAAATATTATTAGATCATTTGGTTTTTCACTTTGGGTGGGTCGGGGGCTGACATCTCTGTTCCTGGCACATCCTGAGTATGTTCCCGCATGTGTGCTCAGGAGATATAATTTCATAATGCGGGCTGTGGGAGTTTGCAGTAAACAAATCTAAAGTGCTGTTCTGTGTTCCTCTATCGGTTTTTGCCACAAGTTGGAGATACATTGGCAATAAAACTTTGAACGAGTTATTCTCCAACTTCATTACTGTCTTGTGGCTTCCCAGCTACCTGAGCTTCTCTGCGCCGAGTTTAACATTAGGGATGACGTCATTTCTATACAACTGCAGAAACCGGGGCGAAGTGAATGAAAACCTGATGACGTCAATCACGCAACGTTGCTGCTAAGCTGCCTATTCTCAGGTGCAGCTGTTTCTCGACACGTGTTACACTTTTATACCCTGACGCGATTTTCAATCCGGAAATAGACATGGAAAAGCGATCGATAGCACTTTTAAGCCCGTAAAATAAATATTTCAGAGACAGCAGTGCTTCCCCACAGCTATTACTTATTAATGCCATAAACGGGGCTACATCAGCGGCATAGCTGTTTAGCGGACGATGTTCGTTCTTGTTATATATCACTAACTGGTACATTCTATAGCTACGTGTTCAGTACAAGGACGTGGGCTGATTAATTTGAAGTCTTGCAATTTTAGTTGGACCTAAAGTGCAAGTGTCGTAAGTTTTGCCAGACTGGTCAAGAGGTAACAATTTGTACTTATAAATCCCAAGGTCACGGGTTCAAATCCGGCCCAGATCGATGGCTTTTAAATGTGCTTAAAAATGACAGTTCCATGTCAGTAGATTTACTGGCATGTGAAAGAACTCCTGCGGGACGAAATTCCGGCACACCGGCGTCGCTGATGTGATCCTAGCAATCGATAGCGTCGTTAAACAATATATATTGTAGCTCGGCTCAGTCCTGCAGTCAAAGTGCATAAAGCTGAGCTATGGTATTCTGTACAAGGGGTTGAACACAGGATGAGAGTAGCTTTCAAACATTTCTGTATCCAAGTTGAGTTTCTCTTTAACTATTGTGCTTCTCAGCTTGGAAATCTACGACACCCTTCCCAAGTAAGCCACACTGAAAAGATACATCGCCCTCCGCCGGGTTTGAATCCGCTACCTCGGGAACTAGAAGCTAGCAGGTACCTAAAGACCACGAAGTACGACTTGAAAATTTGAGTACTATATAATTCAAAATAATGATTAAATACTTTTTGGAGATTGTAACCTAACAATTGGTTTTTGCCAACATCTATTGTATAACAGTGCAATATTTCGACCGTATGGTTTAAACGGTGCGGATTGCTGAACAAAGGGTTGAAAATATTAGTTGTTTTTCCCCTTTTTCTTTTTAGAAAGATGGTTTATAATTTTTGTTTGATATTGTATAAACTATGAGTTACATCTAGAATCATGTTTATTACGATGTTGTAGGTTGAAAGTATGGATTAAATGTAACGGTAGGTACCATGCGTCACTTCTAGAATCCCATTGCAGTCAGTACTATCAAAATCATGCCGAAAATATTTTTCAATAGAACTTAAGTGAAAATGACGGAAATGTGGTACTACGAACGATGTACAACCCCTTCCTAAATATAACTGTTTTAAACGATTTTAGGCCGCCACCCCATTTACCCCTTTGGCATTTAAGTCTTTAAATTTCTGGAATACTTGCAATAAGGTGCCAAAAGTACGTTCTGGTATTCATATTCATCGAAATGGATTGAAATTTGGTGACAAGAACGTTTTCAACATTTTGGAAACATTATATAGTCTATGACTATCTGGGAAAATAGGGCTTTTCCATTATGAAAGAATCATCACAATCGGTTAAATGGTTTTCAAGATTGCGTACAGTACACAAACTATACATATTCTCTTTATAATACTAATGCAATTTCAATAATAGTCGTATAGCTTTTGTTTGTAATTTCTAGTATTGATATCGGTAAAAAATAAATCACAAAGGTTCTGAAACAAATTGGATGTTGAAATACTGGACTTTCTTCTTTATCACATTACTAGCATGCACAAAAACTCGATATCGGGACTTTAAAAAACGAAATGTCGGGTGAATATCAAAATGTGTTTCAAGTCCAGTAGCTATCTTCAAAGGATGCGACATGGAGGTTTTCAAGAAAATACCGCCATCCGAAAATTGTTCTGTACCTTTACATTTTTCATTAAAATGCCGTATATTTAAGATATTAAATTACATTTTAAAGCCTACTGTAATAGTATATTCCGCTTGCACCTAGATCTTGACTAACAAGAAGTGGATAGAGAAATAAGCTTTTGTAACAATAGTTTGTACAAGAGTGAACAGAGAAAGTATGTGAGTGCACACATGGGAGTTTTTAATTTAATTCATTTTGATTAACATTTTAAAACTAAACATTACTCAGAGTTGTGGACTATGTACATATGTGCGAATATTCTGTGAAGAAGCGTGTGGTGCGCAAGGAGCAGAAGCAGACTCGGCAGGCAGGCAGGCAGGCAGGCGCAGGAGCAAAACCGGTTTCTAGCCCTCCGGAACAACACCTGCATGTTTCGCAAATCCACACACACGCATCGAGGTTATAACGAAGAACAATGTAGCAAATTGGGTATCCGCCTGTCATTTACTACTACTGATTTTACACATGTATGCGAAGGTAAATATTTACGACCGTAAATATGCAGCTTCCAAGATAATAGAGGTGAATTATGTCATACCGGTTGCCTGCCTCCCTATGTTGGAGTTGTAATCATGTTTATTTAGGATCTGTGAGAACGAGAATCGAACAACTCCATTTATTCCTAGAAATGTGTGGTTACGCATTCCTAACACTGGCTCCTATTCCATATTTCCTTTACTCTTTACGCGTTTTCCAATTTTCGCCGTATTTTCTACATTTAGAAGTCTAATGTTGCATTCACACGATTACTATTGTTTATTTGTATGCCTATCACTTCTATAAATCATTCCTACAAAATCAATACAAACATACCTATTAAGTGGAACCGGTTTTCCGCTTCGGTTATCTGCTTTGATGGTCACAAAGGTAGGGGATGGCATAACACCTCGGGAGTACTGTTCCTCAGGCCTGTTCTAACAGCTTATGTGATAAACGTTTCCTTTGTACAAAGTTGCATAATTCAGTGGTGCAAATACCGCTTAGTTATCTGACAATAAAGAAGAGAATGAGTACTGCCTGTACTTACCGCATTAGCATGACTATTTGATACATAGAAGCGTTAAATTATTGTATACAAATTATCACTTGGTCATTCTTTTGTTTAGTCACTGTCACCAACTGTGTCCCATGAACCGCTGAAAAACAACTTACTACACATTACAATCGATTAACAATCAAAAGAGCTCTCCATTTCAATTTGACAACTTGTTTATAACAACTGTTCTTTTAATAATATATTTTTCCATAAGGACTGTTATTTGTGAAGTTATAAATAAAAATAGATTGAAATTATAAACTGACTTTCTGTTATAACAATAAAAGATCGAAATACATGGATTCCTGAGTTTCGTTTTCCATATCTGACAATGCTGAGTAACTCGAACAACACTAATCGAAATTAATATATTTTAGGTATTTTTTTTTATAGTATTTAAAAGTTTCTGGTCAAATCTTTGCGTTACAGCATTTAATTTCATATTTTATAAATTATATAGTTTAGATATACATTATTCGTGGGTCTGACACTCCGCTTGAGAATTTATGGGTTACGTCAGACGACTTACGATAATTTGCGATAAAATGTTTATCCCCCTCCATGGTTATCAACTTTGGTTTCAAGTACAATCACATGACACCTGTCCTTTGTATTTGCAAATGTTTAATAAATCCACTTATTATTACCTGGCAAAGCCATGAAGCGTATCGCACAAACATGGCTAGACGGTGTGCGTACACTCTGTTTAGATGCAATCGTATCTCCAGGACAGCAACGTCTCATATCGGCAGGCGCGAGAGATCCTAATACCTAGCAATGCGTTGACGCATATTGACCTTGCTGGTCGAGCGCTATGATCGCTTCTTATCTTGTTTATTAGAAGTGCGACATACCAGTAACTTGGAGTATAGTCAGTGATAGAAGAGCCTGAGACGTTGCTGTCCTGGAGATATGATTGCATGTAAACAGAGTTTACGCACACCCTCTAGCCATGTTTATGTGATAAGCTCGCATAAACAACTGGGCAGTTGTAATGTAAGATTTGAAGCTTTCAAATATACTGGGCAGTTTCACATTCTTTCCGATACGCTTCATGGCTTTGCCAGGTAATAATTAGCTTGTACATTTGAAGAGTGGAAAAATATAATGGGCCAAGTGACAAAACTACAGATTGTAGAAAACGAGGATTTTTCAGGAAAGCACAGTAAAGTATGAAAAATGTCAACTCTATATTTTTGTAAAGTATTACATACTAATTTACATTAACCCATAACGGACTTTTCCATTTGACTGAAGTGCAGTATTGTAGGAAAATTTTTTAATATGGAAACGGTAAAACGGGCTATATTGCACACAATATATTTATATAACAGGATATGTACAATTATACTTGTATTTTCTTGAAATGAAATTGTGAAACCTAGTTTAAAAAACAAAGCACATTTCAGGAAAAAAAAAAAAAAAAACTTAAATTATCTATTCATTAAAATTACAATTGGCAATTTCTCTAAGTATGGTAGACCTACATTTAGAATATCACTGTTTAATCTAACAATAATCTTCAAAGAAATATTTACTTTCTTCTTATAAATAGCCTGTCATACCCCTTATGTCTTATTTTATCCTGTTAATGCATTACAAAGGTGAAAGGTGAGAAGCTGTGTTAAACATAGTAACATTTTTCTTAAAAATACGACTCTCAGCGCAGTTTTCTGTCTCATAACAATCAAAAGTAAGGAAACAGCCACAATAATTGCTAAAAACAACAGATTCTTGATCGCACCACCAAAGCAACGAGAAAATAGGACCATTGAGTTCAGGAAACAATGTGGATGGATTGTGCACATAGCCCATTATATTAGAAAAAAATAAACATAGCTGGGCACGTGCAGCATCTGCCGAGTTACGTTGTTATTCGGATTGCTTCGTAGCTTACTTTACACAAGAAAACTAAAACATCTGATGTACTGCACTCGCATAATTTTCTCTACTCTTGTACTAACCTTTCTTACAATCTCTTATTCCTGTATCTTCTTCGAGTTAGTTGAGATAAGCATTTGCACAAATCATCTTATTGCTTATTTCCTTGTAGGTACAAGGGGAATATGGGAATACAGTAGGCATTGAGCGATAGTCAAATCTTTTAAAGCTTTGAGATTCCGTTCCCTTTGCACAGCTACGACATAAAAACTTAATAAACGATCTTCCATTTGACGAAAGTTTAAGTAATCCAAAACTCACACAAATAACAAGGAGTTCTAAGGAATAGTTCACTCTGCAAAAAAATGTATTTGGACATAAATTGTGTTTTAGAAGGATCTACATTACTGTATTGTAAGATTTGGTCTATCTGTTAGGGTTTACTAGTTATGCACAAGTCAAAATCGTGAGAGTTGCATCAATCGTATCGCATGCTTGGAAGACATTAAACTTAAATTCAAACTTTGGTTTTTAACCGAGTTATGGTATCCACAGACTGACACACACATGGACCTTCTTCTAAAATGCTATTTTATTTTTATGTATAATTCAGGTCCTATTTTCTACTTACTATACGTAGTAAAGAAAGTAAAAAGGGAATTTTTGTCACTTGGTCCATTATATTTTTCCACTTCATTTCATGATTTTTTTTTCCATTTTAATTTTAATTTCTCATGGGAGTCGCATCACATCTGCTCACAGTTGATATCGTCATACTTCACTTTATTGCAATGCGTTGTCCACTGTCCCTTGGTAGCCTTGTACTTTCTTTGATCTGAATCGTTATTCTTTTAACATGGCCAGAATAATTAATAAAATGGTGACAGGTACGAATATGGATGGAAGTGAATTGCAAGAGGCAGCGGACGAAATTCTGGAAGTTTCTGCCGAAAGGGCAATGTTGGAATTGATACAAAACAGTATGATATTGCATACAATCGCAACAAAACATGTACGTGCTCGTACGCTCATCTCATTTCACTTACTTGCCTGGAATGAATATAGTACTACCTATTTTATTATTTCACAAACTTTAAAGCTGCCTAAAAATGGTGAAAATATGTGATTTTATTTTGCTCGCAGGAATGTAACTTCGCCTACGGCTCGTTTTGCAAAATAAGAGACTACTTTTACTGTTTGCATCATAAACATTTTAATGCTAATAATTGAAATACATAGGATCCTTCAAAAGTCAGTTGAAATATTAAACCGCTATAAACATAATACTTGAGATAGGGAAAAAAAAAAAAAAAAAAAAAAAAAAAAAAAAAAAAAAAAAAAAAAAAAACAGAACTATTGCAATGCTGGGCAAACAATGGTGTTTACAAAAAATTGCACGATCGCAATAAATACATGCTATTTAATTGTTCTGTAGGGGTGTAGGTGAGGAGTGGAGCACTATCTTGCATGAAGATTGTTTTCCATATCGTGATTTCTCAGTCAAAGGATGATGAAGTTCTGTGACATGCTGTAGTAGCCTTCACGAAATGTTAGCCAATACGAATTGTGAAGTGAACTTTTACGTAGTCATGAAGCTCTTTTGAATTAAAGTCCGATTATTATTGGTCCAGAATCATGAAATATGGTGCATGCGTCACACTGATCGTGTCAGCAATAGACACTTCCCCATAATGTGGCCTTCATGTTCTCCAGATTTCAATGCGGCTGACTTGATTGTGGGGTTACCTTCAAACATGAGCTTTTCTGATACATCCAACGACTCCTTTGCAATTGAGAGTTTCATCTCGCAAGTAGTTGCCAATATTCCAAATGCCCAACACTGTGACGTTTTTGCTTTTGCCTTTCTCAAACATATTAAAGGGGTTTAATGAAGTTAATTTTTAAAGAACACATATTTAAACCTTCAACGTTAGAGCTGTTTCGAGAAATTTAAAAATAGTGAATGTCTCCATGTAAACGGTAATTTGGGGTGGGAGAAATTCCGTGAAAGCCTTCAGCTTGCATGCCATGATTCCTAAGATATGTCAGCGTAAATAATAATTTTGGGCGCAAATGTTATTAACTTTCGGGAGGAGGGGTTCCTCTGGCTACCACAAATAAACAGCAGGAAAAGTGAAATGATGTAGAAAGAAGAGAACATTGTGTGTATGTGTGCGTGCGGGCGCGCGAGCGCGCGTGTCTTATGAAAACCGCCAGATATAAGGTCGGTATGCTCAAATTGACAAAAATGTCTCCCAGTGGAACAATAAGAGAAGTAAATGATGGACAGGTAATAAGAGGTCGCGTGTGGGTCGATCGCAGCGCTTTTACTTCCAGTTCACCCGCCCACAAGACATCCGACAAATTGCAAACGTGGATGGAGAAAATTCTAGCACATGCTAACGAGCCATGTGGGCCAAGCCCATGAAGTACAGTCGCGCGAGAAATTTAATTGCAGGTACACAGTAATCTGCATTATCAGATGAAATCGACGCAGAGAAACCGTTTGCATACTAATATCCTTACGGGCGGTATTGAGAACATTCCAATAGAGTTATCAGCTCTAAGACTTAAATAACGACACTTCATATGGGAGACACGCAAATCAACAAACTTTGGCTTATCTATGCTGAAGTTAGGACACTAAGAAACGATCAAATGAACATTACTGATTATCTTACAACACTCAAAAACTACTACCATAGCTTCAAATCCTTATGTCCATTCATTTAACACTTTCTGCGATTTAATTATAGGACCTGGCAAAAAGCATAGCTTACATCTTTTGGCCTACCTAGCGCTTACTTACAATCATAATGCACCGCCCCTATAGATAAAATGGTGCCATCTGACCAATCAAGGGAGCAAATTTCCGTACTTGAGCTATAGGACTTGGCGAAAATTAAAGGATATGTTTGTCTTATGTATAAATTTGCATAATTTCACCCAAATGCTGAACATACGCATCGGATACGAGCGCATATTGTAGGCTCACCACTTTTGTAAACCACTTCTATCCTTATTTTCAACACCTTACTTGCAGTTAAGCTAGTATTATACCTATATTGTTATTTCGTCCAGCTTCTTTTCCCTTCTTTGTTTCTTTTTTGGTCACTTCACTGTCGCTTAATAGCCTAGTTCAACTTTTCCTGAGACTAACTCACTAACTCACACTTCACTACTGTGAACTAGGCTGACACAGAACTAAATGGCGCGTGGCAGGAGGAATTTGTCAACACAAAATCCAATCAGAGGCTTGCCACGAAACATGCTGTGAAATCACGCTGTAAAGTCAATGATAGAAATATAATTTGCGCCCACAAAATTAATTTGCACAGGAGGAAAGAGAATAATAGTGGCCAGGTTCAGCCACCATTAAATTTTGTCTGTAGGTACCACAGTACCAATGTTCACTGCCACTTTAGTGCACCCACATATTGGTTGCATCTTCACTAAATGAGACAGAATAGGAACCACGTGTGACGCTACGTCATAACGTTTGGTTCCAGTCCGTGATACATGCCAATTTTCAGCAGGTTTACGCACAAAACTACTTTCCATACTTAGTACTAGGCTGCGGCGCCGGTTGCATGTTTCCGGATTTAAGTCGTGCTTGCAGGGAGGTGTCCTACCACCCCTATCTAACGGGGTAAGTTGGGTAGGGGCGGTACAGTAGCATCGCTTTACAAACAGGTTACTGTAGCGGTGTATCACCCTTCCCTTCCCTACCCGACCACCTCGACTGTCAACAAACATGAAGTAGAAACGGCTACAGTAAAGTAGCTCTCATCCTACCGAAGTCCACTCATTACTTCACTAATTATTATTAACTAAAAGTTACATTACCGTCTCAATTACACACACACACACACACACACACACACACACACACACACACACACACACACACACACACACACAATAATATAATCGCCTTATTTGCAACGCAGCCATTGAGTGCCCGCTGCTAGCTATAGCACAGGCGAATAAATTATTATTAAACAAGATAAATGAAACATTAAAAGGATGTGCAGTGATGTGATGTACATTTCAACAAGCGAGACAGATTCACCCCACACATTGGTCAGACGAGTAGTTAATTGTGGGGAGAAGTGGGGAGTATTAGAAGCAATCAGTTCATTCCTGTAACACAATTACTTGGAAAGAATTCAATTGCAGATGTACTTGATTCACACCAATAACAAAGAATGTTTCCGAAATGATTAAAGCCAAAATACACATTCTTTGGAGCTTATGGGCTACCAAAAAGTTGGTTTACAACGAAGGTTGTTCAGAATGAAGAGCACTTCAGAGGCTATTCCTAAAAAATGCAATATATACATTTCAGTTGTCATGAAAATATTTTGAACATTTCGTATTTTAATCAAAATATTTACAGCCATTTCGGAAAATAAAAATGTTGGAAAACTTTTCCATGTAAAGGACAGTCTGGGATTGGTGCATTTTCTTGAAAATCTTCGTGCAGCACTCTTGGAAGACCCAGAGTTTTGAGTATCAAGTATGATATTTAACCTACTGCCCATTATGACTTATGCTGTTTACAGACACCTTTTGTTAAAATTGTATTTTATATGGGGCTCAGGAAGAATCAAAATGGTGAACTTTTAGGGTGGAATACAATGGTTCCTTTATTTACAACAGGTAGGTCGTGACATGATGACAGTACATACATAGTGCATAAATAATACATTTCGATAGGTATGCACATTACACGTGCCTCGGTATCAGCGCGAAGCACGTCGAAAGAAATCTCAATGGAGCACGATTACTACCTATCCTAGACAATTCAGACCATGAAAGGGGTTGGGACAACGCGTTAAAAACGCCACTTTTTAGTTTCTTCAATTTATATCATAGGTCATACCAGCGAATTTACCTTCGATCTTTAAGTTTATCATAATATGCGAGCATTTTCCCCTTGGACGTCCTCCCCACAGATTAATTTTGGTTCAACTTTTCAAAACATTCAAAAATTTGTTTTGTATTCAGACCTTCAGTTTGATTTACATTTTACTCGTATTGTTAGAGCCTTTAAAGCTTCAACACACGTCCATGAGCACGTGATTAAGTACAGAGCCCCGCTCGCATTATCAGCCATCAAAGAAGGAAACAGAGACGTTACCTGCACCATCAATTTGCATAACATCACATGCGCAGATCCTTGCAAGGTTATTGGGCACTTCTAAACATACCTTTGTGCTCCACTTTTACTTTACTCACACTTTTAGGCAATTAAAAGCGTCCCATACGATGTAACTCGTCAATTTTATTCCAACTTTCAGCAGGAACTAAGAGAGAATTTATTTAAAGAACTGTCACGTGGTTTCCGCTACTCTTTAAAAGTGCTCAAGGTAAGGCATAATTGGACCACTAAAAATAAATTCTTAAATATTTAATTTTTTTTCAGAAACAATCACTGCAGTGAGCAAACTTATATGTGCCAGTGTTGTGTGTTTATTAGTATTTAAAATGATAGTAGTGCGTTTATTTGTGAAAAATTACTATTTTACATCTGTACAACTAATTACATTACTTTCATTAGTACATATAATAAAGGAACACAATTTAATACAATTGGGATAAAGCAGTAATTTGAAAACATTTAGATAAAAACTGCAAGATTTAGAAATTTTACGCATGAGTGCCCACACGCTCAGATTCATCCGACAACAGAAAATGTCACAATTACTTTTCAAGTATCAAATCCGGGACGCCTGGGTTGGCATGATAAGCAGTCACCTACCTCTTATTATGTACAAAGTTTGAAAATAAGTGAAATTTCAGCAAGAGTAAGGTAAAGCAATAAGGAAAACTCCAAGAAGGGAGGGATTTGACATGCAATGAGAACTCGTCCCTATAATTTTTTTCTCTCCCAATAAGGAAAATACAGAGATTCCCAAGAAATATTCCGTAAGCCTTGTTCTTTGTTTTATATAATCATGACCTCGAGTTCCAGAAGCGATAACACGAATGAAAGAAGTGAATTATAGTACTTCAGGGAAACCACCAAATGACATTTTTCCCGGTTTAATGGCACTGGGACCTGGAGCGAAAGTATCCCCCCCCCCCCACCACCCCATCAGTTACGACTTTTCCAAATCTTCCCGCATGTTATCACATGATTCTGAAAATTTAGGTAAATGCTCAACTGAAACTTTTAACATTTTTTAATTAAAGAAAAACCTGCGAACTTCGTATGTTGATTATGTAGGTATTTCTATATTCGGCCACTTCACATTTAAATGCTCTTCAGCTTGATTTAAATACCATCCTGATAAGTTGACAGGAGATGTACAGCTTAATTCTGTCTTTCTGGCGAACTTTCTCTACCGCGTACTTACAGCAAGTAGGGGAAGTGTTCTACTCCACATCGAGCTTTCAACGGAAATGTTTCAAGACTCCTGGATGCTAAAAAATAAATGTTTAGAAAACGCTCCCAGAGAGAGAGAGAGAGAGAGAGAGAGAGAGAGAGAGAGAGAGAGAGAGAGAGAGAGAGAGAGAGAGAACAGACCATGTGTGAACAGCATAACTAAAAAAAGAAAAGTTGGTTACATACCAAATTGGTATTTAGTTCAGCGTCCTCCAAAGATGCGATATGAAGATTGCCAAAAACAATCTCTCGGCCCAAAACTACCCTATACATGGATAACTTTTTCGAAAAAAAAAAAAAAAAAAATATATATATATATATATATATTCAAAAGTTGCTCTAAGGATTTTGATTAAAATATAAGTTTTAAGATATTTTCTTGACAAATGAATGTCGGTCTGGGTGGCTCAGTTGGTTAGACGCTGGCTTACTGATCCCAAGGTCGCGGGTTCAAACCCCGGCCCAGGCCGATGGTTTTTAAGGGTGCTTAAAAACGACAGCTCCATGTCAGTAGATTTACTGGCATGTAAAAGAACGCCTGCGGGACAAAATTCCGGCACACCGACGACGCTGATGTGATCCTGGCAAGTGACAGCGTCGTTAAACAACAAAATGATTTTTTTGACAAATGAAATATATATTTTGAATTTTCTGGGAATAGCCCCTCCTTATACTGAATGATTTTATAACTCTTAAACATTAGAAATAGACAATATCGCAATACATAGAAAATGTAACTTGGTTAAAGCACACAATTTAGAAATATTACTCTTTTTTGTAATGGGTTAACCATTTTCGAAATATTCCTTATTAATGGTTTCAATTTTAAAATACTTTTGGTAGCAACGACAATAAAATTACATTATTGGAGTGATAAGAGGAGCTGTTTATGGCGAAAGTTCAGTGGAAGGGGCGGATGTTAGTGAACATTGCCTTGTATCGTGCCTTCCCAGTATAGACATCCGCGTGAGTCTCGTAAACTCGCGATCTCAGCATATATACTGATAGGTAACACAAATAATTGTGCGGCTTCTATACCTTGGAGTGCGTTGGCTATAATGGTACAACTTTTCATTGCATCATACTCTTTACACCAGTAAATGAAAACTCACTACACAGAATAAATTGAGATAACAGCACACAAAAGCAAAATAAAGATAATGTGAAGAAAACTATAGAACAGTCGGAATAGGAATACAGAACAGATAGCAACGTCGGATTAGCAATCTTAGGTATGTCTAATCTTTTATCATGTTTTGTCTGGGACTTAATACAATTCCGGGCAAGAACGGAGAAAATCATTCAGACAATGGCCAACATCGTAACGTACAGTCCTCCAGTAGCCTTCTGTGATCGGCAGTGTCACCTCCATCTCGTATGCAAAGAACGCGCAAAATGTCCTAGTGAAAAGAAGTTGTTACCACTGCAGTACACAACCTGTAAACGAAGTCGGAAACGCCTGTAGTCCAAGGTTCAATTCCACACCTCCCCTTTGATACAAGGGGCTCACTGAACTAATTGAACTAAACAGAGTGGCGGTAAAGGCCGAACAAATCTGAAGACCGATAAAAAGTGCGTTCTCGCGAGTCAGTAACAAAGTGCTCTTCTCCGAGCGAGTCACCAGCGAGCTAGGCTACATGACGAAGTGATAGCGACATTGCAAATTTCACAGTCACAATATTACTGTTTTAAACAAGCCACCAGAGGATAAAGTCATGTAGATGATATGGATTGGATGAACTGGTTTAAGAGTTACGCTTCGGTGAAGTTCTGCGTTCTTCCGCGTTCTCCCACGCCTTCTTGGTTGGCTCACGAAAACAAAAGACTAAGTGTGATTTAACTTAAGCTGCCTGCCTGTGAATGTCCAGCAGGGTTCCTCTTGCATAACCGACGTTTACCGAAATAAGTGGAAGGCTGCGATGACAAGCAATTCCATAGTACGTCAGTAACACTTACTGGACGGCAATTGTTTGATAGCAGAGGCTTGGCTATTAAACATGGCGATTACTAATGACTGACATCATCACTTTCCCTCAGCTTCACTTTCACTACCGACGACAGCTGCAAACCCTGCTAGGAGATTTCACTCGCCAAAACTTACAAGGGATGTTCTCACAAACTCGCTGGCCTTTCGGAACCCCAACCTGGAAATTTTATATTAAAACTCGAAACCTCTAAGCAATTCTTAGCAATAACATTCTGGTCAGGCTTTTTTACTTTTTGTACGACTTAATTTATAGCAGTGTAGAGAAAAATATTTCAACCAAAATTTGGATACTGAGACTTCATCTCAAATGTATCGAGAGCTCAGTGTGTTAATGGCTCACAAACAAGAAGCATAGAAACTTGGTATTGAAGTCCGGCACAATAAAAATTTTCAAGAAAATTCCTCCGTCCCAGAACATGGAAAAAGTTTAGTTATTTATTTTGGACACCCAAAATATTATTTGGTGGTATGCTGATTTAGCGAATACGCACGCTTCAGTTTCAGTAGGCACATGGTGCAAACTCAGTAACTGGGGAAGCGCGCCGGGAAGTTAGACATTCTGCAATAACTGGCTGGAGTTTACACACTCGTCATTCAGTTTGGCATCCTGCGCCGACGCAATAGGTACATATGTGTAATCTATGGTACATTCACAACTTTCAGTAACTATCCGTTATAAATTCCCACATCTAATCTATATACTGCAGCATTCATTAAAATCCGATTACGTTATTTCACCGAACATTTTCACATAGAATTGACAGAAAATAAAGAAATAATTGCAACTTTTTAGTTGTGTGTAGGATAAAGCTAAGAAGTTGAAGATTTGAGCCATGGATCTTCTGGTCTCCGTCCGGTTGCTCTTAGCAACTGAGCTACCGGTCAACATGCCGGCACAATAGTAAATTCTCCAACTGATTCGTATTTTTCCCGGCTAGGGAATTGAACCTTTTAGTCTGATTCTACCTTTTTAGTCTTTGTCCTACACACAGTTATTGTGTGGAAGAACTGTTCATTTTCATGGATTGACCTTATAGTTGGTTAAACTACAAGCACGGGACTTGCAGAATTCTAAGTCGCCATCTCATGAACTTAAGATCTCCTTGTGGTTTACCGGAAAAATGCGTGTCAGTTGGAGAATTTAATGCCATGCCGATATGTTGCCATGGTAGCCGGATGGACCCGCCAGAACATCCGTGGTTTAAATCTCGGCTATTGTATAGAACTTTTTACTCTTATTCTGAAACCTTTCCAAAAATACGTTTCCAGTTACACTGAACATGTCTTTTGTTCTCAGAGCCTTTAAAGTCTTAAAAGCTTAAACTCGTGACTATCTAAATACGCAAGAGTACGCTATCTAATGGCCTGCATTTACTTCCAATGCCTCTGACTCGACATCCATTTTACTTACACTTTTGCACATTAAAAATTTCTCACACGATGCAGTTTGTACAAATTGTCAACAGAAACTCAGAGAGAACAGACTTAAAAAATTGACATGTGATTTTTGCTACACTTACGGATTGCTAAAGATAAGGCATTGAGGATGTATGTTACAATTCTCATATAAATTATTTTATTTTGAACAACCAGTGAACTGAATGTCGCTTTTGCGTATTAGTACCTAAATAATGGGGTAAAATTTTTATGTATTTATTTTTTCACAATTGCTATTTCTGCAATGGTGCAACACCTGATTAATTGCAATAATGAAGGTAAAACAAAATGTATTTTTCAAAAAACGATTCAAGATATCTGAATGACTGGAAGAGCAGCATGTGAATCCAACAAACAACTAGTTGGCATCCCAAGAATGAACTGTTCCTTGCTTCAAATAATGGTTACTATGCAGTGAAACTAATATCAGATGTTCAACGTTTGCGAAAGAGGGGAGTGTGGGTTTACCTCCTTCAAACACACGCAAACCTTACCTCTCTTTAACCCCCTACGGTGCATTGTTGCAGTGGCGGGTTGGTGACATGCTCATTGCGTTTGATTTACGAAAGCACTTTCAAATCTTACACGATAAGCATCTGTTCATTAGTGATTTCTTTGGTACTGCTTACGTTTAAGAAGACTATACATATTTGGCATAGCCTTAGAAGATACACCAAGTGATCGTCACGTAACATATTTCGATATAGACTTTTAATATAGTTCAATCCGGCGAAACTCTGTTCACAAATATATGTAGAGCTATACTCACTCTTATACACACTATTCTTACAAATGCTTATTTCTCTACCTACTTCATTTTAATCGACATAAGCATTTTTAGAAATTACCTAACTGCGAATTTTCTTATAGGTGAAAGGGGAATATGGGAATACGGTAGGCTTTAAGCGACAGTGAAATATTTTAAGAGCTGGGTGCTATACGATGCCTTTGGAATTCGGAATGAAAAACGAATAACGCATTCCTATTTGAAAAAAGTGCAGGCGAATTCAAACAAGTAAGAACTAATATCTCGTAACTGGTTCACTCACAAAGGAAAAAAAATATTTGACGCAAATTAAGTTGTTTTAAAAAGATCCACATATTTTTATTTAGTAAGTTTTTGTCTGTCTCCTACTGTTTACCATTTATGCAAAAATCATCCAGAATGAAGAAGTCTTTTAGGACATTCCCAAAGAGCTCAAAGTATGACTTTGAGATCTCCATGGAATCGCTAGTTTGAACACGTCACTGCATAGTGACTGTCCCTCTTACTGCCGCTCACTGCGTAAGGTTTTCAAAAGAGAAGGTTGGACACCCCTGTTCTAGATAATGTAGGTCATGTTTAAGCTGCGGATCACATTTCTGAAGTTTTTATGCCTCTGGATCGCTATTAATCAAGTGACAAACTTTAACTTTTCAGGTCGAGGTCTAAGAAATGCAGAGACTATTTTCCTTCACGCGTATTATCTCCAATTAGCAAGATCGACACTTGCAAGGATGTGTCTGGTGGTAACTAATCCATCTTCACGGATGACGTAGGCGAGAAGTCTTCTGACAAACGTTAACCAGAGCAAACTGGAGATGGCACGCAAACAACGCGTGTATCAACAATGCAAACAGATGAGAAAATGACTTCCGTACAGACGCCTGTTACATGTGGTGCACTAATTTTTACATTACTTAGCTTCCTTCTAGTTTCAGCTGGATGGTATTGCGCACCACAATGTCTAAACCGGAATCAGCGACACCTTCAAAATGATATCACCTTCTGCGGATCCAAATTACAGTTGTGCGCTTCTTTCCAAGACTGCCTCAATGTCACCAGCAAGTAGTATGCGAAATAAAGCAAACTAGTGATGGCGTACTTAAAAAATATTACCAAAAGAGGGTACAAAACAAAGATGAGAAACAAATCAGAAACGTTCCAGAAACTAACCGGTGCGAGATAAGGCACTTCATACTGCTTGGGGCCCTCTAACACTTGAGTACTAAGCCGTCTCCCCCCTCCTCCAGCTGACAATTTTGGTTAATTTATCAATGACGAGACATTCATAGCATTCAAGCGCACGTATAAGAAATGTGTAATTACACATCTATCTCTGGAAGCTTTTGTAAGAAGGTTTTGAACAAAGTGGGTAGAGAAAATGACATGAATGTATTTTTTTACATGTTGCTACAAATTTCGGTTACTACTGCTTCAACTTTTCACTCAATCCAATTGTAAAAAAATTCTGCCTATACCCCAAGTGATGGTACCCACTTGCCCCATTGTATTCTACAATAGGTCTCTGACTAGAAAACCTTGTGCGGGCTGTTTTGCTCTCTGGAACAGTGAGACATTCAGCCTATACCCCAAGTGATGGTACCCACTTGCCCCATAGTATTCTACAATAGGTCTCTGACTAGAAAACCTTGTGCGGGCTGTTTTGCTCTCTGGAACAGTGAGACATTCAGCCTATACCCCAAGTGATGGTACCCACTTGCCCCATAGTATTCTACAATAGGCCGCTGACAAGAAAACCTTGTGCGGGCTGTTTTGCTCTCTGGAGCAGTGAGACATTCAGCCTATACCCCAAGTGATACTACCCACTTGCCCCATAGTATTCTACAATAGGTCTCTGACAAGAAAACCTTGTGCGGGCTGTTTTGCTCTCTGGAGCAGTGAGACATTCAGCCTATACCCCAAGTGATACTACCCACTTGCCCCATAGTATTCTACAATAGGTCTCTGACAAGAAAACCTTGTGCGGGCTGTTTTGCTCTCTGGAGCAGTGAGACATTCAGCCTATACCCCAAGTGATACTACCCACTTGCCCCATAGTATTCTACAATAGGTCTCTGACAAGAAAACCTTGTGCGGGCTGTTTTGCTCTCTGGAGCAGTGAGACATTCAGCCTATACCCCAAGTGATACTACCCACTTGCCCCATAGTATTCTACAATAGGATTCTGACAAGAAAACCTTGTGCGGGCTGTTTTGCTCTCTGGAGCAATGAGACATTCAGCCTATACCCCAAGTGATACTACCCACTTGCCCCATTGTATTCTACAATAGGTCTCTGACAAGAAAACCTTGTGCGGGCTGTTTTGCTCTCTGGAGCAGTGAGACATTCAGCCTATACCCCAAGTGATACTACCCACTTGCCCCATAGTATTCTACAATAGGTCTCTGACAAGAAAACCTTGTGCGGGCTGTTTTGCTCTCTGGAACAGTGAGACATTCAGCCTATACCCCAAGTGATGCTACCCACTTGTCCCATTGTATTCTACAACAGGCCACTGACAAGAAAACCTTGTGCGGGCTGTTTTGCTCTCTGGAACAGTGAGACATTCTGCCTATACCCCAAGTGATGCTACCCACTTGCCCCATAGTATTCTACAATAGGCCGCTGACTAGAAAACCTTGTGCGGGCTGTTTTGCTCTCTGGAGCAGTGAGACATTCTGCCTATACCCCAAGTGGTGCTACCCACTTGCCCCATAGTATTCTACAACAGGCCGCTGACAAGAAAACCTTGTGCGGGCTGTTTTGCTCTCTGGAGCAGTGAGACACTCAGCCTATACCCCAAGTGATGCTACCCACTTGCCCCATTGTATTCTACAATAAGTCTCTGACAAGAAAACCTTGTGCGGGCTGTTTTGCTCTCTGGAGCAGTGAGACATTCAGCCTATACCCCAAGTGATGCTACCCACTTGCCCCATAGTATTCTACAACAGGCCGCTGACAAGAAAACCTTGTGTGGGCTGTTTTGCTCTCTGGAGCAGTGAGACACTCAGCCTATACCCCAAGTGATGCTACCCACTTGCCCCATTGTATTCTACAATAGGTCTCTGACAAGAAAACCTTGTGCGGGCTGTTTTGCTCTCTGGAACAGTGAGATTCTGCCTATACCCCAAGTGATGCTACCCACTTGCCCCATAGTATTCTACAACAGGCCGCTGACAAGAAAACCTTGTGTGGGCTGTTTTGCTCTCTGGAGCAGTGAGACACTCAGCCTATACCCCAAGTGATGCTACCCACTTGCCCCATTGTATTCTACAATAGGTTTCTGACAAGAAAACCTTGTGCGGGCTGTTTTGCTCTCTGGAACAGTGAGATTCTGCCTATACCCCAAGTGATGCTACCCACTTGCCCCATAGTATTCTACAATAGGTCTCTGACAAGAAAACCTTGTGCGGGCTGTTTTGCTCTCTGGAGCAGTGAGAGGGGACATGCTACCTCATAATGATGTCATAAATCGATCTAACAGCCATGGGCGACGTGAAGGGGGCCTAGGGCGGTCGTGTCCCCCTACTTGGAAATTAATGAATTTAACGTGCACTAAATTACTTACTACATATTATACTATTCCTTTAATGTTCATGTAAAGACCCATTGTTATTTCGCGCAAATTAATACGGTTATCCGCAACAAATACTGTAACTTTTGACAGTATAATAATGAATCAATACAGTTTGAGTGCAAAGTTCCAACATGCGCCCCCCCCCCCCCCCGAAAAAGTATGCCGACGGCCCTGCTACCACCTACATTAGATATATCGCGCAAAGTCTGTGTCCTAGGATTGCTAGAACGGCGTATGCTTTGTAAGAGACTTAAGTATACTCTGCCGTAATCTTTCTCAGATAAGGCTAGAGTAGTTACTGTAACAGCCACGTTCTCGCGAAACAAACACAGTACCTAAAATTGGCGATAGGTAGGAAATGATTTTCTTTTCAATATTAGTTTGTTTTGAGAAAAGCTACACCTCGATATGACTTCACCGGTTGCAGGACATTCAAATCTTAAAACAAAAGAAATAGAAATAAAGTTACAAATTTCTACAAGTGGCAACATTACTACACTGGCATTTGATAGTTTTTGGAACGTTTGGACATTTAAAGGTTCTATGAATTGGCACATCCGTGCATTTCACCACGGACTGACAGGTTTCTATAAAACTTTTTTGTTCATTTTGCGGGCATTCCTTCTACTAGCATGCAGTTGAGTAAAATGTCCTTTAAAATGAGGTGATAATGCCAGTTGTGTAATAGCTTCCTTTCCTGTCACAATCTGACCATGAGATATGGTACTGAATGCTAGTGGAAGTGACGAAATTGATTTTCAATGGTCAGACGAACCACATTATGTTCTGCAACAAGTCGCATTTGTACATCATCTTACATAATTACACAAAGAAATAACTAACTTTCAGCTCCACTGTCTGCTTTGATATTTAAAGTAGAACGAGGATGATTCAGAAGAAACAAAACCATGCTCTGATTTAGGCTGATCTACAACTTTTCCTACACCGATACTTTGTTGCTTCATTTAAAACAATCTAGAAACCGAGCAAAATAAAGTTTATTTTAATTTGTAGTTTTGACATTCAATGTACAATCTCATATTGGCGTTCAAAATTTTGGTTTCTATGCTTCGCTGTCCTTGCTTTTCATGGGAGAAGACACGAACCAAGTTTCCTTTTGAAAGAAATGCGGCTTGAAAGTTATACTTCAGGCTTTCAAGGCTTTCGCTCTTAATCTTTCAGATGTAAACATGTCTTTAACATTAAAATATGGAACATTTTAAACTTTACCTGTTTGTGAAACTATATTGTAAAATAGTCTAGCGGCCGAATTAAAATAAACATATAAAATAAATGCATTGAGAATTAGCGCACAAGCAGTAACAATGGACATTCTAAATGGAAGCTATGTTCTTGGACAAGGTTAAAATTCATGATGAAACCTCCAGGGTGAACTTACTTGAATCCTGATCGGTGGAATCTACTCTTCATATCATGTCGCGACGGTCTGGGACCTACGATATGCCGAACATTTTCTGCTACAAAAACTACTAAACTTGGAGTGAATTAACTCCTAAACCTACATGTCCAGAGTTCGCTTCCCGCCTGGATGGGAAGTTGTCTTTAACCAGTTATTCCCCATCCTTCCCTCGAGTTTGTAAGTATGAAAGTGCAAATGTCTACGCACAAAAGTCCCAGCCTAAATATAATATTCAAAATAAACGAGTGAACAATATCGCGATGAGCAAATCGTTCCAAAGGCAAAGCCGCTGATATGACCTTAGATGCTAACGGCAGCACATAAATGGAGCAAAACAAAAACATCAGCATCAATCTGTAAAATACAATGAAGAAAGCTGTGTTTGCAATCAAGGATCTGGCCATATACAGAGAACTTTGAAAAACTTCAAATTCGAGTTATTCACCCGAACATACGAATGTGACAAACCCTTCTATGTCATTTCATGCCAACAGCACACATTTCGTTGCTAAGATGTTTAACATTTCAAATTCACAACACGTTAAATCTTTGGGACCTTTGCTACTTCACCGAGATGGCGATAAATTAAGGAGACGCAGTTCCTTTCACGTCGACTCTGCAAACACAACGCGATGTGTTCTCACATTACATCGCAATGGCACACTAATTAACTGGCTGTGAGTTTTTAACACTGCTTCCATTAACATTTTCTTACCAACGATGATTTTGCATGATAATTGCTGATCAAGCAACCGTGCCTCTTTGCTTTGCCACCGTTTATTCTTTCATCATTCCACATTTTGCTTCGAAGCTGCATAAAATAAACTGCTGGCTGCATTTCTAATTGTATTCGCTCCCAAATTAGTCAAGAGTGACCCTCACTTGTACGTTCTTGGCGCGATGCTCACTTGTCTTGAGTCATCGAGTTCAAGGCCGGATAATAATCACCAAATTGGAGTCTGGATGTCTCCCGAGCACACAGATCGTGCATTTCCTCCTCCTTCCTCACTGACATCGCATGTGGGAACAGAATCATCTCATTATGTGTTGCAACGCGGAAACATCGGCCCAAATGGACCAGTATGACTCACAGGAAGATGCTAGTTATGATCAGCAATTGGTCACCACGACACCCACCACAAATTGGGAACCCCTGTCACAGAGGCGGTTATGACAGCCACATGACCGTTTATACAATCCTCTTACTGTTTGCAAAAGCACAACAGTGCAACGATATTCTACTTCTTCTATCTTCGTCTCTCCAAGATGACAAGCTTCCAATTTATACCTCAACATGTAAGCACATATGCATTAGTCCCGTCCATACATCTGTACACACTTACAAGCTTCGAATTTATACCTCAACACGTAAGCACATATGCATTAGTCCCGTCCATACATCTGTACACACTTACAAACTTCGAATTTATACCTCAACATGTAAGCACATATGCATTAGTTCCGTCCATACATATGTACACACAAGCTTCGAATTTGTACCTCAACACGTAAGCACATATGCATTAGTCCCGTCCATACATATGTACACACAAGCTTCGAATTTGTACCTCAACACGTAAGCACATATGCATTAGTCCCGTCCATACATCTGTACACACTTACAAGCTTCGAATTTATACCTCAACACGTAAGCACATATGCATTAGTCCCGTCCATACATCTGTACACACTTACAAGCTTCGAATTTATACCTCAACATGTAAGCACATATGCATTAGTCCCGTCCATACATCTGTACACACTTACAAGCTTCGAATTTATACCTCAACATGTAAGCACATATGCATTAGTCCCGTCCATACATCTGTACACACTTACAAGCTTCGAATTTATACCTCAACATGTAAGCACATATGCATTAGTCCCGTCCATACATCTGTACACACAAGCTTCGAATTTGTACCTCAACACGTAAGCACATATGCATTAGTCCCGTCCATACATCTGTACACACAAGCTTCGAATTTGTACCTCAACACGTAAGCACATATGCATTAGCCCCGTCCATACATCTGTACACACTTACAAGCTTCGAATTTATACCTCAACATGTAAGCACATATGCATTAGTCCCGTCCATACATCTGTACACACTTACAAGCTTCGAATTTACACCTCAACACGTAAGCACATATGCATTAGTCCCGTCCATACATCTGTACACACTTACAAGCTTCGAATTTATACCTCAACATGTAAGCACATATGCATTAGTTCCGTCCATACATATGTACACACTTACAAGCTTCGAATTTGTACCTCAACACGTAAGCACATATGCATTAGTCCCGTCCATACATATGTACACACAAGCTTCGAATTTGTACCTCAACACGTAAGCACATATGCATTAGTCCCGTCCATACATCTGTACACACTTACAAGCTTCGAATTTATACCTCAACACGTAAGCACATATGCATTAGTCCCGTCCATACATCTGTACACACTTACAAGCTTCGAATTTATACCTCAACATGTAAGCACATATGCATTAGTCCCGTCCATACATCTGTACACACTTACAAGCTTCGAATTTATACCTCAACATGTAAGCACATATGCATTAGTCCCGTCCATACATCTGTACACACTTACAAGCTTCGAATTTATACCTCAACATGTAAGCACATATGCATTAGTCCCGTCCATACATCTGTACACACTTACAAGCTTCGAATTTATACCTCAACATGTAAGCACATATGCATTAGTTCCGTCCATACATCTGTACACACTTACAAGCTTCGAATTTATACCTCAACACGTAAGCACATATGCATTAGTTCCGTCCATACATATGTACACACAAGCTTCGAATTTGTACCTCAACACGTAAGCACATATGCATTAGTCCCGTCCATACATCTGTACACACTTACAAGCTTCGAATTTATACCTCAACACGTAAGCACATATGCATTAGTCCCGTCCATACATCTGTACACACTTACAAGCTTCGAATTTATACCTCAACATGTAAGCACATATGCATTAGTTCCGTCCATACATATGTACACACTTACAAGCTTCGAATTTGTACCTCAACATGTAAGCACATATGCATTAGTTCCGTCCATACATCTGTACACACTTACAAGCTTCGAATTTGTACCTCAACACGTAAGCACATATGCATTAGTTCCGTCCATACATCTGTACACACTTACAAGCTTCGAATTTGTACCTCAACACGTAAGCACATATGCATTAGTTCCGTCCATACATCTGTACACACTTACAAGCTTCGAATTTATACCTCAACATGTAAGCACATATGCATTAGTTCCGTCCATACATCTGTACACACTTACAAGCTTCGAATTTATACCTCAACACGTAAGCACATATGCATTAGTCCCGTCCATACATATGTACACACAAGCTTCGAATTTGTACCTCAACACGTAAGCACATATGCATTAGTCCCGTCCATACATCTGTACACACTTACAAGCTTCGAATTTGTACCTCAACACGTAAGCACATATGCATTAGTCCCGTCCATACATATGTACACACAAGCTTCGAATTTGTACCTCAACACGTAAGCACATATGCATTAGTCCCGTCCATACATATGTACACACTTACAAGCTTCGAATTTATACCTCAACATGTAAGCACATATGCATTAGTCCCGTCCATACATCTGTACACACTTACAAGCTTCGAATTTATACCTCAACACGTAAGCACATATGCATTAGTCCCGTCCATACATCTGTACACACTTACAAGCTTCGAATTTATACCTCAACATGTAAGCACATATGCATTAGTCCCGTCCATACATCTGTACACACTTACAAGCTTCGAATTTATACCTCAACACGTAAGCACATATGCATTAGCCCCGTCCATACATCTGTACACACTTACAAGCTTCGAATTTATACCTCAACAAATTTAAGGATAGGTATATACGAGTATATTCTGCATTTATTCAAAATGCTTAATTCAGGACCCAATAGATCTCGGCTGATGCCAACTTGTTTGATTATATATATAATTTGGGTTTAAATCCAAATTACAGTCCACCAAAATAAAAATTTCTTTAAACAACAAACTTGCATTAAGTAAAATGCCTGATTTAAAAGGGTTATCGTGATAGGATAAATTATTTTAATTCTATTACCTAAATTTGTCCCGGTATGCATTGATTTGGCCTAAAATACCTAGATACTACTTACAGAGCTACACAAGCATTATCAGGATAATTTGTCATCCAGATAATCTTGTCTAGATTAAAATTTGAGGAAGGCACTCTTCAATAACAATTTTAAAAGCACTGAAATCGACAACTTTTGCTTAAGATCATTAAAGAGCATTAAATATTTAGGGAGTAATCTTGGAGAAAAATTCCCATCCCCACCCGGGAATGGAACCCGTGACCCCTAACAGAACAGGCCTACTGAGCTACGGAACCAACCAATCACGTATTCATTTACCACTTAAAAAGAATATTTGTACATGACAGAACAGTATAAAAATATCAAATAGGCATATTCCATATATTAAACTTAATAAATTCCACTATTTTCTTAATGAACTGTAAACTGTAATTATTATAACCTTAAATTCCCCACTCTTCAGTTAATATGTATCAAACACTACTGGCGGTTAAGTACTTCTCTCTTGAATACGTTTTACATTCCCACGTTGGTTTGTAATTATTACTATTAAGAGTAATAGAGGATATACGTGAATAAATAACCACCGATAACAAAAATTAAGGCTGGCAAACACCTTGACAAAAGTTTTCAATACAAAATAAGCGCTATAGTCAGCCCTTAAGCCACACACTATGAAAATAAACAATTATAGCCGCTATAAAATTAGTGCATTTTACTGCAGCAAGCATGGAATATATACACACATACAAAGGCTACGACTCCAAACAAAGTAATTAAATAGACAAATGCAGGCTCTAATAATAATACGAATTGTGAAAGGTTGAGATAAGCTGTGCTGGTGACGTGTTTCGGTCAGCTTCGCGCATCTATTTTAGCGAGCATGTGCTATTTTTTCGGTTCGTTACTGCCAATTTGTTGCAGCAGTTCATCGCTGAGGCATGCTGTCTGGGCGGCGGCCTCAATAAGGCAACACACCTGGCGTCGTCAAACTTCAACCAGAGAACCGTGTTTCTTTACATAAATCCCCATAACAAAAGTTGATATCTCTTGTTGTAATGTCACAGAACTGGAAGAAAATTGCGTTTTGTGACACATTATTGGACCTTTCTAAGCAAGTGGAGAACCTTTTAAGATTTAAAACACCGCTCTGCGCACTTCCCGCTTGCCATGGTAATTTCCTCAGTTTGTTTTGAGGACTATTGAACTAAATCTCCGCGACTCCCCCCTCCCCCACTTCTGCCAACAACAGGCGTCGTCAGAGGGGTGCTGTAGGAGAGGTTTTGATGTGGTTAGCGCCCGAGCCCCTCCCGGCCGGTGAATGCGATCTTCCGATCAGGAAACGGAGCGGAGAGGGTCGATCCGTAGCCTGACATTGGGATGAGGAAGGAGATGATATCAAATGGATAAAAGGAAAGGTGAAAGTGGAGTAGTCGGTGGAATGCAGGCGTAAGAAACCGGTGAACCGATTGTCCACAACTACCCATTACAAATGGTTTATGCATTTTGCTCTATGACTTGTTTCAATAGTTATTGTACAATTACATGTACCTGCTGCAAGTGCTGGGCTGGGCAACAGGTGCTCACGGAGCGCAGCCCGCTTAAGGCCTTGCACTGGTAACTGTATATTTAGCAGGTAAAATGGAAAAAAGGGGAAAACATGTCGCTGAGTCACCCAGGCCTGTGCTAGTGTAACAGTCGGGAAAGTAGTACCAGTGCAACAGTGGAACCGTCTGTGAATGTTGCAAAAGTTAAGTCATTCCTAGAGTACCCATTTTAAAACATAAGTTATTTAATAAAAAATGCGTACGATGCAATTTTCATAATTGAGCTAGAAAAAAAGGTTGCCTTTTTCTTAAAACATCTGCAATTGTGAACTTCTTTTGAAAATACATATACTCATTAAATTTGAGCGAGTTTGGTATAGTAACACATTTACCTTCTATTAGTTGTACAAGTTGTAAGTTAACATCTATTAGAGAAACTGCTCCTGAAGCATAGTAAGGAGCATTTTAAATGCTTAAAGTGCCATTACAGCCTACAAAAATACCCTCTTAAGGCAGAGGGAAACTGTTCTTTTAATCTTTACATCTAACGATCTGTGTACTCGAGTTTCGTAACTCATTACGCGACTTCTAGCATCTGCGTAAGCGTTAGCGTGTCTCCTGTAGAATTAGTCAAATGAGGTTAGTAGGGTATATAAGGGCAAGCTGGCACACTTTTTTATGGGCAAGATGGCCGCCATGCGTAATCTAAGGATTACTAGGTAAGGTGGTAGGGGAAGCAGGACGTTGTAGGTGTTTGAAGGAATGTCTAGGGATGACTCTTAAGGCCTATAGCAGTGTATGTATGCTTATGAGCGTTCATGGTGCCTGAGTATGTCGTTCACTATATCGGTGTATGCCGCCTAACACAAGAGCTTTCTAATTTGATTAAATATATTACCCCAACATGATACCTCACCCCACATCGCCTCACTAGCCTAGCCTAACCTAACCTAACCTAAGCCCCATACTTCTACTCGTCTGACCTATCCTAACCTAAGCTAGCTCCCACTCCTTTTACTCTAGTCCTTCATAATTTAACATAACCTAAGCCCCATACTTCTACTCGTCTAACCTAACCTAACCTAGCTCCCACTCTATTTACTCCGGTATTTTATAATTTAACCTAAGTCCATACTTCTACTCGTTTAACCTAACATTACTTAACCTAAACTAACCTAAGTCATTACTTCTACATGGCTAACCTAACCTAGCTCCCACTATTTACTCTGGTCTTTAATAATTTAACCTAAGCCCATACTTCTACATGTCTAGCCTAACCTAGCTTAGCCTAACCTAAGCCAACCTATCCTAACCTATCTGATTCCCATTTTCCTCAAGCATTCTATTCTTCTATAACCTTTTCTAACCTTTGCACCATACCGTTTCAGGCTTAGACATCCCGCTTTCTTTTGCAGATGTTTCTTTCTTTCTTTTTTTTTTTTTTTTTTTCAGTAACTTTAGATAGGTACTCCGAAGGTATTAGACCCTCGGACATGCGAACGCTAAGTATTTTCCATACTTTTTACGAAACGCTAATGCTCTTTCGAAGTTTAGTAGCTATTTTAGTCGTTTTTGCGGTATTCTGAAGGTCTTTTTGCGAATTTTTAAAGGTTTGTCATGGATTTTCTATGTTTTCACGTCGTTAGTATGTTTTAATGTTTTTAAGGGGCATATGAAGCCTTTTTAGCGATTTGTTATGCTTTCATGATCAAATTCCATCCTTTTGTAAATGTATGATGTTCTCGTCTAGAGAATTGCTTAGTGTTCCTAAGACTAACCTAACTTAACCACAAACCTCTTTAGAGACATTTCTTCAACGTTATTTAACATTATACATGCTTCTTTTTCTCCTCCCTCCAACTCTTTTTGTAAACTAACATTAAAAAACGTTGTAACCTTGTTATTCAAATAGCTATTGTATTCGTCTTTGTACACTGCTCCAGTATGCTATACAGGTCAACCTCATTTAACGGTTCTCTTAATTAGTTCTGTATCTTCTAACTGTAACACGCGAAACGCTGCTTACATTCCTTCTAAGACTATCCTAACCTAACCTAACCTAACCTAACCTAACCCAACCAACATCGTCACCAAAACCACCTATCCTGCACGACCACAACAATCGCAGCACCCCACACCTCGGTCATCACCACCGCCGCCATAAACTATACGAACACCACCATCCTCACCATCACCACCATTCTCACCATCCTCACCATCACCACCTCCGTCATCACCATCGTTACCATCTCTACCATAACCATCACCATTACCACCATCCTCACCATCGTTACCATCACACTCGTTACCATCATCACCATCACAGTCATAATCATCACCAACACAACCATCACCAACCCCACCTATTATAATCTAAACTGTTTCTTTTGAAGTATTCTTTTACAGCTTTATTCATCATTATTGTTTTTCTAACCCTTTATAGAGCCTTAAACTGGCACTAAAATATGTTCTAACCAATGATGTTGAAGTATTTATAGTTCAGTATTTCTAAGACATGTACAATATCTTTAATAGTATTTTAACACAATCTTCTGATTATATACAGTTAATCAGGGTATACTTACTTTAAGGTAGTAGGGTAGACGCCTCTCCTCTTTTATCTGGGCTGGAGACCAGCACTAGAGTTAAAGTCTAGTGGCAGAGTTAACGCCTCCCTTTATAATTTCTATTTTTATTCTTTCTTCGACAAGCATCATGGGGGTGTGGAGAGACCAGATGAGTAAGCTGTTTTATTTTTCTTCTTTCTTTGTGAAGGCGTGGAGGAGTCAGTTGAGCAAATTTTCATTTTCTACAGGAGACGTAACGGAGAAAATAATTATCTTACGATCTAAGCTGCATTCTCTTATGCATGGGCTGCAACGCTGTAATGCCCGTACGCATACGTTGATATTCCATCCTCTGCAATTACTCTCTTGTCATCATTCGGCGACAGAGCTATTTTATTAGATTCAACTGTAGAAACATTATGATGCTGGGATAGGATTAAGTTCATAGGGGTTCTTACGATTTTCAAAGTTTTAAGGCACTCCATATAGCTATTAAAGCTGATGTATTGCTTAATGGCGCTATGTTTTATACCTTTGATCTTTTTTATCACAGAGCCATCAATATCGAGAGCATACATTTTAGGTCTAAGACCGACGAAGCGACGAATGATTTTACCATTCGCTTCATCTTTAAACTTTCCCAACACTTTCTTGTTTTGTGTAGAATAGCATTTATGGTTAACAGGGTAATCAGCTGTGTCCAGATGTCCAATCATGTGTAATTTATCCTGGTATATATCAGCTGTAGTCACTCATGGATGAAGGAATCTGTATCTGTATACAACAGTTTAAGGTTTTCAGCTCCATAATATGGAAGTAACACATCGTATTGATACGAATACATTAGCGTCTTGGAAATGTCTAGTACACTCATACCAATGTATATAGGCTTGTTGAACACTATTTTACGAGAAGCCATATGGACAGATGCAAGATCAGGCCCGTATATTGTTCGATCGATAAATGTAGGCTTGGCTATAAGTTTTTCCAGAGTCTTCTCGTTGGTAACAAGGCGTATATCCATTCGATTCCGTATATTCTCCATTGTTTTGCCAAACATAGCGTTGTTGAAAAGTTTGTACAAATCCTTTTCAAAATCGTTTCTTGCTTGCTGCCGTAGACGGTTATTAAATTCGACGTAAGGCTTTAACCAACAAGATTGACGGAATTTTAGTGATCGATGAATCTTTACTAGTCGTAGACCATGACTAAGAGCCTGTTTCAAGGCCATGTAATGTACCACATACTTCTTACGGGATCCGAGATGGGCAATTAGTTTCTTTGAAGACGATTCCCCAGGTTTCATACTCTCAGGCAGAAAGGGTAAATCATTATGAAGTTCATGTAGCTCTGTAGGGTATTCCACGTCAACCTCCAAGATATATCCAAAGCAATCATTCCCCTTCAACGAGCCGAGATGTATATCTTCAGGAGAAACCCACGTAAATCCACCATAAGGAAGGGCGTGACACATAGCCCAGCCGTATTGGTTATTGGCGTCTTCGTATGTAATAAAATGAGAGGGTTTACGAGGATCATACTGCTCCATATAGATGTTGTTAGCCTCCGCATGCCGGTGAGAAACCTGGCATAACCCTCCTCTTATACCAGATTCAACCATAAGTAGCTGATCGTAATCAAGAAGCAATTCTAACTCGATTCCAGTATACAGCAGCATAGCATCCCATGTAAGTCCTGGAGAAGTAAAATAATGTGCAGGATCCACTTTATGAGTTTTAAGAGTTTGGTCTCTGAATGTTTCAAAGACATCCGTAAGGAGAAGAACATCAGAGGTTAAGTAAACATCACTGTATTCACCTAAGTTTCTCACATTAAACTGACTCCATACATTTCTAGCATGCTCATAGTCATCGGCGGTAATTTCTTCTTTATTTAATTTATTGTAGAATGCTTCCCTTGGAGGCAGATGAGTGTCGTTCAAAACATCCCATGATGTGAGGTAATCGTAGGGAAACACTCCCTTACGAGTCATCAAGCCAATCTTCTCTTCTCTAAAGTACTTCTCTGTTTCGGGATACGTAGTTAGGTTTTTCACTAACTTATCCAAGCTTGTACTCAGGAAACGGTAGGTATCCACAAACCTGAGTTTAATATCCCCAACATACTTGGAGAATGATATATAACTTTCCTCTGAATTTGGTATAACCTCTACTCTTTCGCTTGTGCAACCTAACTCCTTAATAATGAAATGGGAGTCATACCCGCTCAAGTTATGCATAAACACAGGTATATAATTAGGTGTTTTACAAGCTAGGTTACATTTATTGTGTAAAGATCCTCTGTACACCCCTGTCACGTGATCGTGATCGCGAACCTTCCAATTATCTTCTGTAAATTCATTCCCGCACAGGTAGCATATTGTAGAAGCATCGAATGATTCTTGTTCTTCAGTTGTAAGATTAAGAGGTTTAGCAGATCTGTATAACACACTAATTTTATTTGCCAGATCCATCAGGCATCCCATAAACTTCTGTGCAGCGTCAGGTCCTCGGTAAACATACGGTTCAGCAGGAAGAGTTGTTTCTAGTTGTTCAATACTAGACGACGGTTTCACATAAACACAAAAGCTCATGGGAGAATGACTTTGATAGGGTGTTGTGTAGGAGGTTTCAGGATTAGAGGCGCAGGTATAGTAAGGAGCGAGAATGCTCTCAAAATCGGCGTAGATAACATATGGCAGTTTCAACATTCGTTCTACGTTTTTGAATCTGACAATAGAGTTTTCCTTTGTAGGCATAACGCATCTAGCAATGCCATGTTCTCTACATATTTCTCTGTGCTCTTCTAACTTTTTCATTCCTCTTCGTCCATATTGGTCATCAAAATGGCTGAAACATCTTTTACATGTATATATTTTTCCATGATGTTTAGTTTTCTGACGACGAATAAGCTTCTCAAAATCCTTTATATACACATAGTGATGTCTGTCAGTAGCATCACTCAACAGAAGAAGGTCGCGGTGATCAGTTAATTCTTCATCAACAACCTTTATGGGAAACACTTCATGTTTATCATCCACTCCAAACACATTTATGGATATATTATTGGGTTTTTCAAATTTAGCGATTTCGCCCAAGCTCGTAGGAAATGAGACGCATGAGAAATCGTATTTTTCTTGGAGATCCTTGTACCTGCTAACACGCTGAGGATTCTTTTCAATGAACTTAGCAAGCACAGCATACATAAAGCATTTCTCGTCGCTATAGTTCTGAGGGTTTATACAGGCTTTTTTCACATCCAAAGATGACGGTAGAGTAATATAGCTGCTCCCTCGAAGAAGATTATACTTGTTAATACGCAGTCGAACGCCATCAACACTCAGAAGAGCCCAATTACTACCTTTCAGCTTACTTTCTTCCATTTCAGCACGAAGTTTCTCAAATTTCTTTTCTAAAATGGCATCCAAGTCGCTATCTAAAAACACAGCCTGATTACGCGTTTTAAAGGCTTTGTTAGTAGTGTCTCCAACGGCATTCACAAACTTACATTCAGCCATAATGTTAATTTTCAAACTTTTATGAGCCCGCAGTTCCTTCTGAACAGCATGAATTATACGCTGCTTAGCCTGCTGCAGGTATGCATTTAAATCCTCACTTGCTGGGCATTGGATGAAATATGATTTCAGCCGATCCTGAAAAGCCGTTTCATATTCTACAACATCATCTTCATCAGGAGACATTAACAATAATTTATGCTTAGTAGGTTCAAATTTGACTTTCTTAGCATCTATAGCCCTGTCGCAGCGTCCTTCATGTACATCCCTTCGATTTTCAGTACCGTAAACATCACCACAATGCCTACACTCGAAAAACTCACCACATATCAGCTCATGCCTCTTCTTATGGTAGTCGCGTAGAAAACTCTTTTCACATTTGCTGCACCTATAATCTGGTATGGCAGTCAGAACCGATTCCATTACTCCACCATTCCACATCTTTACAATATGTAGTGCAACACTTGTAAATTATATAAGTCAATAAATGCTTACAGCACTTTCCACTGACTCGCCTTGATAACTTGTCAAAGCTATTGAACGGTAATTTCACTAAGAGAGCTGATGTGCTCGACTCTAAGGATAATTACTGAATACCTATCTAAGAACGAGCAATCTGTATTTATTCTGAAAGCATGCACCTCTCAGGAAACTATATAACTCAAAATCGCGCTTGTGGCGCCTTATACCGGCTTCAATCAGTATTAAAACGTATATTTTGCTTATATCGGAGTAAATTATATATTAGTCATCAACTATCCGCATTTTTATTATTTTTCCCCGTTTTTACGTACTTTGAAACGAATCAGGCGTAGAATTAAGACGCGAAACGGTGGGTACGTATCTTTAAGTAACAAACACACTACTTTTAACAACATCAAATGACAGCGATAGAAGCACTTGAACATTATTTAAGCGCTTAAAAAACCAATTTTTCGCTATATTTCATCACTTTCAGCATTAGGCGTTAATTCAGTCCTATGACGTCACACTCATGCATCGACGTAATGTCTGCTCCCTCCAAACATGTTCCTACAAGTCTAATGACGTCACGCAAGCACCATACAGAAGACATAATACAATGACAAAGACATTAACTTTAACTATATATTCCCGCAACAAAATAAACGTATTTGAAAGCGTCTTAACATGTTAACTTCAATGCATGTATAAATAACACCTCTAATATAACAATAAAAAGAAAGAAAAAAGGAATAAATAAGGAATAAAATAACGGAAAAGAAACTATCAGCAGAATACACCCTTATAAACGGGGTTATTCCTTATCTTTCATCATTCAGTCAACTAAAATAGGTAAATGACGTCACACAGTAGTAGCGACCTTGTGTCTACACTCCTTCAAAACAAGTTTAGACAGGAAAGTCTCCCCACCCTTGGATCCACGCAGCAACATTATGAGAAGTCCAACAGTAACCGCCAAGCCATCAGAACGAGTATATGGGACGTAAACGTCCGACAGCGCTTTTCACCGTTTAAGCTTATTTGCATCATATTTTTCCAGGTACTCATCAATCATTGTACTACACACATCATATAGATCACAATATTTAGCGTTGTATGCTATAATTTGTAATGTTCGCGATTTTATACTCCTTTAATGATTTAAATTCAATATTTCTAGCATTCATCCTCTTCTTCTTCTTCTTCTTCTTGTTCTTCGCCCATATTTCCACCTTAGTTCTTCTGTTCTTGTTCACCCTCGTGATAGCAGGGAATATATACGTAAATGAACGTTATTAGCTTAAATATTAAAGAAAATAACAGCATTCTCCATCAATTATATCTAAACAGCTTTTTCCGAGTTGTCCGTGATTAAGAGTTCTAGAATCAAGGTAGGCAATGTTTCCCTCAATAACAGCATTCAGTAATTGATTTTGTAAATATCACTAATTTAAGGTTTATTTCGAGGCTGTAAGACACCTAGGTTGCAAGCTATTTAAATGGACCTTTAGAGATTCGAACTAGACCCGCAGTATAAAAATTACCATTTTATCCATAAATCAGGACCAGAGCATTTAACTGAGGCGTTTAAGTTTTTATTTCATAGTGCTATCTTTATTGATTCGCGAATAAATCAACTTTGAAGTAATTGCCCCGTCCCGGTAATCGAACTATGAGTCGTAGGGATAACATTTTCTAATATATCGCTTTATGCATCAAGTTACCCTAATTTGTCTTTACATCACCATTCCAAGTGCAACAAATCGCGATATAGGCCAAAATTCAGTAATTCTCCGCAAGGTAGGAATCGAACCCACGATACCTCAACTCTAGCATGTTATAAAATAATTGTACTAAACGAGTTTTACCATATAAAGTTTATTTCAGTCTTCTAGTGCAAGCGATTCTCGAGATAATTAAATTTACCAAATCAGGATTGGAACCCTAGACTCCAGGATCTCTAGCATACCACAGGTTAAGGCCCATTACAACACCAATTTAATAAAATTCATTCGAAGATTTTATCACTAATGGTTTAGGAATTATTCCAATAATAAGAGTATTGATTGCACCGGAATCGATCCCTAGACCTCCGGCGATCTTCAAAATTAGATCAAAAGATGCGCCATCTTATTACAAGATAATTACCGTTTACCGCATTTCGATATCTCATTTAGTTTAAGAGAAATCAGCGATCACAGAGTAGGGTATAAAAGGGGGTTCTAGGCCCAAAACATGTGTTAACATGTGTTAACATATGTTTACATATGTAAACATATGTTTTGACACTTCTTTGTCTTTGTCGGCTTTGCCGCCACAAGATATAAAAGGGAGTTCTAGGCCAAAATAATGTGTTTACATGATGTTAACATGTGTTTACATATGTAAACATGTGTTTTGACACCCCTTTGTCTTTGTCGGCTTTGCCGCCACAAGAAGCCGCGCCCACCCAGGTGTCCATTACGGGTTTGTGAATGCCAAAGGAGGAGGGGGGTGAAGACTTGCGCCCCCGCTCCTTCCACTACAGGCGTTATTAAAGGGGTTCAGTCCTGGAGGGTGGGAAGGGATCAGGGTTTACTCCCAGCCGCTGCAGCCCCGCCTCCTTTCCCTACGGGCGTTATTTGACGGGTGGAGTACTGGAAGGTGGGAAGGGATTAGTGCTGCCTTACAGCCGCTGCGTCCCCCGCCTTCTTTCCTCCCAGCTGCTGCGGTGTCCACCTCGTTTCCTCCCAGCCGCTGCGTCATCCACCTCCTTTAACCCCCTTTTATACCCTACTCTGTGATCGCTGATTTCTCTTAAACTAAATGAGATATCGAAATGCGGTAAACGGTAATTATCTTGTAATAAAATGGCGCATCTTTTGATCTAATTTTGAAGATCGCCGGAGGTCTAGGGATCGATTCCGGTGCAATCAATACTCTTATTATTGGAATAATTCCTAAACCATTAGTGATAAAATCTTCGAATGAATTTTATTAAATTGGTGTTGTAATGGGCCTTAACCTGTGGTATGCTAGAGATCCTGGAGTCTAGGGTTCCAATCCTGATTTGGTAAATTTAATTATCTCGAGAATCGCTTGCACTAGAAGACTGAAATAAACTTTATATGGTAAAACTCGTTTAGTACAATTATTTTATAACATGCTAGAGTTGAGGTATCGTGGGTTCGATTCCTACCTTGCGGAGAATTACTGAATTTTGGCCTATATCGCGATTTGTTGCACTTGGAATGGTGATGTAAAGACAAATTAGGGTAACTTGATGCATAAAGCGATATATTAGAAAATGTTATCCCTACGACTCATAGTTCGATTACCGGGACGGGGCAATTACTTCAAAGTTGATTTATTCGCGAATCAATAAAGATAGCACTATGAAATAAAAACTTAAACGCCTCAGTTAAATGCTCTGGTCCTGATTTATGGATAAAATGGTAATTTTTATACTGCGGGTCTAGTTCGAATCTCTAAAGGTCCATTTAAATAGCTTGCAACCTAGGTGTCTTACAGCCTCGAAATAAACCTTAAATTAGTGATATTTACAAAATCAATTACTGAATGCTGTTATTGAGGGAAACATTGCCTACCTTGATTCTAGAACTCTTAATCACGGACAACTCGGAAAAAGCTGTTTAGATATAATTGATGGAGAATGCTGTTATTTTCTTTAATATTTAAGCTAATAACGTTCATTTACGTATATATTCCCTGCTATCACGAGGGTGAACAAGAACAGAAGAACTAAGGTGGAAATATGGGCGAAGAACAAGAAGAAGAAGAAGAAGAAGAGGATGAATGCTAGAAATATTGAATTTAAATCATTAAAGGAGTATAAAATCGCGAACATTACAAATTATAGCATACAACGCTAAATATTGTGATCTATATGATGTGTGTAGTACAATGATTGATGAGTACCTGGAAAAATATGATGCAAATAAGCTTAAACGGTGAAAAGCGCTGTCGGACGTTTACGTCCCATATACTCGTTCTGATGGCTTGGCGGTTACTGTTGGACTTCTCATAATGTTGCTGCGTGGATCCAAGGGTGGGGAGACTTTCCTGTCTAAACTTGTTTTGAAGGAGTGTAGACACAAGGTCGCTACTACTGTGTGACGTCATTTACCTATTTTAGTTGACTGAATGATGAAAGATAAGGAATAACCCCGTTTATAAGGGTGTATTCTGCTGATAGTTTCTTTTCCGTTATTTTATTCCTTATTTATTCCTTTTTTCTTTCTTTTTATTGTTATATTAGAGGTGTTATTTATACATGCATTGAAGTTAACATGTTAAGACGCTTTCAAATACGTTTATTTTGTTGCGGGAATATATAGTTAAAGTTAATGTCTTTGTCATTGTATTATGTCTTCTGTATGGTGCTTGCGTGACGTCATTAGACTTGTAGGAACATGTTTGGAGGGAGCAGACATTACGTCGATGCATGAGTGTGACGTCATAGGACTGAATTAACGCCTAATGCTGAAAGTGATGAAATATAGCGAAAAATTGGTTTTTTAAGCGCTTAAATAATGTTCAAGTGCTTCTATCGCTGTCATTTGATGTTGTTAAAAGTAGTGTGTTTGTTACTTAAAGATACGTACCCACCGTTTCGCGTCTTAATTCTACGCCTGATTCGTTTCAAAGTACGTAAAAACGGGGAAAAATAATAAAAATGCGGATAGTTGATGACTAATATATAATTTACTCCGATATAAGCAAAATATACGTTTTAATACTGATTGAAGCCGGTATAAGGCGCCACAAGCGCGATTTTGAGTTATATAGTTTCCTGAGAGGTGCATGCTTTCAGAATAAATACAGATTGCTCGTTCTTAGATAGGTATTCAGTAATTATCCTTAGAGTCGAGCACATCAGCTCTCTTAGTGAAATTACCGTTCAATAGCTTTGACAAGTTATCAAGGCGAGTCAGTGGAAAGTGCTGTAAGCATTTATTGACTTATATAATTTACAAGTGTTGCACTACATATTGTAAAGATGTGGAATGGTGGAGTAATGGAATCGGTTCTGACTGCCATACCAGATTATAGGTGCAGCAAATGTGAAAAGAGTTTTCTACGCGACTACCATAAGAAGAGGCATGAGCTGATATGTGGTGAGTTTTTCGAGTGTAGGCATTGTGGTGATGTTTACGGTACTGAAAATCGAAGGGATGTACATGAAGGACGCTGCGACAGGGCTATAGATGCTAAGAAAGTCAAATTTGAACCTACTAAGCATAAATTATTGTTAATGTCTCCTGATGAAGATGATGTTGTAGAATATGAAACGGCTTTTCAGGATCGGCTGAAATCATATTTCATCCAATGCCCAGCAAGTGAGGATTTAAATGCATACCTGCAGCAGGCTAAGCAGCGTATAATTCATGCTGTTCAGAAGGAACTGCGGGCTCATAAAAGTTTGAAAATTAACATTATGGCTGAATGTAAGTTTGTGAATGCCGTTGGAGACACTACTAACAAAGCCTTTAAAACGCGTAATCAGGCTGTGTTTTTAGATAGCGACTTGGATGCCATTTTAGAAAAGAAATTTGAGAAACTTCGTGCTGAAATGGAAGAAAGTAAGCTGAAAGGTAGTAATTGGGCTCTTCTGAGTGTTGATGGCGTTCGACTGCGTATTAACAAGTATAATCTTCTTCGAGGGAGCAGCTATATTACTCTACCGTCATCTTTGGATGTGAAAAAAGCCTGTATAAACCCTCAGAACTATAGCGAGGAGAAATGCTTTATGTATGCTGTGCTTGCTAAGTTCATTGAAAAGAATCCTCAGCGTGTTAGCAGGTACAAGGATCTCCAAGAAAAATACGATTTCTCATGCGTCTCATTTCCTACGAGCTTGGGCGAAATCGCTAAATTTGAAAAACCCAATAATATATCCATAAATGTGTTTGGAGTGGATGATAAACATGAAGTGTTTCCCATAAAGGTTGTTGATGAAGAATTAACTGATCACCGCGACCTTCTTCTGTTGAGTGATGCTACTGACAGACATCACTATGTGTATATAAAGGATTTTGAGAAGCTTATTCGTCGTCAGAAAACTAAACATCATGGAAAAATATATACATGTAAAAGATGTTTCAGCCATTTTGATGACCAATATGGACGAAGAGGAATGAAAAAGTTAGAAGAGCACAGAGAAATATGTAGAGAACATGGCATTGCTAGATGCGTTATGCCTACAAAGGAAAACTCTATTGTCAGATTCAAAAACGTAGAACGAATGTTGAAACTGCCATATGTTATCTACGCCGATTTTGAGAGCATTCTCGCTCCTTACTATACCTGCGCCTCTAATCCTGAAACCTCCTACACAACACCCTATCAAAGTCATTCTCCCATGAGCTTTTGTGTTTATGTGAAACCGTCGTCTAGTATTGAACAACTAGAAACAACTCTTCCTGCTGAACCGTATGTTTACCGAGGACCTGACGCTGCACAGAAGTTTATGGGATGCCTGATGGATCTGGCAAATAAAATTAGTGTGTTATACAGATCTGCTAAACCTCTTAATCTTACAACTGAAGAACAAGAATCATTCGATGCTTCTACAATATGCTACCTGTGCGGGAATGAATTTACAGAAGATAATTGGAAGGTTCGCGATCACGATCACGTGACAGGGGTGTACAGAGGATCTTTACACAATAAATGTAACCTAGCTTGTAAAACACCTAATTATATACCTGTGTTTATGCATAACTTGAGCGGGTATGACTCCCATTTCATTATTAAGGAGTTAGGTTGCACAAGCGAAAGAGTAGAGGTTATACCAAATTCAGAGGAAAGTTATATATCATTCTCCAAGTATGTTGGGGATATTAAACTCAGGTTTGTGGATACCTACCGTTTCCTGAGTACAAGCTTGGATAAGTTAGTGAAAAACCTAACTACGTATCCCGAAACAGAGAAGTACTTTAGAGAAGAGAAGATTGGCTTGATGACTCGTAAGGGAGTGTTTCCCTACGATTACCTCACATCATGGGATGTTTTGAACGACACTCATCTGCCTCCAAGGGAAGCATTCTACAATAAATTAAATAAAGAAGAAATTACCGCCGATGACTATGAGCATGCTAGAAATGTATGGAGTCAGTTTAATGTGAGAAACTTAGGTGAATACAGTGATATTTACTTAACCTCTGATGTTCTTCTCCTTACGGATGTCTTTGAAACATTCAGAGACCAAACTCTTAAAACTCATAAAGTGGATCCTGCACATTATTTTACTTCTCCAGGACTTACATGGGATGCTATGCTGCTGTATACTGGAATCGAGTTAGAATTGCTTCTTGATTACGATCAGCTACTTATGGTTGAATCTGGTATAAGAGGAGGGTTATGCCAGGTTTCTCACCGGCATGCGGAGGCTAACAACATCTATATGGAGCAGTATGATCCTCGTAAACCCTCTCATTTTATTACATACGAAGACGCCAATAACCAATACGGCTGGGCTATGTGTCACGCCCTTCCTTATGGTGGATTTACGTGGGTTTCTCCTGAAGATATACATCTCGGCTCGTTGAAGGGGAATGATTGCTTTGGATATATCTTGGAGGTTGACGTGGAATACCCTACAGAGCTACATGAACTTCATAATGATTTACCCTTTCTGCCTGAGAGTATGAAACCTGGGGAATCGTCTTCAAAGAAACTAATTGCCCATCTCGGATCCCGTAAGAAGTATGTGGTACATTACATGGCCTTGAAACAGGCTCTTAGTCATGGTCTACGACTAGTAAAGATTCATCGATCACTAAAATTCCGTCAATCTTGTTGGTTAAAGCCTTACGTCGAATTTAATAACCGTCTACGGCAGCAAGCAAGAAACGATTTTGAAAAGGATTTGTACAAACTTTTCAACAACGCTATGTTTGGCAAAACAATGGAGAATATACGGAATCGAATGGATATACGCCTTGTTACCAACGAGAAGACTCTGGAAAAACTTATAGCCAAGCCTACATTTATCGATCGAACAATATACGGGCCTGATCTTGCATCTGTCCATATGGCTTCTCGTAAAATAGTGTTCAACAAGCCTATATACATTGGTATGAGTGTACTAGACATTTCCAAGACGCTAATGTATTCGTATCAATACGATGTGTTACTTCCATATTATGGAGCTGAAAACCTTAAACTGTTGTATACAGATACAGATTCCTTCATCCATGAGTGACTACAGCTGATATATACCAGGATAAATTACACATGATTGGACATCTGGACACAGCTGATTACCCTGTTAACCATAAATGCTATTCTACACAAAACAAGAAAGTGTTGGGAAAGTTTAAAGATGAAGCGAATGGTAAAATCATTCGTCGCTTCGTCGGTCTTAGACCTAAAATGTATGCTCTCGATATTGATGGCTCTGTGATAAAAAAGATCAAAGGTATAAAACATAGCGCCATTAAGCAATACATCAGCTTTAATAGCTATATGGAGTGCCTTAAAACTTTGAAAATCGTAAGAACCCCTATGAACTTAATCCTATCCCAGCATCATAATGTTTCTACAGTTGAATCTAATAAAATAGCTCTGTCGCCGAATGATGACAAGAGAGTAATTGCAGAGGATGGAATATCAACGTATGCGTACGGGCATTACAGCGTTGCAGCCCATGCATAAGAGAATGCAGCTTAGATCGTAAGATAATTATTTTCTCCGTTACGTCTCCTGTAGAAAATGAAAATTTGCTCAACTGACTCCTCCACGCCTTCACAAAGAAAGAAGAAAAATAAAACAGCTTACTCATCTGGTCTCTCCACACCCCCATGATGCTTGTCGAAGAAAGAATAAAAATAGAAATTATAAAGGGAGGCGTTAACTCTGCCACTAGACTTTAACTCTAGTGCTGGTCTCCAGCCCAGATAAAAGAGGAGAGGCGTCTACCCTACTACCTTAAAGTAAGTATACCCTGATTAACTGTATATAATCAGAAGATTGTGTTAAAATACTATTAAAGATATTGTACATGTCTTAGAAATACTGAACTATAAATACTTCAACATCATTGGTTAGAACATATTTTAGTGCCAGTTTAAGGCTCTATAAAGGGTTAGAAAAACAATAATGATGAATAAAGCTGTAAAAGAATACTTCAAAAGAAACAGTTTAGATTATAATAGGTGGGGTTGGTGATGGTTGTGTTGGTGATGATTATGACTGTGATGGTGATGATGGTAACGAGTGTGATGGTAACGATGGTGAGGATGGTGGTAATGGTGATGGTTATGGTAGAGATGGTAACGATGGTGATGACGGAGGTGGTGATGGTGAGGATGGTGAGAATGGTGGTGATGGTGAGGATGGTGGTGTTCGTATAGTTTATGGCGGCGGTGGTGATGACCGAGGTGTGGGGTGCTGCGATTGTTGTGGTCGTGCAGGATAGGTGGTTTTGGTGACGATGTTGGTTGGGTTAGGTTAGGTTAGGTTAGGTTAGGTTAGGATAGTCTTAGAAGGAATGTAAGCAGCGTTTCGCGTGTTACAGTTAGAAGATACAGAACTAATTAAGAGAACCGTTAAATGAGGTTGACCTGTATAGCATACTGGAGCAGTGTACAAAGACGAATACAATAGCTATTTGAATAACAAGGTTACAACGTTTTTTAATGTTAGTTTACAAAAAGAGTTGGAGGGAGGAGAAAAAGAAGCATGTATAATGTTAAATAACGTTGAAGAAATGTCTCTAAAGAGGTTTGTGGTTAAGTTAGGTTAGTCTTAGGAACACTAAGCAATTCTCTAGACGAGAACATCATACATTTACAAAAGGATGGAATTTGATCATGAAAGCATAACAAATCGCTAAAAAGGCTTCATATGCCCCTTAAAAACATTAAAACATACTAACGACGTGAAAACATAGAAAATCCATGACAAACCTTTAAAAATTCGCAAAAAGACCTTCAGAATACCGCAAAAACGACTAAAATAGCTACTAAACTTCGAAAGAGCATTAGCGTTTCGTAAAAAGTATGGAAAATACTTAGCGTTCGCATGTCCGAGGGTCTAATACCTTCGGAGTACCTATCTAAAGTTACTGAAAAAAAAAAAAAAAAAAAAAGAAAGAAAGAAACATCTGCAAAAGAAAGCGGGATGTCTAAGCCTGAAACGGTATGGTGCAAAGGTTAGAAAAGGTTATAGAAGAATAGAATGCTTGAGGAAAATGGGAATCAGATAGGTTAGGATAGGTTGGCTTAGGTTAGGCTAAGCTAGGTTAGGCTAGACATGTAGAAGTATGGGCTTAGGTTAAATTATTAAAGACCAGAGTAAATAGTGGGAGCTAGGTTAGGTTAGCCATGTAGAAGTAATGACTTAGGTTAGTTTAGGTTAAGTAATGTTAGGTTAAACGAGTAGAAGTATGGACTTAGGTTAAATTATAAAATACCGGAGTAAATAGAGTGGGAGCTAGGTTAGGTTAGGTTAGACGAGTAGAAGTATGGGGCTTAGGTTATGTTAAATTATGAAGGACTAGAGTAAAAGGAGTGGGAGCTAGCTTAGGTTAGGATAGGTCAGACGAGTAGAAGTATGGGGCTTAGGTTAGGTTAGGTTAGGCTAGGCTAGTGAGGCGATGTGGGGTGAGGTATCATGTTGGGGTAATATATTTAATCAAATTAGAAAGCTCTTGTGTTAGGCGGCATACACCGATATAGTGAACGACATACTCAGGCACCATGAACGCTCATAAGCATACATACACTGCTATAGGCCTTAAGAGTCATCCCTAGACATTCCTTCAAACACCTACAACGTCCTGCTTCCCCTACCACCTTACCTAGTAATCCTTAGATTACGCATGGCGGCCATCTTGCCCATAAAAAAGTGTGCCAGCTTGCCCTTATATACCCTACTGAGGTTTCGTAATTCCGCAGTCGATAATTGTATTAATGACCATAATCAGCTTTGCAATAACAACAGGGCATGCCTCTGTTTAGAACCTACCTATCAAAAGCAGACTTGGACGACTCGCGGGATACCTTAAATTTTTATCTATAGCTCATCTCACCCTTAGAAGACAGTGAGCACAGTGTTGCAACATGTACTAGTTGCGAATCTTTCTCCGCGCACGACCCCGAGGTGGCCGGAGTCGCGTACTTAGTCCTTCAATTGCTGCTTGACGGACACTTTTAACTTTGGTATCCCTCCACGCCTTTGTCACTGTGTGGCCTAAATTCACAAATGACTCGTTTTATAAACAATTGATTTCCCCTGGTCCCTAAACCTTTTTATGTATTTTAGATATTTATGTCGCCATCTGATGATATCGATATCGTCTCTTTCTATTAATATGCACTTGTTACCCCATCTTTCATATTCGAACCCCAAGTACCTAATGTAAGAACCGACTAAGTGTGGCCCTTGAGAAATTTGGTAGGATCTCATCACTGTTGACCTGTGGGTGGAATATCTGCAAACAGTAAAGAATGAACAATTCGCCACATTCCACTTCGCACTATCCCATCATATTGCGTTAATCTAGCACTTTTTTGTTCTCCCTCCCTTTTTGCTTTCTTTTTCGATGGCGTTCTTTCATTAGTTCCTTTTTAATCCTATACACCAGGGGAAGACAACTTCGCTCTGTGTGACGTATTTAAACGAAGAGCCAGCTTGTACGTTCGTGTGGCGTCAGGCGAGAGCGGTATATTGCTATGCTGCCTAGATCAGCGGCGCTACTTTCACGAAACTGAATGAATGTGAAAAATGTTATTTGGGCATGTTTACAACATGCCCGGGCTGTTTAGGAAGAACCCTTTTCAGCCTAGTCTGAGATTTTTTATTTGTTGTGTGAGGGATCTTAACGGCGTTAGTTCAAATTTTGTTTTTATTTTGTGGTTTTGTTGCCGCGTACTGTTGTGTGTAGTGGTTTTGTGTTTGTGTTCAGTTCCCCGTGTTTCACACCAGTATGAGACCAGGCTTCAAGATGTAGAAACATTGTCACCTATGTTTCAGATCTTTGCGACCCCGTATTAATTGGATGTTAACAATATTTCTAGCAGGTAGCAAACTGAATTGACAAATTTACAGTGCGACGATTTGCTGAAAGACAAATATACACACAAGGAAGACTTGGCTGATTTTTAGAAGAATGTTCCTCAAACGCAGATTTCTGAGGTTGTATGCCCTTATTGCACGGATATTATGTATGCTTGGTTCTACGTATGTGTGCGAACAATTCTTTTCTGTTATGAAACTTTCTAAGTCAAAATCCCGAGGCATATCGTCAGATCACAATCTAACATGCAGTCTTCGGTTACAAATGTATCGTACATTACGCCCCAACATTGACAAACTAGTTAGAGAAAAGCGAAACGGCAAATGTCGGAAAATGTCCACCTAATTATTCTGTATAGCTCTCCTCTAGCTCAGGTAAAATAGTTATAATGTCCGTTCTATTTGCGTTATAACATGACTGTTCACAAACTAAAATTTATATATCATACATATATAGCATAAAGCCGAAATGTAATTATTTATAATCTGTGACTATTCCGTAATTGAAACATTCAGCATTAAAATTGCGATGTCCCGCACGCAGTTTCCTCCTCCCCGCTGTGACGTCACACGTTCAACTGGCCTTCGATGGGAGCATGCAAGCCCATCTTTATCTAACAGGCCTGTATATGGAAAGAGATTACGTTAATGACGTCATCACGGGAGGCTTATGTTTATCACCTATTTGTTTATTACGGGAATGCAACACATCATTACGTGGTTGGAACGCTAAGAAGTTGCTTGTGCCTTACAACGTGTCAGTACACAAGTGAGCGAAAAATTAAATTACAAAGTGGTGTAGTTTTCAATACAAAATGCCTAGGAAGTGTTGTGTGCTGGGTTATACCTCAAACTATAAAATAAGTGTAGAAAAGTGTGTTACAGTGTTTTCGTTTCCAAAGGATCCACACAGGAGACAACAGTGGGTACGTGCTATTCACAGGGATATTTATGAACCGGGTGTGGTATGTATTAAACATTTTTCTGAACAGCACATAGTGAAGGGATTTACTGTTACGTGAAATGAGGCAAGCGTTTTTTAGCACCCAGAAAAACTCCTAAACTTACTGAAAATCCATAGCATTTCGTAAATGACTGGAAGATGAAAAAATTGTTCATTTTCAGAGCTTTAAAAATAGAATTAGTGACATGAAATTAGAGGAATTCACCGTCATCATAAAAGAAAACGATGTAATTTTTGTGAAAATTGTACTGAAGAAATTCCTAAAATTGTAGCAGCATTAAAAATTAATTCCATTGTTATTATTTAGGTTCTATAGGGTAAAATTGTAATACCCAATAGTAAGTTTAAATGCATTCTCGGTAAACAAATGATATTGGATAAATGGTCTAAATTTGATGTTCTTTTGGTTCACAATAGCAAGTGAACTAAGAGAACATAAACTACTTCAGGCTGTCAACATTTTAAAGGTATGTTGGGAGAACATAAATGAAGATTCCACAGAATATCTAAAACCTAAATTCCTAGAAGAGCAGGTAAAATTGGTCAGTCAAAAGTAAATTAAGTACACTCCCCCAGGAGCTTACAGACACTTACTTGATTCCAATGTTCTTTCTTTACCCCATCCTGATAACCTCAGACAACTTTCTCAACCCGTCAGTCCTGATAGAAACTCTTGCATTTAAAATATTTATCAGAGAAGGTGAAAATGCTTGGTGATCATGAAAAAGTAGTAAATTTGTTGAGACATGTGAACAAGAATTTCTTAAAGTAGAAAACCAGAGAAACTTAATTCTACATTTAGGTGCTGAGACATGTGACAATAATATCGGTGCTGACTGTAATGTTAGTGATTGCGAGTTACCGGGTGCTATTTTGACAAGGAAAATAATAAAAGTAATAACCAACATCCTCTTGAAAAACTACTGCATTATTAAACAAAAAAGTTTGGTATTATCTACAGGAAAAAAAAAAAAAAGAAAGAAAGAAACTGGAGATATATTCGCATTGCGAACGTAAGAAGCATGCTTTGCCATTAACAACTATGCAAAGCATGTTTTCCACTAACATACTAACACACATTAACTTTTAATACGAAATGTGAAAATATAAATGAATGCACGCTTCTTCCAGCGCAGAAATGCTGTAAAACATGTGTTTATTCCGTATGAATTGCTTGGAACGTCAGCCTCGCGTTGTGACGTCACGAATCGCATATCTAGGCCTCTTACTTAGAGATGGCCTTGGAGCATGTGAGCTGAGTGAGCTGACGTCACAGCAGCGCTACCTGTCTTCGCCTGCTATACATTACTGCTTCTGAACACCCGATGGTCTTAGCTGTTTCTTTTACTGCCTTACTAACACTCATTTTACTTGAAAAATAATCTAACACATTCATAATTATTTGGCGTTCCTTACTTCTTAATTTACCAACATATCGTCTCTTCCTAGCTTCTCCCTTCATAACTACAAATATTTACGGAAAATATTAAATAAATAACGCAATAACAGCCCACAGGTTCCACACAGTTACGCACACACGGCTTCTTTCGAACCAATGTTAGTGCTGCTCCTTATATCTACTATCTTCTGTGTCATGCCTGGCGCGAGAATACGCTGAATAGATGAATACCTTTTGTTTGCCTTGTACGATAAAAGAAAGAGGTTACAGCCTTTTGGTTTACTTTAAAATATTTCTCCAACCCACCTCAACATTTGTTCTCGCTTGGTTCCCGATGTAAACTGAATAACAAAAACGTTTCACACTGCGCAACTTTTGCAGTGCACAGATATAACATTTTCCGAAAACATTTAATTTAAAAAAATTGTACCACTTAACTGAGTAAACAGAGAATTCAAAGTAGGCAGGTGGCGGCACTATAGTTCACTCTAGCTAAGAAAAAATATAGATGTATTCTAGCCTTTAGTTTGTTAGGCCGTGATGAACATAGAAACAGCAAATATCGGACTTCTACTGAAAAAAAAAAAAAAAAAACGTTTTCTGAAGAAATATGGGCCTATAGAAATGTATAACGGCTCTAAAAAGAATAAAACTTGATAGAGAAAAAAATTCTGCATAGAATAATGTGTTCAAACTTGAAATTTATAACTCAATATTTACACCATGCTATTAGGAATCTGGCAACAGCGCGAGGGTAGAAAAGGACGACGCTAATGACAACTTGTATGCGCTAGATAGAGACAGATATATCCCATTTAACTCCATACTGTCATTTAAGGGTGAGACAAGGTATACTAAATGTACAGTTATCAGTGTTGGCCATGAGTAATCTGCACTGATAGAAATGTGGCGAATTCTTCTGTTTGTTGTAACATTTGATAGCACCACAAGCATTTCCATATCCCCAATGATATTTGAGTTAAATCATACTCTCATAGTTTTATATAAGTATTACATGAAAGGAGGCGCGGACAAATAGCACTGCACTCGTGGAGAGGTATCACACCTGTCACAGTAGACTGTGATAGAACAGATAGGTAACTAAGGCAACCGTGCTCATTTCTGTGGAAAAAAACCAGAGGAAACTTGACTAAATAGATGCTGCTTTTATTTATAGACATTATTTGACTGCTGAGGTTCTTAGCGTTCCAATCTATTGGACGTGATAGACCATTAAATTTTGCTCAGAGGGCTCTTTATTAGGCTCGAGGTTCTTATGCGTGGCGTCAATTACAATACGGGACTACCGGCTTTACTTCCCTTCCGAAGGAACCCATGGCTAAGGATTTTACGCCCGAAAACGATAAATCTTCCTCCGCCAGATTTGAACCAAGTTACAGAGACCACGGAAGACCTTTAGGGGAAACAATGTAATGGCAGCCTTACGAGAATCACAGTACTAAGTCAGTAATTCAACTCTTGTTTTGAAACACAATTTGATTAAATCACTTCCCAGCGCTAAGTATCACCTATTCAGTTAATGGGACATTGTGTTGTAAAAACAATTAAAAAGTAAGGAACACCTATGTAAGCACTAAAACCATTCCAAATGCACACTTAACACAACCAAGGATTGTTTGTTTGAAACTACTCAACACTTGACGTTCTGCGAGATAATGCCTGCACGTACTGTCATCCTAACAGCTGCAATTAACACCAACTACAGCCAAGCGTTCATTTAAGGAACAGTTGCTAGTATTGATATCAACTGAACACGACCAGAAAGCGCTTCAATGGGGTAAATATGTGAAAGAGTTGGCTTTCGGTGAATTCCAACAGCTTGTGTTCCCTATAGTAACGGACTGAAGTAAGTCGTTTTACTTCTACCCGTATCCACACTATTGCCAGTCATCAATTTGAAGTAGTTCATTAACGATGCACTGAGGCATGACAGCTCCTCATTCACTGGCGATTTCGGTCATCGTATTTCCTCTCACCAAGCTTTGTAATACCTAATGATATAACTATGATCTGTCCCACACAACAACGATCCTGTTGTAAACATGGCCTGGAGAGACAGAGAGACTGTAATGCAGCTCTCTTAGGCCGCTGATTGGTGGAGGGAAATTCAATAGAAGCCTCAGAGCGTTCCGCTACACCTACAGTATGTCACTCTCTGCCTCTCCCCCGCTATGCTTACAACAGGATCATTCTTGCTTGAGACAAGATTATAGATGGCATAGCTATGCACTACACCAGATTACAGCACCCGTGATTCAACATCTGCCTAAATCAAAGCTTCCCAACCTGCTACAGGCAAATAAATGGAATTAAAGAACATGAAACAAAAACTTGAATTCAAACATGGGAATATTACAAATTTACATTTAGAAATTTGCCACGTTAAATTTCCTGCCTCTAAGGGAAGTCACCGGGCCATTTAACTTTATATTCCCCTATTCCGGAGCCATGATTCCACTCCGCTTTAGCTGCAAATCTTCGTAGGTTAGGTTGAACGAGAAAGTTCTCCTGATTAATAAACACTAACAAGAACAAACTAATATCTCATTTGATGTAGCTGTAGTGATTCAGCTGGACTTAAAATGAGTGGATCCTTCACAGATCAAAGAAATGAAGACTACTTGGCATGGGTCGTAAAAGACCATTTAACCATCAGGACATCATATTTCTATTATATTCTCTCTCTCTCCCCCTCACTCATAGCTCCAAACTCTAAGGAAAATGGGGATTGATCCTCGTTAAAGAAAAATCTCCTTCTTCCAGCCGGGAATGGAAACCAGAACATTCAGATTTGGAAGTTTATTTTTAACAACTCGTTTAATTGCTACTGTATGCCCAGCACAAGAAGGCGAGGCTTAGGAATGTGTAACGTAATCATGTTTTGCTTCCCGCGCGGTGTTTATGTCTAGTTTCCGAGTATGATAAGGATGCTAGGTTCGTTTAAAATACACAGTGTTGTCACATAACTCACCTAGAAGTCCAGTTGTCGTGCAAGATCCGAGTCGGAGAAGTCGTCACCGTCGCTGCTGTCACTACCGCTCTCTGGATCTTCGTCAGACCTCCTAGTGATATAATAAAATTGTCTATTGCATCTTCCACTAGCCCATCCTTTTGCCTGAACTCATCCTCAAGTTTCTTAACGTGCCTAACATAGCCCTCCCAATCAGCTGTTGTAACGGAGTTCACTGCACTTTCACACACCTGCTGTAGATTTCTTAAATGTAGATCGCCGGTTACATTATGCTCTCTCTCTCTTACATGTCGTCTTATTGCTGCCCATGCCAATTCTATAGCGTTCAACTCGCACATATAAGGAGGTAATCTAAGAACCGTATGCCCATGCATTTCTATTATTCTGTCGATATGGTATATTTTTTCCTTTGGTTTATGTATTTGAATTAAATCAAACAAGCCGGTCTTTCGCATTGCAGCAGAATATGAAATGTTGTTCTCCAACCATTGTACAATTTCTTGCTTTACAGCATATTTCGACGGAGGCTTATTTTCTTGTGCACTGTGGTATGGAGCGTTATCAAGCACGATGACACTATTGCAGGGTATATTAGGTAACAGTTTCTTCTCCAACCATTTCTGGAAATTTTCTCCATTCATTTAGCCATGATAATCGCCGCTAGCAAGTCCAGCTTTGAATGTCAAAGAAGCTCTGGGTATGAAAACTTCGTTGCTGCCTGCATTTACAAGAATCAGGCGGTTCGAAGAGCTAGTGTTTGTCGTAATCCCGTAGATATCATCACTCTGTCAGCACTTCCCAAATGTCAAATTATTGTCCACCCAGGACTCATCAATGTAAATGATATTTCTCCCAGCATTTCTGTATCCATTTATAGCTCTTAGGTATTTAGCTCTCCACTTAACTATATCTGGACGTTCAATAAGTAATTTTCTCTTACTTCCACATCGCTTCCATTTGAAACCCATATCGTGCAATAGCTTCCGCAGAGTTTCTGTTCCCCAAGGAAAATTTATTTTTTCCCTAATTGCTGCAAGTAGCTTCGGTACAGTGGGCACTTGTTTTTTAACCAAATAAAAGTCTCGAATTACGTTTTTAATTACTGTTCTATCAAAGTCATCACAATGAAATTTGCGTTCCTCGGCCTTTGGTCTCTTTTTCCCGAGTATGAAGTGATTTTTCACCAGCTTTAAACACCTCTTCTTATTCTTGTTACACTATGTTACGATATCCCACAATAATTTGCCACCCGTAAATTTCTTTGTGATAATAAACATTTCAATTGTCCTGATTTCGTTTCTTCGTCACATACCTCTATCACTTTTCTAATTACCTCCCTTGCTTCACTGTGAATACTTCGTCCCTTCTTTCGAACTGCAGCCATATGTAAATATTAAGCCAAGAATAAAACTAACAAAATACGAGTATATAACTGTAGTGCCGTAGCGCGAGAGCCAAATAATGCATAATACTAAAAAATCTCTGCACCTGCACCTAATACTGCAAAGCGCATTAGATCTGGCAACGCGGGTGACTCATATGCATTCTCATGCACTCATTTCCTAGTAAACAGATACGCTACCGGAGCAGATAAACAATTGAAGCCCCCTCTGCCCTTCATTCCCCTCTAGCCTTCTTGTCGTGGGCATACAGTACCCATCACTATAAAACAGATGATCCCCTGTAAACAAGGAGAGTTTGGAAATGTATGTAGCTGAGCGTGGATAATGATTAAAAAGATACCGGGAATAAATAGCCATGCAGCACGTATAGGAAGAACTTGAATAGTACAGTTCGTTCGTAGCTCGGCCGGACCGCCCCGCGGCGGCACTGGACTGGGTGAGGACTGACGCGCTCTCCGCCAGAGTTACGCGTGAAGGACCGGCAAGTCATAGGTACGGAATACTAACTATTGTACTAGCTTACGTTACGCTTATTTGCATCACAACAGATGCTGAAATTGATGACCTTCAACGCGAATACATACTCTATCTCTGAAAACAATTGTGGTTTACTCGCAAAAGTTCATGTTGACCGCTTGCCTGTACTTCGCTCGTGATTGTGTCCTTCAGTTCTAATAAAGTGTGTGGATTTGGTGTGTACACGTTATTCTTTAACGCTCCCCAAAAATAAAAATAGTATGGAGATAGGTCAGGGGAATGAGGTGGCCACAGTTTCCAAGTAATTATGTTCCCAATTCATGCACAGAATTTCCGACAGTGTGCACTGTAGCTGAAAGTTGCTGAAACCAGCCACACAATCTTTCATTTCTTATTAGTTACGGGAAAAAGGTGAAGCAGAATTTACACAAACTATGAATCAATTGTTGTGACGTAAATATGGAACCGATAATTCTACGCGCACTCACTGCGCACCAAATTCCACCTTTTGAAGCGTGCTGAGGAACTTCAAGAATAACATGGGATTCTCGGTAGCCCAGTATTAATTGTTTTGAGTAGAAAAGTAACCTTGAAGATGAAACCACGCTTCATGAGTGAAGAATATTAAAAGTGACTCCACATAGCCATTATGAAGGGACTGAAAAAATCAACTGTAATTTTTTACCCTATTTACACGATTTTGTGGTTGTTAAGCATAAATTGCAGTACCTTGTACGGCTTAAGTTTCTTAAGTTTCGTTCCCACAAAAACTGACGTTTTGGAAATATTAATCGCTTGCGCGTTTAGTCTTATTGATTTTAATTTATGCGGAACGTTAAAGAATCAAATGTATACATCAAATCCGCACACTATTAGAATTGAAGGACACAATCAAGAGAATAATACAGGCAATTAGTCAACATGAACTTTTTTCAGTAAACCACAATTATTTTCAGAAATAGCGAATGTATTCGCGCTGAAGGTCATGAATTTCAACATCTGTTATGCAGTTGAGCCAAATGTAAGCTAACGCTTATCCGTACGCGTGCATCACTTGACAGTCATTTACGCGTCACTCTGGCGGGGAGCGTGCAAGTCCTCGCCCGGTGCAGTGCCGCCGCGGGGCGGTTCGGTCGAGCTAAGAACGCACTATAGAATCCTCCTAATGGAATAAACAAACCAGTTTTCATACCGTTCTATCCGTTTACTCAAGTGTAACAAGTAGCACAACGTGCAAGGGACAATACCACTCAAGAGATTTTATAGAACCTTGCTTGATGCGAAAAGTAATTTACATAAATAACTCCTAATCCATTCATTTCTCTTGGGTATGCTTCCTTAATCGTAGGGCCATTATATTGGCACGTGAGCGGCCTCCAAAACTCTTCCTGAAAACTTTCCACGACATAAACAGCTGAGTTGACTTACCGCCCGCCTGCTGCGACCAGCCAAACGCCATTATGCATCACTCACCTGCAAGGAGAGAACAAAACACTTGAGATAAACAAACAGCATGGACCAGGTCCGAAGGTCTAGCAACACATACACTGCATGCATGATCTGGACTCAAGGTTAGTCTCTGTCTCTCTTTGCGTCACCACAGTTGCCTTCGTGCATTTTCACATTTCCTTATAGTCAAATATTTACATTAAACAATATTATATGACGTTCATGAGGGTGAACAAGTGTAAAGCCAATTTCTGTATCAGCATCTCAACTTTCTATTCAGTAGATTAAGCTTACAGGAAGTATGTCCCGTAAAACGGTTCTTGCTTCAATGTAAATTAGGTTTTTGTTTTGTAATTTCTTTCTCTACCACGTACACAATAGGTTGACAAGCTATTGCCCTGGGTCCGAAAAAAGCATTTTTTGGAAAAAGATCTGCGTGTATGTCCGCGTTGCTGTGAACATCATAACTCAAAAACAAAAGGTTGGTTAAATACAAAACTCCCAAGGTTGCGATATGAACATTTTAAAGAAAATCCCCTCCGCGTCCCCGTCCCAAGCTATACTTCACATGCGCTGACACCCTCAACTCCCACTCGTCGACCACGGCCTAAAAGCCCCGAATAAACTTTCCTCCAGCCAAATTAACTCCGTTGCATTTGTCTTCCCCACACTGTGTATTAACTAAAAGTCTGAGCACTTAATTTTATACAATCGTTATAACAGTCTGCAAGCGAGCCAAATAAAAGCACTCGCGAACCTCCGAAATCCTGCTGCACTTGGCATGTGGCAGAGCACGCTTTGTGTAACAGTTATCGTGATAGTTTGAATCTGTGCTCTGAGCCACAAAATCACATAGTATTATGTCTAACGCTTCTTAGGAACACACCGGTATTCCTAAAAGGTACTAAGACCATAAAGAGCAACAGGGCAATTCTGTAATATCAACGCAGTCTCGTCGTAAATTACAAGTTCGTAAACCAATACGCCATAAAGAACGGCATTCCTTCCCATTGGCGTGGAGCAAAACAATAAATAACCATACTTGTATGGCAGTCTGTAGTCCGGGACGTGAAGGATTGCTGATTACCCTGCAATTCCACGTAGTTTTGTTCTCTCTCGTATTTGGTGCTTCCCGACGTGCATTGTTAATTTATTCTTTCATGGGACAAGCCACCATAATCTGCTTTCTTCTTTTACCTTAAATCGGACTGCATGTGATTGTGTTGGAAATAATGAGGTAGCATTTTTAAGATGCGTCGACTTTCGCTCCTCACAATCAGGTGGCACTGATTAACAGGCCCGGGTTTTGGGTCACGTAGGCACCAGACTGAAGTTGGGAACGCACGGGGTTCAGTTGATAGCCCGTGGTGTGGGGTAGCATTTCAAAAGTACAGGTTGTTGCGTAGTAAATGTCAATCCTGCCATTCTGTAATAAATACATTTGACTCAGAGGAATGTAATACAGTGACTAACGTAAAATTCATCATCTTAGAACGATTGATGGAGTTTATCTATTCATTAAAATATGTTTTAAAAAGTTTCTCGAAAACCATGTCACCTCTGCATGCATCAGATATAGCAGTCCCTAGAACTCATCAGTTCGCAATTAAACTACTGCACAAACTGGATGAATCGGACTAAATCTGTTATTGCCTATTCTATAGTCTGTCTTTTGAATCACTAGCGTTTATATTTGCTCCTAACAAAGAAAGGGGCGGTGGAGTAAACTATTTGTATGACCTACAGACGATAACATGCGTAACAGACTATCAGTAAACTCAAGCTGCATGTTGGAAATATCAACTTATGTAAACAGTGCTGCAACACGACATGTAAGGGACTTAGAAATATTCTGCTCTCTTAATGTTATCAATCATTTTTTCCATGGCTGTACCAATGCGCTTGAAGTTAAGAGTGAGTTGAGAATTCGGAGAAGGGTGGGAGAAGGCACCTATAGCTAGCCTTGTCTCAGAATGTAAATATCAAGTCGCAGTAGCGCACAAAGTAAAATTTCCCATTTTCAGGTAGGTCTGATAAGCAAAATTACTATCATTGTATTCGTATGTTTGAAGTAAATTATCATGTACAGTTGTTTGAATCTAGAGGAGCTTTGTTCTGCGTCGCATGAACTAAAAGGTCCATATGGAAAATGAGGATATCAGACGAATGATAGACCTGTATTCAGTGCCACAGTCCAATAAAACCTCCTTTTTAGCGTAGCGCAAATATCTGCAAGGACAGTTTTTCTCCAGAATAGACAGTAACAGATTCTGAGTCTGATTCATCCAGTTTGTCCAGTAGTTCAATTACGAACTAAACAGGCCTAAGGATTTCTATATCTGACGTCTGCAGATGCGAATATACATGCAATGAAACTATAAGATGCCTCTGAAAAGTTCGGTGAATGGTGCTATAGAATGAGGCGCTCGCGCACACGCATTGGAAGATATGTCAACAAGCGCTCCCTCGTGCAAATTACTGAACTGAAGCGGTGGTGCACGCTGCGACTAAGTTGAGGAAGAAGTCACTGCGAGAACTCGTGCCACTGTTCACCAACGTTTGAAAAAGCGTAAGATGTGTCCGGCTTTTATCGCACGTGCTGACAGACGAGCAGAAGCAAAATCGGATTGAAACGTCTGGAGATTTCCTCAACATGTCTGACCGAAAGCCGCAGTTTCGTGACCCTCATTACAGAAAATAAGACCTGGTCTACCCATAAGATGCGGAGACGATGCGCCAGTCACTGGTATGGCTGACCAAATCCAAGATAAAGATTATGTTTATGGCCTCTTTCGTCAGCAAGGCCTGATTCATCATGAATTTCTAGCCGAGGGTCAAACTGTCAGCGCGGTAGTTTACGAGACAGTTTTCAAACGGCTACTGCAAAGCATTCGGCGGGGTGTAAATACATCCCAGTGGACAATGGAATTTCCTCAACTCCCGTCCGCGCACTGCGATCCGCCTGTTCGACGCAAGGCGACCGTTCAACATCCTGCTTATTCTCCATATTTGGCGCAGGCAGACTTCTTTTTGTTTCGCCGCCTTAAACTAGCTCCGCTGTCTGTCAATGTGTGCGGTACAAATTGGATACAAATCTTCCCCTTTTTCAAGTGTCGTGAACAATAACACGAGTTCTCAAACTGACTTCGTCAGCTTGGTCATGGCGTACACAATTATTTCACCACGGAGGTTGGACCTGGCGGGAAGTGAAGCGCGGACCTCATGAATACGAGTCTCATATGTTACCGAGCAGAGTGGAATAATTTGACTGGACAACAATCTGGCACCGGTGTTATTTTCTGGAAATGTCATGATGAGAGGCTAAGGCACCCAAAGTGGCTCTATCTAATTGTAAATATTGCAGTAAGCTCGACCTTAAGCCTCGCACAACATAGTTAGGACCTTGTAGAGGAATTAGTGAAACAGCTGCAAAACTGGTGCATCATTCCAGAGTCATTATCTGGGACATTTGTCAATGAAGCAGTTGCGTAACGTGCCATTCAAATGGAGTGGAGAGAAAAGGAAAGATGCCACGGCTTGGCCTTAGGACATGGACAAATTACTGTAATTGTAAATCATTATTCTTACGTCAACACTGGCATGCATTCCATCCACAGTTGATGTCGGCTTGGTGTTCGAGAATGTGCCAGTTCGCAGACATCCGACGAGACAGCAATAATCCCTTTCCAAAGCGGTGGCCTCTGCTTCATTTAACCGCAGACTTGGCTGCCGTGATCTTAAACACGGTTTTTTTTTTTTTTTCCCTTTCATTTCTATAGTCCCCTTAAATTACTATGATATAGGAAACTTTGGCTGAACATTTTGATGGTGGTTTTGCACTGAACTTTTAAGTTAACTTACAAAATCAGAGAATCAAATCCGGGACCTTCGGGTGAGAAGTCAGTTCGCTGACCACGGAGACAGTAGGTGTCAATTTTTCACACTTAAAGAATACCAGTGGTTTTTGTACTTTTCGTACTATCCTATAACCAGCTTTTAATGTTTTTAAATTGAAATAGATTAGCGGGCTTGGGGATAGTTCAGTTATTTCGTTCGCGGCACTCACTCTGACAGTCCATCGTTCGATTCTCGGGTCTGGGATGGCCATTTTAGGGTAGGTCACCCAAGCCTTCACTCCTAACACATCTGAACTAGTCCCAACGCCCAACGTGGTTCGGAGTCAAAGAGAACGCTGTAACTAGGCGTTTCATTCTAACGCCATCGTCATCACCCTACCATCGGAGGTAACAGACTCGTCCCTCTGGTGCCTCCACCTCAGAAATGAGTGAAATGAGGTTATAAAGGGCGTGGGCAGCGTTAGAGAAGACGGTGAGCTTTGAAATAGATGCTAGAACGTATTAGTATCCAGAATAGACCAGTTGTTTGCGGTCTAAAGGCTAGCCCAAGTGCCTATACTTTAGGGCTTTCAATGAGGATTGCAGAACTTAAGTGGGTAACTCCTCAATGGCCCAGCTGATATTTTGTTCGATGTTGAAGACATCTATTAATTGGAGTACCAAATAAATCTTGAAGGGATTAGTAAATCACCTCAATTTAGCTGGCGGTAGTACTCATTTACCTGCGAAGAAATGCGATCACACCCGCGAGCCTTGGGATTTTAAACCCCAAGAGTTTGAACGAAGGCGTTCTGATATACTGGCAAGTTGGGGAAGTAGCGGCCTACTAACCAGATGATCTTGAGGCCTCTAGTCTGCATCAGCAGAGACCAAGGCTCCGATCTTACAGAGGTAGAGTATAAAAAACCGATGCTTGGAAACGACTAAACTTTATGGAAGTGGGCATTCAAGACCTAATGTGTTCTTTGTCCGTCATCAGATAGCTGACGGAAGTCCATGACATTCCCTAAGCCTTGAATGACCCCAGAAGGAACAAAGTAATGAGCATTTAAAATAAATTTTATTTTTCTATAACATACTGTAATCGCGGCGGATATAAGCTTGCCTGCCGGTCGCAGGGGTAAAGTTTGTTTAGTCAACGCATGTGGAGTTGGGTCACAAAGGAAATGTGCGGTACCCACAACTGATGGCTGTCATAAATACATCTCCGAGCTTCAGAAAAGGCAATCCTTGTTGACCAATAGGAACCCTGATTTTAAGAAAGTGACAGTTACCTGTTGCTCCACGTGGAGTCTCAGTTGCCAAAATTCTGAATTGCAGTAATTTTTCTGTATCATTAGCTGCAAAGGTTCATGTTAAGAGGTACCGAAATTTCACTGCAAATACACGTTTTGAAACTGACTGAATCCGTGCTATATCATTGCCAATATATAAGGAGGCGACACGGCGAGTGATACTAGTGGTAGAGTCTGTTTAGTCAGCGCGTGTGAAGTTCGGTCGCCCCTTTTGAGGAACCCACAATCGTTTTACAACATGGGCCCTTCCTCCTCAGTCCTTTCTGCAGAGTTGCAATATCTTAACATGAAACAGAAAAGAACTGGAAGTCAGAATTTTGGCAACTGAGAGTCCACGTGGAGTGATCGCATAACTATCACTCCCTTAAAATCAGGTTGCTATTGGTGTTTATGGACAGGATAGAGATTTCCCTTTTCTGAACCGTGGATTTATGACAGTTGTGGGTAGTGCACACTTCCTTTATGGATCAACTGCACACGCGTTGACTGAACAGATTCTAGCACTGGTGGTGGTGGTCGTGGTCATCGTGGTGGTGGTATTGGTGGTGGTGGTGACGGCGGCGGTGGTGGTGGTGGTGGTAGAGGTGGCGGCGGCGGTGGTGGTAGAGGTGGCGGTGGTCGTGGTCATCGTGGTGGTGGCGGTGGTGGTGGTGACGGCGGCGGTGGTGATCGTGGTGATGGTGGTGGTGGCCGTGGTCATCGTGGTGGTGGCGGTGGTGGTGGTGACGGCGGCGGTGGCGGCGGCGGTGGTGGTGACGGCGGCGGTGGTGGTGACGGCGGCGGTGGTGGTGGCGGAACGGTGGTGGTGGTGGAGGTGGTGGTGGTAATGGTGGTGAAGGCGGCGGTGGGGGTGGTGGTGACGGCGGTGGTGGCGGCGGTGGTGACGGCGGTGGTGGCGGCGGTGGTGACGGCGGTGGTGGCGGCGGCGGTGGAGGTGGTGGTAGCGGTGGTGTAGGCGGTGGTGGTAGCGGCGGCGGTGGTGTCTGTGGTGGTGGTGATCGCTTTTTGTGATGGAATCGTGAGGGTTGAGCGAGGCAGCTGTACGCAGTGTCGGTGTGTATTTATATGTACTGCCGTCGTGAGAGAACCGACGTGTCAACAGAGGCAGTTGGGGACACTAGTACGTCGAATCGGAGTTATCGTTGTGAGAAACAGTTTTAGTGAGTGTGATCGTCGAAGCCAGCAGTTTGTTACATAGAGAGAACTGAAAGACAAAATGTGTGTCAAGATTACAAGAGGATTGAACAGCTGTGAGTTACAAGGTCGCGAAGAACTGTAGACTTATCAAAAAACAGAACTGTGTTTTTGTACTTCAGTGTTAGGAGGGAAAATAAAGTGACAGAAAAAGTAAATGAACCTCATTATGTCTCAGTATCTACGTTCAGCATTTTTCAAACATACCACAGAAAAATTTTCAACAAAATGCCCACACACCACCAGACTACCCCTTTACATCAAACGCTTTTTCGAAATTTTTATTTTCTCAAAATTGGCTGATGATTTTGATTAAAATACCACATGTCTAAGATATTTTCATGACAAATGAAATTATATCCCGAATATTCTGGGAGTGTCCTCTTCATTATTAATGATTTTTGTGTAGCTGGTTGTAGCTGGCAAACCGTAAGTGATACACAAAACGTTGCTGCACAAAAATGCAGATCTGTTTAAAACCAATTTGTGTCACATTTTTTGGGTGGAGTCAATGATTTCCGAGATATTCCCTTTTTCGGGTATTCCAATATTTATACTTTTCTAAAATATGAAGTAGTTTTTATGTCCTGGACAAGCAAAGAAAATAGAATGTTAAACGCATCACAAAGCGACCAACTTTTAAAATACTTCGCCTCACTTGAGTGTACTGTATTCCCAAATGTCCATTCTTCCTATAAGATTCTATTTCAATATGAAGTACATAGGTGTTTTTAAAAATGCTTTGTACAAGAGTAGAAAAAGTCATGTGAGTGCGCACATCAGATAATTATGGTTCTCTTTCACCATTTGATACAGCTAGTCTAAAAAGGAATATATCCAAGTGAAATCGTTGTTGATTTACCTATCGAGCATCGATTGCCGTTAAGCACGGTTGAACGAACTGTAGTGTTGAAATCGATACATCCAGCTGTTGAAGACGTGACAAAAAACAATTGGGATGACGTCAATATACGAGAAGTTCATTTCTTTTGTCAAACCTCTGTTTCAATTGATGCAACGCCGTTTTTCTGCTGATTCATTTCAATTTCGTGGCATTTATTTGTAATAACTGTCAAGCGCAGTACTCAATCACTCACAATGGAACATATAATGGAAATAAAACGTTTTCTTATTTTCAACCAATGTTTCATGCTGAGCATTTCTGCAGACTTATGGAAGCTAAGACTGTAAATGCAATCCGGTAGTGTTTATTAGCGGAAGTAATATTTGCAATGGTAGCATTTTAGTAGATCCTCTAGATTGAAACTGTTGTAGATGCTCTACACTTTGGCGCATAGGCTGTGGCCCAAACTTATCAGAAGGTTGTCGCAGAGCAGCTGGATAGATAAACGGAGATAAACAGACGCGGTAGCGCCATCGAAAGGTAACCAGAAGTTCTAGGAGTTTCCCTTCCCCCGTCTTCAAAACATTCTAAAATGTTCTATGAAAATTTCCATTGGCTATAAGAAGCCAGTGTGTTCGCGTGTGAGGGCGTTAAGTAAATTAATGAATGTATGGTGCGTGTGTGTAGTGTTTAACGCCCGCTTTCACTACTGCGGCATCGCAGGCGGTGACACTGATGATACATGGAATGAAGATGGAGCACCGGTGGAATGAGATGACGGGGGAAACCGGAGAACCCGGTGGAAACCCGCTCCAGCGCCGCTTCGTCCACCACCAATTCTACATGCGGTTGTCTGGGATCGAATCCGGGCAGCGTTGGTACTTTGGTGCGTCAAAATTGCTCTACGAGCGATTTTGTGGCAAGATTTAGAGGTCTTGTGATCGATTCCCCAGCGGATGAATCGCACGGAAGAGCTCACATCGTGCGTATTTCATTCCGCCATTACGAGACGAAGAAAGTCAAATTTGAACCAATCACATTAGCGAAATGAAAGTGAAAATTAAGTTATAAAATGAGACTACAGTCAAATTTTAAGTGGAGCATCATGGGACGCTCCTTACATTTTAAAACCATTTAGAGTAAATTGAAATGCCAAAAAATGAATTACATATTATATATCAAATTTCAATTCTGCATATGCATTGGTTCGCGTAGAAATGAACATTTTAGGAGTCTCACCCAATACACTAGCATTAATACTATACCCAGCAGCTCTACGGTACTCTAAAGCAAGCTTCCCTTAAGCGGGTTTGGGGCTTATAGGCGGGCTTTCAATCTAGAAACGTCAGGGACCCCGTCTACGTCATCGTATGTCTTCTTAGAGGTCGGCTCGAAGCACAAATGGCCATGGCATCAGTATACAAGTGGAAGATTGCTACCAAATAGGAGAGCAGTGCTCATGGAATCTAACAAAAGATGAAGCATGCAAGCAGGTGAAAGTGATCAGAGCACTTATAGGAAGAATTTTCTTTCCTTGGATGGATGCCAAGATTTCTCTAATAGAGGTTTGATCACATTTCCTCAACCTGCGCATAGTGGGGATCTACTGTTACTTTTATTTTTCAGTGGTTTCCACCTAATATCTTTTGATTCCAAAGTTTTCTCCTTTAACTCATTCTTCCTCTTTTATTGCCTTTTTTTCCTTTTCTCCAAATTGGCATCTGTATTTCTGAGATTCATTAGCTCCTTCTCTTTCATTTTCTTTCTCTCTTACGCCCAGTTTAATTAACTTTTCTGTAGCGTTACTTTATTAGTTTTTTGTATCTCCTTGTTGTCTTATTCAACTCTCAACTTTATAGATTAATATTTTCTTCTCTTAAATCGGAGAACGCCCCTCCCCCCACCACATCTAGAAAACGAATTTAAGTCAAAGATAGATGATTCATCCACCCGCAGTTTTGCTTACTGTATTAAACACGTTTTGGGGTTTAAAAATCTTACGAATTTTCTTATAATCGTCAACCTGAATTATGGTTATTTGAGACACCATACTTAACCGATTGCGGTTAGATGATCCAGGTTATATGGGTAATAAGCAAAACAAAATTCTTAAATAAGCAGACTTGCCGTTTATGACGATAACCATGTCTTGAGACGAAATTATGTACAGTACAAAGTATGAATTGTTTACAAGACATTAAAAAATATAAAAGTCTTAATCATACAAAATTACATAATTTCTTTACAAATAATTGTTTGAACGATGCACGATCATTATCATTGATAGTTCAGTAGAGTGGTGTCGGGGTACGCCATAATGCTTGTCAGCAACTCCCAATTTAGCAGCTATTTTCTTCAATGTTTATCCTTTAATACCCGCCAACCTTTTATCCATTGAAACCACGACCTACTTTCGCTTTGATGTTATTTTTAACTTGTACACTGAATTACAGTCCCAAACACTTCGATAATACACAAAGGCAATCCGGTTGAAACACATTTGGTAAACTTAGTGACACGTGCCGTTTGAAAAAGTAGGCAAACTGAGGAGATTGAGGGAGGTGTCGTGATCAACGTCAACACTTTCTTCAGACGCTATTTATACCTGGCGAGACATACCGCGTGAGCACCGTGTGACACTACTAAATCTTTCTTAAAGATAGCATTTCTTCAGGTAGCATTTTGCAATACAGTAAACTACAGTACATATTATAATTTATGTAGGAAGCGTGCAGTGACTCAAACCAAAAAGCGAATATTTGGCTACACACATACTTCCGTTCTTGCTATCATGGTTAAATTTGTCTCAGATGAATATTAAATTTTTTAAAAAATCGGATCCGGATAAACGAGGTTTTATTGTACTGCATATTTTTCAGTCAGCTGTTACACACGTGCACTCAAGGAGTTATTAATAGTTAAAAACCTGACGTTACATTTACATTACTTTCACTACCTACTATGTTTATATTTGTAAGACATCCCCAAGGCATCTTGAAGGAAGTATTTTTCTACTTCATATTGATGGAGATAAATGTTCACAGAAATAGTTTCATTGCACGTTTCGTTGTAGGCATAACGAAGATACAGTAAGCGAAGCGATGGTCAGATGTTTAAAAACCAGTGGCCTTGAAATTTTAAAGGTACTGCTTCCATGACATCGCCAGAAGCAACGATTCAAGAATTCAAACTCACCACGGATATCTCGGAGATGGCTGATGCGACAAAAAGGTATTTAAAATAAATTGGTAGTTAAAGCGATCAACTTTTTACATTAAGTAAGCTTTTGTCAATCTCTTATGGTTAACCAGTTGTACAGAATTCTTTTGGAATGAAGAACATTTTACAAGTTATTCGTAGAAATTCAAGATGTACATTGCCATGTAAATATATTAAACATATGCTATTATAATCAAAATCTGTAGAACAAAACGAAATAAAAATTCCGAAAATCTTTCTACGGAAAGTATAGTTTGGGATGGTGTTTTTTTTTTTTCTTTAAAATCTGCGTGTTGCAGCTTTGGAAGGTATTAAACTTAAATTTCACGTTTAGTTTATAACAGAGCATTTACCTTCGGAGTTAGTGCCGTTCACACACAGACTTTTTTCTAAAGATGCTTTAGCCCCCCTCCAGGTTATTTTTAGGGGGGGGGGCGGCAGGCTTTTTTTAACGTCCTTCAACGTAATGTCATATGAATTCATGTGGATGAATGAAATGGGTGGAATGATGCTCAAATGATCCCGAGGTCCATGGAGCTTTAAGTTACCCGACATTCGTCTTCTCAGGATAAGGGAAAACCTCGGAAAAAAACTTACTCGGATAACTTACCCTAAGTGTGATTCGAACTCGCGACCTCTTGAACGTGAGGCAGACACACTAACCATCACGCTACCGAGGCGAGCGGCAGACGGTTTCAAGAATCAAACAGCTTCAAGGTAAATGTTTTGCTTTTTTTTTTCTTCATCTCTATTGGGGCATAATCACATGATGGTATTGGGTACTCGTACATACAAGTTTAATCGTGTAGGCTTATTAATTATTTATTATTATTATTATTATTATTATTATTATTATTATTATTATTATTATTATTATTATTATTATTTATATTATTATTATTATTATTATTATTATTATTATTTATATTATTATTATTATTATTATTATTATTATTATTATTATTATTATTATTATTATTATTATTATTATTATTATTATTATTATTATTATGGTGATGATTATTACTATGATTATTATTATTATTATCATTATTACCATTTTAGAAGTCACGCATTGTCGCGCTTGTGGATAAGATAGCGTTGTCATTCTGTTCACTGTTAGGGAAGTACCTATTTGCTTATCTAACCATCTCTAAGGGTTCACAAACGACCAACGTGATTAAAAATAACAGTTGGGGCTTTTTAACTTATTATTACATCCGTTTTTTCTACAAAAGTGTTCCTGTAAATATTTTTGTTGTCGGAACGAAAGTGAGAGAATGTGATGATTTAAATAACAATCCAAAGTGGAGGGTTCGGTATTAAATTTGAGACTTTTTTCTGATATTTTTGACTTTTGTTTTCCATTTCTAAAAATGTTTTAGCAAAATACCTACACCTATTATGTTAATTAGTTTTAAACTTATACATTTTAAGTAAATTAATGCAGGATATCATAAAAACTACATAAGTAAGCTTTCAGGCCATTGTGAGTAAATATTCCAGTACATTTTTCTCCCTTATAATATATGTATACCCCAAAAATGACATTTATCCGTTTTGTTCATTGGGTGCCTTGGTAACCCAAGGGCAATCCCGGAAACCTAATCCAATTTCTGCATTGCTGAACCTGCCTATTCCTAAACTAGGACTTCTGGAAGTAGACATTTCTTGGAAGAAGAAGAACGGAGGATCTGTGATGTACTTCAAGATGATCTTAGATAATTAAACTGCCTTATCTTGTTGCTCACCTTGAACGACTCACACCCTTATGACGTAAGGTATCACGTGAGTAGTGCGTGACCTTGATAATGACTTCTCTTGTGCCCTTGTGTAGGGGGCTCGGCTCTTCCTATGCATACTAATGTGGCAACAAACAACAATCACTCTATTGCTGATTATTATGATTATCGTTCACGTGCAAAATAAAATGGCATCAGCGGATCTGTTTGAACTGGCACGGGCGTAGCGATTACTTATCAGTGTTCCCAGCTATTGAATGTCAAGGCCACATTTTTAACGTTATGTAAAAGAGGGAAGAGCTTTTAAGTCAAAATTTCCTGCGCGTATGTTAGCAAGAAAATTGTTTACAATAAATGGGAAAGATGAAACAAGTGATAATTTGCCAACTCTATTCAATCAATGTAGGAATTCTATAACAGCCAAAATTGAGTGTTTTGAAGATGACAAATTGTTTGGCCTCTCAAGTGACCAGTTCGGATTTGAATTTGGATGTCAAGTCTCACTGCCAGACCTTTTCATCACCGCAGTTGCTTTTTTCAATGCAGCAATAGCAAATGAATTGCAAATGCTGAAATTAACAGGCTGGACTAGATTCGTAAATGCGGGCCTGCTGTTTATAATTAGTAATATTTAATAAACATTTTATGGATGTATCAGATTTATATAGCTTTATTCGCGAAATAGCCAAGTTAAATACAATGGTAGCTTCAAATTCAGAGTACACTTTGAAGCTCTCCGTAAGTACGGAAGAGGTATAGAAAATAGTCTAACGCTTTTGGAGCTTAGGATTCTCTCTTAACACATTTGGGAGCCCTCTTATGTACGGAGAAAACCACCGACAACGCTTAGTATGTTGTGCGGGACAGCAAAGTGATCGGTTTTCCTGTCCAAAATTGCATGGTTTGGACGCTGCAGCGCATCGAAGTATGAGATGCGTGTACGCTCACATTTCGTCAATAAACCCAACATTGAGCTGTCTATATTACAAACGGACTTCGAACTGTGTACCTCCTACGTCATTACAGAGCCCATATCAGCGGTGGTCAGCCTCGTGCACATAACCCAATACCTACGGTTGTCTGTGAAGATTTTCAACCGCTCCGTGAATTCGAGTCATAGGGTCCTCCGCTGACGTGCCATAAACCATACTCTTCATACAACTCCATTGAAAATAGTCGAGAGGTGTTAGATCTGGCGACCGAGCTGCCCATGAAACTGGTCCATCTCTACCAATCCATGCGACGTTGAGGTGATTCCGCACATTTACATTAAAGTGTGCTGGAGCTCATGTCGGCCATTTCAGCAGCTGTGTACTGGTACGTTACTGTATTGGGATGTACATAAATAACGCAGTAGGACGTGTGCCCAGGCCTGTATGGAGGAATTTAACCCACGTGCAGGATTGTTATTATGCCCAGGTCGTTCATCCCATTACACAGATGGCTAAAGGGTTGCATACCCTCCGTATTAAGATATCAAAATGAATGTTAAACTGTCACAACCGTTCGTTCTCAAAAATCGAAGCACCCCAGCTGCAAACCGTGCGTTTCCGGAAAGCGACTCCTATTTGAAAACCGATCAATTTGCCATCCCACACAACATACTAAGCGTTGTTGGTGTTTTTTTAGGACACCCAGTAGACGTTCACTTTCAAAACAAATACAAGCGGTCTCAATCTTGGCTATATTTCCAACATTTTGTCAAAAATAGTTTGCGATGCAATATTTGGCAACATTTTTTAGAGATATTTAGCACGCTGGCGTATGAATGAAGCAAACGACACACCTCTCACTCAGAGTTACGTTATGTTTAAAGCGCTGAAATTTAATTGCTGATTGGAAGAGTTCAACGCCAAACGTTTGCTGTAAAGCAAAATAAATATTCAACTCATGCGTACTCTCATCTGCACGCATAGGTTTGTTCGGCAAATTCAAAATAAAACAAATCCATCCAAGCACTAGTACTTTCCAGATGCTACTTTTTTCTACAACTAAATACATTTTGCTACGAAAAACTTGACCTGAACTTTTTATCATAGTGATAATGTAATACAGCAGTTATATACAAAATTTCAGTTATTTGTATTTGATATAGAGATACTAATGTTTTGTTTCGGATTTCACTTAGTTAATTTTTTTTATTTATAACCCGCCTTTAACTATTAAGTCATACTGGCGGCCTTTCCTGTGGAACATATTGCCTATTGGCAATGGTAGTACTAGTTTAACGGTGGATTTTTTTTTTTTTTTTTTTTTTTTTTTTTTTTTTTTTTTTTTTTTGGCATTAGATCATACGCACATTCACACATTCCCTTCCTGGGAGATTGTGGAAAATTTTTGGTTGGAGAAAAATTCCTACCCCCTGCCGGGAATCGAACCCGGAACCCCTTGCACAGCAGGCAGTTGCTCCACCGACTGAGCTACGGGGCCAGCCTATTTAAATGTCTTAATCAAAATGCCCCACGTGCAGCCTGCCTCTGTAGTGTGGTGGTAGCGTTGTTTGTTTCATATCCAAGATGAATTAAGATATAATTGTACAATTTCAAAAATGGCAACGCGAGTCTCATAAGCTATCATTCATGCAGTTTCGCTGAAAATTAGAAGTTAATTGGTTTAACATTTTGACACGTGGATGATTTTAAGTAATGATAAAAACTCAAAAAAGAAAACATTTGAGGGAAACATTTAAAATTGTAATATCTTTAGTACTGTGTTCAGGAACGTCGTTCCAGTGACCTCAACTTTAGTATTGGAATAAATACAAAATTTCCTCTACCTACTATGCATAAAACAGTCAATATATTAAACACAGGTTGCTAGAGCTATGCATTATTATAGAAGCTTTTGTTATAGATTCATCAGTTCCAGACTGTGATCTCTTTTTGACGAACTTTTATGCCCATGCTAAATGCACTGGTCTACCTAAGCATTTTATGATTTGGCGACGCCTCTGATCTTTGCATACAATGGTTTAACAAGTCTTTAGTGTACTGCAGATCAATATTCAATTACACTCCCTAAAGAATAACCATCCAGTTACCGGACAACACACACGAAATACGGCTTTTTTCACATTTTTGTACTTTCTTATACAGGACGAGGAAATGTTGGGGTTAATAGAGCATTTTTCCTCATACGAATGTGATTTTCCATGCTGACAAATCTACTTTACTGATCAACAATGGAATTAACTCCCAAAATGTCCTTAGATGCTAGTTCTAAAATTGTCTTTTTCTCCCAGGAACTTGCAACTTAACAACCTCCTGCTCCTTTCTCTGAAAAATACCCAGTTTTCACTCGTATCTCTGTTCATGCTTGAATGTCTGCCATAAACTCCGAGATACAATGCGTTTACGTTTAGTATACATTGAAATAGAACAAATTTCAAAATGAACAACTGAAAACACTGAAATATCATGCCATTACCACACAGATAGCGAACCTTGACAGAACAGTAAAATGTACATGTTGATATTTCGACATTAGCTATTAAATATATTATTTAGAAAAATCCAACATATAGGTTATCTATGGACAACAGAAAAACATTCAACAGCATACTATTCAGCAAGCTGGGGTACTAATCCTACGCAATCTGGCTGCAAGGCAATTTCAATAAGATTCGGATCAATTAATTCAGGGCTCGGAGGTTAATTTTTGCAATGGTAATACTTGTATATACAATGGCAATGTTACTCATATCAAGTGCAAAAGGTGAGAATTTTAAGGTGCACAACTTTGGGAATCGTGAGGGGTTTCTGAAGAGTGTGGGAGAGGGACAGATCGTACTGGTGAGGTGCATCTTTGAAGGGTTTACATAATCTAATTTATTTATAATACAAAACGACGTTATCAAGGGGATTTGCTTCAATTGGAAACTGCGAATTTGAAAAAAAGGCTTGAATTACTATGGAGAGCAATGTCTACTGCATAACATGGGCCGCTGTTCGTTGTGAACGCAGTTGTAACTTGTAAGGAACATATCTTGTTTACGGTTACTCAGGAATCCAAACAGGAAGAATTGTCCACTAAGATCAGAACTTTGTAGTTGCATGAATTTGCACTCATGTGGTTGTCTTTTACCATGAGCTTTTAATTCCCAAAGTATGTGAACTGTGGAACCAAGTTAAACCTTGCCCATTACACAAGTTCTTTTAACTCACTGAGTTTGCATTTTAGCCACAGAGATTGCTGGTATATTATACTTGAGAGGTGACTGGCAGAAGATTGCTATGTTTAGTTACATAATCTTGCAAATTGGAATTTCCTTTTTATTGGAAAATATTTCACACTTTGTATTCTATTTTAACTATATGTTTAAAAATATTACCGACTTTGTCGCTTTACGTCTGGTCGTGGCCGAACGTTCGCCTATCACCAATGCGACCCGGATTCGATCCTAGGGGACCGTACGTGGAAACGATGGTGGACAAAGCTCCGTCTGGGCGGATTTTGTTCCAATTCTCCGGTTTTCTCCGTCATTCATTCCACCAACTGCCCCACAGTCACCTCTCATTCATTTTGCCACTTTTCATATTCTCTTCTTCATTCTCACAGCGTCCGGGTTATTCTCTCTGATCCAGAGTTACTCTGCTTCTCGAAACATCTCAGCATGGGCGCTAACTTGTACTCCTTGGGATGTAAGTCTCCCATAAGTGGAGTATAAACAGAGAAAGAAGAATTCTGACCACTTCAGAGAAAAAAAATACAACTTCTATACTCTTTGAAGCAGACAGCTACATTCTAGCTCATCCTTCAGAGGAACTTTTACTTTATAAATTGGTACCATTTGTAAATATGACAGCTTCCGTATGTCCAAGCAATGCCACCTTAGTTGTAAATATATTTTCCCCTCCATTTTTATTTTGAACGGCTTTCTTTGTGAATATTTTCTTATATAAATAGCCGGTTTTCTCAAGAGCTATTGAAGTTGGCTAAATTAAATTTTGGTGAGATAAAAACATCTCATTGTTGTTATTGATCTACTTCGATGTTCATAAGTTGGATGGTTATTTTAATAATTGCACTGCAGACAAAAGTTTGAATAAACATTGTCTTTCCTTATAAACCACATTGATATATAAAAGTACAAGACTGTAGCCATCTATACCCTGTTAAATAATTTATATAATTTGTCATGAAGTTAGCAAATTGGTGCACGGTGCTTTTAATATTATTTGAATATATGATGCACAAAACAGTAACATCCTCGTTGGTAACGCAACAGAATAAGAAGAATAGCAACATTTCTGGTTTGCACATGGCCATTCTTGAGGAATTACAGTTTGCTCAGTTCACACGCTGATGTCTGTCCCCTCCCCACCCCTCCCTTGTACCGCATTCCTTACACAGCAAATTGTAGTATGCTCAATATTGGAGGTATTGTTCTGAACACTACTTTCTACTTATCCTTGTTGTTTGTGAATCCGTTAATGCAGAATTATTCTTTGACCAACTCCGTGCTCAGCAATTTCTTTCTACTCTTCCAATACAAGGTGTCTATAAAACTGGCCAAGTGTGATGCTGACTAGGCTTTCACGGAATGAAAACCTCAAGCTGAGCACTAAAACGCTGCGTACTTTTGCTAGCCCCTGAAGGAGCAGGTTGTCAGTATTTCTAGAAATCTTTATTTCTTCAGATTGCACAACAATAATCTATCTTCGTCCCAAAACGCTATCATGTAACTTTTCCCACAAAAGAAATGCTTCTTGCTCGTTGTCCAATCTTTCATTCCAACTGGTTCTTGCATAATGATAGTGATCCATGACATAATACTTCTCCGGTCCATCTAATGCCTCTAACGAATGCCTCTACGAATCCTCCATGGGTCATATTTAGGGATTTTTCAGAACTTCTACCCTCAACCACACACTGAGCATCATCGCTGTTAAAATGGCTGCCTTTTTTGATGAGGGAATTCATCTTCAGTCAAGTGCTGAGCAGTCAAGAATGCATCACTCAGATCCATTACACTTTCGTGTCCTTTATGAGATGAAGGTGCTCTCAACTAAACCTTTTATGACAACATTTGTTGTTGTTTTTCGTGTATTAATGTAGCACACATGGCGATGTTTGATTTATCTGACCTAATGTGTGAGTTATAGTTGTCGGCCATGCTCTAACCTTTATCTCAAGCGGATTTCTCAGGACTATCAGTGGACACATTCAGCGAGGACAGAGACTTTCCTGGGCACTATTTTTGGAGCAATTCTAAGATTCCGTGACATAAGGTCACTAATATTTGTATTTCTCTAATGGTAGGTCTAGATCTTTAGTTTTAATTTTTAGCAGATATTTAACCTACAATGTATTTCACGTCAACCAGCCACTTCTGCTACTGAAGTTATAGGCTGGATACAATAACATTTGTTATATCAACAAACGCAAGACAGTTTACTTTGTTCTTATCCAAAAGCGAAACACAGGACCTAAATTGACATTTAGACGACTTCTTAGTAACCCATTGACAGAACATCTTACACAAAGTTTTTAACTGAAGTGGGAAGTGTGTCTCTCCTCCCCCCCCCCCCCCTCCCCCCGTTCTGTTAAAGTTGGCACGGAAAATTATCTTAAAAACAAATGTATTTTCTTCAAAACTGTCTTATTACTCATTCTAATTAGTCTTATGTTCACAACGTGTCATCCCAGTTTACTTATACGCATGCGCTTATTAGGAAAGCTTATAACGTTAGATATCAAACATAGTTATAGCATGACAAAACAATGGTAAAACACAAGGACAAAAATGAGTTCTTTCAAACCATTCACCATTCCATTTAAAAAATGCGGGCAATTGCTGCACTTTTGGATTTTTGTTGGGATTCTTCTAGGATTGGGGATTGTGAAACAAGGTGCTCTAGAGAACGATGGGCGTAACATTAGTTCCACATTTCACATTTGCACATGTCCCTGTTGCAGTAGAAGTTCTATAAAACTACAGGGGTGTGTGCATGTAAAAACTCACCTTTTATTTTAGGGAAGCTTTTGGTAAGAGTTACGAGCCAGTAAGGGGGCTCAGGATTTGGAAAATTCTAAATGCACAATGCTGGCTAAGGAAAACGAGCATAAAAATAAATACACACTGTCTAGACTAGACCGAATTCTGTTTCGGTCTGAAAAGGAATGCCAAATGTGAGTAGCAAGCCGGAGTAGCATGCTGAACACAGAACACTGATAGGGAGCAGCAGGCGACACTCTTTGCCCATACCTGTGCTTCTCCCCATCGCCACAGGGTGGCACCGGCGATGTAGCCCTGCTAGGGCCTGGGGCTGTGGCTTGGCAAACGTCGGAGGTGGTAGTGGTGGAGACGGTGCAGGCTGGCGACTCATCAGTGGCCCGAGGGCGGCAAATGTGCCTGCTGGACGTGGCCAGGGCCCGTGCCAGCCCCGTGAAGCTACGCAACAACACAACACAATAGGTTGTTACACCCCCACTCAGCTAAACACTTACATGTCAAATTTAAAAGTAACCAAGAATTTATGTTAAAAGAACCGACCACATCTACTGTTTAGTTCTGGCCTACGCCGCTACTCTAAATCTCAATCTCAATCTCAATCTCAATCTAGCTTTCAAAATACCTTCGGTATACCAACCTTAAAAACATAACCAACGCAAAATTAATGTTCTGGCATTACGCTTAAAGATAAAGTTCACTAATCACAGTACCATTGAGCCAAAATCCGCATTCATCTAAAATTATACTTCTCCAAATTCTACGTTAGCAAAACCTAATTTTTTTCTAAATTTTTTTACACAACTAGTTATATTACTAAAATGTTATCAAATTTCTAATCGATTTCCGGTGCCAAGAACAGCAAACCTACAGGGAATTTTGCGCGTAGGTATATTAATCTTATCTCTACTTTCAAAAATAAAAGTACAATTTGCAGAGACAAAATGAATAAGGTAACACCAGTCGTAATAAGGGACTCGTTTCTTAACGCGACCTATTTGAATTTGTAAGTATATCGTGTTTTTCAAAAGTTCCTTCAAACTTTGAAGCACCATATTTAAGATCGTAAGGAAACAGTTAAGTTTGATTTTTACAAACTATGGAAATATGCCTAACGTTCTTTATGCAATGCCTTGCACATCATTTTGCAGATGTATTGGAATACTGACATTTTTCAGTTAACAGGGCTGTTGAATGTGCCAGGAAAACTCTTTTCTTAAGGTAACCGCAACCAAAAGTTGGCCTGATGGTGATCTGGTGATTGCACATACCATATTGTTGGAAAGCGTTAACTGATGATCGATGGCCAAAGATCTGTTCATCAAGCTTTCTGCTTTAATTACCATGATTAAGAATTGAATAATGGGCCTCCTATATAATTGTTGTTCCAAATTGTCTTAAGATATTGAGAAAGACTTCCACTGCTTTCGTAATAGCATTGCACCAGCTGTATTTGAACGTTTGGTGAGAGTCATGACTTGCAAATTACAGTTTAGTATTTTATTCAACAACATGGTATGTTATGATTTGAAGCTTTCCTGGCGACGAACATATTCAAGATGTTCTCGGGCTTCTAGCCAGGTGTAGTGATGCAGAGACATCGACGTTTCGGGAGTGTATATCTCTCCCATCATCACTACACCTGGCTAGAAGACCGAGAACATCTTGAATAAAACATGGTATGTGGCTCAGTCGGTGGAACACCTGTTTGCTGTGCGAGGGGTCCCGGATGGGCAATTTTTCTCTAGCCAAGATTATCCCCTATCTTCCCTAGAGTCCATGGGCGTCGCGAACGGGGGCCAAGGGGGGGCCGCGGCCCCCCCCTTGGAAGTTGGTGAACTTAATGTGCAATCAATTACTGACTATTAAACTATTATTTTAATTAAGAACAATTGTTATTTAGCATAAATCAATACGGTTATATGCAACAAATATAAATTTTGACAATAAAATAATGAATTAATAATATATGATTGCAAATTTCCAACATGTGCCCCCCCCCCCTGGAAAAAAGTCTGCCGACGGTCATGCTAGAGTCTTAAGTGTGAATGTGAGAGATCTAATGCACAGAACTCGAAGAAATCCAGAAGCCCGATCACAAGTGCATACTAGTCAACACTACCGTCGATGTTCCAATATGGCACTGCAGTTATCGGCGGAGTGGGTAAAAATTGAGCAAAAATATTCCTTTTACTATGGAATGTAAAAGGAAACAAATGAAAACCAAATAGCGATACTGACCAGTGAGATGTTTTACTACTGATTCAAAAATTACAATATGTATAACACTTTAAAGTTTGAAGTGAGTTTTGAAAGGCACTAGATAAGATTGGTGTGTATTCAAATGCAAAATGTTGTTAGAAGTACAAAAACAGACATATTGCCTTCTGCAATGTACACTCAAAAGCATACCTACATTTAGTGAGAAAGACGTCCTATAATTAAACTATCATCACCCCAGAGAGCCATGTAAGACTGAAAATGCTATCTCCATTCGGGTTTAGCAATACTTAGGCAGCAATAAAGTCGCCCTCGCAGTTCCTGTTTACTTGCCTAAGCAGATGTTATCTCAATTACGTTACTAACTAGTGCTTGGCAATTAGAGATTTCTATAATGTCTGAACTTCAGAAATTAACAGTCACAATTCTGTAGCTAGAAATAGGTATCGTCAATTATGTAACCCCTGCGCTTGGGAGAATTTGACCATGGCCTGGGACCAGAAGCATGGCGGATAACCGCTCTGAAACCATACCGCGCTGTGTAATCGAGAATCGCACCGCACCTTCGCATTACAGAACCGCTTTATAGAATCACAAGCTAACTTTAACAAAACATATTATTGCTCAAGAGTCGCCCGCTAAATCTAAATAATTTTGATCTTAATGCATTCAGTAACCTGTCCTGTATTGGATGTACAAAAATAATATTACGCAATTTAATGTATTTCACACCAGCGTGGAATTAAGCGTTGCTACTTTATGGTCATGAATGCTAAGTGATTAAATTATACTAATAAACGTAAGTGTTAATTTGGAAGTAAGAATTGCTTGAATTATTCATGTATTCCACTTTTACCGCCCTAAGGAACTTAAGCCTTCAGCTGCTAAGGAATTGCAGAACCTGCTTACCGCATTCTGTCACGTAAGTTGGTCCGCTTCTGTTTTTACGTTCACATGGTACATCAAGATGACATTTTTCGTGACAGCGTTGAAATGTTGCTCAACAAGATTTCTTGTGTAGAAGAGGTATAGACCACCAGTCTATTACGTATACACTTTAGTATTTCAACATCCGTTTGTGCACTTTTCTAGATACCTACTCTAATTGACATTTCATACAATTAAGGCAAGTCTTCTTCAAGCACATGTTGATTCCCTAAGCCTCGTTTCCCGCAATACTCCCGTTTTACGCGCGAGATAAGACTCCAACTAAGCACGGAACGCGAGTGTGCCAAGAAAGTTGGGTATCGAGCGATTTGGGCACCGCATCGCGTTTTCATTCTTTAACTGAATGGTTTAATAAAAATTTGATGTACCGCAGTTATGACTTTCGCTACTCACTCTTCTAAAAATTATTTTTAAAATAGCCAATTCTCCTACCTAGAAATGGTTTTACTACACATTTTCCTGTAGGTACATTGGGAATAGTAGAACACAATAGGTTTAAGTGAGTTACTTAAGAGCTCGTCGCTATGTGATAGCTTTGAAATGTCGTTCTCTTAGAATAACCAAAGTATGAAAAAAGGAATGACTTTCTATTTGAGAAAAGTATCAGTATTTGGAAATTCAAACCAATAAGGAATATCTCGGAAATGGTTAGCTCCTAAAGAAAAGCTATTCGACAAATTATGTGCTTTGACGGGATTACCTTTTCTGCGGTCTATTTCTTACGGTTTACCAGTTATACAATCATCATCCAGAACGAAGAGGGCTACGGAAGTTACTTGCACAAAATTCAAGATATACATTTCATTTGTCATAAAAACATCTTAAACATATATTTTAATTAAAATCGTAACATCTATTTTTAAGAAAATCAAAATGTTTCCATGTAAAGGGTAGTTGGAGTGGGGGATTTGCTTGAAAATCTTCGTGTCCAATTCTTGGAAGATGCTGAACTTAACACCAGTTTGATATTTAAAGGACTTTTCGTTTTTGAGTTGTGTGTTCAGATATACACAGTCGTATCTTTTCCTAAAAATACAATTCGTTTGGATTCAGGGGACCTCAAATCACGTATTTCCAGCTGAATCTCGGTATCGAATTTTTAGATGGAATGCAATAGATACCTTCTTTACCTACTATTCAAATGGCAGAGGAAGGTATACTTCTTACTTGCTTTATTTCAAGCCATTTGATTTAAGTTTGTGTATCTCTCTAAACTATAAGTATTGATTTTGGTTTTATGTTTTTAATAAATGCGTCAACTTTTATAATGCCAACTGCTTCTTGCTTTAAAAGGCATACGCATAAGTACGTATGTAAGTTATTCTTTATCTTTCACAGTTGGAATACCTAATTCATTATGCATTAGCAAATCACTGGCAAATTCTCCTGCAAATTGAATAGCGAAATTTAATATTATATCCGTAATACAGCAATGCAATAGCCGCCTTCTTCATAAACTTAGCACCGCTTACAGCTCATGCGCGCGTTTTCCGAATTTCACTCTTATCCCAAGAGCATGTACACAAATATATCAAGGAAGAAGAGAAGTGTTTGAATTGTATGTCTTCCATCCACAATAGCTTCCTGCCTTTAGTGCTATACAGATATCGCAACACCTACATAGTCCACATTGATAAATATCAGCAGTCATCGATAAACAAACGCAAACTCCATGTAGCACCCATGCCCGATCACGAAGTAATTAAACGACCAAATGTGGAAGAGGGGAATGCAACTCGTGCCCCATAATAAAGCATTCTGCAATGCTAAAGCTTTGTTGCCTGTGTCGAAATTAAGATCGAATCAGGACTTCGATACCTCATCTCACTGATTGAAAACCGATATTCCATTTCAATATAGTTCGCTTTCCTTAATATGTTATGTACAAGTTTACACCATCGCTACCACAAGAACAGAAGTCAAAAAGTGTACGTTCTCATGTTTTTATAAATTTCTTTCATAGATTAAATTTGGTAATGTTTTTCTCTGTAAGGCACAATTTCCTTGTTTTCTTCTTCCCCAAAATACTATTCTCCACTTTTTACTTTCTCTACTGGTAAGTAGGGGAAGTAGGTATAGTATTCCACCCAAAAATTCGACGTCGAGATTTCACCGGAAATATATGTTTTGAGACCCCCTGAATACAGAAAAAGCATTTTTAGAAAAAGGTTCGTGTGTGTCTGTGGACAGCATAACTCAAAAACGAAAAGTCGGTTAAAAACCAAAGTTGGTATTTAAGTTTGTCTTTCAAGGATGCGACACGAGGATTTTGAAGAAAATAGCCCCACCCCAAAAATAACCTTTATATGGAACATTTCTCGAAAATTTTTATTTTCTTGAAAACGTCTCTAACGATTTTGATTAAAATGTCATATGTTTGAGATATTTTTATGACAAATGAAATGTATATCTTGAATTTTCTGGCTAAAGCCCCTGTAGTCGTATTTACTCTGGACGACTTTTGCGTAACTAGTAAACCGTTAGAGATAGACCAAATCATACTGCACAAAATGTAGATCTTGCTAAAATACACAATTTATGTATCAATATATTTTCTTGTAGAGTGAACCATTTTGGAGATATTCCTTGTTATGTGTCTGAGTTTCGGAAAACATAATTTTCGTGAAATGGAACAACGTTGTTCATTTTTTTATACGTTAAGTGTGCAAAGGGAACGGAATCTCAAAGCTTTAAAAGATTTGACTATCGCACAAAGCCTACTGTATTTCCATATTCCCCTTGCACCTACAAGGAAATAAGCAATAAGATAATTTGTGCAAATGTTTATCTTAACTAACACGAAGAAGATATAAGAATAAGAGTTTGTAAGAATGGTTAGTAGAAGAGTAGAGAAAGTCATGTGAGTGCAACACAACAAATTTTTCTCTCTCTATTCATATTACTTTCTAATGACGCAGAGCCATATTCAAATCCGAGGTATACAGTGAACTCTTCTATGCCATTTTACTACTCACAACTGCAGTGGTTAACATCTGGGCCTCATCTCCACAAAACAGCTAATTTTTGCAATAGCACATGTGTTCTTGTGTAGCTTTTTTCCTTTAACGATGGTTGAAATGTTTATATTGTGACTTAGTCCCCTCTTCTAAGTCATAATTTGCACACAAAAAATCGCAATTACAGCGCCTTCTTTCTTCCGCTCGCTCGTTAGCCTGTCGAATTCAGTAATGTCCTTTCCTCGTGTAGACAACTGTTGCAAGAATTCGATTAGGAAATAGCATAATAACTTAATCGAACAACGCAGAGTTCGAGATTAGCGCTCCTTTTACATGAAGCCAGAAGGGATGTGGAGGAAATTCTCTTTCTACCCACGTCCCGATAAGAGTTGGAAACATTGCACTGAACTGGGAGGAGGTACTTCCTCCTCCTCCAATCAACAACACGCCAGCTGGCGCCGAAACTGCGCCCTGTCCACAGAGAGGCAAATGGCCAGAGGGACCCGCCACAGTATTTTTACAATTTCTTATCTGTTGGCTTCATACTCCATTCATGTTACTTGTTCCACTGAGCTACTATCAACGACTGTTTTTATTGAACTGACTTCTTTCTAATGGGAATTAGCATCTCTGGGGAATATCACATATGTTTATCAAATACAATGACTTCAGTGTCACTGAAAATTGTCCTCAAAATGAAGTGATCGGCCCAGTCTCTTTGGTCAGTGTCTGTTGATATTCTAGAAGCCTACGATTGAATTCTTGGATCTTCTAAGAAAAATTATTCTTAATTGGGGTGATTCCATGGTGATCATGCTGTGGTTTAACTCGGGTGCCCTGAACCACCCTCATTCTTTTCTCCGCTTACAGACAGCCCAAATTGAGAAACCGATTACACTGGCGCCATGCCAGTGAAACTTTGTTGAATATTGTGAAGATCACTGTTGCCATTGAATTAATAACCCCTCTCCAAAGAAAAAAAGGTTTACTGATTTTTGAACTACCAACTTCTGTCATCCTATACACAATTCTCTCTCCACATCTTTAGAGAGTTGCACAAATACATTCATTTCGTATAAATATAATTGAATCTCACCTTATTCTTTGCAACGTTTATTACGTATCGTTGCATTTATAGTTATGTGCAGGCACATGAGTTCATAAGCAGTTGGCTTCAAGTTAGCAAAACTCGAAACCATTTCACCAGAAAGAACGACGGCAACAGCGGCCAAGGGTCACTGATAGGCAGATAAAAACAGATGTTAGTGCAGTCTGCAAAAGCTAAGACTGTGCAAGGAACGGGGGATGGTTGATTACCTGAATATCCCTACCCGTACTCTGCTAGATAGTACTTCAACCTTACTCCATTCCGTCCACGCTTTAGTTCTTGGAGATGTCTATGCCTGGTTGCGTGAAATGCACCATTTCTACAAACCATCGACTTCGAAAAAGAGCGGTCGGTCTTTTAAAAGCTATTATATTCTGCTTCAAGACAGACAATTTATTTTTAGCGATTGCCAACTCAATGTCATTAATATTCAGAGCATCCTTGAGCATCCAGAGATATCCTTGGGGATTAAGAAAACTTAATGCGCTCTTTAGACTCCTGCCGAAGTAAGTTATTCGCATTACTTTGAAGCTCATGGCGGTGCATTAATGTTCACTACTTCAGTATTACCGTCAGAAAGCTGTCCAGCAATCTCTTAGTAAATGCAAGAATAGCTAATGCCCGACACTCTTTACAACTGGGGTCGTCAATTTTGTTTCATGATGTGTACCTCATCAGTCATGTTTGGAAGAGGTCGTCTATCATGCACGTCCTCCATGACCTGGGAGAATCCAGTTATAGGAAAACAGAGCATTAGAGTGGGGAAAACTAGTCCACGGAGCCAACGTTATTGAGTAGGTTCATTATATCACATTGATAAATTAACTTTTGAAAATAATCATACTTGCACAGCAAAAGATATCGATATATTCTATTCTTACTTCCATGTATCAATTTATAATGTTGCTCTCATCATCTTCATCTTGTGGTCACACAAATCGGTAAACTAAATGCTTGCAAACATTAATTCCCGTTCTACTGAATTTTTAAACCTATGAATTTACTAGCCAACTTTTGAAATAAATAACCAATATCCATCAAATACAAAAATGCTACATAATTGTTGATGGAAAGTAGTTTTAGTGGTTCAAAGCCATCATATGTTCAACACTCATAACAGAAACGCATTTGCGAGGGGAACAAATTAATGAACAATGGTTAATGTCTACCAGGTATAAATCTTCCGGTGAAGACAATCTGCCGACATTTCGGCATCCTATAATGCTACTTAATCAGGACAGTGTGCGATTAATATTATTCCGTTATTTGGATTCTAAGCCACTGGTGTAATGGCACTTCCAAAGCCGTCTTGCTAACTGTTGCTACCCAACCTCAAAAAGTGACGGGTTACTTCTTGAAGAAGCCCTGTCGAAGATGTTGCAAGAGCGTCCAAATGTGTAACCGCAAAATGAATCTAGACTACATCAAGAACATTCAACTGAACGCCCCAGTAGGTGGCGTCACCTTCTCAATCCTCACACTTGCATGCAAGCATAGTCACCTGGCATTCCCGGAAACAATTACAGAAGCCGGGCACATGAAAAGGCAGCGGGTATTTTCGAGAGAACTCACATTAACATCAGGAAGTGTACTTCACTAATGAAGCCGCGAGTCAAACAAGGTGTCTATCGATTTTCGATTAACCAAATTCGTTGCTTTCTATGCCTCGCTTGACCTCTTCAGCGACTATTGTACATTGTGTAGGCGTTCTCCATGGTCTAGAGGTAACATGCTAGACCCTAGTTCCCGAGATCACGGGCTCAAACCGAGGTCGCGAATTATTTTTTGGAGCGTAGAACTTCTTACTATGGCTTCCTTAGGAAGAGAGGTAAAGCCAGTGATCTCGCGTTGTAGATTTACGGCACGTAAAAGAACCTCAAGTCAAACAACTTTTTCATAATTTACGATTAATCAATTACATTACCTTTTCATTTCTTTCATGATCAAAGACGATAAATAACACTAACAGATAAAAGCGAACGTATGGGAGTGTCATTCGAACAACGCTTCTCTGATCTCGAACTCTCTCATGGGGTGCTGGATCCAGCATGTACACCTACGTCATCACAGCTTGGAAACATGCAAATCCTGCCAACTCGGTGTAAAAGATGCGCTTGCAAACCTACATTAATCAGGTTGTTTTTAATGTTTAAACTAGCTTGTTCGTATTTCGACCACTGCTGTAGTTTTGTTAGTTCACCTGAGACGGTATGTCAGGTAGACCTTAGACTTCTTGTACCACCTGCTTGAATTATCTGACAGATGGTTTTATCTACTGAGTTGCCTTCCTGTACATCTAAACACTTATTGAGTTTTGGCTGCATGTGGCACTTGGAACAGTAAAACTTCTTTCAGTGTACCTACAAGTGGTCACTGCAATACTGGACAGATAGCCTTAGCTGCTCAGCCGTCTTCTTGTACCATCCATATGATCTATTTCTTTAGTTCTGATGGAGAAACTTTGGGTCGTGGTATTGAACATCCAATATGGCATAATCTGCCAGCTGAGAGAAACCACAAAAAGGTTCCACTCAATTGGCCAGTATAGATTTTCATTTGTATTCTTGTATGAAGCATTTCGCCAAGGGAAGTAGTATTCTTATGAATTTTATGTCACCGATTTGACTAATGTCCCTCGCTCTCCTAACAATTGAGGTACAGATGAGTCAGAGTTCTTCTGTTTTTCGAAAGCACGGCAAAAGAAAATGCTTTCCAACTGTGTAAGAACTTCCTGATTGAAACTGAATTGGCAATCCCGTTCCTGAACAGCTAGATGACCAATCTCCAGCTATTTCCGCCCAGTACACAATGGGCTTGCAACCTTACACATGCGAACGGCAGTATAACAAAAGGGAAATAAGCGTGTTGTGGGCTGGTTGGGGTGAGCAAAGCGTGCTGTACAAGAACACGAAGCAGTACTACAACATTAACTATACTTAAAGGCAACGTCACAAAGGGGAGCTACCATAATATAAGCTGATAAAGGAACTATACATAACACAGTGAAGTGATTACATCTAGAAACTTCAGACAGTAACATTATTGAAGAGTATTACAAGTGTAAATGCTTTATCCAAATAATTTATTTTACTGTACCCATCTCTGAAAATTGATAAAAGGGGTTGAACTTACAGAAATGTTTTACTCTAAAGGCTCTTTTTTCTCTGTCGCATTTTAAAACGCGTTACTAGTCATTTAAATGTCTACCAATCCAAAATAAACACTTATTATTGATGGACCAATAGCGTGCAGAGGAACAGAAGAATAAGATACTTTTTCTGAGAATCTTTAGTTTGGAAATTGTGGCATTTGCAAAACCTATTTTCTTGCATTTTCATTTTTGTGCGCATTCTCAACCTGCCCAGGTTTAATTACAAATGCAATCACTTTGTACCTTTACTTATAAGTAGACAATATTTCGTGTAAACTATGACAGGAACATTAAGTATACATATTCAAAACTTGTTTACTTTCACGTCAACCACAATACTAAGAATTCATCTAAAGCAATATTAAGGAGTTCTCCGTGGTCTAAGAGTAACATGATAGCCTCTGGTTGCCGAGGTCTTGCGTTCAAATTCGGCGGAGTGCGATGTATTTTCTCGGGCGTAAACAGCCTTAGCATGGCTTCCTTCGAAAGGGAAGTAAAGGGTGGTCCCGTGTCGTAGATTTTCCGTTATTTCAAGTCTGATAGAGACCTCTGAGCAAAATTAATATTTGTTTTATGCCCATTATGTAATGGAAAGCTGAGAACCACAGCAGCTAAAGAACATCCATAAATAAAAACTCAGTTTATTTTATGACCTCTCGCGCCTGCCCTTGCATGTCACGTTGCTATCCCGAAGACATGATTGCATCTGAACAGTGTGCATACACCGTATCGCCGTGTATGTGCAATAGGATCGCGTAAACAACTCGGCAGTTTGACATTATTTCCGATACGCCTCGTGTGTTTGTCACCTAGCTACTTATTTCAAAATAACTGTATTCCATGGAATATGATTTTCTTCTTTTTCAAAACGAAAAAGATGCGGAATAGGTGTCTGCTCCACTCAAGAGATCAGGAGTTCGAATCTCGGCAAGGGTGACAACCGGATAAGGATTTTTCTGTAGTTAATCCTAAGCGCTGTGGACCCCGGGCTCATTTTGAGCATTTCACCCTTTCCATTCATTCGTTCATTCCGACGTTAAACTTAAAAAAGAAGCAACGAGAAAACAAGTCTTATTTTTGTTACTGCGTACAATTTTATGGATCATATACCAGACTTTTACCGACTTAAGTTCACAATTTAAATCAAATGACACTATGGATATTATAGATTCCACTACTCAGGCTTAACGTTTGCACCTCGGAATTAGTTAAGCCCACTTTTCAACACCAGCAGTTACTGAAAACGTACCTATCTGGTATTACAATTAATAGAAATGTAAAGAGTGCGTTTTTGACGTTTCAGTCTAAAAATAGTTTTGTAAACAGCAGTTAGTTATTATATAAATCAATTTATCTACAGTGCTGGCTACTTGTAATCTGCTCCTGTTATCTTATTCACAATGCTTTCTAATTTAATATTGCGATTAAGTGTCCTTTGTGAAAGATAATGCTGCGCAATCGCTGATAAAAGTCAACTGCGACAGTCGATCCACAGATATCCAAGCGCTATTACTATTCTTGCATACATTTTAACATGGAATTTTAATGGATTTCCACTCTTTCGCTACTTATCTATAGCGGTAGGTAGGGGAAATATTGTCAACATTAAATTGTGTATCACAATCATTTTAGAAACAGGTTCAATTAGTTGCGGAAACATGACAGGAAAGTAATCTCGTATTTAGGAGATTAGGAGTGTTTTTTTTTTCTCTTTCTTCCTTTTAGGGAATAATCCCTAAATTACATTTTAGGGTGCTCTTCAAACTTCCCTTAATCGTTTACACATTTGAATCAAATTTGAAATGTTCTCCAAACTTTTAGTATACGTAAAATTGCATCTCCATACTTGCAGTTTCTCACCTAAAAGTCTAGTTTATGGTCCTGTATAAGGAACCCGAATTTTGATTCAACAACTGAATATAAACGTGCCGATAAATGCTTCACAAGTTCAAGTTTAAATATCCTACATTTTTAGGAAGCAACGCATATGAACTGCCCTACCATTTTAACCTAATCTTGACACTTTATTTGAAAGTGTGAGTATCTTAATTTTAAATTACTATTTCGCTGTCAATTGCCAGAATCATATTAGCGCCGCCGATGTGCCGGAATTTCGTCCCGCAGGATTTCTTTTACATGCCAGTAGATCTACTGACTTGGGGCATTCGCGTTTAAGTGCAGTTAAAAACTATCGGTCTAGCCTGGGTTTCTACTCGCGACCTAGGGATCAGTAGGTCAGCGTCTAACCAACCGAATCACCCAGACAGAATGGTCGGTGCTTTCACGTGTTGCCAGAGGGATCCGATTTTCTTCGTTCAGACTATCAAATACGGATACGAACATTTTATGCAACAAATTCGCAATTTAAGATGTTGCGTCAGGATGGTTACAAGAAGCAAATGTCCAAAGAAGGTTCCTGAACACACTGATCACGAGCATGTGTATAGATATATAACCCAAGTAATTTTTGTGTGTTGTTTCGAGTTTGTAGCACAAGTACAATACACAGGCATTCACAGCAGCTGCCGAAACAAACGGAAGCAGGTTGGCAGAACTGATATCCCAAAAATACGTAAGGCCTAAAAGCGCATTCCTCCACAATTCTCCAAAATTCTTCCTTACTAAACTGCTTTAAAACGTTCAGCTTATGCTTCGCTACAGAATTATTACAGACATCCTACAAACGTTATGGAACTGGCCAAATAGAAACAAAAGAATAGATTTCTAATGGTTGTTCTCAACCGATTACTTTCAGATCACTGCTAACAATGTAGGTGCGTGAATTTCAATTTGAATAATCTTCTGGCGACCCCCCAGTGCTGCAATAAGCAGCCAAAATGTGTATGAATACATTAAGAGAATTAGGGCCAAACCTCGACCTGCTTTCTATCACTGCTAGACCAGAGTGGTGGTTATACTCTCTGATGATTGTGGAGTATAATAATTGTAATTATAGGTAACAAACACTGACTCATTAATTAGTCGACAGCTGAAGGTTTTACGCTGCATTGTTCAAACTGGATGGTCCTCTGTCGCTTGAACAACCTCGAATCCAAAGGTCGCGGTTACACAGAAGGCTGCGTTCAGATTTTATACGTGTCACACACCCAGGTGCAAAAGTCCTTACTTCCACATTATTATTATTATTATTATTATTATTATTATTATTATTATTAAGTACAAGGAAACAGTACTTAAGTAATATTTGATGTGATGTGGTGGTAGCGTGTCAAGAGGTCCCGAGCTCGAATCTCGGTTTGAGAGTTATCCAGGGGTTATGCCAGAGTTTTCCCTTATCCTGAGAAGAGGGATATCGGATAACTTTAAACTCTGCGAATTCCGGTCACATTGAACATCATTTTGTCTATTTCATTCACTAATCATCCGATACGACCAACCAGGTTAAAGGAAGTTAAAACTTCAAGAAAAAATAATACTCGTATATATTTTAAAACTGTCACCTCGAATAACACAAATTAAGCTGCCTATGCACTGTAGGCCTCTGGCGAGAAAATGCGTGCGGGGTACTCCGCTCTCAGGAGGAACAGTACCACTTGGCAGCTCACGATGTCATACATATATCTTCTATTTACATTAAACACAGCACGATCCATATAAACTTGGAACTGCTTTAATAAGCCGCAGTTTCTCTCTGAAAGCTTGTAGAACTGTGATATTTGTTTTAATCATCTCAATGTCTCTGGGAGAATCAGTTCCATTGCCCATTGGTACCTCTTTTGTTGATTTCGATGACAATTACGAGCATTGTTGAGATTTTTTGTTGACATTTGTTGACAGCCTTTAGTCGTAACAGAAACATGAAGTAATCATTTCGAGAGCGTGTTCTGAATGTCAAAACATATTGGAAGACAAATTCTCTGATAACACAACGGGACTTTCGAAGAGAATTCAATTTACGTTATGTTCCAACAAAGATAACAATTTTGGGGTTAGTAAGAAAGCTGGAGACTACCGGTGCACCTGTCACCACGGGTGAAAAACAGATCAGCGCTGTCCAACGTGGCACCCGTGATGTATTTTTCTGGCGTCCTCCATAAGCAAATTTTTACTCCGACGGTTTCTAATATTAATTCAAATTTCAAACAAAACTATTTCCTTCCGAATATCTTCCCAGTTCACACCCATGAAGTGTTTTGTACACCTAAAGGTGTGTTTCTTACTTCTGTAACCAGTTTCGCTTTTTTCCTCTCAAAAGAAGGAAGGGTACTTGCCCTAACGGTGGTTGTGATGGCCGCAGGACACACGCTCTTCATATGGCACATTTCAAAGACCTGCGAAGAAATTGTAAAGTGTAAAGGAATAGATCCCGGACAACTGCTGAAATCCGTGGATCCATTAGTAATGAAATAGCAACATTTGGGAGAATGCTCTTCGCAGAGCCTCAAGAGTAGGATGTCGATGGAGGACTCTTCCAACATTTGCTCTGAGTAACAATGAACGTTATCTCCCAATTGTATATATTCCTCCAACGTTGCACATGTCTCCTATTATTGGTTCAAACGTTACGGCCCATTTAAATGCATCAGATTTATTTGGATCACACTGTACACCACACTTTAGTATACCAGTATTGCTAGCACAAGGGCGTATGTTTTCTTAGGGTCCAAAGCTTTTTGATATTTGGGGGAAAAAAAACTAGCCGTAATCTTTCTCAGGTAGCGCTGGAGCTGTTGATGTCAACAAATTCCTTACAGCCACATTCTCATGAGAGAAGCGCAGTAGACTGCAATTTTTCGCCACAGAAAGGGAAGCCGAATAGTTCCGAAAAACAACCTTTACCAGAAGGCGAATGCCAAGGAAATATTAGATGCTACCATCATACCATGACCTCCTTTCCACTAAACGTCTCAATCATTATTTGCTGACGTCATGACATGTTGAGGAAAACTGCCACCTCTTGTTCACAGGTTTACAAACGAGTTCAAACAGCTGTTTAAGGAAAACGTAGGCCTGTCGCCCGCGGACATCATTGTGTGGCCTTCGTGTTAACTTTCTGCAAATGGGTATATACTTTCCTCGGCGAATAAGACAAATGGCGTGTATTGGTTTACAACTGGGCCAAGGCTCGTGTACGCCAGACAGCTTGACGTCGTATACACCGCCCTTTTCCATGTCAACAACCCACAGCCTGACCTCGCCGCTCTATGTAATCCAATCACAGCCAGGTCGCCTGAGTGGCTGGCTGGCTGGCTGCTTACGCCTTCATGACGGCATTTGAAGCCCTCAAAAATTCCCCCCTTTGTTGAAACACTAACAATGGAGCATAGATGATAATTCAAAATCAAATGTGTTAAAATCACGCGATTTTCTCTATCCATAGGAAATACGGGAATAGACTTATTTTTTCTTACTTTTTTATTTTAATGTTCCATTTATATACCGCCTTTAACATCGAAGGTCATATCGGCGGTTTTCACCTCTTGGAATAATTGCTCAAGAGCAATGGTGTTCGACTCGCTTAAGGAGGAAGGGGAATAATCCTAGTTGAAGAAAAGTTCTCATCCTTCCAGCCGGGAATCGAACCCATAACCCCTTACACAGCCGGCTGGTGCTCTACCGACTGAGCTACGGAGCCAGCCTATGGGAATGAAATAGAACACAGGCGATGGTCAAACTTTTAAAAAGTTGACTATGTGCTAGTTTCCAAATTCCATTCTCTTGGAAATGGTCAACTTAAGTAGATAAAAAAAGAATTTCACAAATTCCGCCTTTAATTAGAGCTACATGTTTTGTGCAGTAAGATTTTCTCCATCTTTTAGTTTACTAGTTATATGAAAGTCATTCTGAATGAAGAGGACTTCGGAGGACATTCCCAGAAAATTCACGAGATACATTTCAATTGCAAGAAAATATCTTAAACAGAGTATTTTAATAAAAATTGTTAGTCATTTTTTGAGAAAATCAAAATGTTCGAAAAATGCTCTATGCAAAGGGTTGTGTTGAACAAGGGATTTTCTTGAAAATTTTCATGTCGTATCCTTGGAAGATCCTTAACTTAATAAGTTTCGTTTTTACCCGACTTTTGGTTTTTGAGCTGTCACACACATACAAAGACGCTTTCTTTAGTCACTATTTTTAGATCCGCTCCACAAATTATTGTTACAAACGCTTGTTTTTCCACGTATTTGATATCAATCGAGATAAAAGTTTGCAGAAATCGCTTCATTACATGTAGACACTCGAGGGATACAGCAGACGAATCGAGTCGAGTCGAGTCGAGTCAAGTCAAGTCTTTAAAAACAAGGGCGCTATATGCTGGCCTCCAATTCCACAACAAAAGAGAAAACAATGTTATTTCAGTGCTTAAAAATGCAAGGAATTGGAAAACTGAAATGGCTGACGTCACAAAAAAGCTGTTTACTTTAACACGTTTCTAGTTAGATTTTTGTGCGCGGCAAGTTATTTTTTATTTTGTTGTTTAACGACGCGTCGCCGGTGTGCCAGTATTTCGTCCCGCAGGAGTTATTTTACATGTCAGTAACTTTACTGACATGGAGTTGTCGTTTTTATGCACACTTAAAAACCATCGGTCTGGGCCGGATTTGAACCCGCGACCTTGGGATCAGTAGACCAGCGTCTAACAAACTGAGCCACCCAGACCGACGTTATTCTAATTCTCTTATGGTTTATTAGCAATAAAAATAGAGGTTCATTTAGAAAGAAGAGGTTATTCACAAGAATTCCAGCATATACCCACACTTTATTAACTATAAATATAACTTAAACGTATCGTAGTTTTATCAAAGTCGTTATAGACATTACTGAGAAAATAAAAACTAGCGAAAAAGTTTTCAGGCATAGGTATCTTGGAATACGGGGATTTTCTTGAAAATCTTCATGTCACATTCTTGGAATATTTATGGAATATTTCGTTTTAGGTCTATCCTGTCCTCCCCTCCCTCTCTTCCTAAAACACACACACATATTCTAAAATTACTTTTTCAATCAGGGGTCTCAAAACGGGTATTTAATCGAAATCTCCATACTGAACAATTGGAGGCTACAATTCTTATTACGGGTGTATGGCAGAGAAAGTAAAACATTTAAAATGTATGTTGCACCAACGGTGTTAAAATATAAATGTATATTCAAATTAAAATGGGTGATCCAATCATAAGACTGCACAAAACACAATGTAATTTTGGCATTTATAGTGCTTATCAAATGGAAAGAGTTCTGATCTGCAGCTAATGAGATACGTTTACATGCACAGCGTTGCAAGCTCATTACACCCACTCTTCATATTTCTTGGCGCGCGTCAAGCCCCACTTAAGGGGACAACACAGCAGGACTCCGATTGGTTACCGGCCTAGAGACGCTCGAGGACAAACTCCTTCCCATTTGAAAAGCACAGTAGTGTTTAACCATGTGATCCCTTAATACTTGGAATCACACATTACCATGTAGGAAGGTATTTGAAACACTGAAGCCAGGCTGAACACATTTCGTAATATGAAGACTGATATTAAAAAGCGAAAGGGCAACTAATGCAGCAGTCAATTATCAAACGACCTGGAAACAACTTGCGCAATGAATGGGAAAATGCGATATTAAAACTTGGCGAGATTGTACGCTCGATTGCCAGAGAATAGATGAGAAATTCCAACAAAACGACCACGGGAGAAATCCACGAACTGATGAAAATTGCTTTTAATGCTTAAAGTATATAACCATTCAAATATTTTTAAAAGCATGGTAGTATTGAGGCATTCATTACTTAAATTCACCGTCATTGCAGATTAATATGTGAAGTTCCATATCTCGTCTGGACTATCTAGTAAAAATTCTGATGTGTTTTCTTCACACGGAGTTCTCTACTCATTCTTCCACTATTCTTATGAAAGCTACATGTTAATCGATAAACATTTGTAAAACGGTTCTATTACATATTTCCCTGTACTTACATGGGTATGAGGGAATACAGTACGCTTAGGCGACAGTCAAATCGTTTGAGAGCTGCCGTTGTGTATCGGCTTTGAAATTCCGTTAGTTTAGCATGGCCTGGGTGTTACAAAAACAAATGATGACTTCCCATTTGACAAAAGTGAAAAAATTAAAAAGATAGAAAGAAATACAAATTGTGTGTTCTAAGGAGCTCTACGTGTTTTATGTAGTACGATTTTGTCTCTCATTTACAATTTACCAGTTATGTAAATGTTATTCTGAAAGAAGACAGCCTCAGAGGCTATTCCCAGAAAATTCAAGATAAATATTTTATTTGCATGAAAATATTTTAAATTTATATTTTAATCAAAATGGTTGCAGCCGCTTTTTAAAGAACCCAAGTTTTCGAAAAATTATATGTAAAGGGTAGTTTGGGGTAGGATTTTCTTCATGTCGCATCTTTGTAAGGTTAAATATCCACTTTTCGTCATTCATGTTCACAGATGCACACTTCTCTGGATTCGGGGAGCCTCAAAACATGCATTTCCAGTGAAATCTGGAAGTCGAAATTTTGGGTTGAAAGCAATATTTCCACTACCTCGTGTGCGTAAGAGGTAGAGAAAGTAGAATTGCTCTACTATCTCGCCTCTGTCTGTCTGTGTGTGTGTGTGTGTGTGTGTGTGTGTGTGTGTGTGTGTGTGTGTGTGTGTGTGTGTGTGTGTGTGTGTGTGTGTGTGTGTGTGTGTGTGTGTGTGTGTGTGTGTGTGTGTGTGTGTGTGTGTGTGTGTGTGTGTGTGTGTGTGTGTGTGTGTGTGTGTGTGTGTGTGTGTGTGTGTGTGTGTGTGTGTGTGTGTGTGTGTGTGTGTGTGTGTGTGTGTGTGTGTGTGTGTGTGTGTGTGTGTGTGTGTGTGTGTGTGTGTGTGTGTGTGTGTGTGTGTGTGTGTGTGTGTGTGTGTGTGTGTGTGTGTGTGTGTGTGTGTGTGTGTGTGTGTGTGTGTGTGTGTGTGTGTGTGTGTGTGTGTGTGTGTGTGTGTGTGTGTGTGTGTGTGTGTGTGTGTGTGTGTGTGTGTGTGTGTGTGTGTGTGTGTGTGTGTGTGTGTGTGTGTGTGTGTGTGTGTGTGTGTGTGTGTGTGTGTGTGTGTGTGTGTGTGTGTGTGTGTGTGTGTGTGTGTGTGTGTGTGTGTGTGTGTGTGTGTGTGTGTGTGTGTGTGTGTGTGTGTGTGTGTGTGTGTGTGTGTGTGTGTGTGTGTGTGTGTGTGTGTGTGTGTGTGTGTGTGTGTGTGTGTGTGTGTGTGTGTGTGTGTGTGTGTGTGTGTGTGTGTGTGTGTGTGTGTGTGTGTGTGTGTGTGTGTGTGTGTGTGTGTGTGTGTGTGTGTGTGTGTGTGTGTGTGTGTGTGTGTGTGTGTGTGTGTGTGTGTGTGTGTGTGTGTGTGTGTGTGTGTGTGTGTGTGTGTGTCGGTCTGGGTGGCTCAGTTGGGGAGACGCTGGCCTACTGATCAAGGTCGTGGGTTCAAATCCGGCCCAGATCGATGGTTTCTAAGTGTGCTTGAAAACGACAACTCCAGGTCAGATTTACTGGCATTTAAAACAACTCCTGTGGGACAAAATTCCGGCACACCGGCGACGCTGATGTGATCCTGATAATTGACAGCGTCGTTAAATAAAATGATTTAATCTCTCTCTCTCTCTCTCTCTCTCTCTCTCTCTCTCTCTCTCTCTCTCTCTCTCTCTCATCACACGTGTATCTGTGGACAAATTAATCTTGAACAAAAAGAATCTCCCAATCTGATAAAACATCTACATGGAGCGTTGCAACATAAATTGCTCAACATTATTTTTTTTTTCCATCACTAATAATAATTGTAGAAACGTTCATTATGCCGCTTACTTTTTTGTCAACAATTCAATAGACATAAAATTTAGTATGTTCACCTTGCATTGTATCAACTACATTATTACCTATATAATTCAAATTCGATTAAAATTCAGTCCAAAAGGGAAATATTACAGCAAATTGTGCAAGAAATCTTGACCGTGTTCTGCTACGTTAAATCTTCACGGTCACGTAATACAACTAAGTGGTATATGTAAATCATATATCATTATACATTCATATTTCGCAACGTGTCATAGATTTGAAAATCTCAGTAATCTCATTTAACACCAGAGATTTAAGTTACTGGCCATCGGTGAGTCAGTCACTAACGAGTGTAAGGAAGGAAGGCACTGGCTGAACTAGGTCATAGATAGCTGAAACTCGCAAATCCTTAGTTTCTGCTCATGGCCACCTTATATGGAGGTCTTTTTTTACTCTCGCTCACTTAGCTGATTGGAAATATTACCTGCCCCATCATAAGGAAACACTACCCATCCACATGTGATCCAACAGCGCTACAAGTTTACCTTTGTCAGTTTCATTTATGCTTCTGTACGCTTTTATCACCAGTCTCTGCCTGTACATTGGACACCATGTGAGGCTTATTCAAAGTGAACAACCGCTCGCTGTGGATGTGTTTCTCAAGCAGCAAACTCCCATTGTGCGATATTTTTTGATGACGGTTCCAGCACCTCTCTCTGATGAATTTGCTGCCGGTTGCTACAATGGTGAAGTCAGGTATCATTCAGAATATGTGCGAGTAGTTGTGAGAATAGGCAACACCAGCAAAGTTTGACTAATAAATGAGCTGTTTGAAGCGAGTTGTCCGCTGTTTGAGCTTGAAAAACCGAACTGTTTTTGAAGATTAGCATTAGAAATTGTAACTATGAGGGTGGATCGAAAAGCAACGCACAAACTTTTTTCTGCCTTGGTATTGCGACTGGGATGTTCAAATTACACCAAGATGTAGTTTGAAGTTTTCGCTACAGATGCCGTTTGTTTTTCATACACAACTCTAGCGAGGGAAGCGGCATGTTTGTGTCAACTTGTCAAGAGCAACGAAGTGCAATGCAATTTTTGTGGCTAAAGAGCATAATCCGAGTCGAAGTCACAGGGACATGCGTGGCATGTATGGGCACACCTATGGACCGTAGCAATGTCTCCAGGTAGTGTGCTTTCTTTAAAGATGGCTGTAATAACCATTTTGAGGACCGGTAACAACTGCAACCCCGGAGAATGTCACAGACACTGAAGCGGCAATTTTGAAGATTAACTACAGTAGTTCACACCTTGCACTGTCGATCTTTCATCTGTTCAGCCACATGAAGAAACTCCTGGCCGGTCAAACCTTTTTTACAAAAGTGAAATCATCAGTCCAGATGCGATACTCCAACAGAACCGACCTCTATGAACAGGGTATAATGAAACCGCTATAACGGTGGGGAAATCTGTTGAGAAAGTTAGCGGCTATATTGAAAAGTAGCTAAAATATGTCAGATCATTTGTGCACTGTTTTAACCTATTAAACCTTCTTTATAAAAATTACTGTGCGTTACTTTCCGATCCACTTCGTATTGAAGTATTATACCTGCTAACTTCCGAAGTATCAACTAAGTATCATCCTTAAGCATAATGAGAAACCTAAGTTAGCGTAAATCGCTGGAATTCTAAGCTAAGACCCATGAGGCTATGTGCTAAATCCGAGCACTGTCTTCAAGCGCTATAGACTGCTGACAACTACTGATCACAATAAAACACTTCTGTAAGTCTGAAAGACACGAATTTCAGAAATACACGCTGTTTTATCAACATTAAATCCCGCCTACTTCATCACTAGCCCACTAAGGCTCCTATATTACAGCTGCCAAATCTTAAGGTTCTTATTCGCATTAAAAAATTATTGTATTTTGTTGTTTGACGACGCTGTCAAATTGCCAGGATCATATCAGCGTCGCCGGTGTGCCGGATTTTCGTCCCGCAGGAGTTGTTTTAAATGCCAGTAAATCTACTGACATGGAGCTGTCGTTTTTAAGCACATCGGTCTGGGCCGGATTTGAACCCGTGGCCTTGGGATCAGTAGGCCAGCGTCTAACCAACTGGGCCACCCAGACCGATTACTTACTCGCATCTGAAGCACAACCTTCACTCTGACTTCCTAAATTCTAAGAATTCTTTCACGTTACTAATTGTAAGAACTTGCATACACGTGTACTTGCAAACAATCTTGACTTCTGAACGTACCGAGTTCTAACTATCCGAACCTTCAGCTAATACATTCTTGTTGCCTAAGTTCACCAGAATGCCTAATTGCCTTAGCTACATTGACTTATAGTTGATTTTCCTCAACACTTAAAACTACCCGACTAATGACTTATTCTCTACCATTGCCATTATTTATCTCTATCATTTTTAATAAAATTATTGATTTTAACAGTCAATAATTCCGGTACCAAATCCCGAATCTAAAGGCTAGTTTGAGGAAGGTGTGTTTTTTGGACAAATCGTCGTGTTGCCATCTTGGAAGACGAATTATTAAATTTGGTTTTTAACCGCATTTTCGTTTATATATTCACATACACGTACTTTTACCTATTGAGGATGTGTTTCCTGTGAAATTCGAATATTTCCAGTATTACCTCCTCGGTAGAGAAAGTATAAACACAATTTGAGCAATCTGTAACACACTTCATGCAATCAAATGAATCCGACGGCATGGTTTAGAGAGCTAAGTTGATTTTCCTGGTTCGGTGTTTCTGAAGTTAATAGCTATGGTGCAAATACTACCAGGAATAATGACGTTGTGTATATGGTGAACAAAGCTTCCAAAGCGCTCATTAAAAAGCATCAACGAAACGCGCTGTAGCAAAAACAGCACGCTCGTAATGAAATCGAGAAAAGGACAAAATTACTATATACGTATTAGCACGGTCACATAATCGGACGATGCATTTCGTAACTGTTTCCAGTTACTGGCGAAGGACAGATAGCCTCTGTTATGGCAATTACTGTGCGAATAAGTCATGGTCGACTGCTTGCTGCATGCAACACACATTACTGGAAATGGGTTACTCTCTTACTCTTCCACTGCCGGAAGAGCCAGTAGTCATAAACTATAGCTTTTTAGCGGGCAAACTTAAGGACAAAGCTAATACCCTTCGCTGGCAAACCTTGGTGATCAAGAGTGGTTCAAAAGCTTGTCGAAAAAAAAAAAAAAAAAGGCTAAGTATGAGCAGCTTATAAGTACTTCTAAGGATCCATAGCTTGATGACCTAACATGTTTATGTTATACCAGCACCACCCTCAGCTGTAAACAGAACACTCGCACAGTGCGTTTACCGTACCGCTGAGGGGGGCCACTTCTTTGGGCAAATCTGCACGAACTGAAATATGTCTGATAGGCGTGAATGTTGCTGAAATGATGTATTCTTTCAAGCAATGAAGAAGATACAGTTTACATTGTTAAGGAAGCAGAAACCACGTATTTTAGGACTAAAACATAGCTGACTAAGGGACACAGATTTTCCCGATAATGCACATTATCATCTATTACCAGCAAAGCAATAGTAATTGCTTTTGATAGTACACAAATAGAAATCTACCTCTTCATTTTCCTAAGAGAGTTCCTTTATTTTGTAGATTACCGGGTTGAAATAAAACTAATGATCTACTTGTCATAAGTAACAGCTTAAGCTGCTATCCCACTCACCAATGCTCATCCTGGTGCATGAATTTGCCGCCTACCCTTCCCATCACATCCCCCTCACTTTTAGTAAAGCCTGAACACTTCCCCAACCTCCCCTCCATCCAAATATCTTCACAGCTCACCCAAGGTGAGGACACAAGAGCACGCGATGTGGCGTTGCCGCTGTTTCCTTAGAAATTAAACTTTGCTTGATATTATATCATTAAATGGCGGCTAAATTCATTCGAATTAAGATAAAAAGGCATTATTACAGCATTGTTCGCACCTAGATGGCTCCCAATATTTTACAATTTTTTCGGGGAAACGGGTCTTCATTGACAAGAATTGTATTGCACATATTTGTTATACTCATCATGTAAAATCCCTGGGTAACGTATGACCGAAGCAGTAGCTTTCCGCCCGTGTAACAAACTACACTCGATAGAGAAAGTCATATGAATGTAACAGCAACATGTTTTTAGATTAATTTTATGCTGAAAGCTGCCCTGTTCATCGTAACAGTTTCTGTGTATCACTGCTATTAATGGAACGGATCTGAGAATCATACGCACGTTAAAAGGAAAACCGAAGTAATAGCGTTACACACACAACTTGTATAACGTTATATAGCTAATATAATTTGAAGTAGATGGAAGAATAAACTTTTGTAAGAATATTTATTGTAAAAGAGGCAGAGAATGTCAAGTAAGTGCAGCATATAGAATCTTAGTTATCTGTAATACTACATTCTATCAATAGGTTGATGAATGAGGCACAAATACCTACTGCCAACTTGTTTCTCGTACTCGCCTTGGCCTAGGTTTCTGATAAAAGTTCATACGACTATGGCAGGTACCAGTCCTATCCGGTACTATCCAGTTTACACGCTCATTATTGCACATGGATCAACTTAGAGCAGTGACCCTAAAAAGTGTAATTGCTAATTCATCGAGTTACACTACGATAAAACATATGGAATGGTTACACAGGGAAAAAAGCTCCCAATGCCCAATTTCAGTAACGTAGGAACAGCGTTCCTGCATGACATTCAAGAGATGCCTAAGTTCGAATCTCTGTTAGGGTAACTTACTCTGATAAGGGTTTTCTGGGATTTTCCCTTAATCTGAAAGATAAGTGTAGGGTAACTAAGCTCTATGGACGCCGGGCTCATTTGAGCATCATTTCACCCATTTCATTAATCATCCCATATCACCTAATCGGTTAAAGAGCGTTCTTGTAAGTGAATGAAAATCACTGATAGCAATTTGGAACACTCCTGACTTTTGAGACATGCCTAACCAGGCTTGCATGGTGAAGTTACAAGGCATCTGATCCTAATACAAACCTGGCTGGATCCCCATCCGCTAGATCAATACAAATTCTGACCTTCAACAATAAAAATAACGCGTTTTTATGCTTGTGCCTAACCGATATTGCATCTATGTAAATTTACAGTGAAAGACTTTTAGGGGTCAACCATTAATCTCTGCTTCTATGTTGATAGAATGTAGTTTACTCTTTACAACAACAACAACAACAACAGGCGTTTCCTAAATTTCCAGAGATGTATTTTTTCCAAGTAATATCATAAAGCGTCTGACCCAACCGATAAATTCTCGAATAATTATTATTTCATTAATAAAATATGAAGAGCTATATCCCAAAGATTTGAGCAGGAAGCGTTCAATGCTATAAAAATAATGTAAAATATATTCATTTCGATTAGTTTAGTTCGACTTACTCAGCAATGCCAACTGAGAGAAACGAAACCCAAGAATTATATATATTCTTGTTTTAACAGAAAATCAGTTTATAATAAAAAAAATACATTTTTAACACTAATAAATAAACTTTCTTCTGGAAAAATACATTAAAATAATTATTAAAACAGCTGTCAAATCGAAATGTGCTATTTTGATTGTAATCGATTGTAACGTATAATAAACTGTTTTTCAGCTAATGGGCTACAATTGGCGACAATGACTAAACTAAACAATGACCTATAATTATAGTCATTATAGTGATGTGTACAAAACATTAGTGATAAACAAGTGATAATTCGTATATGATATTTTAATGCCTCTTATGTATAAAATAGTCAACATTAAAACAAGTGTTTTTTCCTTTTAAATTTAAATCCAACCCCTTTTCGTATTTTGATGCACCGTTTACCCCTGATTTCCTTTTTCGTAACTCGGAAACTATTACACCTTCTTATCTGATTATCCTCTTATGTAGGACCTACACCCCCTAGGACTTACAAGCCAGTGTCTAGGGTCAGATGCCTGTTGTGGAGCAGAGGAGCCTATGGGCCGTGCAGAGTGAAGACCTGGAAGCGGGTGGCCAGCGAAGCACAAGGTATGAGAGTGAGAAAGAGGATGATGTGAAATGCAGGAGAAATAGATGATTAGAAAGGTGATGGAGCAATTGGTGGAATGAGTGGCGGGAAAAACTGGAGAACACTGAGAAAACCCGCCCTGACGCTGCTTCGTCCACCACGAATAGCACATGCAGGTCCCTGAGATCGAACCGGTTCTTTTGGGCGAACGGTCTAACCGCTCGGCCATGGCGCCGCAATGCTATTTAACATACATAAAGGTAATTTTGCATGTTGGTGTAGCTCGTAAATATACGCCACACATTAGAATCCTGGTATGGTAGCTATAATTATTTAAATTTTATTACATATGGTTTTTGTGAAAATAATCAAGAAAATATGGGTATGTTTTAACAGGAATATTATATAAAAGCCTTATAGATATTGTAGTACCTTTGATGAATATTTCTGCAATTATTCTAACCGATTGCAAAGACGCTTGTATATAAAAACTTTTGTGCTCGGTAAAGGTTAAAGAAATTAAGTGGTTTTGTGCCGTGTATATTAGTTTTGTTTCGCAGAAAAGCCCTGCAGATGTGCGTTTTAGTGATGCGTGAAGCAGTCACGACTTCCAGGAACGCCAGTCCAGTCCCGTCCCGTCCCAATTGCGGTCCGAAATGCGAACTGGGGCAGCTCCTCCTTTGTCTATCACGGCACGAGCGTTATATCTTATTCTTAGGTATGACAGCATGCAGCCAACAGATATAGTTAGGGCAAAGAGCATCGCCGCTTCTTGGGGCTAGATCTGCGTGTTATTTTAGCCAGCGAGACTCGAGTTCGAGTTTAAAATCTTTATTCCCCGAAAAGAATCTTTCGTGTGTTTCCCGGTCACACAGGAGTAATCCTCATAGGTCGGTCTGCATTTGCAGCCATCCCAGAATACATGTTTCAAGATTCACTATGTTTCCATAGGGAATTGAAATAAATGAGTCCAATCCCAGTCTCAATGCAATCTGCGTTGAATTCAATCCGGAATGAAATCTATTTGGATAGGCAAGGCTCAAGCATAAGTACCTCAAGCTTTTATGTTGGACACGAGATATGTAGGAGAGCCTGTAAAAATATGTTCTCTGTATATTTTAGACAGGTTAGGAGGTTAGTCAATATTTTTAGAATATATTGCAAGATTATAGAAACAATACAAGTGGTTTCGCTGGTGTGTTTTATTAAGCAACCCTCGCTAAGAAAACAGAATGAAGAGCGTGCAGCGCATTACAAACAGTAACAGTAGAAGTTAGCATCCTTGGCGGATTCACATCGATTTCAATCCGGTAGGTGTTTCCATGCAACAAAATTTCGATCCGATCCCACTTCTAAGAGGATCGATTCCTAGGATTCGGTTAGATCTGAATCCGCATTTCTGTGATATTTTCAATCCGGAATGAACTCACATTTAAATTCCTCATAGAAACGTAGTGACTTTTTTGGCATTATTCGTGAGGGCATTGCTAAAGGCAATTTAACGTAACCCCGTGGTGCAAGAGCCCATTCGAGTCAAGGCCTACCGCCCGTCTGCTGCGTCTCCCACCTCTGCTCACCACGGGCGTCATGAGTGGGATGCAGTACTGGAGGTGGGAGGTGGTAAGCGTCCCGGTACCTGCCGGTCCATTATGCGTTCTTCTCGATCAGTTTAAGGCATTGTACCTATGAAGAACCTAACATTTTAGAATTTTCATTCAAGTCAGCTTATGTCACAATATGAAGTAATACAACGAACACATACAAGTTTAAATCATATCTGCACTTGTTTCTGTGATGAGAGTTTTGTTCTGGATTTATATAATTTAGTTGTGTTGATTGAAAATACCACACAGTATTTTCATCCTACTATGGATTAAATTCAAATGCACACATGCTAGAAAAGGATAAACCCTTTCCGGACAAGCATTTTTCGATTTTATGAATAACAGGTTATGAAAAGATTTAATAACGCAATGTTAACATTTCAGAATTGGCTATGTGAGCAGTGTTGCTGAAAATTAGAAATTACTGGGTCAAAATTTGAACACATGGAGCATTCATTTTAAAAAAGAAACAGGTCATTATCATCATCAGGTTTATGTCGGACTCATTTCTTGTAACACTATTGAGTCTGCCAACATTTCTTTTTCCCTTTGGGTTGTAGTTCATAGAGTTTTAGCATGCGGTCGTCCTTCGTCCTTTATTTCCAATCATTTCTAGCTTGTGTTATTCTGTCTGTTTAATTTCCTCGTTATATCTTCACTTGTTTTATCCAGTAGCATATATCCCGCAACAGATCTAAGATTTCTACATTTCTGCTGTTTCAATTCTCTTTCCTCTTTATCAGTTCAGTAACAAGTAAACAATGCAGTTTTTTTTTCCATTTTCCCCAGATTTCACAAATACACGTTTTAATTAGCATATCTACCATGTTTTAGGCTCCTATTATCATTGTATCCTGCTGAACACCGCCACTCAATATTACGTGAATGTATGTCCAATCTTATTGCAAATCGTTCCGAATTCAAGCTCGTGGTCAATTTCCCTCGACTTTAAATCGGCAATGCGCATTCCGCAGTCGTGTATTTACAGCGCATTAAGAAACCTCCAAAACATGAAAAAGGCGGCCCCAGACTAGGTTCAGCTAATTTTCAAGCAACACCCTAGGGCACTGCCTCTCCACTGTAACAAGGAAGGCCCGGTTACAGCTTCACCAATTTCGCATACAATTCAGAAGGGAATTCTGTGTTCCCCATAAATGTGATTACCTTCTCTACCCCTTAAAATGAACAAGTATTACGTGTACCTTGTTATTAATAGGATAGCATTGTAATAGGCGTACATTTTTATGAAAAATAGGATTGAATTTATCCATTTATTTATACTTTGTCTAACTATTATTATTATTATTATTATTATTATTATTATTATTATTATTATTATTATTATTATTATTATTATTATTATTATTATTATTATTATTATGGATTATGTACCCTTAATATAATTTCTTTGGTTTTACCTTGGCGTATATGGGAGATTTTATAAACTTTTACCCAGAATTATTTCAAATTAAGGAATGTTGGCTAAATTTACACACAACATGCGAAATCAATTCATTGTTTCAATCCTAAATCGTAAGCAAGCAGCTCAGGAAGGAAAAGAACAATGTATTCCTTCAGTTGACATACTTGGAAAATCCTACAGCAATGAATATTTTGGAAACGGGTTAGGCTAAGGGGAGAGGAAAAAAATGACTGACATAAATTTTAATGATTATATTTCTTGGTTTTCTGGGGTAAGGTTTGTATACCTCCTATGGTTTCAATGCTATATAAATTATGAAAAAAAAAAAAAAAAAAAAAATCTGAAATAAAACTGATAACGGGCTCTTGACTGGACTACATGGGAATTTTTTGAAAGAATTTTATTAAAAATTGTATCCGAGAAACATTTTGAAGTGGAAAAAAATGACAAAACAAGAAAAAGATAAAAGTTTTATAATTACCGTCCATATGTGCATAGACATGGACTTAAAAAGGCTCATTTAGGCATTTAAATACTCGGAAGAGCAAACCGCAACGTTACGAGGAGTTTTTGGAATGAACATCGTAGTATCCATTACCCCTAACAAATTAAGCTGGAATTCATGTTGTGTTTTGCTACGTTATTCCCTTCCTGTAGTTATTGCTAATGGCGATGTGCTAACTGCTGTACCTGCTTGTTTTCTGTTACATAACTTCAACAAGCGATACATACATAAATCTACCTCGAGGGAATAATTACAAAAGTTGTGATGTGACAATCGAGCAAAAGTGATAACTTTGGTGAGGAAACGCTATTTAGCCTGTCATCTCAGTATGACACCTGTCAAGACAAGTCTAGTTGAAGAGGGAGTGACACCTAGCTATTGTCTGTAAATTCACGCCCCACCGAGTCCCTTCCTCACAAATTTTGCATCGAATCCTTGGGTAACGGTGCTTACAAAGAGCAGCACTATCGATTGTATCCGTGCGAGTCCCAGATAATTGGGTTAGCCTATCATTAATGCTTTAATTCGGTTATGTTATGCAACACACCGTCACGAAGCGATTATACGGCCACATTCTCCCAAGCTTTATAGCAGATCTACCATTACTTTCGGATCGACGTTGTATCGTACGAGCAACATTATACAGAGCAAACACTAAATAGACAAATTACCAAACATGAAAGTTTTAGTTTTTACGCAGTACTATAAATTAAAATGTTCTCTTTAATTTGGTACATACCTATTTTATCACTATAGGCACAATAGTTACAAATATATTTTATCAGTCTATTACGTCTTACATAAAGTATAGGAATACTATATTGCACCCAAAAATTTCATACCGAGATATCACCGGAATAGTTATTTATGTAAGCAGTGTACGTATATTCGAGTATAATTCAGTGCGCGAGCCAAACCGAACGTTACTAGTAAAAGATTATACACGTGTTACATACGTTTTATACAATTTTAGCACTGAAATACGTAAAATAATAAATTTGCTAAATGAAAAATTATAATGTATCCAGATCAGAGATGTATGACGTAATATGGTTGCTAAACACATGTTTCATTGTTTCAACACTTATCGAGAAAAATGGAAGGTGATGATAAAAATATAGATTGTATTTCGGTTGACATTTTGAACGAAGTCAAGAGTACTGAGACTATTAATTCCAGAAAAATAAAAATGTTTACGAAAAAGAACATGAAAAGTTTTGTTAGTTCGCAAGAGTGACGATTTCAGGTTTCCTTACAGGCACATTAAAGAAAATTGTTGTGGCTGCTATGACGTCATTGTTGCCTTGTTGCCCTGGTAATGATGTTATTCATTTTCTGGCACTGGTGCCAAAATAGGGCAATTTCGCACGATTTATGCGGCCATAATAGGCCGTTTTAATGCTAGAATTGCATAAATATATGTTTTGAGACTCCCGGAATAAAAATCCAGTTTTAGAAAAAGATCTATATATGTATGTGTCTGTCTATGAACAGCGCACTCAATAGCGAAAAGTCGCTTGAGCCCAAAAAGTGCAATAAACAGTGAGTCACACCCAGAGGTGGAATGGAAATAACCAACGGGTAAAAGAAGTACAGCCATTCAGTTTTTTTACTTTCTCTACTGGTAAGTAGGGAAAGTATTGTATTCTACTCAAAAATTCAATGTCGAGATTTCACCGGAAATATATGTTTTGAGGCCCCCTGAATAAAAAAAAAAAAAAAAAAAAAAAAAAAAAAAAAAAAAAAAAAAAAAAAGCATTTTTAGATAAAGGTCCATGTGTATGTGTGTCAGCCTGTCAGTCTGTGGACAGCATAACTCAAAAACGGAAAGTCGGTTAAAAACCAAAGTTGGTATTTAAGTTTAATGACTTTCAAGGATGTGACACGAAGATTTTGAAGAAAATAGCCCCACCCTAAGCTACCCTTTACATGGAACATTTTTCGAAAACTTTGATTTTCTTGAAAATGGCTAACGGTTTTGATTAAAATGTCATATGTTTGAGATATTTTGATGACAAATGAAATGTATATCTTGAATTTTCTGGCTATAGCCCCTGTAGTCGTATTTACTCTGGACGACTTTTGCATAACTGGTAAACCGTTAGAGATAGACCAAATCATACTATACAAAAAATGTAGAACTTGCTAAAATCACAAGTTATGTCTCAATAAATTTTCTTGTAGAGTGAACCATTTCGGAGATATTCCTTGTTATGTGTGTGAGTTTCGGAAAACTAAGAACTTTCGTGAAAAGTATCATCGTTGTTCATTTTTTTATATGTTAAGTGGGCAAAGGCAACAGAATCCCAAAGCTTTAAAACATTTGACTATCGCACAAAGCCTAGTGTATTCCAATATTCCCCTTGAACCTACAAGGAAATAAACAATAAGATAAGTTATACAAATGTTTATCTTAACACGAATAAGATATAGGAATAAGAGTTTGTAAGAATGGTTAGTACAAGAGTAGAGAAAGTCATGTGAGCGCAACACCAGATTTTTTAATGTAGAAAAACAAACTTGGTTCAAAATACGGTATAGTTGTTCCAGACCGGGACTATGGTTCCGTGTAGGAAATTGATCAACCCGCCAGAGAATCTTGCAGGGAGTCCCTAGTAGTCGCAAGTGATAAGGAAAGATGTCCCGTTTATAACTAGCATGTTCAGGTATGGGCCATTTGTATGAAACGGTTCAATAGACAGTGAGACACAGTTTTTAAACACCAGTGAGAACTGCGAAGTGTGGACGGTTCTTTATGGGATGTAAGAAGTACGAGAATTGGAAGTGGTCAGCGAGAAGGACAGTGGTAGAATGAGACTTTTGCAGTTAAAAGGGTTCATCATTTTGTAATTGATATTGGTTTGTGTATGTCTGGTGACTGGCTAGGACCAATAGGTACCCATCACATATGTAACATTAGTCTTGTACTCATTAATAAAATTAAATTGAAGATGCAGGTGATGAAAGTTGACATTATTTGAAAAAGCCTTCTTCCTGAAGCAGAGAATAACACTTCACTTTCCAAGGAAAACTGCACAGGTGCAAAGACACTGACATACCTACAAATTCCCTGTGTTAACCTTGAAAATGTGTCATATTTCGCAATGATTTCTGCTTTAAGCTAAACCAAATGGCAATTCACAATGAGCCTAAGGGCCGGGTCTCGAGGTCGACAGCTTTTCTACCTCATACTTATGCAGATTATCCAATTACTAATTGCAACATCTCGACACTTTGTGCGGCTTGTCCAGTTCTAAGCGCTTTAGTCGTTTATAAACATGGTCGTAAGGAAAACATTCACTTTATACAAAACAAGAAGAAAAACGCCACCAACCTGCTCAGGAAAACAAACTGCACGAGCAGATGTAGTACAAAACACAATCTTCTAGACATAGCTAATAGCTTTTTAGGTATTACAAATAAACAAAATTAGATTCTATATTTTTATGGCAAATGAGATGTATATCTTGGAATAGCCTCTGAACCCCTCTTCATTCTGGGTCACTTTTGCACTAGTAAACCATAAGAGATACACAATCGTATCGCGGAAAAAGCACACCATTCATATAAAAAGGATTATATGATTAAATGATTTGACTATCGCTTAAACCTACTATATCCCGCTATACCTGCAAGAAAACCTGTACCTAATAAATCACTTCTACAAATGTACGAGTAGATCTTGATTAACACTAGTTAGAAAAATAAGTTTTTGTAAGACTGCTTTGTTGAAGAATGGGTAGAGAAAGTCGTGCGTTTGCAATATATCGTATTTCTTTTAACGTTGATTTTTATTTATGTTAGCTATAAACCATAGATTTACTGTCACATTCATAGTTCCGGGCTCTGCAGAAGGTAGATGATTCTACTTATAGAAAAACTCCAACCGAGCCGGAAATCGAACCTGGGATCTCTGGTAGAGGTGATCTTATAGTTTATGCATAAAAACTTCGTAGGCAATGAGTTAGTTCTGTTTGTCACTTGGAGTGAGAATGTTATTCTTGAGAATGTGCCCTGAATTTCGAAAATTGGAGGAAAATACGCCAAGCCGGTAGGATGGGGTAGTAAGTATAGTTGATCAAACTGCGTAAGCTTTCACGGCCAGTGTCATAATATAGAAACTGACTATCCGGGCTTGTGGGCCGTGGTCTAGTCAGGAAACTCCTTCCAGACGTTTCGTCCGAAGCTGCGTCGAACATCCTCAGTGGCGTTGCCTTAACACTCTCTTAGTCTCGGCGATGTCATCGTCTGGAAGGAGTTTCCTGACTAGACCACGGCCCACAAGCCCGGATAATCAGTTTCTATATTATGGTAAGTATAGTACTTGGAACACATTCTACTAATCACGGGAAGAAACCCAGAGTGCAGAGTGGAAGCTTTGTCGCATCTAGGGAAAGTGCAAACTTGCAAAAATGGCATAAAAATAACCTCGCTTTAATTTTCCGCCGCGAGGAGTCCAGGGTTCGAATTCTACATTGGAATACGGGCCTTTGTGCGCATCAACGGCTGTGAGTAGCTAAAATGAAAAGCAAGCAGGGGACAGCCAATATCGTCTGTGCAGTCGAGTCAGTTCCATGTACTGGTTGAGTGCGCGAAGCTTATTGCATTAGAAGGAATTGTGAATGGATTCAGGGCTAAAGATGATATACAATATAGCGACAGAGAAGCGTGGAAAAGCGGAGACTGGGACGGTAGGCGAATGCTAGGGTGGTTTCTGTAATGTCATGAATTTGCCTGTCCCCATTTCCTGCCATTTCATTAGTCTTGTTTTACGCTCTGATGATCAGGCGAGCGGACGACGTGGAGAAGGGTATGGCGGTGGAATTTGCTTTGAATAACTGTCTGTTCTGGCGTCTGGTGCGTGACGAACTCGCACGAGCCCTCTCCTGGAGGAGGTAAGCCCGCCGGCGTTAGAGCCTCACACCTGTAGACGTTAAGGACCCCGCCTACCCCGAACCTGGCCACCTTCTGTCCCTTCGCTTAAGTATGTGCTTCCTCCGCACCTAATCCACTCCACACTATGTAGGATGTCCCTGTTAATTCCAAATCTCCACAAACGTGGAATTGATAAACTTCCAGTCATACGAGGGATATTCAATAAAGACTGGCACTGATTTTTTTCCTTTCATTAAGTGTCTGATTGCGACATCTGTCCATGTGCCATTGAACTACGTATTCTAGTCGCTAATCACTGAAAATCACACAGCGATTAGCTCTGTCAGTTGATTGTTGACAGCCTGTGAGTGAATGTGTTTGATAATCGCCTCTAAATATCGTCACGAATACAGAAGTAACCCAATAAGGGCATAGTCATTACTGTTTTTGATTACCAGAGGATAGTCTGCATTCTCACAGTTCCAAGACACACTATAGTCACTGCAGATTACTATAACACTATCCTGAAGCAATTGGTAAAGGATCACATCCCCAAAAAGCTAAAGAATCTCATTCAGCAGTGCAAGCTTCATCACGACAATGCCACGCCACATGTTGCTGATGCGGTTATCGAATTCCTGGCACATCATAGCTCTATAGTACCTCTTCCACCTTATAATCCTGACCTAGCTCCATGTGACTTTTTTCTTAAACCGAGAGCCAAAAAGGAACTTAAGGGACATCGGTTCGACAATGAGACCAAAGCAGTGAAAGCTTTAGAGGCAACCCTGAACAGGCTCTCAAAGAATGACTTCCTGCACGTTTTCCAGGAACGGCAAAGGAGGTGGGACAAGTACATTGTATTGAGGGAGAAGTATTCTGAGGGGGGCAACAGTCTGTATGAGTGATTTTTTACAATACATTGTTGTATGAATATTAGTGCCAGTCTTTATTGAACACCCCTCGTACATAATGCAATACAGGTAATACACTTCTGTTTAATTTTTCCTTGTTCTTATCAGCTGAGTATCAAAGAAAAAACAGTTGCATGAACGCTACGCAATTATGCACCAAGCCAACACTGCTTTCCTTTTCTAAAATGCTATTCTGGCAGTGTAGAATTTGCCGGTGTTAAGTAGGACAGACACTCTTCCCCAACACATTCATCATTACGCCAGTAACGACTGTTATAAATCCGTCAGCTCGGTCAGATGTTGGCAAGCTTCACTGTCAGGTGGCAGCCAACTATATATCGCTAATTGTGCCAAACTTTATGTTGCATAACAACGGGTAGGGTCAACGGCCTGCCTCTGCCCACAGATAACCCATAAGCTCATGTCAATCATCTCTAGTAAGTATCCTACTGTCAACAATAAACTCTTGCTTCAGAAGACATTGTTTTCGACCAGTATTGACCGCGTATCAGACGGCTATTTGCCAACTGAGGCAGGCTGGGAGGATATGGGTGCGGTTACCACTGCATGTAGCTCTGCTCATTATCAGGCAATACCAGTTAACAATGCTCTCTGTCAATTTTCAAAACTGCACAATTTCACGTCGATTCACTTGAAATGCTAATATGACAACGAAGAGTTTAATGCATATGTACACCAAATTTCATGCATATTTCTAAATTAGTTACCGCTGTATTTTATTTTTATTTTTTACTCTTTTGAACAATTGCCCCACAATGTAACATTGACTGTTGACGTGGAACTGTTTCTCAAGCTTACCAGTAGAGGTCGGAAGATTATGCGATAAGCCACAGGTGCAGGCGTCTGCTGATGCATGTGTACATATATACGACGGCTGCGCGGTACCGGTTATGTCATTTATTCTCCAACTCGTATCAAATTTAAACGCACGTGGTTCAGGACTCTACTTATAAGTATCAATTCCAGATTACAACAGAATGCGTGATAATACAGAAATATAAGTTAGCGAGGTGGCGAAGCGGTAGCGCATGTGACTCGCATTTGGGAGATCGTGGGTTCGATTCCAGCGACCGACCTTCCTGACCATGGGTTTTTTTTTTCCCCAAGGTTTCCCGGATCGCTACGCAAATCACACCTTGTGAATTTCCTGTGTCTCCATTTCACTTCACCCTTCATCTGCTTTGTTTCAGGGTTGCAATTGTCGGCGTTGCATGGCAGGGGAAAAGGATGTTGTTTGTAAAGCTCCGCCTCCCCGAGGATGGTCTCTGCTTTCCCGAGCTCCTCAATAAGATGTGCAAACCTGCATGGGGGGAGGTTCCACTAGATGCCGTCGGGGAGCATCAAACTGGAAACCGTACGGAACTTGCCTTCTCCTGTCGTGACTCCTGATTCGGCTGCCCTCTATCTCCTCTCAAATAACCCTCCCTCCAGGACGCACCCTTGTGGGGCACACATTAGCCGCGATACTGAAGTCCCGTTCCGCATTTACTTCATACTGCGCGACCCTTGAACTCATCAAATAATCCTGCAGAAATGTCAGTTTTAAAGCTTTCTACACGTAGTACGCACAAAGGAATTCTGACTAAATTCAACAGTAGTAAACTGGTGGTAAAGTCCTTAAAAAGACTACACTGATGCACGGATGTATCTGTATAATAAATTTCTCTTTCATCCAAATTCAAAGGTTAGGCGTAATATTTCACATGTTTTTGTTCCTCTGTGAATTTTGAACGGAGTTATAGCACCTAAATAGCGTAATTTAGAAAGTTCCGCTTGCGGATTTATTTCAAGTAGGAATCTTAGTTTTAAAAACGCAGTTACCATAACGTTAGTTTTTAACTGAACAATCGCCAAAATGCTTCAATTAGACAATGAGATCAATTTAGTTTTTACTATACATTCTTAAAAATATTGCAGCTAATATCAAATGTAACCTCGCATTAATCAACCTATGCATATATAATAGTGAGAGTTACATTTTCAAATTAAATTTTGAAAGTAAACCTTTTTGTGTGTCAGTTCATAATTAAAATATCAGATTTAAGAAGTCAACTGTTACTGATACCGAAGATTTCAAATGAAAATCGAAAATGTTGCATAAAAAGACAAAATGGTGCTGATGATTCATTTTTGAAACAACTCATTCCGGTGTGATTATGCAACACATCTTTTCTTTGCCACATTGGCTATTCGCAAGCTATACCAGACAGTTCCACACTGGGACTGCACACTGTCACCGGCAACTTTGGGCATTTAGTCAATTTTGCTGGTGAAAAAGTGAACAGGAGGGACTGCAATTTCACAGCTTTAGTGTCTATACTTGCGGCGGTTTAGGTTGTTTCTAGAACTATTAAGATGGAAGGTGGTTTTCACCACGCATGCTAGGGGAAGGGGTAGAAACGCCGGAAATCTATTGATATTTGCTTGTTCAGTCCAGCACTGATTGTATAGGAGTCAAATCTTCACCCACTTTGGTGAGTATCTGCGCCTCTTTTCAACATATACCTTTCTCTTTCGTTAGGCATGGGGCAAATTAAACCAATACCCTATAGTAACACATGTTACAGTGTTGCCAGGTCGAGGAATCCCCCCCCCCCCCCCCCCACGGGTAGGTATTTTTTACTTCAAAGTGAATGAGGGAACTCAGTGGAAATGAAGGGATTTTTCAAGTAAACGTTTGAAATTCAAGAATTCAAATCCATTTATCTATGCACTTCTGCTTTTAACTAAGAATGTTTTCTCATTAGACGTTTCAGAATTAAATGAAAATGTGGTTTCATTAAGAGACTGTGTATTGAAGACATTGGTTACTGTGACGATAACACCAACGCCATGATGGGCGAACACAATTGTTTTTGTACTTCATTTTCTAAAGGAAAATTGTGAAATTGTTTCTGGTTGTATTTGCCTTTCTCTTAATTTGGTTGCATCAGAATATCTTCCCAAAATGTTGAGTCACTGCTACTTCTAATTTTTCGCACATTTCAAGAAGTCCGAAACGACAAAGTATCTGGATAACTGTCTTATGTGAGGGCAAGCCAGCAAAAATTAGGTTTTATGAGCAGAAAGGGAATTATTTTGCATTTGCTATACCAAAAACCTGGCAACACTGTTTATTAGTGACATTTTCGATAATTTTGACTGCCGATGAGGCAAGAAAATTTCAAATGAAAGTCACCGTTACATTTACAGAAAACACACCGTCAGGAGATACTGGCATAAGAGTTTAGAAACATTTTAAGATGAATGTATGACTTCTTTTCAAAGAACTGCCACTTTTACCGCTACAACTTTCTTTTTATGTGCAACGTTCTGGACAGAATGAACTTGGTCCAGCGGTTTTCAGCCGTAAGAAACTGTCAACATTTCCGATTTTCAGTTGAACGATTGACTGTATTATGTGTACGTATATTTAATCCGCATGAAATAAAATGCGGGCAACAAGTAGCTAAGGGCCGTGTTTGTGTACATGTTCACTACTACCAACATACACATACATATATTGTATCGCAGCCTACATACCTTGGTTGCTACAGCATGCATTAGGGGAGAATCCAGGCGCTCCACTTACCTGCAACCAACAAATAAAACAATGTTAGCACCACAATAAAGTGACAGATAAATAACCTGCATCTGACAGTGCATAAATAATAATCAGTACCTACGTGAAATCCATTCATTCTCGCAGCATTCACTTTCCCTTTTGTACCTGAAAGTGAAACCAACGTTGCTTCAATCTGATTAGGTGCATAGAAGGACAGGTCAGGTAATGTGAATATACACACATACCTGAACTCAGTCGTGCGTTCAAAACTTCCCAATCAAACTAAGATTTCTAATCAAACGTCAAAGGGGACTGCAACTAGTTGAACTCTGCTCTATACCAGGTGTTTAAAAAGAAGTGTCCGATATTACAACAAGAGCTGGAATTGGTCAAAACTAGAATAAATGTTCCTGTAAACACACATGTTCGGAAACAAATACTTGAGATATGAGCAATTTTACTCGTGTTGAGTATTTACACCAGACAATGGACTTCATCTAATAAGCGCGTTCTAGGGAGCACTTTACTGTCACAAATGGTTAACGGAACATTGTTGGATAAACATCCATTAACACCAAACAGGAGTTGTGATGATTCCTGCCATTCTGTGCTCTGGTAACATTTGCATATTATATCGATATTACTACAGGAGATGCTCCATGCATTCTTACACATGCTTCAACTCCTCTTCTCAAAGAATTCAGAAGTCTGTCATGCCTGGCTGCCCTCGGATTTGGGCACATGCATTGGTCATACGCTCTTGTAACGTATGCACATTATCGATGGTTCCCCCCCCCCCCCCCTGAAGTTCTCCTGGGGTGACACAATTTATTTGAACAGGGGCGATGTTGTGTCCGGTACCGCCGAAGCAAACCGGATGATTGTGGGTGTATTTTAAGATGGATTAAAAGATGGATTTTAAGATTGAAATTTTAAGATATTAAGATGGATTTTAAGATTGACCTTCGGCAGGTCAAGTATCAAGGCGGAAGCCCTGATACTGACCTGCGATTGTGGAACTGTGGGAGGAAGGGGAAGTCTGGGCAGTGTCAGAATGTCTTCAATATGGTTGAATCAAGTCTCCAGTGCTGTTGTGTGTCCCTGTAGAATCTCCTATAACGTCTTACGGACCTTGTTTATACGCGAGTCATTTATGTGGTGATCACTTTCTCCAGCTGCTTGTTGAAGTGGTCACGGAGGCTGTTTTCTTGGTGGACTGTGGCTGGTAACGTTTGCAGGTTATGGGTGGTATCCTGGACGTCCTCGAGAGCACGAGTCAGGGCTGCCTCCCATGCTGCAACCCGGTCGGTGAGAGTCAAAAGTGTTTCCTGTAGTTTCTGCAGTACGGCGGTGTTGTGGAGTACGGCGGTGTAAAGTCTGTTGTTTACGGCGTCTTGTTGGTCGGCAGTTTGACGGTTGGTGTTGATGTGCGCTTGGTGTATGACGGTGATGTTCTGGGAGTCGGAGACTGGTTGTTGTGAGGGCCGCTTGTGAGCTGCAAGCGGCTGACGGCGTGGATTCCTGGGGCACACCGCCTGGCCCATGAAGTGGCCGGTGCAATTGCACGTGGCACAATACCCGGGGCGACGTGTCAGATTGTAGCTGGTGCAGAGTGTGGTGATGGTGCCGGCGCCACAGTATAGGCAGCGTGGGGCGTCGGTGCAGGCGTCGGCGGTGTGACCGTACTGGCAACAGCGTCGGCAGGGAGTAGGGCGGACAACTCGGCTAGCCTCAACTGAGAGCACCTGCCTAAGGGCAGGTAGCCCCTCTGTCAGGGCAGCACGGTAATCCGCCCCATCCCAGAACTCCAGGCGTACCAGTGGTGACGGCTTTCACAAGAGAAAGTCAACGATATCGGGCTGCGCTAAGGAGAGAATCCGGAAGCTAACGATGTACTCCGCGCACAACTGCGTTGCAGCTTTGCAGCCTCGTGAGGTTAGGATGACTGCGTGAGCGTTCGGTACTCAACCTCTGGCAGTGTCGTCTGTGTGCGGTAGGTGGTTGGTTTCGGCGTGGTGTCGCAGGCTGAGATACCGCGCTCTGACGACGGAGATGGAGTTGGCGAGGAAGTTGGCTGTGAGGCAGCGGCGGCGCGGGCGTTTTCAGTTTCCTCAGAAGGCTCTTCAGAGGGTTCTTGAACTGCTGCGGTGACTCTTCTTCCTTCTTCCTGCCATGTTGACTCTGCGGCGGCTGTGACTGAACTCTGATGAGTTTGAATGAATGAAAAATGTTTATTTGGGCATGTTTACAACATGCCTGGGCTGTTTAGGGAAATCCCTCTTCAGCCTAGTGTGGTATTTGTTTCGTTTTCGGGTTGGGATTTCGCTCGGCTTTGATGCGTATTTGTGTTAATTGTGTTTTTGTTGACATTGTGTAGTGTGGTGTGTTGTAATTTGTGTATCTGTGTCAGTTCCCGTGTTCCACATCCATGGCTCCGTTCATGTGCTTCTGCCCAAAGAAGATCCTAGGTTTTTTTGGGCTTGTTTTTATTTTATATTGATGTTGCTGCATGGCTCATTGGTATTTTTTGTATGAATAGTGTATTTTTGTATGTTAAGGATTTTTTTTGTGTGTGTGTTTTTATTGCGTGTCTAAATGTTTTGAAAGTGTTGTAGATGGTCTCGTAATTTCTGTTCTTCTTGTTCTTGATACTTATCGTAAACATGCATACACCAATGCCTTTAACTGTCCCCCATATCCAGAAATCCAATGTATTGAGGTCCGGCAAATGGAGAGGCCATGCTATTGGGCCCCACTGACCAATCCATACGTTGAATGGAGTCCATTGTCTGGTGTAAATACTCAACACAAGTGAAGTGGCTCATATTTCAACAGGTATTTGCTTTCGGACACATGTTTATAGGAACTTTTATTCTATGCGTACCCAATTCCAACTCCTGTTGCAATATCGGACACTTTTTTAAACACCTGTATATTTTAACAATCAAGCTAAGTACACGTCCACTTTAAACAGAAAAGACCTATTCATATGACTTTCTCAACCCACTATCGTTTGTATTAACATAGTTTCCACACACTATTCTTACAAAAGTTTATTCTACTGTTTGCTTGACGCAAAAATGGTTTCATTACTCTTTTATTATAGGTAGAGGAAATAGAACTATTATTTAAGCTAATGAGCAACAATAGATGCACTCATACTCGGCACAAATCTAAATCAACTCATCATAATCCATTACAAAATAACAATGAAATGGTTTAGTTGACAGTCCGCCACTGTGTGTTTGCTCAAACCGTATCATGCGAACTACAGGTTGCATGGTATGATCACGTGTCACGAGCATGGCTTCGCTTATTCAAATTCTCTAGCTCTACCTTGTTAAGATTTGTCACTAAACTAAAAATCTGATGTGTTGCACTAGCATGAGTTTCTCTACTCACTTGCACAAACTATTCTTACAAACGCTCATTCTTTCTTCCACTTCATGATAATCGATATAAATACTAGTAGAAATGATTTTATTACATATTTCTTTGTCGGTACAATGGGAATACGAGAATGCTGTAGGTTTAAGCGAGTCAAATCTTTTAAGAGCTGGTCGCTATGTGATGCCTTTAACATTACAATCCCTTGGACAATAAAGGAAGAAAGAAATGAGCGAATGGGTGCATTTGAAAGTACAAATAAATAATGAATACCTATAAAAATAGCACAACAGTAGAGAAAGTCATGTGAGTACAACACATAATTATACTTTTATTATTTACTCTCTTTAGGACTATATTTTTTATTGTTCCACTTATACACCGCGTTTAACTGCAGTGGTCATATAAGCCGCCTTTACCTTTGAAACATGTTGCCATATTGGCAAGTGTTAACTCGTACATAGTGAATGGTCTTTGGTTTTTGTACATTAAATCACACACACACACACACACACACACACACACACACACACACACACACACACACACACACACACACACACACACACACACACACACTCATTCATACTTCTACACTCTGGGAAGCATAGGTAAGAATCTTGGCTACAGAAAAAATCCCACTCCCAGCAGCCGGGGACCCCTCGCAACTGTGTTTTGTTTTGCGTTACTTGCGTTGAAACCTCCGAATCGAATAATTATGAGTAGAATATAACGACTCTTCTATTGCAGCACAACTTATCAGTTTTCTACTTATTTAGACTCAGACGCAAGTCCAAGATTTCTAGTAATTAACGAAGGAAGATGCGGCAGAGTAGAAGAGAACGAAGGCCAAAGGTGGCTGGAATATCTGCACACACTTCACGGCGCGTGCGACGTTAGCAAAATTCCAAATCCGAAAGGAAAACCTTACCACCACAAAAGATATTTGACACGCCTGTGCAAATTTATGCTCTTCCTTGCTGTGTACGTATATGTGATACTTCCGCTCTGATCTTTACTTCCGCCAACGGCATCCATCCCACTGTGCCAACTATCAGCAAGGGTGGGCCATGATTTCGCATTAAACGTTTTACAGACAAATTAGCATTATTACAGTCGAGTACACTTTTTTTCTTTTTCTTTTTTTCTTTTTTTTTTTTTTTTTTTTTTTTTTTTTTTTTTTTTTTTTTTGCGGTAAAATGTTTGCAAAGCTATGCGTTTGAAAACAATTTAATTTATAAGTGTCTAATGATCAAATCAAAGTCTTATATGAAACCAATCAACTGTCACCGCGTAGTTTGTTTGTATTCCGCCAGGTGGCATGTAGTAGGTAGGAAAGGGAGAGGGAGCTAATAACTTCTTAACTAACTGACCGCGACTCCTTTCGGGACGCGAGTAGAATTTCCTTCCTCTGGTATGGTGTGAATCTTTTAGAACGTGGCGTAGGTGTTCAGTTTTCTTCTTCCGTTGTCCCAGCGGGTGCTTACAGAAGGAAAGTCCTGAGTTCGACACGTTAGCGAGAGGCCGATTTGAAGTGCAACGGCAGAAACAACCGAGGAAGTCCACATTTTACATTCAGAACAATCTCTTTGTGCACCCTGTCAAAATGCTTATATCATCAGGAAACTTTGTTTTACCTTGGATTTAGCTGGTTCATTCTCCAAACTTCAAGTGCATTTAAGTTGGCGGAATAGATAATAATTGGCATTTTGTTGTAAATCAGTCAGCCCAAGTGACTAAGGTAAACACCCAAGGGCAACTTTGAAACAAGTAGTAAAACGGTCAAGCAACGGTAAATTCACAAGAATACTAGTCTCCCCCCCCCCCCCTTACAAAGGTCACATGCGTGTGCACACACACAGGATTTATCCCCTCAAGTGTGACGAGGCTGTGTTGAGTTTGTTACAGCACTAGACGGCTTAACAGCCAAAGAAGAGGAAGCCCAAGATTTGCTTTGACAGTCTCTTCTTCGAAATTGCAGGAAACGCCACAGGGAAAACAAACCAAGCCTAAAATTAAACGACGTTAAAGACGTTTTATGCGCTCAAACCTCGGGTTCTTGGCACCGATTCCTGTTTGTGCACCGATATTCAAGGTAAAGTGTTACCATCTGGCTACATTATACGATATTATACACTTCTGTCTTCGCAGGAATACAAATTGCACCGGAAATGGTGGGGCTATTTTGATTTCTTGCTTGCAATGCCAGTTTTACGATCTCCTCCCAGCTAGAAAGTTTTCAGAAGCTACAATGAAATGAAGACGGTCAGTCGCAATAGTATATTCCTGAAGTATTATATTACTGAACAGAGGAATAATTTGAAACGACGAGGCTAAGTCAAATCTTTTCTATTTCCGAGATTCTTTCACCAATTTCTCACACTACTTTTCGCAATCTCTTGTGTATTATGTTGAATAAAATATAATAAAAATAATTTGTAATGAACTTATTCAACGTCACCCGAATCTCGCAATGCAATGCTGCCAATTCAATAGATTTAATCCTTTCCAGTGCAATGGTGTCACTTAGCATCATTTTGTATATTTGTTTTTGGGAGCCCAGTAAACCATGCCGTTTATTTATGTGGGCCCACTACATTCCATACATGAGGTAACAGGACAGCGATTACTGCAACCTAGGTAACGTCTGATATGAAACGTTCAGCACTTGAGCCAACAAAGATTCAAAGATCAGGTTGGGGGAGTTTCTAAGGACACAAGTATGCATTTTATAACCTCTTTATTTCCAACACCAGTTTCAACCCAAAATAAATTGAGCTGGAAAGGGTTAATTAACACGATGACTTAGTAAAGTACTATAATTTAGGAGGCTTTGAGTCAATTGTTTGAGGGTAGTTTGAAAATTATGTGAGACAAGACGATAGTAGTTTGATGACGGAATCTTGAGTGTTGAACGAGACAGATGCTTTTAGTGAGTGTGATCGGCGAAGCCAGCACTGCACGGTGTTAGAACTGAAAGATATTAAAGTGTTAGTGTCAAGGTGACTGAACAGCTGTGAGATGCGAGGTCACGAAGAAATGTAAACTGTGTTATAAAAGAACTTTTGTGCTTCAGTTTTAGACGGAAAGTAAAAATAACGTGACAGAAAGTAACTGATCTTTGTCATTTTGTCACAATATTAAATATAAAGCCACAGTTCTTAGTGCCCACCTCTGTTGCGGTGTAGCTGCGTGTTTGCCTCACATTCAAGACATTCAAAGTTTTTTTTTTCCCGAGGGCTTCCCTTACCCGAAAGTAGGGTAACTTTAAGGTCAAAGGATCTCGGGCTCATTTGAGCACATTTCATTAATGTCATCGTCCGATGACATTACGTTAATATCCACACAAAAAAAAGGTTAAGTCACCATACGGTGTGTATGAGGAATGTTCCCTTCAGTGCTGATTGCTTGCCTGTCGGTCCGGACGAACCAGGGTTGCCAACTTTTAAAAGTAAAATTATCGTGCCGGCCACTCAAAATTATAGATTTGGATTCAAAATTATCGTACATCGTAAACCAAATGCTTCAACAATGAAAATATCAGCACAACACTTATGAAAATGTAATAGTATTGATGTTTATGGTATCCACTTACAAGATTGATGACCTCAACCAGTATTACAACTTAAGTGTTTCTGAGATGAACTTTAACATCTTCTCGGTAACTTTCAGATGTTTGGACCCACCACATTTTTTCATAAGCTGAGACGACCGAATAAGTCCATTTAACTGTATCTAGCGCCTATCTGTTTCTTATTTTGGCTTTTATTAAGCCCAGTTTAGAAAAAAAGTCTTTCACAAGAAGCGTTTCTGTGGGGCAATGAAATCACTGACAATGCAATCTCCGCCCCTTATTTGAAATCAGTAATTCCACCTAGCTAACGCATGTGTTTAACAGCACTCCAGAATCTGTCAGGTTCAGACATGTTCTTTATTTCACACGGAATATCACTTATCCCTAGTTTTCTCCATTGATCATCAATTTTCTTCATTGAGATTACCAGATCTGGGTACACTGGCAACAAGAGGATAAAGGGTAGGAGAATTAGTAGGTTATGGAATCGTTGTCTTAGAGGGCTGGAGAGCAAAAGTGATGTCGCCATTTGTAATTAATTTTATTTCGCTGGTGTGACAAACCAGTGAAAATGATATTTCGCCGGTATCGAACTATCAACATTCAAATTATCGTACACCCCCATAATTATCGTACGGGTTGACAACCCTGGGACGAACACACTCAGTGACTCGAACATGATGCTGTTCTAAAATTGTGGCATTAATTACGATATTCACATAGAACTGATTATTCTACTCGCGATAAATTTTGCTTTCAGCAACTTAACACACACATGTTAACATATCCTAAGCCACGTTTTCATTGCTAAACAACAGACGACGATGGAGGACGAAGAATCGTGTAAGATGCTGAATGTTGAACGAAAGAGCTTAAAAGATGTGACAACGAATATTCCGAAACGGCTAATTCTTCAAAATAAAACTGCCTATTCCGTGAAGTTTTCGTGTATCCCTCGTGATTTGCCAGTTTTACAAAATTCATCCAGAATTAAGAGTAGAAAATTCAAGATGTGCATTTTATCAGTCATGCATCGTGCTACTGTTATTATAATGCATCCACTGTTTTTATTTCCAATCTAATTAAGCCATTAGCAAGAGATACATTCACCTTAGACCTCTGTGTTTTAATTAGAGTTGAACGTGCCATGAGGTGAACTTCACGAGAGCAACTTTCACCTTGAGGAATTTCACCACACCAGCTCGGCAGACGCTGTGGCACCAGATCTGGGTCGTTCAGCAATTCTGCCACCACGTTTCACTATTGGTGATCCTGCACTTCAACAGGCACCAACGCCACAACAAGGCTCACAATTTTGTAATAACATTCCCCAATTACTGTCACAGAAAACTGTTCCACCTCTGTGAGCAAATTTACATTCGGGAGATTATCTTCAACAATAGGAGTGCGGATGTTTTTACGGTAATTTAATTGAGCTTAAGAAATATTTCTTGTAATAATTATTATTCCGGACTGAAGGTCTTATTAAAACACACGCAAGTTTAACTGTGCACTTAAATTGGCAAAATGAAGCTATAGCTCTTTTACTTTTATTATATATTAATGAACATAGCAATGACTATTTTACCGTCCTTCGGGGGAAAATAAGATTTTATTACTTTTTATTCTGATAGTAGGGTAGACTACAAAATTATATGGCATAACTGAACATTTTAACGCTTATAAACATACAGCTCAGAGGTATTTTTAGACGTGGCGAATGGCGGAAAGCTGCGCAGTGGTTCACGGTCGAGTTCACTTTTATATTTCTAAGACCACAGAGGTGTCAGGTTAGTATGTCTCTTGGTATCTCGTTAGTGTAGTCAACACATAATTCATAACCATTTATCATACGATCTAGATAAATATAATTTCACCTTCCAAAATTTAATATTCAAGCACAGGAGTGCATACAGTGCTCGTTTGCATTACCAGCAGTCTCTTATTTATGAAACTGAGACGTTACCCCCACCATCCATTTCCATGACGTCACTCACGCAGACCCTAGAAAGATACCTCTGTACGAACCGCCAAATGCAACCAATGCCAAGTTTTCTCGCTTGTAGTCGAAGCAGAGATATGTACATGTCACAGCAATCTCCTACTAATCAGTTTAATTGGCCAATATTGGAGTGTCTTGGCTCAATACTATGCGAGTCGGAAGCCGCGAGCGTTGATGATAAAATAATTACTATAGACGACTTCAGAGAACAAGAGCCTTTTTAGTGTGACACATGTCTTGTATTCATTAGTTCAGACAATACGTACACACTTGTTTCACATTGATGTTTCATTTCCAACATGTTCATGCAGCGCATCTGCATCTGCTACCTCATGTCCCTAACCCCAAAATACTTAGTTTGGTACTTGCTGCTTTTCTACTCTACAATTTTCTGCATATTGTTTTTCCGCAGCTTGTGTAACTCGGTGCATGAAAGTGCGCATTATGATCGCGTCAGGTATTCGTCATACTTCAGGGTTTTTAGCATGCTTGAAAAAACTCCTTTGGCAAAGTAATTTTCCGCTCATTCAAACACTATTATAGCTCATAGTTTACAAAATCCCTACTGTAGAAACACAGCTGAACCAGCGCTCGCTTGTTTTGAATTATATGGAAGTTGTCACATGCCAACCCCGTGCTCTGTTCCTGAAGGCACAAAGGCCAGAACTGCAGCTGCACAAACATGACGCAACTGCTTTCATTGTTCATCAGACAAGAGACATCAAATTATTTCTACGTAGAGGTAACGTGGAAAGCTTTGTAAATGTTTCCTTTCCCAGTAAAAACACAAGTGGAATAGATCGTTCATGATGGAATGCACCTGCACTTATCCTCTTTAATTCCATTCTTTTTTTTTTCCTTTCTTTTTCAAAACGAGATCAAATGTTTTCCCTATTCGTTGCACATTTTCTTCAGTTCCATCCTTCCTTTGATTATATAATAAACGAAAATTAAATTGTTGAATAATATTTACTTTTGCTGAATGTTTTAAGTAGATCTCGGATTTTTAAGCCCTTAAAAACAATTTTTAGGCTCTAAAATCATAAAAAAAGGCACTAAAGATGAAGTTTCGGGCACTTAAAATATTCTTTAGAATTGCAAAATCTTGCTTGTGAAATACAATATATTAAGAACAGCTGTCTAATAAAACACAAGTACTTTTAAAAACAAAAGAAAAAAACGTTGAGAAATCTTGTAACGTGTGCATTTCAATATAATCTCCGTTTCTTTGCACACACTTTACCAGTCATGGTTCTGAAAGTTCGAAAGTATCCTTACGATACAACTCTGTTCCAAGCGATGCCATGTTCTTTTGTTTCAGGCTTATAATGATGAATCATCACCTGTTACAATACTGCCAAATCATCTTCATTTTGAAATGTCTGAAGGTTTGGGGTGATCATTCTTTTCCGAAGTCTTCGGTCAATAGACGCGGGACAAACTTTTCGGTAAGCTAAGCTGCTCTGCACTACGTCTTACTGCAATTTCACGCAGTAACACGTCTGTGAGGGCCAGCTCATGGGCTTTAGCACTTCCGCCTCGTCTTCACTGCTCACATAGTTCTTACAACTGATGTGTGTTAGGGTCGTTATCTTCAACAAGATCACGTCCAATAAGTCTCATACCAGGTGGCACAGTATGGCACTGAAAAATCTGATCTGATGGTACTAGTTTCCCTCCAGAATACCACCCACTTTACTAACTTCACCGTTCCTACTTCCAGCTTCATGTTTCACAGAGGGGCTCAGGCAAGCTTCAAGCATTCTCTTCCCAGGGCGACGGCGGGCATACTGCCGATCATTTGAACCAAATGTCTCAACTTTAGATTGTCCACAGAATACTTGTCCAACACTTGAAGGTCCATTTCTGGCGCTTTTTGACCCACTGTAACCTTTTAAGCTTGTGGTGACGGGTTAACAACGGCTTCTGCACAGCTACACGTCCAAACAAGTGCATATCCGCACACTTCGTGGTTCCCTAAAGGCACCAACTTCCCTGGAGAGCTAATAACTATACTAATTTGTTGCTTGGAAAATATAAACAATGAGTGATACCCCAAACAATTGTAAAGCAATAATCCATAAATACTCTGTGATAGGAAAGGTTAAATTTCTATCAACATTATCTTTATAAGTTTCACTACCGTATTTTATCATCATTGTTTTGATAGATCTTCTCTACGGTGTAAACATGTCAAGTTTTGAACCATATGCGACTGAGTGCAGTACGTGAAAGTTCATGGCAGTTACTAAGCCCATCGTTGTGCAAAAAGTGAAACCATGTGATTATTCTCGATAGCCTGAACAGCAGGTTGCTGAATATGATTACTATCAATGCGTTTCTAGAAAGACACGCTGCCACAATCTTGTTGGAGGATCCCTTTTGTATAAAGTGACAGGAAACGTAATGCATATTAATTAGCTGAAATCATCTCTGGCACAATGGTTACACCTACCACATTTCGAAAGAGCAACGCAGAATTATTCACTGCTCTCCAGTACTTTCACTGAAGTGTTGATTCTGGTGGAAGTGGTTGGATATCGCTGAAGATGGCCCTCACCGCACCCTTGTCCAAACATTCCCACTTTAGACAACAAATTTACTGCAGTATATTTTAGGATTTCAAATTAATTTTTTAAAAAGCTTTACTTCGTGGCGGTTTTCTTTCAAAAAGAAAATCAGCTTAGCCTTTTATTGTCAGTTTATCCCCGTGAAATGTCTCTTCTTCACAAGAACAGGTATTGTGATGTAGCCGCAAAATTTTCCATAGGATGAACATTTAATGCCTTACAACATTTCAGCGTACTATTCGGTACGCAAACCGAAAAAAAAAAAATAAATAAAATAAAATGAAATAAATAAATAAAAAATACATATTTTGTTTGTTTACGACGCTGTGAATCTTCAGGATCGTATCAGCGGCGCCGGTGTACCGGAATCTCATCCAGCATTTCTTTTACATGCCAGTAAATCTAGACTTGGTGCACATTTTAAAAAACCGTCAGTGTGGGCCGGGTTTGAACCCGCATACTTGGACTTGACTACGCCAGCGATTAACCTACGTAAACCGGTTACCACGAAAAACGGCATATTTCCCAATCCCACTGCTATAGCATAAGGAACAGCCATAAGTTTCTGTACTGTTTCACCTCTCAAGTTTCAATTTTTTACTAAAAACCTCCCTCCAGGAAAGAGGGACTCGTATAGTGCAAGAAGAGAGGGAGGTGGAGATGCAGTGTAAAGGGAGAGAAAGAGAGAAGAGAAGAATAAGACGAATGGAGGGAATAACACACACACTTACAAATTCCACCCAATAATTTATTTTAGTTATATTCAGAAAGGGGAATAATTTATTTTAGTTATATTCAGAAAGGGGAGGGATCGCTCGGAACTTCCTCTACCTACCGCTGCCGATATTAAACCCTTTTCCTCTCCAATGATATGGCCATTTGCAAATTAGTGTGCTTCAACTGAAATGTTTTCCTTTAATTAAAATTCGCTGGTGGTTGTTTGCTTGGCAAGACGATGATAGATGAGCTTTGCCGAGTTCAGTCACACGAAGCTTTCTCTCACAGCAGTGACGTAATGAGAATGCCCGAGGGTGGAGCACAAGGCTCTAGTGCCGGCTCCGCCCTCCAGCACCTTCAAAAAATGAGCGGCACAAACCGGTTATTAGACATTTTGCGAAACCGCAAGAGAAGCTGTGTTGTCGTTGGTCTTTGATGTCAACTGTTCCTCGCCCAGGGTCAATCAATTGGAACAACGTTGGGAAGATTCGCTGAGTCACTGTCAACAAAGTACTGAAGCAGATCACATAGGCATCCCCAACCTTTTTGGATTTGTGGAGCGCTGCTTGGAATCAACTCCTATGGACGAGTGCCTTAGACCGTAACAGTAAAGGCAAAAATGGTTTTATCAAGTACAAATACAGCACAACACCAATAATTGGGACTGGATCCGATTTGCATAATTGGACAAATCATGAAAGGTGGCCGAGCGGTTAGAGTGCTCGCCTACCACAGGTAGTATTTCTGATGGACGAAGCGGCGTCTGGGTGGGTTCTCCGGTTTCCCCCGGCACTCATTCCACCAATTGCCCCATTATCACCTTTCCATCGTCCTGCATTTCATATGATCCTCTCCCTCACTCTCACACCTTGTACTTGGCTGACCACCCGCTTCCAGGTCTTCACTCTGTCCGGTACATAGGTTCCTGTGTTCCCCGACAGGCGTCTGACCCTAGGCACTGGCTTGTAAGTCCTAGGGGGTGTCAGTTCTACATAAGGGGAGGGTAATCAGCTAAAGGGGGAAAAATGATAAATCATGAAAAGAAAGATAATTCCTTTTAAAAAGCCCAATTTGTGTACGCTGTAAAATTAATTTAATATTTACAAAATAATATTTTTATGTAGGACATTCCCTGTCGGACACTGTGTCTTGAATCACCACTCGATTTCTACATGTATTCGCAAACACAAATGCGAGTGGTGTTCAAGACAGTCTACTTGTGTGTCCGACAGAGGAAACATATGGATCACAGACTATCAATAAACTCAGCTGCATGTTGAAATATCGACTTGGGTAAACCGCACTGCCATACGATGAGGAATTTAAAAATATTCTGCTCTCCTAATGCGCTCAATCATTTTTTTCCATGGCTGTATTTTAGGTCTATGCAATGAAACACATGTGAAACTGACAGCTCCTATAATATCTACATTTACTCTCAACTATATGCATCAAACTGTCCACACAGAAACTTCATCCAGAGCTTTGTTTTACAACAGACATTGGGAGGGCAACGATAAGCTCCATAAAATAATCTCGGTCCAGTTTAGTCAACACCAGCTAAACTGAAACACACTTCAAAATGTTTATTAATCAGGACATCTCCCTCTTCGTCTGACTGCTTCAGTTTTGGAGCTAAAGCTGTGAAGATGTTTTAACCACTTCCGCTACTACGACTTCGGAACCGAGATATTGTTGAAATTGTTCAACATCCTCAACTAGGCAGATTTCTTTATGTAATTTATACTTTTCCTTACTTTCTGATTCTAGTTTACCCTTTCCCCATATAAATTATTTTATTTGTATTTCAGGCAGGGAAACTGGCATAAGATATTCTAGATATCATCCAGCGGTATAAATTAAAGCAGTCACATCCCCAAAAATGTGACAATCAGTCACACATACTATAGAGCCTATAAAACACCTCTCAACAAGCCTTAACAATCCCTCACAGAAACAAACTATATGTCGTTTTCCTCCCAGCTAGTGGAGCTCATTTCTGATCTGGTCTGCGTGGTTCACTCATTCTTGTCAAATGTACACTGTGTATGTGTATATTTTTTTAAGAAGTGATAAATAAATTTGTTTTAAGTAATCGGAGTACTGCAAGTATAGATAAATGAAATGTGTGGATCTATGTATAAAAATTAATTTTAAAAAATTGTAACATTTTATTAGAGATTACTGTTGGCTTTAATACAATAACTTCAGTTTTAAACCCCTCATTAATAGGTATAATTTATACAACTTTCTACTAGCAGAATTTTACAAAAATGTTAGCTAATTTCGATTTGGGCATCTTTGCGACATTGTTTTACTTTCTAGCTTAAACCCTGAAATCATACCCCTCCTCCATTCTTTCCCGCTTTCTTCAACACAGGTATATGAGCCGTGCATTTAGCCATTTGTCCATTTAATTCATTTTTTTTAAATCGTAGGCTTCCTATGCACGCATGTTTCATGCTTATTGGAGCAAAATATACAATTGTCCACTGTAATAGTGTGTTCTTTTTCGTAACTTAAGCGTCTATTATACCATTTCTTTTCAATACTAACTTATATAAAGGATTTTGCAAATGATAAATTCTCATTGACGGTTATTTATTAGCATAACAAACTCAGCATCTGAGCCAACATGACGTTTTGTTGACATGTCTGAGGCAATTTGTACTACCGACATTCCTATCCTAACGTCAGCAGATGTATTGTTTCTTGTAATAATAAAATAAACAGCAGCACGACTGGAAAATCCATCACTTTAGTATTAACTCATCGGTTTGTTTATTAATACAATGACATTGTTTTCTACTTCTCATGAAGGCGAAAAAACAGTACTGACCTATAAAGACTAGACTTGCATTTCATTGCAAACGCAACAATAGTCTGATTAATATTAGTATTTAAAGAATAATTATTACAAACCAGCGTGGAAGTACGAAACATATTTAAGAGCGAAATTACTTAAAAACTGGTTGTAGTGTTTGTGAAAAATAAACGTAACTGAGCAGCGCAAATTTAAATAAATAGTGTACACTTCATTAAGACTATAGTAGCATTTAGTGGATTTAATAAACAAATTGCGCATGGCTACTTAATAGTTCTATACTGTTCTGTTCTATGAATAAATGACTGGGCCGCCCACTTCAAGGCCTATCGTTACTAGAGTGCGGATAAGGTCGCAAAAAGCCGCAAGTTTAGTGCACATGGGTGCTACTGTTGCTCTCTCGCAGGTACACAGCTGCAGGCGTCTACTGATGCGCGAGCATATACGACGGCTACGCGGTACCAGTTACGTCACTCTCCGTGCCCAACTAACCCGTATCGCGTGTGAATTCACACGGCTCCGCGGTCTAATCATTACTGATAACGCCTATATTAGGGACTATTTGCCTACCTAATAACTTTTTAGCGCCCACCGCGCCTATCTCTATATATGGGGTATTCTGCATTCACCTTCAACCGTGCCCTTCAATGTTATCTAGCACTTTCCATTGTGCTAGCAGCGCAGTATATATTCATCTTGCTATTCCCAAGTATTGCCACTTCCCTGTGACATGCTCTCTCCCATGATGCCGACCTAATAACAATTGCAAACAATACAATCCCGATGACCCCATTCCAAGATGGGAGTTTCGAATTCTAGATCAATATTACTCCCGTCTTTCATCATCTAACCACAATTCGTGCTAGAAAACACTGAACAAAGACTTCAAAGCAAATCACTTGTACAGTTATGTCTCGAGTCGATATTCTTGGCATCCATCTGGCTGACAATTTATGAGGACCCAGAGAGCAATTTGCAATAGTTCCAACTGTGCCACTCCAGATGCCTTTTACTTCAGCAGCAAACCAACGGCACGATTAGGTCAAAGCTATATAATTAGACATGTAGCAGTCAGATTACCTACTTCCAATGTAGAAACTTAATGCACTAAAACCCTACAAATACATATGTACTATGCAGTAAAAGCCATTGAAACCTGCGCTAAAAGCTTAAGTATGTGCAGTGAGAAAACACGCTCCGGGTTTATGTGGTTTAATAATTTAAAGTAGTGAGTAAATGTCTTCAGGCAATCAAAACTTTTATTTTTATGAGCTGAATACTAACTTTAGTACTCGCGTAACTTTCCCTACACTCTTTCTGTACAAACTATTCTTACAAAGGCTTATTCTTCTATCTACTTCATGTTAAGCGAGATAGTCCTTTGTAGAAATGGTTTTAATACTTTCTTGTAGGTACGGAAAAAAAAAACTTTGTAAAGTAAAGAGTTCGTCTCTTACCGTTTAGCAGTTATACAAAAAAGTATTTCAGAATGAAGAGGACTTGAAATTTATTCTGAGAAAATTGAAGATATACATTTCGTCCGTCATAAAAATATCTTAAACATATCCATTAATTTAATCGTTAGCAACATTTTCGAAACATTTTCCATGTAAAGGGTAATTTGGAGTAGGGATTTGCTTCAAAAATCTTTGTGAAGGACCTTTGGAAGACGAACTTAAATGCCAAATTTGGTATTTAATCAACTCTTCGTTTTTGAGTTATGCTATTGCCCCCCCCCCTCCCCACTCTCACTCACACGCACTTTTTTTTTCTTCTAAAAATGCACTCTTTTATTCAGGACGTCTCAAAACATGCATTTCCTATGAAGTCTCGATATCGAATTTTTGGGTGAAATACAATCCTTCCTCTGCTTACTGTAAGTACGAAGTACAGAAAGAATGGCGGATGATTCCTGTTGTACAAATACATTTATGGGTGCAAGTGATATTTATGTCATCGGCTTTACAGCGTGATTTAAAAGCATGTTTGACTACACAACACTGCAAGGCCTGGCAAGCCTCTGATTGAATTTTGTATTAACCGCTACCCGCCATTACATTTTGTCAGCCATAAAAATTAACACATTCGCCAAGTTTAATGTGTCGTTTTTAACATTCTAACAGTGTTTCTATTATTATTATTATTATTATTATTATTATTATTATTATTATTATTATTATTATTATTATTATTATTATTATTATTACTGCAGTTATCAACTGGGATTTACTACGTATTGTTCGGTAAATGTTCTTATTTCAGATAATAAACCTAAAAACTTTCATTTAACTTGAGTGTTACTACTGATCTATTTACATTCTAAGCATTCCCAGACTAGAGCACTGCACATGTTTCATTAGATACCGCTCCCCCTCAAAAAGTTCTCTACTGCAATTGTATTTAGAAAAAGGAAAGCATAATTCATTCCACTTTTAGACCTTAAATATTCCATAAATAAATGAGAGTTATATTGAAATATTGCAAATTATGCGTTTAATTTGGAATGTTTCGCCAACAGGATTTGAATTTGTATTCCATATAACACCTGCACAAAATTCAAAGAATCTTGTAATGTTAATTCTGTGAGAGAACATTATGCCTACGTATTGGACTAATATGGCTTGGAGAAAAAATACACACATATTTCCAGAATTTCCAGATTAACTTCCGCTGATACTAACATTAAAAATACAAAGGATATTATGAATCTCCATTATATCTGACAATGAAAATGGAAAGTGAAACGCAATACTTCCATAAATTAGACCTGTGCTACCGTAGCAACCCCAAGGCTGGACTTTCTTTCTGCCCACATAGGCAGGCAGGCAAACTTTCACAAGATCACCTCATATTCCTTTATCACAACTTCCTTCCTCAGGAACTATCTGCTGATGTAGCATGAGTGAGTCATAGTGCGCACTTGAAATGTTGGAATGAGTCAGCAATGAGCTCCACAAGCAAATACAGACATGATAACGTTTTATGTGCTCAGTGTAGGTGTGCTGCTTGCTTCTACGTGACAATACCCACAATATCCTTTAATCTCTCCTATAAGTGTTCCACAAATTACCCATCAATGTTCATATTCAGTACATCTACAATAAAGAGGGGTAATCTCAATCAAATTAGATCATTACATTTTGTTTGTATTCTGGGGCGTGTTTTACAATATTTAGAATCCTTGTAAACTCTAAAAATTCGATCACTTTGTAAAGCTGAACTTTCACACAAGCCGGAACTATGTATTTACATATTTACAAATTAAATGTTATAAAAAATAGATTTAGTTTTCATGAACTGAAACGCACTAGGAGATTCAAAAGTAAGAGGAATAGTCTTTGAACTCCGGATATAAACTTTATACAAATATTCAAGAATGAACTATGTGAACATTAGGAAGGTCTCATTTGAAAAGAACAAAATGATTTTTGTTAAGGCAGATCTTGTTGTCACTTTGACATTTTTAATTAACAACACAGAGTTCAACTTAGAGACACGCAGCTTTTAAAGAAGCTTTCGATAGAGTTAACTGAAATTGTTTCGGATGCTGCTAGCAGATGATCATATCCCTCCAACATTCAGAACATCAATAAAACAACTTTGAAAGCAATAAGAACCAGCAATAGACTTTCAGATTGGCAACAAATTTATAGCGGAGTAACACAAGGCTGTGGTCTAACTCCATTACTTTTCATTAAATACACATTATATGGACAACATCATTAACCACTGGAAACAGACGTGTCATGATTCAATTTCTACAGTCTCTTTACTGATTTGCTCTAATTGCTAATAAAGATGAACTTCAGATTCCGTGCATATTAATTTAAATATGATCAGCGACATGGAAACATTGGGAGGAAAAAGAAGAGTTCTGGTATTTTGTGGAAGATAGCCAGGCACAAGCAAAATATGTTTCCCAATGTTAGTAGGAAGGATAGGTAAATAAATGAGTTTACACATCTTGGTTATAATTCAACATTTTTGGTGAAACATATACAACTTCTAAAATGTGTAAATTCAATAAAACAATGGGAATCATTAATACAATCATAAAGCCTTCTCTAGTACTGTGTATGGACCACGAGAATTACTGACATCAGCGAAAGAAATGAGATTTATGACAGCAACACTCACATGCACCGCAAGAATTAAAATTCCAATCGATGTCGCAGTTAAGCAAGCGCACTCACTTCCATTTATGCCGCCCCTGCAGCTTCGGGAGACATTCTACTAGCCTTCACATGTAGCTCATGTTTAGCAATGAGGAACGTATGTATCTGTTAACCCAGCGGAGAGAAGTTTGGCTTTACCTCCTTCCACTATACGTGGACTTTGCCTCTCTTTAACCCCCAGCCGTGAATTGTGTTGCAGTGGCGGATTGGTTACATGTAAGTTGCGTTTGATTTACGAAATCACTCAAATCTTATGCGGTAAACATCTGCTCATTAGTGACTTATTTGGTACGGCTTACTTTTAAGTAGTCTATCAATATTTGGCGACAAAGTCGAAGTGCATAGCCTTAGAAGATACACCAAGTGATCGTAGCGTAACATATTGCAATACAGAATTTTAATATAGTTTAATTTGGAGAAATTCTATTCGCAAATATATGTAGAGCTATACCCACTCTTATACACACTATTCTTGCAAATGCTTATTTCTCTATCTACTTCATTTTAATCGACATAAGCATTTTCAGAAAGTATCTTATTGCTAATTTTCTTGTAGCTGCAAGGGGAATATGGGAATACGGTAGGCTTTAAGCGATAGTGAAATGTTTAAGAGCTGGTTGCTATGCAATGCCTTTGAAATTCCATTCTCTTTGCAAGGCCAAGAGATAAAAGAACAAGTAAAATATTAAAAAAGTTCAAGTATTGGCAATTTGAAAGAAATAAAGAATATTTCGGAAATGGTTCACTCAAACAAAGAAGTATTTGACATAAATTGTGCGTTTTAACCAGATCCACACTTTTTTATTTAGTAAGCTTTTGTCAGTCTCGTATTGTTCACCATGCAATAATCATCCAGAATGAAGAGGTCTTCTGAGGACATTAGAATAGCCTTTTGTGTCCGTCACTCGATACTGACTGTTCGTCCCTCCGACAGAATGAGTGAAGTGGAGTGTAGCCGCTCACTACGTAAGGTTCTCCAGAGAAGTTTGGACATCCCTGTGTTAAACTCTTCCCGCATGCAGTGGCGTCGTGTTTTACGTGCATAGTTCTAGATTATTCACCTAAGAGCAGTATCTTCAGATGGCACATTGGCTTCACACATATATACCCACAGTTCTTCCCTGGTGCACCTTCACAATATTTGCATATATCACGTTAGCAGTTAAGGGACACTGGAACTGAATTTTCCAATTTTTTCAATTTTACATGTTTACTTGAAAATCGACACATTTGATACAAATAAAGAAATGACTGTAAAAGCTCATGTTCTAGCTCAGTTTCTCAGATAATAGAATTAAATACTTTTAACTAGTGAAAAATAATTCATTATTTTAAAATTGTGATCACATTTTTGAAAGAAGTACATCTACTAGTGGAATTTTCTGATACTTAAGTAAACTGAAAATAAGTTGGAGGTATTTGATTGCAGTTGATATTACTTGCAGAGAAATACACTTTTGTTTTTATGAAGTGGTTATTATCTCCTTTTCTTTTCAGCATAAACTATATTTTGTGAGCCAAATGCATACTTGAATCTTCAGATCACACTTTAAGATTATGCATGCAAATTTAAATACAGATCAGAACAAAACCGAAATGTAAGGAGTAAATTTCACACTAAACGCAAAATTGAGGGACGGGGGAAGGAGGAGGGGGGGGGGGGGGGAGGCAAGCACCAGAGTGGTGCACCCAGTGTGGTTAAAATAGAGCGCAGGGGCGACAAACATATCGCTGGGTTTTTAAAAATGGCGGGTCGGGACAATGATTCACAGGTGCCTATAGAATATTTATATAATTCAAAACCTACAAATTTAGTCCCAGGTTTCTTAACACACACACACCACTGCTTGGTTGAGCAACGAAGGCAGAACGCTCCAACCCCCACCCTGCTATGTAGGGGTTGCTAAAATGCCAGTGAAGCAGTAGCAATCGTAATATGAAATCAAGGGTACAACGTATGAACCGTAAGTCATGCTCCAATATTATTCCAGGAGAAACGATCGTTGGGACATCCAAGAAAAGGATGGGCACAGAACCGTAACAGAGATCTTGGGTTGGACGATAGTGATGATAGGGTTCGGATGTTTTATGACATTTTATCCTTACACCCACTCACAGCAAGCACAAATTTCACATGTTTAATCCTAATTAGACAGTTTATTTTGCATATTAGGTCATATTTTTGTCAATGTTATGATTTTGATCATATCTGTCACATTTCGTCATATTTCGATTATGAATTTGATCATTTAACTAAATGTTCATATTTTATAGGGAAGTAGATAGCCTACAAAATATTGTTTGAAGCTGATGAAACAAGCAAACAGACACAAATTCTTTAAATTTAGAAGTACATTGCAGATAAAACTGTAAATGACCTTTAATATTCTTAAAATGTTTTTGACTGATTGAATTCATGCACCTAATGTAATACTAGTGCCATTAAAAGTTTTGAATCGGAATTTCATTTTAAGAAACTACGTTCTTTTTGTCATATTTTAGGATTTTTTGGTCATATTTAGTCATTTTAAGGCATATTTGCAGTCATATACCTCCTAACCCTAGTGATGATGCATTTTATACAACCTATTCGTGTTTTGTTTCACTAACAAATAGTAGTTCCATACAGTTGTAAAGTAAACGGTTTATCTATAAATGACTTAAGGTTTGTACAAATACATTAGGCTACTTCCATCAAATAGTGATGGTGTTCATGCAAGAGAAGGTAAGAAGAGGATATTGATATTCTATAAGGACGGAAGGCGGTCGGTCGGTCGATCAGCCAATCCGCTGGCACAGCAAGACAAAGACGTCCATGAGATCACTTGACACCCCAAGGAACCTTGTGGACGTGCTCAGGAAATCACTTCTTCTGTACAAGTACCTTCATTACCACCACACGCTAGCTAGGGGGGAGAAGCTGCACAAAGGGAGCTTTCTGCTACCTCACAACGCCTGTTTTATTACATTCAAATTCTACTCGCTCAAAGTCATTTACTCGTAGATATACAGCTGTATGTATGTACGCGAATTATCGAGTTGATCCTCGCAACTTCTCTGCATATAAAATAAAGTTTTCCAACAAATTGAAAACTTTAGATATCCTTAAATAAAAAAATAAGATTATAGAAGTAATACAAAGAAAAATCGGCAATACAGGAATTTGTCATAAGTAGGGCTAGGATTTTGATTACTTTGCATCTTTATTTTGGTAAGTCTAATTCATTAATAAGTTGTATATACATCTGTTTCAGAGTAAAAGAAGCTAAACTAACCATATTTGTTGAAAAAATTTATTTGCATTTTCCCGCTAATTTTGTGTTGTAGGGCATTTTTAAAGGATTTTTATTGCATTATTGTGCATTTTTATATACTTCTGGTTTTATTGCACATTTGTGCATTTTAAATACATCTTAGGTACATTTTGCTGTTTTCTTTTCTTCTTTTTCTTTTCAATAGCAAAGAACAATTTCATTTCTTAGTAAACAATTTGCAGATGTACTGTCGGGTGGGAACTTTTCTCTTGGACAATTAACAGGAGACTTGGAAGCAAGTAACATAGTATGTATCAGAGTAAGTGGAAACGAGCTTCTCAATATACAAGGCATTGTTAGCAGTCATTTTCCTTTGAAAGTCTACAAATGGTGTTTGTTGTGCATTGTAATCCAGGACTGGTGAAATGAATACTTGCTATTTTCCCGCAAAATAAATCAGTTGCTTATAAAATATACTTTTACTAGTAATTTGTGGCTTAATTCCATTATTTTATTTTGTGTAATTTTGAATTTCTTTTGAGCTAATATTAAAGTTTTATGAGACAGAAACAAGTCTAAATGTCTTAAAACCTGCTGATACAATTAAAATAAAAATTAAGTTTTAAGGGCATTTTAAAAATATTATAGGGCATTTTTTGAGATTTTTAGATCATTGCATTTTGAAGTGGATTTTTTTCATTTTTTGTTTAAAGTATTTTATAAGGCATCAAAATCCTAGCCCTAGTTATAAGCAATAACTTTGTTTCCCCTTCCCTTCTCTGCTACGTACAGTAACCCAAAATTTCGATATCGAAATTTCATCGGAACTATAGGTTTTAAAGCTCCCTGAAAGAATAAAAAGTTCTAGAAAAAGATCGGTTAAATATCACACTTGGTATTTATGCGTTTTAACGAGGTCTATATTTTTGTATAGTAACACTCTGTCTATCTCTAATGGTTTACCAGTTATACAAAAGTAATTCAGAATGCAGAGGACTTCAGAGGATATTTCCAGCAAATTCAAGGTATCTATTTAATTTGTAGTGAAAATAACAAACATATATATTAATCAAAATCGTTAAATACTTTTGTAAAATCAAAACTTTTTCAAATTGTTTCGGTTAGATTTTCTTAAAAATTCTGGTGTCCGTCCTTGATTGCTGCTGAAGTCAAAAATTTAAGAGTTTGGGATTTAACCGACTTTTCGTTGTCGACTTATGCTGTTCACTCACACACGGCACATACATGCAATTTTTTGTTTACTTCAGGTGGTCCCAAAACATGCATTTCCGCTGAAATATCGATATCAGTTTTTTTTTGACGGAATACAATAATTCTTCTACTTACTAAACATAGCAGAGAAAGTGAAAATTACTGAAAGGTGCGTGCGTGTGTTCCTAACAACGCGATGCATAACAGTTTTAATGAAAGTCTGAGATGTACTGTTATGAAGAATTCAATGTACATGTTTAATTTTCTGCAAATTTCTGAAAGTACTCGTCATTTTGACTAAATTGTGCATTACTGGAAAATTATAAGAGATGGCCGAAACGTATATTTCATTAAACTATGCAAATTACGTCCTATAATAATCATCAATTTCCGAAATATTCGCTGTTATTTTATGGTCATTCTTTTGGTGGTGAGATTTGGCAGTGCACGTAACATCAAGCAACATACTAAATGTGCCTGTTCTTTAAACAGTGTACATACTGACATATTTCCCGCTAGCATTCATCATGCTTAACATCAAGTAGACATTAAAACAATACCTGAGTATACATAATTTATAGCAGGCAGAGGAAGTGAGCACATCAAACGGTTTCTGGGTGTACTCAACTTTAAATGCAGCCACTAAATGGAATGCCTAATGAAAGAGTATTTTCTCAATTTACTCTTAAGAACAATACTGCGGCGTACGATTTGGGCTTTTTAAAGATAAAGGAGGGAATGGCAAAGAAGGAAACTACAACTCTTGAGCGACTGAGACACACAGAGCCCTCTATTATCTACGCATGCAAGTACTTCACCTCACCTTAGAGGGCAGCACGCATCGTATACGCAGAGCGACATGTGCGGCATCTATCCGTTCCTTACAATAACATTTGCTAAGCTTGGCATGTCGACCGACCTTTGCTGCGGGTTTCCAAGATAAAGCAAAGAAGTACAAACAAACAAAATAAAATGCACATTGACGAAATATATGCAGTAATTTCTTTTAAAACACTAATACGCTGGTTCCTAAATAACTATTTTCTGTTCTCTGAGCAGTTGTTTAAAGTCAGACTTATGCCATTTGGTCGAAATTAGATCGAAGCGGCATACATATTTGGGATGGTGATTAATCGGAAATGGCATATACCGCCTAATGCTAATAAAGCACCGTACTCTTCTATTTTCAACTTTCTCCATCTGTAAATCACCTTTTAACGAGTTTTGAAAATAAGATAAATGAAAGTGCCTCACAGTGCTAAATTTATACTATGGCAGCCGCAAAATTTAGAGGCTAATTAGTTTACTATTACAATTCTTTTTCCTGTTGTACAAATAAATTTTGTGGGCGCATATGGTATTTCTATCACCTTCTCTACAGGCTGATTTCACAGTGTGCTTAACTATACAATACTGCAAGGATTTTCTCTTGAGCCAACCGCCATTCAATTTTGGGACAGCTATAAAAGGCAATTATAAATGTGAAATTTTTTTTCAAATAAAATGCCTGCTTTCTTTCTTTCAATTCATTGCGGAGTTTGCAACCTCTTAGAATGTTTATGACCATAGTTCTGTATGGCTTAATGGCACTTTCCTTTATTCTGCGAAGTTAGCCTTATTAATAAATGTTACTTATTCCTTTGTAAAAATTGAAATAAAGTCCATTCCGGAGTACGCGTCTAAAAATATTCTGAAACTCCAATCTCAACATTTGTTTTCATATTTTATGCTGTGGTTGTTTACCGTTATAAACTGTTTACAAACTAAATTTTAAATTCCTTTTACGGTAAACTTCGAGGTTTTAGAATTAATTAATTAGCGGTTTTGTTCATAAAAATGCTCCAATGATAGACTTTTCATCAATTTTTTTTCTAAAAATTGAAGTAATTAAAATTGCCACAATTTTTTCAAGCATGTGGATTTTTAAGCGAAAAAATACCATGTAAAAAAAGAAATCTACAATGGCAGGTTTTATACATTTTCTTTTAAACACCACGAATAAAAATTATACAACCATGTGTGTGCTAAGAGCATATAAATAGTGTTTTTAAAACTCAGTAAGTTGAAAACCTACAAAATACTTGAACTAAATTTAAAAGCATTCAATGTTCACGAAAGACAAAATATCAGATTCATTTTCAGCCAAGTTGAACCACAAACTTTAGGTTGGGGTGGGGGCCATGTTCAGTGACGCATCCCCTTAAGCACACCCTTGATGTCAGCCAATCGCAACTTACTTGCGTCATTTGTCATTTGTTTCATATTGCAGGAGATTCAAAACATGGTGCTTTAAGATTTAGTCCATGCTAACGTTCAATTCCTGGCTGGAGGGTGGACATTTTTCTTGGGCAGGATCACGTAAAACAACCCAAAAATTAACATCGCTGCTGAGCAACTGTTCCTAACGCAAAAAGGAGCATGTTAAATGCGGCATATAAATGGAACAGTCACGCTTCAAGTATTTATTCAATTTCATTTAAAAGTAAGTGCTCTTCAGAGGGTTTGTATATTTTGTTGCACATTACGAGGGGGAAAAATGTGAAAAAATGAAAACCTACTTCTGTGTTGTCTCATATACGCCTAATAATGTGTATATTTTATGTGAATATGGAATATGGAACACCTCAAGATATATTGAACAAATAAAAATAATTGAATCGCTTCTTAATGTTAACATGTCCAATTACACGTTTAATATTTCAATCCATAAATAATTCATAGGTTTGTATATTTTGCTAACGATTCATGAATAACTTACTTTTAGGCCAGTATGCTGTTGGTGTGACGTCATTTCCTGCTGGTGCCGTATTGAAGTCAGTTTTAATCTTGTTGCCATGGGAATTGATAAATGAATTTCAAATTTAGCTCACACTACCAAATGTGTGTTAATGATTAACTAGCAAGTATAGAAAGAAAGAAAAGTATTGAATGATTCGAACAATTTAACACATTTCGGAAATGGCTTACGTCACAAAAAAGGTTATTTGAAATTGCTTTTAAGAGTTAACCAGTTATAGGAGGTTCTTTCGGATAAAAAGAGCTTTAGACTGTTCCAGTAAATTAAGATAAAACATTCTATTGTCTAAATACCTTTACTATCGTATTATCAATAGTTATTTTTGAAAAATCAACATTTTTTTAAAAATCTTTCGTGTGAAGGGCAGTTTGGGTTAAGGGATTTTCCTGAAAATTTTCACGTCTTATCTTTAACTCACACTGGACTCCCATACCAAATTAGGTATTTGACCTATTTTTCCGCTTTAATGCGCACGCGCGCGCATATTCTATCAGCCTGTGGACAGCAAACTCAAAAACGAAAAGTCGGTTAGAAACCACAGTTGGTGTTAATATTTTTCAAGGACGCGACACGAAGATTTTGATTAAAATGCCATACGTTTGAGATATTTTTATGACAAATGAAGTGTATATCTTGATTTTTTTATAGAGCGAACCATTTCGGAGATATTCCTCGTTATTTGTGTAAATTTTGAAGAACATAGTTCTGTCCAATGGAACATCGCTATTCGTTTTTATATGATAATCGCGCAAAGAGAACGGAGTTTGAAAGCTTTGAAAGATTTGACTATCGCTCAAAGCCTACTGTATTCCCATATTCCCGTTGCGCGTGCAAGGAAACAAGATAATTTCTGAAAATGTTTATCTCAACTAACACGAAGAAGATAGAAGAATAGGAGTTTGTAAGAATGGTTAGTACAAGAATAGAGAAAGTCATGTGAATGCAAAACATAAGATTTTCTGACTTATGTTGTTCACAGACACGCGCGTCTACACACTTTTTCTACACAAATATATTTTTTGTTTTGTTTCAGGGTGTCTCAAAGTATGTATTTCCGGTGAAATCTAGGTATCGAACTTGGGGGGTGGAATTTCCTTCACTTAATGTAAGCAGTACAGAAAGTAAACTAAAAGAAGAAAAAAATGTAATGCTTTGAAAAATTAATGCATATAGCCAGACATGTTAAATACCTGCTGGTTTTAAATACTATATAGTTTTAGCACGTTTTCTTGAAATTGTATTAGATGCTATCAAATAAACCCTTTCAAGCAAAGAGCAATTTGGATATCAGGAAACGCTATAAACAATAAAGTAAAGAAATTTTAACTTTGATTTTTTTTTTCTTCTGAAAACGTGAAATATATGTGCGGGATCTTAAATTGTTATATGGTAGTATTTAAGTTCCCCAAATTGCGTAACCATAATATATTATGAAAGCTGAACATATACTTAAGTATGCGGTGATCCGGGGTTGGCCAAATGTTCATTTTACGAAGTTCAAATATTGGTAGGATATCGGCAATAATGTGGCATTGTGTCAATGCTGTTAAAAACAAACGAACCATATCATTATCTCCGCCCCAAGAACATAGCTAAACTAGAGACCTCGAAAATGTACGGTGAGGCAATATTCTGCTAAATCTTGCATTGTCCGCTGGCTAATGACATTTAGCTGTTATGCAATATACAACAGGGGACGATTGGCACAATTCGTGTCTACAAAAAATTACCGCCCGAACAGGGACTCGAACCCTGGACCCTTAGGTTAAAAGCCTAATGCTCTACCGACTGAGCTATCCGGGCGCTTGAAGACTACCTCTCTGAACACATCATATGGATGGGTAACGTCACACAGAGCCGTTCCATTGATTTCCTTCCTCCTGCCCCTGGCGGCAGTTTGCAGAACTATGTGCTTCGACTTACTTGCTCACCTACAGATGGCGTTTACGACGGCCTTCAAGCCTTCAGATCCTTGGACATCATTTCCTTGAGATGCATTCGATAAATTAGGAGTGTCTGTCTCATTTGAATTACAATAGGTTATAGTAGCAGTAGAACAATGTTAACAGCTGTTGTAATAGCCAGTTGCAACGGGTCCAAATCCTTGCAATATGTATCAAGGAGATAATTGGCCTGTCATTGTTGGAGCACACTAAACAATACTGCGTAATATCAAGTGTACATGTAATACCTTTCCTATACACTACCACATTTTGATCTAATAAGAAAAGCCACGGAAGTTGAATATTAAAATTGGTTTTAGCAATGATCCTGATCGTTGAGGAAAAGAAAAATCCTAGATATATCTTATGAAATAAATTTAAAATTTGTAGTAGATCTTCACGTTGAAAATGGCGATGTTTCCCAAATGTTTAACTTGTTTTATTTTTGTGTCATATAGTAGCCTTAACTTTCTAGTTTTCAAAAATGTATAGTTTGCATGCTAACCGTTACCAGAAATACCGTTAACAATTTATACAATCAGGTTAGCCTGGTAGAAATTTCATTGTAGCAATTTCAGTATTTCTGGAAATTAAAATTTAACATTTCTATCTTCTTTGATCCCAAGAAAGTACTCTTAAATTATGCTACACATCTCATCCATACATCACTTTGAAGACAATATGATGTGAACCAACAGCTATGCTCTTAACATAAATCACAAAAACTCTATAGCCATTTAAACAAAAATTCAGTTGGTATAGAGGAATTTGGAATTTCAAAGCTCGTTATTTTTCAAACAACCAGTTTACCTGACAATTGAGGTTCAATCACTGTACATGTTCAGAGAAACAGATTGGTGTGTTAAAGTCTGAAATGTCTATATTTTTATAGAAGCCGCAGAATTTAAAGTAATACAATTTTCAATTTTTTATGGTGTTAACCAAAAATATATTTTTAATTGTTGGTAATATAAATATTTCTAGTTTATTATTCCAATCATTAGCAGAAAAAGTTGTAAACATCTTGGCTAAAAATACACACTTTTATTCCCAACGTGAATGTGTACCTGAAATAGACCGAACGACTTGCAGATGATTACTTTGTTTCAGAGTTCAACTGTTAAACAAAAGCAATAATGGTTTCAGTAAACACCGGATATGAAATTGAGCGCACAAATACTAAAATTCTTCTTGTGTTGAGAGATACATTGTTATAGAAAAACATTTTGTAGCTTGAATATCAGCAACCAGTTTTCGAAGTAAGATGTGGTGTAAAATAGATATCGATTCATTTTGTGTCTTGTCCGAAATCGTGTTCCTAGATACCATTCCGGTCCTTATAATTTGCAATATACAAAGATGATTTTCTCCAAATGCCTAAGTGTAAGTTTATGAAGTTTATCGGTCAATACAAGTTTGTGTGATGGGGAGGACCTTTCCACGTCTACAGATGTTATGGAAAAATACGGAGATGTAACTCTGGGGGAATTTCTTCATAAGCACTACTTTTTCCCTTGAACGTGTTTATATACAGAACCAAAACCTTAATGTTAGACTTCTCTCTAAAATACTGCACATATTTACCGTTGATTTTTCTGCACATTTTAAAGGGGCACTCTCAGGTTTAGTCTGAACCTCCATATGGGTGTCTCCGTAAGGACTATTTTGCCCATTCCCAAATGCACAAGTCGGCGCCCATGATAGTTACTTGTAACATCCTTTGGCACCCAAAAGCTGATGTATCTTAAACAGATGTGCGCGTAAGGTGAATTAGGTATGTGACATTTGATAAAATCTGAGTGTCCACTCACACAACTTTCTCTGCCCATTACAAATGTGTTTAACATTGCTATTTATGTAACAAGTGGCTAGACCAGCTCGGTGGACAACACGTCGAACACTTACCTGAAAAGCTAGATTCGCGCGTCACTGAAGTTTAGAAAAGCTCGAAAATCCTGTGTTTAGGCATATGTACAATGCTAGACCGAATGATATCTACTCCATGTTTAACATGTGAATGACGAGATTAAAATAAAAGCTCGAGTGAATAAATCAACAATTTTAGCTCTATATGGAAAATTCCATTGAAAACAAAAAAGAAAAATGCAAACAACTCTGTATCCTGCGAGCAGAAAATAATGTGTGCATAAAATCTCCCCCCCCTTTTTTTTTTTAAATTTAGACAATTACATCATATATAAATAGCAACAAATAGCTGCAGTTTACATCTTCAATATTTCTCAAGCAAATTTCCATGCCTAAAAATAGGTAATTTTAAGGACGCTAATTACTGATGCTAAAAATGTGACATTCAGACACTAAAATTAGCACTGCATGTGTTAAGTCAGGTTTTAATAGTAGTGAACCCATAAGGAAAAACGAACAATCGTGAAATATGCTTTATAAATGCGCCATGATTGCCTAACGTGGGGAAACTCATAAGGAATGCGATGTCAATCATATTTCAACTCTGCCTATATTTTGTCCACTCGATCTATATTCAAAATGCAGAGGAGTCGGGTAAACAGATGAAACATGTGGGGTTTCAACCAAAATAGTGTCAGTTTCAGAGAAAGAAAAAATCCCATGTAAAGCATAGTTTGCCATTGGATCATTTTTGGAAAATATTCCTGCTTCCTTCATGCAAGAAACTGAAACTTTCAGTACCACAGTACGCTTAAGAAAATAAAGCAAGCAGGACAGAGGTTCTGTTAACCTATCTAGAAATAAAAGTCATTTTAACGCGAACATGCCCTTTAACCGGTCAGGTCGTGTGAATGGAATTGGTGAAATGATGCTGAAATGATACCGGTGGCCATAGAGCTTAGTTACTCGACATTCATCTTTCAGGATAAGGGAAAACCTGGGAAAAAGAACCCCTTATTCAGGTAACTCAGCCTGAGATTCGACCACGGGACTTCTTGAATATGGTACACACAGGCTACTCCCACACCACAATGTAGGCCACTATATATTTACATTTCGAAGCTTATTAAAGCCAACATTCACAAGGTTCTTTGTCAGATTCTTGGGCTCCTGAATTATCATACAGTTGTATATGTAACTTCATAATGATGTAAATAAGTGAAGTTTAATCCTGTAAATTATTAGAAAGCCAAACGAAGGTACATCCCAACGTTTAAGTACAATCTGATGTTGGCCACACACTTTCTCTAGCAGTATCGTTTATTTTTATACAGTACCTTCTATAAACAGCTTATTTTTCTATCTACCCATTTCAGCTAAGATAAACGTTTGCAGAAATCATTACATGCCATATTTCATCCAAGGCACAAGGGACGGGGGTTTACATGAGACTTAAACATTGTTAGCATATTGAAATTTAAATTTGCTTTTGAATGCAATTCTCATTGCATGGCAGTCGATTGAACAATTCAGACGAATAACCAATATCTATTTGCCACAAAAAGGTTCATTTCAAATAAATGTGTTTCAAAGATATCTGCATATTTTGTGTAATAAACTTTTGTATTTCTTTATGGTTTACCAATAATACAAAATTTCTTTGATTGAACAAGCCTTCATAAGCTATTCCTAGGAAATTTGAAACATATTTTGCCATGTACGTATGTTAAACAAGTGGTATTCTAATCCAAATCATTAGAAGCACTTTTACAATAATACATAATTTTCCAAATGGATCGTATTTTGGGATGGTGGGACTTAATTGAAAATCTTCCTATTGCATCCTTGGAAGATATTGAATTCAAATGCGCAGTTTGATATTTGTTTTAGTTTTCGATTTTGAGAGACACAATATGTGGCCATTTTCTTTGAAAAGATCCCGAAAGAATTCTCAAAACGTGAATTTCCGGTGACATTTCGATATCAAAGTTTTGAATGGAAAGCGATACTTCATCTACTGCACTTAAGAGGTATAGGTATATTGTGAGATATGGGCTGGTTGTCATGTGGCATGCTAGTATACTACGGAATCTTGGGAAAATGTTAATGATTGCAACAATTGCCAACACTTGTGCAGAGGGAACAGAGGGAGAAACATTCATTATATCTATCAGCCGTCTCTCCCAAAGGGGTGGGGTGGGAGGAGAGGGGAGGTAAGCATTTGCAGTAGGGGCGAATCGTGACATCTCTCAGCAGTGTTCTTACTGAGTACAGCACCACATGAAATATTTGGGAAGGAAACATACCAGGCGTAGGTTTAACATACTTCTGGTATTAGGAGTAAGGATTTCAACTATAGACGCTCGTTCACTAGTCCTTGTCTTGCCGATCTCAACCACCCATGTGCTTCTCTCATGTTTATATGGCTACAATTACTTAAATCGAAAATTAGTGGTGGATGTACCCCCCACTAGTCTATTTAAATGAATATATGCTACTAAAGTATCTCCAACTACATCTATAAGACAATGCAATGACAAGAGGGAAAGCTTTCAAAAAGAAAGAAAGGGGAAAATAAACGAATTTTCACCACCTCTGTTTACGACTGTTTGGATCATGGGCCATGCTACATCACTAAATAAAACGGCAATTAAAAACCTATACTGGCTCAGTTGGTTAGGCGCTGGTTACCTGATCTGAAGGTTCAAACCCGGCCGAGAACACTTAAAAGCGACAGCTTCATGTCAGCAGATTTACCATCTTGAACTGTGTTAGCATTATGTACTTTAAACGATTTCTTCCGCATATCTGTGGTGATCAACGGAAAGTAGGTAGAAAAATATTTTTCGTACTAATAATTTTAACAGAAAAAATGTGTAACTTTCTTGCTTTCTGCCACGTCCCATTCCGATGCATTATGTAAAAGCAGAAAAAAATAGGAGTGGGTTTGCTGGGTGTACTTTCTCTGGGTGCAGAGAAAAACAAATGTTCCACCGTTCAAACGTAGGAGCGGTAGAGCCGAGGCGGCTACTTCTGATTCACGCTGCAACAATTTCCTGCCCATTAATGAATGCAATGCGCCTTCCTTAGATGCATTATCAAAACCTCCTGCGTGTCGTGTCAAAGTGGCACGGAAAGTTGTGCTGACGCCGACAGGTCGGAGCATTTCTATCCACACCGTCAGCATCTACCTACCTTCATCTTCTGCAAATTCAATGAAAATCAATCAATGTAAATATCCGGTGATATGCCCATGGCAAAACATAGATTATATATTTAATGTAAATAAGGAACAATCTGGTGTGCATTCACAGGACTTTCTGCTTACTTTTGTAAAAAATCTGATGTGTTGCACTCACATGACTTTCTCTGCTCTTGTACTAACCATTCTAACAAACTCTTATTCCTATATCTCCATGTTAGTTAAGATAAACATTTGTACAAGTTATCTTATTGCTTATTTCCTTGTAGATGCAAGGGAGATATTAGAATACAGCACGCTTTCTTTGCACGATTAACATATAAAAAAATGAACAACGTTGTTGCTTTTCGCCAAAGTTCTAAGTTTTCCGAAACTCACACACATAACAAGGAATATCTCCGAAATGGTTCACCCTACAAGAAAATTTATTGAGACATAAATTGTGTATTTTAGCAAGTTCTACATTTTTTGTAGAGTATAATTTGGTCTATCTCTAACGGTTTACGACTTATGCAAAAGTCGTCCAGAGTAAATACGACTACAGGGGCTATAGCCAGAAAATTCAAGATATACATTTCATTTGTCATAAAAATATCTCAAACATATGACATTTTAATCAAAATCGTTAGAGCCATTTTCAAGAAAATCAAAATTTTCGAAAAATCTTCCTTGTAAAGGGTAGTTTAGGGTGGAGCTATTTTCTTCAAAATCTTCGTGTCGCATCCTTGAATGACATTAAACTTAAATACCAAGTTTGGCTTTTAATCGACTTTTCTTTTTTGAGTTATGCTGTCCACAGACTGAGACACACACACATACACGGACCTTTTTCTAAAAATGCTTTTTTTGGATTCAGGGGGGGGGGGCTCAAAACATATATTTCCGGTGAAATCTCGACATCGAATTTTTGGGTGGAATACAATACTTCCCCTACTTACCAGTAGAGAAAGTAAAAATGTTTATTCATTATCTACTTCACATTAATCTAGGTACACGTTTGTAGAACTATTTTATTACATATTTCCTTGTAGGTACAAGGGCACTAGGAGAATACAGTAGGCTTCACGCTATTCTTCTATATATCTGCTGCTTCTTAACTGAGATACACATGTATTTCGTGGTAGGTATAACAAGTGAACAGTGTAGATTTTTAAAACGCGGATCGCTATGTGATGGCTTTGAAATACCATGCTCTTAGCACTCTTTCCTTAATGTATTGATTATTCAGTTATACATTTTAGTCACTAATGTACATTATTTCTATATAGAGAGCTCCTCTGTGGTGCGTCTCACATCCTAGAGGTCCCGGGTTCGAATCTCGGTTAGGGTGAGTTATCCCGGAGGTTTTCCCTTATCCTGAGAAGGCGAAGGATGGGTAACGTTAAGCTCTATCAAGACTGGGCTAATAGGGGGATACTTTAAGTGGCCATTTTTTTACGAGCTAAACATACAGTTTTCAGTGCAACGCCATGAGAAGACTGCGCTCAATAAGCACCAGTTGCCCGGTCCTGAGCACTCATTTGAGTATCATTTCATTCATCGTCCATCATCATTTTTGTCAACTTTAGGTCAGTTAGTCACGAAAAGTTTAGCGCATATTATTAAATAATTGTTTCACTTTTCACTTTAAGGTTTTTATATTCCCTATCACAACCGCCAATGTCCCTGTCATCATATGTCGTTAAAATAACATTTTTACACCTATATTGACCATTAGACAGACATTTTAAGAAAATGTAGTGTAAATGTCAGTCTCACGCGGAATTGCACAACAACAACAACAATAACAATAACAATAACAATAACAATAACAATAATAATAATAATAATAATAATAATAATAATAATAATAATAATAATAATAATAATAATAATAATTTGCACGCAAAAGTGTAGCAAGCACAGTCATGATTGGTATAGTCGGGCAATGTGGAAAATAACCAAGGTGCCCCTCTCATGTCTGTTCGTGCTCATCTTACGTAGCATTTGTCCTGACCCCCCACTCCCCGCCCTGTCAGCAAACCCTTTATTTCTGCTGGCTTGCAATTCCTACTTAATATTCCAAACTTTGCTAATTTGTCTCTATCTGTCCTCAACGGCTTTTCTGCGGGAATTAAAAACACGCCCAAGGAGCATACAAAGTAAAAACCAGTGGCGGCTCCCACTAAACTGCACAAGGGCACCTGTCCTCTCTTTCATTTTCAAAAATAAACGAGTTTAAATCATTTACCTCCAAAATACACACTTTTAGATGCAAACTGAGTACTTTTTGGGGAAATCAAAATTTACGAACATTTTCCCTTGTAATAGTTAATAAGGGGCGGAGGTCCTTGATCTTTTCTCTTTTTTAAGTTCCATTTATATGCCGCCTTTAACAACGATGGTCATGTCGGCGGTTTTTAACCTCAACAGCAACGCTGTTCATTAGTTTAACGGTGCTTTTTAAACTTTGGGTTTATATTACTTTATATTACATTAAATCTCTCTCTCTCTCTCTCTCTCTCTCTCTCTCTCACACACACACACACACACACACACACACACACACACACACACACACACACTCATTCATACTTCCAGATTCTAGGGAGAAAGGGATATAATCCTAGTTAAACAAGATCCTCACCCTACAGTCAGGAATCGATCCCGGGGCCCCTTGCACAGACAGATGCTCTACCATATAACTACGGGGCCAGCCGAAAATCTCTTTCGCATCCTTGGCATCCTTGCCAAATTTGGTATTTTGAGTTTTTCAGTTTACACGTGTACCTTTTTCTAAAACAAAACGAAATTTAAAGTGAAATCGTGGTATCGAATTTTAAATTGAAACTACGTTCTATACCTATAATGTACGTGGTAAAGAAAGTGTTAAGTGTTTATATTTATTGCCGGTATTTAATTCCTGAATGTACAGATGTATCGAAACGATTATCCAAAGATCGGAAAAGCATATCTTACTTCAAATAGAAAATTACCTCTTGATTTACCCTTTTATCATCGTTTGGAGAAAAAGTGGAAGCGACTTTTCCTGGCCTGGCTTATTTTTGCAATGCAGCGTGATAAACTCGTGTTTGTGGTGACCAGGCAGTTGTGCACAAGCCGCCACTGGCAGAAACATATCAACAATTCCGATTTATTTATCCGAGTCACTTGTTTTTGAGTGGTTGCTTGCCTTGAAGTGCCTGCCATTTGTAGATTGATAAGATGTGCGTAGGGTCTCGATATACGAGCGTAACAGGGAGAGCGTGACACAGAACAATCAACATGCACACTGATCAAATAAAACAGATGACTTTACAAATGTCTTATTTACGTTTGGAAGCACCTACAAGCGAAGGGAATTTTTCACCACTTTAATCGTGCCCCCCTGCCCCACGTTTTTTCAAATTTAAGGTATACCAGGATGGAATTTTCGGAATTTTTTAAAAATTGTAAATCCATTTATTTAAAAATTAGCACACTTAATACGAGTAAACAAAGAAATGATTGTACAAAGCTCAAAGCTCTAACGCAATCAGTTTTGAGTTAATACAATTAAATGTATTATTATTATTATTATTATTATTATTATTATTATTATTATTATTATTATTATTATTATTATTATTATTATTATTATTATTATTATTATTATTATTAATTGTTTTTAGTGTGTTACACAACTTCCTTCTCTGTTCTGCTCATGTTCTACATTAAAGTTCGTCATTGCCTGAATATTATTATTGTAGGTCGTCCTCTCTTATCATTCCTTTAACGTACACTTACTTCCATTTATGCCGTCCCGGCAACTTTGGGAAGCATTCTACTGGTCTTCACAGGTAGCTATAGCAAGGATAAGGTGTATCTCTACCTTTTCGCACATGCAGCGTCCTCGTGTTTTACATCCACAGTTCTAGGTTATTCTCATATGAATGTATAACTTTTAACAATGTCTTCAAATGGTTAAGTGGCTTTCACATACACACAATTCTTCCTCAATGCACCTCCGCAATATTTGGATACATCACATCAGTAGTTAAGGGACACTGCGACTGAATTTTCGAACTTTAATGTTATTACGTTTTCTTGAAAATCCGCACATTTGATCTGAATAAAGAAATGACTACACAAAAACTCAATGTTCTAGCTCAAACATCTTCTCAGATAGTTAAATACTTCTAGAGAAAAAAAAGGGCATTGTTTAAAACTGCCCTCACATTTTTCAGAAAAGTATGCTAGTGGCATTTCCTGATTCTTCAGTAAACTGAATGTATTTCTCTACAAGTAGCAACATCAACTTTAATTCATACATTTTTATTCTTATGAAACTGTTAAAATTCCTTTTCTTTTCAGTGAAAATTATTTTTTGTGAGCCAATAAATGAAGCGACTATCACATGCAAATTTGAACCTTCAGATAACACGTTTGAGATTACGTATGCAAATTTACATACAAGCCAGAGCAAAACTGAAATGTAAGGAATACATTTCATAAAAATGCAAAACTTAGAAATAATAATAATAATAATAATAATAATAATAATAATAATAATAATAATAATAATAATAATAATAATAATAATAATAATAATAATAATAAAGCACCAGTGTGATTAAAATGAGTAGCATGGGTGACAAACATCGCCGGAGTTTACAAATTGGCAGGTAGGGAAAATGATTCACAGGTGTCTACAGAATATTTATATAATTCAAAAACCGAAAAATGTCACTTTCGCCTAAAATCTAGTCCTAGGGTTCCTAACACACATCACGGCTTGGTCGAACAACAAAGTCAGAACGCTTTTGTGCAAGTTTTTCCCTATCTTGATGTTTACAAGTTATGCAAAAGTATACAACATACATTCAGAATGGTGTCTTCACAGAGGCTATGGACAAAAACTTCAAGATATTCATGCACATATCTGAAGCATTGATTTAATAAAAATAGTTTGAGTCATTTCTGGGGGGGGGGGGGGGGGGAGAGAAAGCTACCTTTTTCTTGTAAAGGGCAGTTTTGGGAGGAGAAATCTTCGCCTCGCATCCTTGTAATATGCAAAACCACAACTCCTAATTAAGTTTGGCATTGATCTTATTTTTCGTTTTTGAATTGTGCTTTCCATGCTTTCTGGTGGCCCAAGGACCTCAAAACATGTTTTTCGGTAAATCTCGATATCGAATTTTCGAGTGTAATGTAATGTTTTCTGTAAGTGGTTGCTAGGAAAGTACAACGTAAAAGGTGATAAACGAAATTAATGCAGACATTGAAAAGTCATAATATTGTCAATCATGATTTTAGGGCAAGTCACTTCATTTTATTCGTGAAATAGTTTTTGGAAACGTCACTCTTGACTTACAAATCCTCTAAATAAATTCTCTCGTCAGTAAATGCATTGTGCTACCTGTAAATTAGTATACAAATGTAAACGTTTTACATACCATAGGTAGGGTAGCCTTAAAGCACTTACCTGAAACAGAAAGAAAAAACAAATATTTAAGATAGGTATATTCTGACTTAAATAATGCAACAGTGTTATAATGTATCTACTCCAGAAAGATAATGTCAATCTAGTGCTATTCCTGATTTAAAAACATACACTCTTCTAACATGTAGGTATATGATGATGGGGCAACCATATGACAGAAGCAATAAGCAGCTCACATGGAATTGGTTTGATGGGAAGATATTGCTAACCACCTTTAGCTGAACTACTCGTACATCTAGAACGTTCTGCTTGCCAGATAACACTAAGCAAAGGCTGGGGCATATCTTTTGTTCGAGTAAGTTCTGAATTTTAGATCCACTTTAGTGTTACGGCTACTCGCTTTTTTTGAAACTTTGGTATGTAACTTCATGCTCAATTTGGAACGAGATAATTCATAGGAGAAACATTACAACTGCTGCCAAGTAAGTTTTGGCCAACAACTCCTTGTTGTTGAGAGGACACAAAATGCTTAAAAGATGCTCTAGGTCAGTAATTTGTTACATTTCAAATTTACAATGAATATGAACGAAGACCACTTGAAGACCTGTGAAGCATTAAGATCAGAAGGAACTACAGTTCAAAAGTATTGGAAAGCACGAATGCTAATGGCTTCATTGCCAGATGCAAGGCACTAGAAAACAACAACAATTTACAATGAATTCCACAAATAGTAGTAGTAGTAGTAATAATAATAATAATAATAATAATAATAATAATAATAATAATAATAATAATAATAATAATAATAATAATAATAATAATAATAATAATAATCTCCAATCATTTGCTTCAAGCTTTTATTGTGTAGTGATATCACAACAGTTATTATAGTTCTACCAGAATACCCTTTGAAAAGCTTTACAGGGCATAAAAATAAACTAAATGGCTGATATGAGCTGTCGGAAAAACCTGGGGAGGATGATCATTTATTGCAGAACGGATGCACTTCTGATTTCATTAGTGCCTGCTTACGAGCTACCTAACGGCTGCTCCGTAATAGCTTAGATACCTAAAATGGATGCTTAAACTATGTTATTTGCATGGATATAAACGCAAAAGCTTTTCTGTTTTACTGCTTGTTCCAACTTGACATGCTGTTATATCACTGTTGGCGAAACAACAAAAGCATGGTGGCACTCACGTTTGTCTTGCAGGTTGCATAGGAACACGGCGAATCACTGCTTCAGAGGAATTATTCCTGTTCTACGCTGCACTGGACAAGTGTTGGCTTATATCATCGTTCCTTCATTACTCTTGAACTGCCCCAAGTCGTTGAGGTATACTCTATCGCCTTACGACGTAAGTTTAAACAGCAGTATGCCAGCGTCTTAAGATATCTCTCCTTTTAGGACAGCGCGTCAAAATGTACAATCAATGACAGTATTTACCTGGCATTACCTTCAAATGCCAATCACTGTGTAAATATGTGCATCTAGAAAGATGACTTCGCCATAATCACATGCCCGCGTCGGCATTGCAAAATGACAGTTTTTATTTACAATCGGTAACATTAAAACAATTTAGGGCATTTGGCATGATAATTACCAAAAGGCCCTGAGTCCCATTCCGAGCTGCAGGATGTTTTTTTTTTTTTTTTTTTTTTTTTTTTTTTTTTTTTTTTTTTTAAATTTAACGACGCTGTCAATTACCAGCGCTGCCGGTGTGCCGGAATTTTAACCCGCAGGATTTCTTTTACACGACAGTAAATCTATTGATAAGGAGCTGTCGCTTTTAAGCACACTTGAAAACAGTCTGGGTCGCTTTGAACCCACGACCTTGGGATAAGCAAACCAGCGCCTAACCAACGAGCCGCCCAGACCAACTGCTTCCAGTCTCGAAGTATGCGTGAGAGGATGAATGCGATTGTTATAAATACGAAAAACCAACGTAAACAAAACAAACCTACAGACTTTACACATCATTGCTGATGAGCAATTGTTTCAAAAGTAAAGCGGCCAATATATTTGATGTTAAAAGTCACATGTGTGTGTGTGTGTGTGTGTGTGTGTGTGTGTGTGTGTGTGTGTGTGTGTGTGTGTGTGTGTGTGTGTGTGTGTGAGAGAGAGAGAGAGAGAGAGAGAGAGAGAGAGAGAGAGTGAGAGAGTGAGAGTGGGGGGTTGGGGGAGTTACTAAAACAATTGGAAACTTTTACTTTTTATCCCGTATGCACCATATTTTCAGGGTTTATTAGAGCGGTCAAATTAAGATTCTTGCCGAATTTCAAGTCATATTTTTAATTATTATTATGCTTTAGTAAAATAAATTCAGTTATATTTAAAGTCCTTGGCGTCAAAATATTTAAATGACTGCAATTCAACCTTTTGATACTCACATCATGGGTGTATAAACAAAAGTTGCTATGATCAGTATTGTATACATAATTTTAAGGCAGGGAAAATACATCTTACCGTTTTAAAAATTAATATTTTTTTACTTTTTAAATATTTTTTTCTTTTAAATACTGTACACATTTCTGCCCAACACAGATGTTCACGTATATACAGTGTTTCAAGATCTGAATTTAATTGTGACACGTGAGACATTTTGAAATATATATATATATATATATATATATATATATATATATATATATATATATATATATATATATATATATTTTGAGGGGGGGGAGCAATTTTTCTGTAAAAACTGAAATGTACTAGGTTTTACCTGCATTAGAATTTGCCAGCAGCAAACGTACTGAAGATTCAAAAGATTTGACTATCAATTAAACTTACTGTATTCCTATCGTACCTACAAGAAAATACAATTTCTAGAAACGATTATCTCGATTCTGCAGTAAACAGAGGAATACACTTCACATTTCGCCACCCCCCCCCCCTTCCAATATACAGACATTTTCTACCGGAGAACAACGGAATTGAATTAATTGTGATGGTAGTTAAATATATCCAGGAAGGCACGCAAATACGTGCTTTTCTCTGCTTTGAAGGCGCAGCTCTTGCAGTCTTTGTTTTAATGACATGCCTTCGCTTCTCAGCTAGCCACTTAAAACTCTTCTGTACGCAAACGGGAAAACGAAGGTTAACCGGTCGATTCAATATTACACAAATCATTTGCTGCGCAACACTGTACCAAAATATCTTTTTCTTGTCCTCCGGCGTTTATTCATAACTTGCTTCGTCAGAATCTACGCAATGGCCCCGTAATCTCCTCGTCTTTGTTTAATGAGAGTTGCAGGGCCAACCATTCAATTCGTGGGCACAGATATTCACGTTTTTTCAACTTTATCTACACTCGTCTTTTCATATTCCTTTTCATAAATAGTGTTTCACATACTTTTGTACTTGTAAATATTTTCATTTGATAACAAATGTGAAACACACTTCCATTTTTCAGTCATTTACTACACTATAGCATTTTAAAAGATAGGTGCCTACAATTTAGTTCCGATTTAAATTGTGTAGCAAAGTTGAAGATAAAAAACAGAATTACACTATTTACCTGCTCCTAATTGATTAAGGGGAAAAATGAATAAAAACAAATAATACCTACTTGACTTTTTCAGCAAGTATAACTCCTTACATCTAAACACGCATTTCTGACCTCTTCATTTCTTATTTAGAAAATGTCGATAATGCTGACCTTTAAGGTCCAAGGGTAGTCCATATCAATTATCGACAAACCTTTTTAGTCTTTTAATGGAAAAACCCTCTAAGAGTTCAGTACCAGAACCCAATTGCCCTTTGCCAATTTCCTCTTTGAAAAAATCTGAAGAGGCTTATCTTGATATGGAATATAGTTTTGATATTAGTGTTTTAATAATCGAACATATGATTGCTTTTATTGAATTAAATGCATTATATGCTTTATTACTGTTCCAGAAAAGGTTTAATGCTACACAAAATTTAATCTCTAATTGTAGGTAATCTTTGAAAGATAATACGCAAGAATTAGAAGTATGATAATTTCAACTTTTCATCACAGTACACAGCAAACGATTTTCGTTTATGAAAATGTTCTTGGAAACTTATCCGAACAAGAGCATTAATTTTGTAATGCAAATTATGTTGTTCGCACCTTTGATAAAATTCAACTGAATATGTTTAAACTTGTTGAAATTACCAATTTCTGTGCCCGGGGAATTCCCTTAAGCGCTTAAGTCAAGTTTTTCATGTTGGTCGGTTTCAGAAAATGTGATATAATTTATATCTAAATCAATGCTATTTTTGAGCATCAGCTTCAAGTTAAGGAAGCAAACATTTCCCAGCTAAACGAGATCCTAAACAAACATCTTGTCAAATTGATACCATAATACTGTTCCTTTTGTCCTTGTGCTATATGATTAAAATTAAATGTAAATGAACACAAATTCAAAGGATATTCCTAGAAAATTCTCTGCATTACTAAAACATATTTTCTCAAAATAGAAGCATTCTGGACGTGCACATGCTATTTTTCCATTTAAGAATAATTCGAGCTGCACTTTAAGAATCTTTGCTTATCATCTTTAAACAGTTTGACAAGTGTAAAACTTTATCTCTTTCAGTAGTTTCATTTTTGAGCTATGATCTGTTATTTCTTTTGATATTAAGACCTCAACTGAATATTCCGAGAAATCTGAGCATAGAATTTTTGGGTGCAATGCAGTATTTCTATCAGTAGTTGAGACAAACATGTTTTGTTATTGCTTTAAGGCAACGCTCTGATTGAATTTCTAATTCTATAGGATGTTTTCGTTCATTTTTACCGCATAACTGTTTCATTTTAAGATACACGCCAAGGTTCAAGACTACAGTATTTTTTTGTTTCCAAGAAAGTATTTAGTAGATATGACACACTAATACGCTTTTTAAAATGCTCCGCGGATAACATTTTTGGGATATTAAGGTTAAAATTCGTGTTTTCAGTTCAGGAAATGGGCCTGATAAAATTAGGTCAAACATTTTAAATTATATTACACAGAGTCAAGATATTAATTGTTTAGTTTTACATAAATGTTGAATTTTTAATGAAATGCGCAATATTGGCAAAACACTGGTGTTACACGTAGAAGTATAGACTAACTTTGTTTAGTATACCTATTTAAATATTTCCTGCAGTGTTGGTTACAATTAAATAATGAACCTCTTGCAAAATGTATTTTGTAACAAAGAAAATGCCAGAAAATACCAACCTCTTGGTATGCACATTTCTCACCACTTAAATGGTCGAAAACAAGGAAACCAATGCGAAACATGGGGGAAAGAGGTATATGTAAATAGTTTCTTAACGACGCTGCCAATTTAAATTAAATTATTTTGTTGTTTAACGACGCTGTCAATTGCCAGGATCACATCAGCGTCGCCGGTGTGCCGGAAGTTTGTCCCGCAGGAGTTCTTTTACATACCAGTGAATCTACTGACATGGAGCTGTCGTTTTTAAGCACACCATCGGCCTGGGCCGGATTTGAACCCGCGACCTTGGGAAGAGTAGGCCAGCGTCTAACCAACTGAGCCACCCAGACCGACGACGCTGCCAATTGCAAGGATATCAGAGTTACTAGTGTGCTAGAATTTCGCCACGTAAGAGTTCTTTTACATGTCACTAAATCTGCCGAGATGGGACTGTCGCCTTTAAGCACACTTAAAAACCATCGGTCTGGACCGGGTTTGAACCCGTACCTTCACATCAATAAGTCAGCGTCTAACCACCTGTCACCCAGATTGACGGAATACGCATAATAAATAAGTAAAAAGCTTTTAAACAAATAAGTTGTTTATATATAATGCCATTAAGATAGTGTAGTTATAATAATGCTAACATGCACATATTTAATCAATTTACCAAAAATGCAGCAGATCGATTTTCTTGCAGTTGTGTTTTGTTTACATGTTCATTACAGCGGGCGCCTTGGATATTACTTCACAAGTACTTGTTTCTGGATTACCTATAGGTAGGTTATTTTTGGCGTGGCATAGGTACGTATTATCCAGGTTGCACTGTTTAGGCATGTGTTGTCTGCCGGAGGGAAAGAGCGCGCCACTTCAACAAGTCACACGCCAGGCCTTTATAAGGAATCGCTTGGCGACAACCGTGGATATCGCCTTGTTTTCACAAGCATAGACCCTTTAGTTTGCATCATCTCCCGGCGCAATGCTTCCTCAGTACCAAACACATCAATGCCGTCCGTTACAGTGGAGTACAGCAATGATTGAGCGCATTAGCAGAGCAGAATATTCTAACTCCCACGTCGTATACCAACGCGGTTTACACTAGTCGATATTTCCAACATGCAGCTTAGTTTATCCATAATCTCTGTTCCATATGTTATCGCCTATCATAACCTTTAGGTATATGACGTATTTGTTGCTATAGTAATTTTATTTAACTGTCATAATTAGGGAGCGAATTTTGCCCTAGTGGCCTATTTTATAACGTTGTTCAGAAACGTAGGCTCGTAAGTTATAAGCACGTTTCCTACAATTATAAGCCGAAATTCGATTTTAGCGCCTATAAATGTCTATTTCATACGTTTGTGCCTGTTCTGCTTATTAGTGCCTAAAACTTCCCTTTTAGCCAATTTCTCCTGTATGCAATTTGTGACAAGATATTTTGCATTTGTTAGTTTTAACGAGTAACAAATATTTCTTACCACTGCACATTGTGAGAGAGATTAGCGAAACGTTAGGGGCAGCAAATAAAAGTTGAAACATGTTTCCAAGCAATCCTGGTTGGGAAACCATGTCAACCATTAATGATATTTAGAAGGTAGTTTAGTAACTGTGGCACTCGAAACTCTTGACCTTGAGCCACAACAAATAGCGAATTTTAAATTATGCCCAACTGTATTGTGTGAAGCATTAAAGTGTCTTTTGCTCATTTTAGTGCCGTTTTGCCTGCTTATTTCACATAATTTTAATGCCTATAAACCCAACCCTAGTCATAATTTAGCAAATTATGAACGATTCTACAGAAAAGGACGACCTTCAAGTGTTTCATACACAATTTCAACTTAATTTCCGAAAGTACAAGTACAATGTGTAATCAGATCGGCTTCATAAGTGGTAAAGAAATGGGATGATCCGGATCTAGATGCACATGTGTTCATCAGTCACAAGAACTGCAAGTTCCCTCAGTGAAAGGATGCAACACTCAAAATGTACTGCGCTAAGCATATTTCTCTTAGGATAGCGAATGTTGGAATAAGGAACAAGTGAAAGCGTGCTTATGCCTAGGCATTGCCTTATCGCAAAGAATTTCATGTCTGAGCCCGGTATCGAACTCGAGCCGCTCGGGTGAAAGGCGAATGGAGTGGAATAGAATGGCGGCAAAGAATTAGGTTACTGTTTCTGCTTCAGAGTCTTTAAGGCAACCCACTGGTGAAAATACTAAAATGTTTAATTCTTCATCTATCAACTTGAAGCTGCTTTGTAATAATTTGCGTGTGCCCAACAAATAAAATATTAAATTTCGAACCTTAATATTAAACCATAGTTAGTCAATTAATAAAATTTTAGGTTCTAACTTAAATGCCAAGTCGATTTTTCGTTTTTAAGTTATGCTGTTCAGACACACGGCCCGTTTTAATCAGGGGACTTTAAAAGTGCATTTCCAATGAAATATGAATAAACTTTTTGGTTGGAATGCAATATCTTCCCTACATACTATGTACAGTCAGCGCCAAAGAAAATCTCTGCAGCCATGGCGCACGGGCACATTTCCTAACAAAAGCAATGAAACGGCCACACCTTCGTACAACGATAAATAATGACAGACTGGACGCAGGTGGCAGTCTTTATGCGTGGTAGGGAAAGTAAACATGTTTTTTACAGAGGAGCACGTGCTGGGGGATTTTCTCGAAAATGCAAGTCGCATCCTTGAGAGATGATTACATACCAAGTTTCGTATTTATGAGATTTTTTGTTTCTGATTTATGCTATTTTGTCCTTCTAATCCACCCTCTCACACAGACCCTTTTGTTATATTATTATTATTATTATTATTATTATTATTATTATTATTATTATTATTATTATTATTATTATTATTATTATTATTATTATTATTATTACTATTATTAGAGTTCAAATATGTGAGCCTTTGTGTCGAATGCAAAGCGCTTGAGAGCAGAACAATGGGAAGTTATTTCGTTAACATGACTGTCGAACTCTTCCAAACTGGTGTTCCTGCAAGTTGTTACTAACAACCCGTGCAACATACGAATATTTATGCCTGACGCAAAATTTAATGGCGAGTGGCACGACACAACATCCAATCAGAAGCTTGCCACGCCTTACGACATTGTATAGTTAAACGCGCTGTGAAATCCCGCTGTAAAGCCAGTGATAAAGATCATTTGCACCCACAACATTTATTTGCTCAACAGAAAGATAATAGTCATAGTCTACTATTAGTCGCCATTAAATTTTGTGAGCGTCTACCATAGTTTGTGCAATGAGCCTATTTGTATTAACGTTTCAAAATTATAATATTGTCAATTAATACACTTTTAAATATTGTGTTCTTTATAGCACAAGCTACATATTCGAGAAGCAATCTTGGGTTAATGTGGCCAGTGGTTTAACGACATCGTTGCTACATACAGTGAGAAAACAAGCAGACCTGGCGGGTTACGGCTTCTCATCCCATTAGCCGGCTACAGGAATTTGTATTTCTAAGTCAAGGATTTATTATAATGGCCAGCTGACTCAGAGCCTCTCTCTTTTCTCGCATCTTCCAATCCAATTTCCTGCGACTTTACTGCGCAGTAATGCATTTCTTCCAGTTACTTTCCCCAAGTTTCCAGAAGACCGGCTAAGTGCTCTCAACTTTTTTGTTTACTGCGCGCTGGGGAATTTCCCTCTTGGTATTTATCGCAAAATGTTGCATCTGATACGCCACTGCATACCCAAATTTAAGGGGTCACAAGACTGTAAAATCCATTTTTAGAAACTGGAACTAAAGCCACGACTTTTAACACAAGGCACACCACACAGTCTATTACATGGCAATTACAATTTATATTTGCACATGTTTAATAAATCGACTTGGCTTGATTACCTTTCACATTCCATTACGTCTTTTATATGGTATTTTTAGACAGTTGATAGTAAAAGTGGGCCTTTTAGTAGTTCACGACTGTGTTGCTCAGTGCTCAGAAGCTTTTAACACGCCGATAATGCCAACTTTGTTTTCTTGTGGAACATGACCAGTAGGCCGTGAATCTGAGTTACACAATGCTTGTTTAACATGGCGGGTCATTTGAATTTGAATATGCATTGCGCTGAACCCGTTGAAACTTTACAATCAACATTTCAGTTTTCTCAAAAGATGAGTAAGTTTAGAAAAAAATGTAACATTAATTAAATTTCGTTACGTTATTTTCGTCGTTTTATTACTTCCACTGCCTCCCTTATGTAGCATATTATGGTCCTGTAAAAGTCATGTTGCCAACACTGATGCTACGCAAGGCAAATGAACATCGCAATCCGAAGACTACCATGACCATGTGAAAGGTAAAACAATGCCATATATTTATGTATAATCTATAATGTATCTATAAATATTCAGGACTGTCTAAAAAACAGTGTATGATGCACGGGTCAGCTCGGCCTGCGGCCTCACATCTACTCACAAAATAAAATGTTCCTTTTAACCCTTGTAGGTATAATAAATAACTATTCTCATGGCAGCAGCATTACCTGTCCACAATTAAAATAATTACACTTCAATGTATCACAATGTGTTGTAAAATAAAATTATATATTTGAAAAATGTGGTATTCATTATTAAAAAAACAAGAAATTAAGTTTCTTATACTTGTATACACTTTTCATTGCCGGGTTATCAAAAATGAATGGAATAAACATTGCCTGTATGTTGCAAACAGTTATATTTTGATTATTTTCGTATGCTGAGGTGGACAGTCTGCAGCATCTATTTATGTACAACCCAATGCCTATTAAGGCAATCCTTTTGTGGAAAAAATGTTTTCTTGCGAATGCCTTAAAATTTTTTACCGTATACTGAGAACATAAGTGCGTACACATTTTAACAAGCCACGGTTAACCATGGTTAATTTTTTTTATTCATGATTGATCACTTTTTGACACGGTAAAATGAAACGTTCACCATTTTTCTTCTTCTTTTTTTTTTTTTTTTTTTTTTTTTTAATTTGACCTTAGCATACAAATATTACAAAAATGTTGTATAGGCATTTCTTAACTTTAACTAGCTTAAAAGAAAACAATTTGTTCACATTTTAAGTTTTTCACTTTTTATTTGTTCAAATTTAATTTCAGCTGAACTATTTCATGTCTTTTAACTAGTACACAACAATTTCTAAATCCATAACTCCTGAAGCTCTACTGAAAATTTCAAACTGACGTAAACAATAAACTGTGGTTCGAGGCACAGAAATATATATATAGAAGCTGAGAAAAAGTGCTTTGAATTCAACACAATGGTACAGGACCAGGGCTTTAACATTTTAAAATTAAAAATCAAGCCTGTGACATAAAAATACAGTTTCAATGCAGCCTATTAACCATTTTAATCTATATTATTTGTTTAATGTAATCATGTTTATGATTTTAAGCAGTAACACGAATATTTCGTGCTAGTTATGGTGGTTAGTTCTGAGGCAAATGAAATCCTTAGTCTCTGCGATCTAATGGTTACAATGTTAAACTCCATATCCAGATATCCCGGTTCGAATCCCAACTAGAGATTGCTCACTAAGATTATTCCGTTCGTTGGAACTGGAACGGTCAGAACTGTTCTGAAAAACATCCTTTTTTCCTGCTCTGCTATTCTACCTTGGCTCTGGAATATTTAAGGAAGGTGGAGAGGGAGGGGGAGTGAAGGATAGGGATGGAGAATAAGGAAAGGAGAGGGAGTGGAGGAGAGAGAAAGGAGGAGAGACGGAGGGGAGGAGAGGGAGGGGTGGAGATGGAGAATAGGGGTGATATTGATGTGGAATATTTTAATCGTGATGCAGCACATCTTTTCTTAAACTGGTGATGTAAGACTAGCAGATATTGGCGAACAACCAGAGAAATTATTAATGCAAATGACCTATTCCGGGTCAACTGAGCGAGCATGAAGCGGTTGCGTGAGATTTTTCTAGAAGTACTCAACTACTCTTCAAAGAATTAAAGGAAACCTGCCAGGAAGTTAAGTTACACCCACAAAGCAATGAGATGGAATTTTGCTCCATGAATAACTTTCTTGGATTTTTGTCTTATTAAATTTTACACTGAATACCTTGGTGTCGTACACATAAGGTTTCAACAGAAACATCATAAAAATTAATATGGAAATCAGTAAGTACGGAAGGTTCCCGATGAACTCTTGGAATCTGTACCCTACAATATACAAATTGCATACTTCATAGATACATAAAGTGCAAAACCATGTCTTGGCGTATCTTAAGGTAATGCAACTGTGAAAGTCTTAGCATCTACGTTTTTACTTGGGTGACTTGATATGACAAATGACAAGCCCAATCACTTTTTATGTCAAAATATTTCCTTCAAAACTGTATCATAATCCACAACTCGTGATCTTGCAACTCACAGCTGTTCTGTTGCATCATAACCTTGATACAAAACACTGCTCTACTGTTCACAGCTCACTCTGACAATCCTACTCACTAAAAACTGACCTATCTGTCCGTGCCGACTTGCTTACATAGCCGAGAATTAGGTATACGTCATTTTTACTTTCTCTACTAGTAAGTAGGGGAAGTATTGTATTCCACTCAAAAATTCGATGTCGAGATTTCACCGGAAATATATGTTTTGAGACCACCTGAATAAAATAAAATATATTAAAAAAAAGAAAAAAAGCATTTTAAGAAAAAGGTCCGTCTGTGTGTCTGTGGACAGCATAACTCAAAAACGAAAATTAGGTTAAAAACCAAAGTTGGTATTCAAGTTTAATGTCTTTCAAGGGTGCGACACGAAGATTTTGAAGAAAATAGCCCCATCCTAAACTACCCTTTACATGGAATATTTTTTCGAAAATTTTGATTTTCTTGAAAATGGCTCTAACGATTTTGATTAAAATGTCATATGTTTGAGATATTTTTATGACAAATGACATGTATATCTTGAATTTTCTGGCTATAGCCCCTGTAGTCGTATTTACTCCGGACGACTTTTGCATAACTGGTAAACCGTAAGAGATAGACTAAATCATATTATACAAAAAAATGTAGATCTTGCTAAAACACAATTTACGTCTCAATAAATTTTCTTGCAAGGTGAACCATTTCGGAGATATTCCTTGTTATGTGTGCGAGTTTCGGAAAACTTAAAAACTTTCGTGAAACGGTACATCGTTGTTCATTTTTTTTATATGTTAAGTGTGCAAAGAGAACGGAATCTCAAAGCTTTAAAGGATTTGACTGTCGCACAAAGCCTACTGTATTCTCATATTCCCCTTGCACCTACAAGGAAATAAGCAGTAAGATAATTTGTAGAAATGTTTATCTCAACTACCAAGAAGAAGATATAGGAATAAGAGTTTGTAAGAATGGTTAGTACAAGAGTAGAGAAAGTCATGTGAGTGCAACACATCGTTTCGCGAAGCTTCTCGTAAAAGCCCGGCACTCGAAATGTCTCGAACTGCCTAGAAACAGCCTTTGTTCTTAACCGCCAGTGCCGTGTGTTGCCTGGCAACTAGTGGAGTAAGGTAGGAGGCCTTGACCCTCCTTCGACGTGCGCCCTGGGCCACAATATTTTTGTCACATTACAATGTAACAAAAACAGTATATGCAATTTTAATGAGTTACGCGCATTTCTTTCCGAAATATTAATTTCTATATTTTGGGAATGAGGTGGTTTATTTCATTTATATGCAGCTTTTACCATCTTAGTTCATATCGGCGGCTTCAAGAACATTAACTGCTCATGGCAATCCACACACAGTTCACATGGCACTGATGTTCACTCGATGTTAGGAGTGGTAGTATCCTTTCTATAAATTCATATACACACGCACATACTTCCAGTCCCGAGGGGGGATAAATAATGCTGCCTAGAAGATGCCAAACCTCCAGCTGACCTCCGAATATAGAGGTTAGCATGCTAACAGACACTGTCCTCGAGTTCATGAATTTTAATACGTCGATTAAAAACATTTCAATGCGCAAATTGTTCGATACATGCTACTCAAAATTTTATTTTGGCTTGAACAGACCATGATGAAAACCATGTTAGAATTTCTTAAAATTCTAATGAAGCTATACTAAATAAAAGAAAAGCTTTTCAAGATACATGGCGCAAGTTTGTATTTTAATTGATATTTTGGCGTGGTCTTTGACAGTGTGTAAGTGAAGAAAAACATGTTTTCTTAAACCAAACAAATTGCTTTACGACAGAGTTAAGCGTTTTCGGAATCTACGCTGCTGAGATGAAGATCTGGTTGTACGATTAATGTTTCCAAAGAGCCCATCATGTACAATTCTCATTCGCTTCTCCTTTTCACAATTCCTAAGTTCTTGTTTCTTTCCTTTCTTTTTTCAGTTAGAGAGGAAGTGTCGTATTCCATCCAAAATTCAATGTCGAGATTTCACTAGAAAAGCACGTTTTGAGGTCCTTGTTTCCAAAAAAAAAGAGGAAATTTTTAGAAAAAAGTCCGTTTGTGTGTGTCAGTTAACAGAATAACTCGAAAAGAAGCGTCCGAAAAACGCCAAACTTGATATTTTGGTCATTTTATTTGTAGAAAATGACCAACGACTATAATTAAAATACAATAATATGTAAGAGATATTTACATGATAAATGAAACGTATGTACCTATGTATTGCGTTTTCAGAGAATAGCCTCTTCATTCCAAAGGCATTTTATATAGTAACCTTGTATGCGTTGCAAATCTTAAATGCACAAATACACAAGAAACAGAACTCATTAAAACAAGACATTTACTCGCATTTCAAATAACTTTCTCTGTGGCATCAACTAGATTTCCATTATTATTGGCTTGATATGTTCAATGTATTGTCATTCTTTCAAAATACCTACTGTCACTAATTAGTTCTTTCTCGAAGAGTTATGGAATTCCACAGCTAGGGTATAGCTAACTTCAAGCATCTGACTACGATTCGATTTCCTCTATGCCCTTTGTGCCTCCAACGAAATGTGTAACATAGCTATTTCCGTCGACGTTTATCCTGATTAATATCAAGTAGAGAGAAAAAAACAAGCTTTCGTCACTAGTTTGCACAAGTGATAGTGGGCATGGAAGATGCACAGTTTTGTGAATCACGAGTAAAACTGGAGGGCAATAAATCAATGGGCAGAGCGGAGGAACGCTTAGCTATACTTTTATCATCCAATAACCACGAATGATTTATGGCCTCCTCTTGCTCGGCAATTTTCACGCTTTTGATAAACGTGCGGGCAAAAATCACACTGTGGGAGTAACTGAGTGAGATGCTTTTAAATTGAGCAAATAAAATCATCTCCTAGGCTGGTTGGCTGAAGTTCCTGTTTTAAAATGATTTCCCAGGAACCAGTTCCGTCAGTTGTTTACTGACAACATGGGGAAACAATTGAAAACCAGAAGATTTACGACCATCATTTGCAAAGGCAGTGGGATGACATCCATTGTAGATAGGGAGTGTTAAAGAAATAAGACGGTATATTGCTTTGTCTTTCTTTTTCAATGATGTGAATAGGGAGAAGAGCCTGTCAAAAGTTAATTCTATTACTATTACAATCACAAGACTTTCACAACGCACTATCGTTTTTCTTCATATTCTCTTCTATAAACTATACTTATAAAATGATTGTTGATTCATACTTTAAGTCCGATTTCTTTTTCTTGGGGGGAGGGACTTATTTAAGGTCATACCGGTTGCCTGTAGGTTCTTCGATACACTGTGTGCTAGTACAGTCGGCTTCTGCACTATCAAGATTTTGTTCGAATTTTCTAGTTGTACATAATCAGTGCGAGGCCGATCAATGACCTTTCTTGCCATTTATTCTATGGTTAAAGCTTCAAGTCGTGGTACTGAATGTTCAATCTTGCATTTAAGTGTTTACCCCCCTCCGTACGCGGATTTCTACCGCTACAGCCTGACGATCAAATCCTCCATGAAATTAGCATACGTTACATTAGAAAGCGCGTCAGTAATTGACTATCGGGTTTAGCATGAATGTCACCCACAATCTTTGTAACTCAGGTAAAAATGTAAATTCTTAGTAGCACCTGACTACATTGCGTACTTGTAAACTTTATAACGAGGCAATACAAAGGTAAATTAAGCGTATTAGTTCTTCTTGCTCTGACTGTCCAGGCCAATACCTCGAGTAAAACGCCCCTACATGATCTATCTCAATCCGGAACGACGACGAAAAAGGAAATGAAATGAAGCAGTGGATGTCAGGAAAATCCGGGAAACTTGGCCAAACGAGACTGGTCTTGCAAACAAGGAAAACCATGCAAGCAAGTTTCGGTTAGACTAGGGGGCTCCAAAATGGTTTAACACGGGATCTCACGCACGCGGAGCCATACAAGTCATTCTCTACTACGTGTTGTGTGTAGAGGAAGTATTGCACACCACCCTTAAATTCAATATAGAAATTTCACCGGAAATACACATTTCGAGACTCATTGAATCAAAAAAATAAGAGTAAAAATGTGTGTGTGTGTGTGTGTGTGTGTGTGTGTGTGTGTGTGTGTGTGTGTGTGTGTGTGTGTGTAAGAGAGAGCGAGAAAGAGAGTGAGAGAGAGAATTAAAATGTGCTAAAACCGAAGCTTCTCATTGGCTATGAAACCCAGCTGTTACTTGTTCTATCCTAAGAATTCTAATTCCCTTGTAATTTTCTGAACATTATGCTACGCATCTATCCTACTGAAACTCCCCACATGTTGCCTAATTTCCAGGAGAGCCTTGAGCAACACGGCCTTATAGCAACCTTAACCGAACTCCAAGTTATCACAAGTAATATCATAAGGGTCTGACCTAACCGACAAATTCTCGATCGGCGCGAGAGTCAGAACGTCGAATATTTATCTAGACTACTTAATCAATTACAAATTCAAATACTATTCGCAAATATTTGACCAGAAATAACCTAAAATATATTCATTTCGTTTAGTTCAACTTACTCGGCACTGCCAACTAAGGAAAACGAAACCCAAAAGTTACATGTATTTCGATCTTCTCTTGTTATAACAAAAACCTGTTTATGACCTCAAATAAATCTCACTTTATTTTTAACACTAACAAATAATCTTTCTTCTGGAAAAACACAATAATTATTAAAAGAACAGCTAAACAGTTGTCAAATAGAAATGGGCGCTATTTTGATTGTTAATCTATTGTAATGCATAATAAATTGTTTTTCAGCGATTTATGGGATACAGTTGGCCATATTGACTAAAAAGAGTACCATAGTGATAATTTGTACAAAAGAAAAAATATTACCCGGTGATAATTTGTATATATTATACAAATTATTTGTTGCAATTATTTATCCTATCATTTCTTTATAAAAATATTAATCTTACCCCTGAGTAATTCCGATACTAGGCAATAAGAGTGCAATTCCGGGATATATAACTTTTGAGTGGAATGCAACCCTTCCTCTTGCCAGCAGCACTGATATGAACCTATTGACAGCGTAGTTCAAAAATAAAATACTTCCTCTAGGGAAAGTAAAAGGTTTGCAAAAAGCTAACTGATATTTGGACAGCAAGGGTGAGTGAGTGAACGAATGAGAGTGAGTGAATGAGAGAGTGAGTGAATGAGAGAGTGAGTGAATGAGTAGTGTTTAAAGACCAGTCGACAACTAGATCATTTGGGCCCCAAGCCAATTGACAAAAACTGTAAAACTCAACACTTTTAATTTCAAAGGTATAAAGTTAAAAACAAAGAAAGACAAAACAGATAACAGTTAAAAACAAGCCAAAGCAAGGCACTCCTAAATAAAACACTAAAAGATTAAAACGCTGAAAAAATTGGTCTGGTTAGGACATTATCACAACTTAAAGGCATAAAATCTCCGAAAAATGTAAGTCAGACATGCTTGGCGAACCCAATTTGGGAAACGAAGTGCAGGGCCTTCGCTACCGCTACTGGGTCGTTACCTAAAATAGGACTGTTAACCCAGGCCGAGGGACTGGCCCTCACAATCAAGGAACACATTGGACAGCAAGATGAGTCCTCCCCTACCTTGAAATGCCCTGTACGTATGTAACCCTCACATGTTCCAAGATAATTGCCTACTCTTGATGCGATAAGGAAGTGAGCGCTTACACATTAGCATATTTAACATTCACCTCGTTACGTGCGGGAGGGAGTCTTCAGTGTAATGTTACGCCCAATGTCCCAAGGATCAAAGGAAGGGATTCTGGCACAGGTGAGCTTGAGGCTTTCTGGCGCCTCAAACCGATCAACAGTTTCTTAAGTACTCAAATGATTCAACTAGAGTTTACATTTCACAAAGCATGTATATGGATTCGTTCTAGGATTTAATGGCCGCACTAACAGCTTCAGTGAGGAGTAATAATACATTATACGATCATTGTTTGACTTTGCCAAAGTGATTTCTGGCTCATTTGCATTTTACCAGGCTGTCGCCCAACAAAATTACAGGTTTTGGCCTCCACATTAGTTAATACTTCCGCTCGTTTGAATGTCACTTCTATTCCACTAATACAGCTAAGCCTCGGGCCGGCAGAACATCGGAAAGCGAAAATGTCGGAGTGTGTTAAGAAACAGCCTACTAAACGTCAGACAAGTTTTAATTTCAACTATCTTCTGAAATTATACATTACGCATCTAATAATCTTGTAAAGTTTACTGAACACATCTTGCATTGCACTCATAACTTTTTCTACTCTTGTACAATCATTCTTACAAACGCTTATTCTTCTATCTACTTAATGTTAATCGAGACAAACATTTGCAATTGTGTTATTGCAATTTCCTTGTGAAGTTCAATCCCCCTAATAGAGAAAGTATTCCAGAATTGTCTGAAGTTAAAGACAGTTTCTCCACTGCCTTCTTTGTAGCACCACAATGTGATTCTTGAGGCACCCTTCTTGTTGCTCCACGTACTTGAAAGTTGCACTTTCTGGAGCTTTAACTCCGCCGTTATGTAAAATTTTCCAAGGCTCAAAGGTTGCTGCTTGATCCTGATCAATTTCGCTGTCATGCAATTGCCAAGAAGGATAATTTGTCCTCGTGCAGGTCTTAAGCCTCCAGCCAACTTATGATTTCTTGCAAAGATGCGTGCTCACATCCAGGAATAAGCTTGCACCAATGGTTTCTTAGGTTTCATATTCGTTTTCAGTTTACATATTGAAGAAAAAAAAAAAAAAAAAAAAAAAAAAAATTGTTTAACGACGCTGTCAATTGCCAGGATCACATTAGCGTCGCCGGTGTGCCGGATTTGAACCCGCGACCTTGGGATCAAGTAGCATCTTCCATGATATGCCAATCGATGTGTTTGGAGACGGCGTGCGATGGCACGTCGGATAATACGGAATATCGCACAAGTGAATTCAATTAATTTACAACTCGATGTACCAAAAGAACGTTGCATGGCAGTGCAACAGTTACGTGTAGATAGTAGGTAACTCGTACAATGAGACCTCGAAACCGTCCCTGCTTTCAAGTTCCAGCAGAGGACAACGCCCACTAGAAGTCCTCTAGCCAATCAGATTTCATTATGTTACTCAAGTCTATAATACACACGCCCAAGACAACTTGCCTTTGTGGAACACTAGCGTCATGGAAACTGTACACGTCGGTCGCTACGGTAGGTACCTAAGGCTACCGATATCTAAAATTTTCTCAATTTCAAAAAGTAGAAAAATTTGTTTTTATGTCAAAAATGCTTTGAACAATTAGCTTCAATAACATATTATGACCTAAGCTCTCAACCGTTGACCACTTAATGACCAAGGCCCAAAAACTGAAATTAATTTATATTTATGAACGCTCTTTAACTGGTCCCAATCTATATTGGGTGTGAAAGACTGCTTCATTTTTATCTAAGGTGTATCAGACTTGAAGTTCTTTTACGTACAGTAACTCGACATTGGACCATCAGCTTTACTTCCCTTCCCAAGGGCTAGGCATTTTTACTTTCTCTACTACGTATAGTAAGTAGGGGAACTATTGCATTCGATATCGAGATTTCACCGGAAATACTGAATCCAAAAGAAGAAAACATTTCTAGAAAAAGTCTCTCTGCGTGTCGTACCTCAAAATGAAAAGTTGATTGAATACCGAACTTGGCATTTAAGTCCAGCATCTTCCAAGGATGCGACACGAGGATCACGAAAATTCCCCACCCCAGACTATCTTTCACATGGAACACTTCAAAACTTTAATTCTATAAAAACTGACAATTTTGATTAAACTACCACATGTTTAAGATATTTTTGTAAAATGAAATGTATAGGTTCAATTTGCTGGAATAACCTCTGAAGTCCTCTTCATTCTGGATGACTTTTGCGTAACTGGTAAACCACATGGAGCTGTCGTTTTTAAGCAACTTAAAAACCATCGGTCTGGGCCGGATTTGAACCCGCGACCTTGGGATCAGTAGGCCAGCGTCTAAATCAACTGAGCCACCCAGACCGAAACACACACACACACACACACACACACACACACACACACACACACACACACACACACACACACACACACACACACACACACACACACACACACACACACACACACACACACACACACACACACACACACACACACACACACACACACACACACACACACACACACACACACACACACACACACACACACACACACACACACACACACACACACACACACACACACACACACACACACACACACACACACACACACACACACACACACACACACACACACACACACACACACACACACACACACACACACACACACACACACACACACACACACACACACACACACACACACACACACACACACACACACACACACACACACACACACACACACACACACACACACACACACACACACACACACACACACACACACACACACACACACACACACACACACACACACACACACACACACACACACACACACACACACACACACACACACACACACACACACACACACACACACACACACACACACACACACACACACACACACACACACACACACACACACACACACACACACACACACACACACACACACACACACACACACACACACACACACACACACACACACACACACACACACACACACACACACACACACACACACACACACACACACACACACACACACACACACACACACACACACACACACACACACACACACACACACACACACACACACACACACACACACACACACACACACACACACACACACACACACACACACACACTTACAACGATACAGAATGACCAAATACACATCTGTTTAAGAAACAAGTCCAAGAACAGTTCTTATCATCAGGTGAAATCTATGTCTCAATGTTTCTGAGAACCAATTTTGTGTATGGTTCGTTGTTCTGGAGTTATTAACATGCGCATTAACTAAAGAGATGGCCTGAATGATTAATTGTAAGAAGCGTTTCTCTAGACCTTTACGATAACTGCGCCTTTGGGGCATCTAAAAACACGTATTTCAAATAGTGTTTCAGCGTTTATTAGCTGCTAATGACACAATAAAATATATACAGTTCTCTGGAAGCTCAACAAGTTACTTTATAGCACCGTTTTCGATACCTTTATAATAACAATGATCATTCTTTTGACACACCTGTTTGTGTTTCGACTCCGTCTGAAGCTTAAGCATGCCGGGTGGAAAATATGCGTCATTTTGTAAATTAGAGAGATTATTGAAAACGTTTTGAGCATTCAGAAAAAATGTACCTACTACTTCAGAACGACAGATCTGATTATTCCGAGAGTCTGGAAGTATGAAAGAGTGTGAAGAAGAAGTTCAATGACAAATGTGTACAGTTAACCCCGTTATAGGCAATATGTTCCAAAGGAAAGGCTGCCGATATGACCACGGTAGTTAAATACAGGGAAACAATTGTTGAATTATTGTGACGAGAGAGACCAATATAAGGATCAGGTATTCTTCCATCGCAACTTTCAGTAACTTTGGATTCTACCAGATTTGAATTTTGGTGCCAAAGAAAGTATCAATTTTTTTTATCCCCCTGGTGATGAAGGTTGGGCGAGTGCGCGCGCGCACACACACACACACACTACCCCAGGCCTGGGCAATTCGCGGATTAGTTTTGAGTTACCCACATTTTTTCTTTCTAAATACAGTTATCAGTGCAAGGCCGAGACCGGGCTGCACTCAGAGAGTACCAGTTCCCAACCCTACTCTACGCTATATACCAATAGCAGCGTGATGCATTCAGTCTTTAATCTTAACTTATAATGTAGATCCCGTTAAAATACCCAATTTGTAATATAAATATGTAACATTATTTATATTTTTGTCTCTTGGCCACGCAACGAAAACAGACTTTCAAAGCCATCACACAGTGATCAGCTTTAAAAGATCAATCACTAAGGTCTACTATGTTCCCATATTCTTAGTGTATCAATAAGGATATTTGCAATAAAACTATTTTAGAAGTGTTTACCTCCATTAGCCTGAAGTAGATAGAAGAATAAGCATTTTTAAGAATATTTTGGTGGAAAATGGGTGGAGGAAGTGTAACAGTACTGTCACCATGGCATTTCAAGGGCATCATGTAGCGACCTAGTTTTGAACATTTGTCTCTCGATTTAGTCTCCCCCATGACATGCATCCCCGCATCTCGTCTGCGCGAAGGCCAGAGTAAACACTGCAATGGGCTATTAGAAGCTCGTCTGCGCTGCATGTTGGCCAAGGTCGATCTGCCAGGTGCCACTGACAAGCAATGACGCGTAGCCACTCAAACGCTCCTTTGACTCTACATCGAAGAATTGTTTTGCGTACCTACATAAAAACATGCGAATTCGCAGAACTGGGCCAGGCACCGCGCCAGAACTTCTAGGAAAGTAAGGTATATGTGTCATTTTAAATAGTGTACCATGCTCACTTGGGTAGGTACACCCGTTTCACTCACGTAATCTTACATAACCTTCAACTCAAATTCCTTCTGCCCAAGTTTCTTGGCTGACGAAAATAAAATTCTCCGTAAGACTTTCTCCACTCCTGTTTCATACCTAGTAATGCACACCGAAAGAATAAATATTGCACACTAACTTCAACTTTATATTTTGAATATACATTTCATGTGCTGTATTTCCCACTAGTGGAGCAGGTAGTGAGTGAAATGGAGTTTTGGGGACGCAAAACCGTAATTAATATTAGCGTCTGTCAAAAATTAAAAATGGAAACCAAAGGATAAAACGGGAAACAAATACTCAATCTAAAATAGAAACTCTTAAAAGAAGAGGGTCAAAGTTAAATTGCAGGCAAAAGAAATGTAAACATGGGCAATGGCTGTAGAACGCAACAGTAAAACGAAACTGATAGAAGACTAAAATCCCGAAGAAGGTGCAAAAACAAGCCTGACAATCATCAAATTACGTTCAACGTTAGATCACGTTCAACTGTCAAAAAGTTATCCGCTAAAGCGGAGGGCCCAGAACAGATCTTTTTTTTATTCAGTTGTGACCGTTCCAGTACCACAAAATGAAAGGTTCCAAATGACCATTCCAAAATAAGTCAAGATGCTACACTTACCCGGGTTCTATAGCATCAAGGCCTGATTCTTAGTATATTAAGAAATTTGTCGAACAAGACCAGGCTTTCCTCCTGTCTTCTGCCCTTCTCATCCTAATTCAGCATGGACGAGCGAATTTGTAACGTGCTGTTAATATTACCTTGTATTATAATCAATCCTCGCTAAGTTCATGTTAACTGAATTCACGTCCATCATATTAGTCAAGATTCCATTACACTAATGTATTGCAAGATGGCTTATCAGGCAAGTCCTTCATCTCGAGAGCTCAATAGCATTTATTACACATGTTTATTCGGGAGATTTTTAGAGGGCGTTGCCGTCAATGGCTTGTTTTGGTGGCTGTGGGTCATTCCTATCATGTACGTAGGTTAGTTGGGTGCCTCAATGACTTGCTTTCCAAGGATTCAGCTGTGTGTGCACTCCAACGTGTGCTGGTGAGTTGTACATATGAAGCAGTTTATTGTGCAAATACGGCTGACTTGGTCATTTTCTGATGGCTGTCCTCTTCGGTTTTCGCCTCCTTGTATTCAATGCATCTGTTTTCTTCGATATGGCACACAAGCGGAGAACTTAACTTCCTCATATAATTTTGTATCAACGTTGATGTCAATAATTTCAGAGTATTTTAAATACGTCTTGTAATACTTGTGATTTTGAATCAAGCTGTAGCTTTGATTGTTGTTTTAGTGTGTTTAATGGATTCATCTAAGACAAATTACTGGCCTCTGCAGGATCATAATTTCATTAAAACTTCCAGATTTTGAGAAGAATAGGGATGATCTTGGCTAGAACATTTGACCCTTTCCTTTGTAGCTCCTACAGCATCCCTAAGCAATGCACTCCCTACATCAGAGGGTTACTTATTAGCGCAAATTTGGAGAACTCTTTTTAGAACCGCATTACTTGACCTATGATTTTGCACCTCCTCTGAATGATTCCATCTTCTGAACCACCAAATTTCGAAATTTCTGCGGAAATACGAGACATGTTTTTAAAGTAAATGTATGTTTAAATATTTTGTCAATGCACCACTACAGTCACGATTGAGCATGCGCGATCACTTCAATTCATTAGAAAGCCAGACGCTAATCGAACGACCCGCTGACTGCGAAGTCAGATCAGTGATTCGGTTCTTGAATGCGAGACATGTTACGCAATTGTGTGAGGTCTATGGGGAAACAATGGTGAGGAAGTAGACCAGACGTTTAGCGAAGGTTATGAAAATGGGCATGATGAGTTGTGGACCGGTCGCCCGTCTGCCAACCCGGATGTTTTGGTGCAAGCTGTGGAAGGAAACATTCGCCACGAGACATTTCACCACATCGGTGTTGTCTTCGCATTTTACACAAATTTCAAGGCGGTCGTCGTCCACAACATTGTGACAGAACACTTAGAATTTCAAAAATGGTGCTCCAGATGGATGTTAAAAATCTTACTGATGTGAATTGATTTTTCTCAAGCGATATGCTGAGGTAAACGATGGTTTGCTACAGGTGTTTCACATCACTCCTGATTCAAAGCAAATCATCCATTGAATGCAGGATGCGACATTCAAGAAGACGCCTGTTGTGAGACACTCTTAAAGCTCCATCGTGCAATGCAGAACAGAAGACATGGAATCCTTTTGGTTCATGACAATGCTCGGCTCGAGCTGGTCCCATAATTTGATTGAGGATCATCTGACCACCCTCCCTGCACTCGGGATTTTACATCTAACGATTTTGATTTGTTTCTTCAACTGAAGGAATTCCCTGGTGGAAAACATTTCAACGACGATTATGTAAAACAAGAAATACAAAGTTGACTTTCATCATTCTTTAACGAAGAATAAAAAAGCTGACTTCCCATTACGGAAAGTGACTGAATAACGGTGTGGACTATGAGAAGCAGTTTAAGATAATGAATGGTAATGAAGCATTGGTAAATACTGCTCTCTTACTTTTAAAAAATTACCGGTACTTTAAACATCCCTCCTACATTTTTGAGATCCCCTAAAAATATTTTTGGAGAGAAATCCTGCGCGTGCGTGTACCAAGTAAACTTATCCATAAACAAAAGGTCGAATGGATACCAAATTCGGTATTAAGACCAACATTTTCCAACGTTTATCCCGATATTTCCATAACAGAAATTATCCTTCACATGAAAACTTTTCCTTATTTTTTAAATTTTTTAAAAGTAATTCTGAAGTTTTAGATTGAAGTAGCATGACTTGATATGAACTGTGAATGGACTGTGCAGTCCCTCTTTTTACACGCTTTATGTTAGCTTTTGTGTGTGTGTGTGTGTGTGTGTGTGTGTGTGTGTGTGTGTGTGTGTGTGTGTGTGTGTGTGTGCGCGCGCGTGTGCGTAACGGCATCTTTCGAGTAATTTTCGCCAAATTACAGTCGTCCGACTTGAAAATTTGCACACGTGTCAAAGACCAGACAACACAATAACATAACTTTATCCTAAGATCCTGGCCAGGATAATCAGGATAAAACAAAATTAATTAGCTAAATTTACCCATGTAACGGAATCTTTCGACGCAATTTTCACCAACTTAGTCGTCTGATATGAAAATTTGCATACATGTCAAGGACCGATGACAATACAATAACATCATAACTTTTTCCTAGGATCCTGACCAGGATAATCAGGATAAAAAAAGTGACTTGGCTAAATTTTAGCAATGTAACCATTTTCACTAGCTTGAGACCCTGATTGACTTGAAAAGTTGCACACATCATGGACCGATGACAATGTAATAGTATCATAACTTTGTCCTTATGTCCTGACAGCAATATCAGGATAAAAAGTGACTTGGCTAAATTTAACAATGTAATGTAATTGCAACCAACTTGAGGCGTCTGATTGACTTGAAAATTTGCACCCATGTAGGATTGATGACAATTCCATAATATCTTGGATTTGTCCTAATGTGCTGACTAGGATCTTCAGGATAAAAAAAAATGACTAAGCTAAATTTATCAATGCCAAGGAATATTTCGACATAATTTTCACCAACTTAGAGTCGTCTGACTTGAAAACTTGCCCGCGTGTCGGAAACCAATGACAATAAAATATCATGACTTTGTCCTGATGGCCTGATCAGCATCATCAGGATAAAAAAGTTAGATACATTTATCAATGTAACAGAATTTTTCAACGTGATTTTCACCAACTTATAGTTGTCTGACTTGAAAATTTGCACACGTGCTAAGGACCTCCGAGAATACAATATCATCATGACTTTGTCCCAATGTCCTGACCAGGAACGTCAGGATAAAGAATGACTAAGCTAAATTTATACAAAATGGTACAGTTATGACATCTTCGATGTCGCCAAGGCTCATTTCTACATGCAACCTCTAAGTTGCATTGGAGTTCATACAGGGCCAAGATACAGACAGCATCTGGTAGTTTAGAAATTAACACATGTTACACTGGAAAAAGGAATTAAAGCGCTTGAAATATTGAAAGACGGAGAGAGGACCTGAGAGGGACACGAGATTTCGGGGGAAGGATTGCGGCTCCAAGTTTACCCAGGGCCAGGAACTCCACCACAGCTGATAGTGTAGTTAAAACAGTAATTGTAATCTAATACTGTTCCAAAAATGGCGATTTAAAAATTTTCAAAAAATATTTGAAAGAAATTTCGAACTCCGAAATTTTTGAAAGATTTCAGATTAAAAATTTTGAAAAAGATTGAATAGAAAAACTTGAGACTAAAAATTTAAAAATAAATTATAGTTTTAAAAAACTAACAAAAACACGCTTTTATAAAAAACCGAACTAAAAAGTAAGAAATAATCTTTAAGTATGAAGAATTTGTTCTATTAAGTTAAGTAGTCCATTATATTTCAAAATTTTGTTATAAATTTAAAATAGTTTATATTAATGATACATTTTATTGTAAAAAAGCATGGGGTGTCGGATATCCAATGTTATAAATAGTTACATTGCTAGTTATTTATAAAAGTTATGAGTAAAGCGAAAAGCACCCCACGCTTTTTCACAATAAAATTTATTTTGTTAATATAAATTAATTATTATTCTAAACTTATTACAAAATTTTGAAATATAATGGACTACTTGGCTTCATAGAACAAATTCTTCATACTTAAAGATTATTTCCTACTTTTTAGTTCAGTTTGTTATAAAAGCGTGTTTGTTAGTTTTTTGAACTATAACTTCTTTCTTAACAGGACTTAACGTCCGCTCTTACTGCATAAGATCTCACAGGCGGCGACACTAATAATTAGGAAACGTTTCACGCCTAAATGTGTGGTCCCTTTCATTCAACAATTACACAGATTCTTATTTCACGAAAAATGCGGAGTTCATGAAAATATTCAACATGCCAACACTGTTTAGGTCCAGATTTCTCTGCTTACATTTTTCGAGCTTTCCAAGCTACCAATTCTCAAATACGAGTGGTAGAAACTTCCAGAATCTTTTGGAAGTTTCCCTTCTTCCAGCTTCTGGAACGTTCTGGAAGTATATGCGAGCATACTCGTGAGTCAGTGAGTGTGTTTCTGATGCGACATCAAGTGCGATTCTTACAAATGAGTGCTGCTTCGCCGAGAAACTCTTTTGTTCGACTACCTAGCGAGCTAAGTGGGCCGAAGAAGAGGCTACGTCCCGAAGAAAGTGAAGTGACACTGGTGAAGCGACAAACATTTTCAAATTCAAAATCCGACACCTTTATCCTGACACCAAGTTTCTTAAGTCAGGATACAGTTACCAAACTTATTTCCAAACCTTTATAATACAAATTTCAGAAACTTTTGTAGTACTACAGAATAAATGCAAAATAAAGGCATAGAGTAATATATACACAGCAGAGCAATTCATATGCATGTTTAGAAATTATTACCTGCTATAGATTACATTTCAGTCACTGTAGTCCAAACACTTTCCATACTTGCTTTCACTTCCACGAATGATAATTTGAATATAAGGATATTCAAATAACGTTACTTCCAAATAAAGACCTACAACAAATTATAGTACATATGTAACCAATTTAACTCAAAACTTATTTACTTATCTATTGAAATTGTTCATGACATTTAATCTTATTTAACTATTTAAAATGGCATGACATTTTATAATAATAATCATATGAATTATAAACTACCAAATAAACTGTATATATTGTTTCATATTGACACTTATTTTCTCACTCTACATTTGTTCTTTGGTCCCACATCGTTTTCTTCCCTTTACTGTTCTTACAGACCGTAGTTGTATTAGCTGACAGCACCAGTTCCTGGATTCTTCCTCCCCATCATCCACTTCTCCTGTTTCTCTTCTACTCTCGGCAGCCTCTATTCTTCCAGTTGATATATCTCCAACCTCAACCTCATCTTTATTCTCCAATCCTGTATCTTCGTCTGATGTATCTGGGTCCACTTGTTCATTTCTCTCTTGTATCTCCTTGCCATTCTCTCCTTGAAAGTGAACTAAGAGGTCACACTGAAAGTTTGACTACATCAGAAGAGTGAAATGACAGTGAAAATTGAACAGGATCACAATATGAAAGAATTGTGGTTTTAACAAAACTTTTTTCAGGTCTTATAATTATTTCATAATTTGTTTACCCTTTAGGAGTATTGCTTCATCTCTTGAGAGATTTCAGCTTGCTTTCTTCCTCTAGTTCCTATATACCCACGTATACTGGTATCGATGCGCGGTTGTTTTGTGTTTCCTTTACGCCACTTTGCAACCAATTCCTTGACGCAGAACATTTATTGATTTTCATCAAGAAGACGTGTCTCGAATAAATGTTTCATCCCTAGACTTCGCCGGCCGTCCTCACTTTCACTGTCTCGCCGCATGCAATTCCCGGCGCTATCAGTCATTATACTCTCATTGCACAGCTGCTACCCTTAATTCAGCGTAAACTTGCAAAATAAGGAAAAACTACGAAAGGAGTGAAAACCATTTGATGTGTTGCACTTACATGGTTTTCTCTACTCGGTCTTCTACAAACTATTTTTACAAAAGCCCATGTTTCTATATACTCCTTGATAATCGACAAACTTTCACTACTCATTTGTACATTTCGTTCTAGATATAAGAATGTAGATACGTTAAAGCGACAGTCACACTTTTAAAAAGCGTGTCGCTGTGTGAGGGCTTCAAAATAAGAATAAGGATTTGAAAATTAACACCAAAAGTGGTTAACATAAAAAGTGATTCAACAATATCTAAATATTGTGACAAAATGGCAATTCGACAAATCGAACTCGGCACCAGTGCTACAACGACAGAAGTCCAATCCAGTTACTTTTCTGTCACTTTATTCTCGTTTAAAAACTTTTGCACAAATACACACTTCTCTTTTCTTTGTTGACACTGTCTTCGTGATATCAACTCACAACTGTTTTCTTCTCGTAACCTTTCACTTAACACTCATTAATTGCTTCGCTATCTTGTTTTCGATGTGACGGTTCTCTCACGACCGTACAAACGCAGCTGAAACTGCCTGCCGCATTGACTCATGTTTCTTATTACTAACTCCGTTGCTTCGCTTCCTTATATAGCGAGATGACGTAACACGGACCTTTCTTGAACTACTACAAGCACGCCGACCGCCGAATGCCTCTCTAATAATCTCGAAACTCCCTTTGACGTGCCGTGCTCATCATGTGTTCACAAACAGTCGCGCGAGCAGCCTGACCTTGAGCGCCTTTGATATGCGCCGCGCCTGGTATGTGGTGTGAGGATCTAGACCCGAACGTCCTTTGTTGGGCGCCGCAGCCGGCATCACAATATTTGGTGCATTAAGACTTTACCTCTGTTTACCAATTATACAAACCTCATTCAAAATGAAAGGGACTTCAGGGTTTATTCTCAGAAAATTCAAGATATACATTTTGTCATGCACGTCTTATATAGGTACCAGTTTGAGAACAAAAAATAACGAAAGGAAAGCTTGGGGTGGAGAGAGATTTTACTGAAATGCTTCGTGTCGCAATGTTGGAAGACGTAGAACTTAAATACCAAGATCGGTAATAAAAGGACGTTTCGTTTTTAATAATGAGGGTCACATATTAGAATTATTTGTAAACATGTTTTATTTTATCCAGGGAGTTTTTGATGGAATGTTACACTTCGACTTGGTATAAGCAACTAAGAGAGAAAATAAAAACAACTATATAGGGTCCCTAGAATGCAACAGCACGATCATATCGCATGACAACCCAGGAAGGAATTGCTGGATTTGAAGAAAGTGTCCCTATTTCCATCTGATTCCCTTGTTAGCCGCTAAACGAAACTCAAAATATGCACTAAATATACACTAAAATCGTGAAAATAGGCACTTAAGTTTAAATTCCGTGCATTGTCTTTTAATGGATCACTTACATTTTGCAATATGTGCGGTATATTTTAACCTTTAATGAGTAACATACCTGAGCATACATGATGGAATACCGCTTGCAATATATAATTGAGTCATCTGTGGAAAATACGTCGCCGACTTCTTACACACTTATGCAGCTTTGTTTTTAATCCTGTCAATTCTTTTGACATGGTAAAACAACCTCCCAGTAGATGTCGACAAGAAATCACCTAACACAGTCGCACAAAACAGTCTTCGATGAATGAGGAAAATTAAGCGAGATTAAGCAGGCCAGTAATGTCTCCGACATTCACACGTGTTTACAATTACTTGACAGCATCAGAAAGGGATGGGTGTGTTAATTCTGTCGTTTGCTTCAAGTATAATGAAGGTGGTGAACGATCGTGTTTGGTCTGTAAACCCTCTCTCTCCATTCGCAGAGCCCAGCAGCCCTCCATGCTCGTAAATACTCTTCAAGAAACATTTTGGATCGCCAAAAGCAGGGAGTTTTTATGATACGGAATAAAAGTAAGGTACAATGCAGTCATACAGTATTGGCCAACAGTCATTTCCATTTTTAATATAAGGCAAAGGAATTTTTGAAAATCAGACAAATAGGCATTTAAAAACATTAAACTAGGCAACACAACCGTAAGCATTTTTGTGATATCTGTAATAATAAAGCATAAAGTCCCCTGCTGCTAACCAACACTTCAGTCCACATTCACTTCCATTTATACCGTCTCTGTTGCTGGCCTTCACCGCATGGGGGTCGCGAAGGGGGGGGGGGGGGGGGGGGGGGCAGGGGGGTCGTGCCTCCCCCCCGGAAGTTGGTGAACTTGATGTGCAATCAATTACTGACTATTAAACTATTATTTTAACTTTGATGTAAAGAACAATTTTTCACCGGTGGAGTATGTAAAGCAAGGAGGAGGTGTGTGCATTTGTTCAACTTTTCGCGCATGCAGTGGCGTCCTGTTTTACGTGCACAGTTAGATTATTCAAACATGAACATATAACTTCGAGCAATATCTTCAAATGGCAAATCGGTTTCCCACATACCCACAGTTCTTGCCCGATGCACCTTCGCAATATTTGCACACATACAACAATTTTACATGTTCACTTCAAAACTGCACACCTAAAATAAAGAAATAGCTGCGCAAAAGTTCAATGTACTAGCCCAACCAGTTTCTTAGATAATAGAATTACATACTTTTAACTAGCGAGGAAAAAAATTGCATTTTTTAAAAAGGGCCTTCAAATTTTACAGAGAATTAGACTAGTGGCATTTTCGTATATTTAGGTAAACTAAAGACACTTTAAAGTATTTGATTGAATTTACTTGTATTACTTGCGGAGAAATACACTTTTTTGTTTTTATAAAGTTGTTGGTGTTAAAATTCCTTTTCCTTTCATCTTGGTTTTTTGTGAGCCAATGAGTAGAGCATCAAATGCATATTTGAATCTTTAGAAAACGTTTTAGATTAAGTATGCAAATTTACATACAAAATTGAAATTTAACGAATAAATTACATACAAAATGCAAAACTGAAGGGGAATATCATCACTGTGGTGCACCCCAGTGTGAATAAAATGAAGTGCACGGTTGACCTAAGCATGTCATTCAAGAATGGTGGGTTGGGGAAAATGATTCACAGGTGTCTATAGATTTGTATTATATAATTCAAAAGTCGAAATTGTCATTTTTAGCTAACAAATTTAATCTTAGGCTTCCTAACATACACTACAGCTTGCTCGAACAACGGCACAGTTGGTAAAATGTACCTTGGACCAGCAGGGACAGCATGTATGGAACCTAAGGTACATAACCAGCAGGTTACATCTCCGCATTTAAAATGTTACGCTCTTGTTGAAGTGTTGACCCTGTTAAGGATTCCTGCCTCACAATTCCCTTTGATCCAGAGCCAAACGTGTGGCTGACATTCTCATGAAATGCCCCACCATGGTTTTCTGGGGCCTTGAGTTCTAAACCGCGAGGTGTTTTCTGCACCCAAACACAATTAAAACGTAATGGTATCAAGAGGCAACAAAGTCTGGCAGGAGGTAACAAGTTTCTGGCATTGAGACAATAGTTTAATGTGGCGTGGCGACAAACATGTTTTGACGTCTTCTGTGACGCACTAGCTAGCGTACCCAGCAAGTCTACGGCAGGTAAGACTTTTCTGTTATCTGGAGGGAAATGAAAGTGTGCATGAAGTTGATTTGATCAAGACAACTCGATCTGCTCAATTAGATGCTTCAGTGAGCTTTCATTTCATGCTTCAGTACTTGTTCATGCGTGCGCTTTTATATTATTCTGTCAACTTTCCCGTACATAAGGCTCTAAGTGCCTGCACTTGGTCATAAAACGCTTCATGTCGACAGAGTAATTTTGACATCCAGATAAAGCATTATAAATAAAACATTCGACTACCTGGAAAGGAAACGTGCTCAACCAGTTGAATTAACACAAGAGTATCTTCAATCTCTTCTGGAGAACAAATGTATTCTGCTCAATTATAAATTATCAATACTTGCATTGTTTTTTAGTGATGAGTCTATGCCAATATTTTCGATACTCTATACCGATACTGACTTTTTACTGCTCACTGCATTATTAGAAGTTCTCTGTATATAAACGCATATAGTTTTCTTTTCGTTCATCATTTTCAGAAGTAGCTGCATCATGTTGACAGCGACGGAAAAAGCGCAATTTTTTTCCTCTCCAACAGAGATTCACTTCACTCGGTGTATGAATTTAACATGCTTCTTTAAACTTCCTATTGTGTGACCACCGCGCGATCTTTTTTTTTTTTTTTTCTTCTTTTTTTTCTTCCCACAGTGCTCTGCTATTAGTACTGCCTACTTCAAAATAGTTCCACACTTCACTCGTATTTTAATCAATATCACTGTTAAAATATGTATGGAAATTAGTCCTACTGTGTACCTGTAAGGTACGGTCGTGACCCGTATTATCTCAATCTTGAGTTCTGACTTGCTTCTGTTGATTCACATATTTTGGTCACTGGAGTAGGTAAATGCAATGGCTAAGAGTGAGTCACCAAGTCAGGCTATTGCAGAAACGTAACTTAGTGCAACTAAATTAGCTTCATTCACAACTCAGTTACCGCTGCATGTTACATTAGTACCTCTGCTCCTTCCTCCATGTTTTGGTGTTGAATCAACTTTCCGTTTTTTAGTTTGTTCCTCGTATTCATAACCACATGCACGCACGCGCGTGCACACAGTCACGCTCACACGGGCCTTTTTCTAAAATATTGTTTTATTTATTCTATGGACCTCAAAACGTGTATTTCCAGTGGACTATCCACGTCACATTTTTAAGTGGAATGAATATTCCCTCTACTTACCAAAGGTAAAACTGAGTAATTGCAGAAAGGAGGCTAAAACTGGCCATAACGTTAAAAGCAGCGTCACAAAGAAAGTATAGTCGCGGCCGCGGCTGTCCCTAGGAAATTGACAGCAAGCGGCTGTAAACATCTACAGTGTTATGACAGGGCACCAACGGCTTTCTTTGCACGACTACCTGTCAACATAGTCCTCCATACTCCAAGTTATAGTGTGGACACGTTTATGTCAGTCTTCTGCACATCGCCTTAGAATTCCCGAGTTGCCAGGGCGTACGCGCCCTAACAGTTCCAGGCTCGAAGACCCGTCTCATTGCTGGAGCAGCCCTTCAGTGTCAAAGGGAAGTACTCTTTCCCTCGCGTCATCTGCCCAGCATCGACATCCGCCATCAGACCTAGAAGCACATCTAAAACATGACAAGGAAACGGAATAAGATGGAAATGAAATCGTGCTAGATGAGAAACCACCCCAGCATTCGCCTACAGACTAAAACGAAAAACCCAAACGAGCGGTCGACGAGAACCAAAGCGAGGACCTCCGAAATGCAAGCCTCACCAATACACCTAGTTATTCCTTTTTAAAATGTGATAAAATTGGAGAATAAAGGATGACAATTTGTCCTAAAATTAATTTTGTACTGCCACGTTCCCATTTACTTGTAAATCTGTCATGATTTATCAATATGTTGCTCAAAGCGGCGCCCTACACTATTATACCTAACGCCGAATTGAACAACTTCATGAAGTAATGACACTGAACTCTTTTGCTAACAAGTGTGATTCCTTGATTTTATTATTGGAAATTTTGGTCAGTGGGACATTGTTTGTAGCATTGGGGCAGACATGCAGACTAAATTCTTAGAACGTTTTAATAAGACCTGTGACACATTCCTTTCGTTTTACTTCATGTTTCGAAGAATTACATGCGTCCTGTCAACAAGTACAAATCAACCGCAAGGCACCACGAACTAGCGCACTCCTTTGTTTTGCTTGCTTGCTTGTAATTAAGAGTGCGAAATGCATCATCGCGAAAGACACACACACAGGAAGCGGAGCCGGCGTCAGTGACACTTTTGGCAGGCCTACAAGGCCAGACGACTGAGATACGTCCAAGACACATCGCTTCGTTACGTTACTGTGGCACTAACATATCACCATACTGCGGATATGCCCAAATACTGTCACGTACGTGTTTAATATGCTGACCCTGGCGGTCACTAACGACCTGCCCCCATCCAATTATCATCACCATTCTCAAATTTGCGCATGTTACATCTGCAAAGCCTAGCAGCTACGTTAGTCAACAGTCCAAATGATATGAGCTAGTTCTTAGCGAAATGAGGCTATATCTACGTCTACAGCACACGCCGTCCAAATGATAATACTCCCAAATGCAGTGCACTCATACTGCAGAACACTATCTCACTTTTAATATTACTTGCTCTGTCTCTGCACTTAATTCTCCGCCAATTTTGTCTGACATTCACTTGGAGGCTAGCTTAGGCTTTCGTTCGCACAATCATTAGATTACTAATAAAATAAGGAAGCATTTATGATAAGAGTTTTGAAAAACTATATCTCCTACAGCTGTATTTCTACTCTATATAGGCACATTCATACCATTGGTGTTTCACTTTAGGGCAGCCACACTTAGCCAGGAAAATGCTTTTATCGTAGAACAAGGCCGTCGCAATCCCCCGGAAGTCATTGTAGATCCCATTGTGACCAACTGTGTCTTATTTCCAAGAAAATGTTGATGAATATTGTGATTGTCCAGCTTTTAACTGCCACTTTACTAAATTTCCACCATCGATCCCTTTTCGTGACACAGAAGTATAATGAAATACCTGCCGCGAAGCAGTCTCTTCTTCCGGACACTTCACGAACTGGGGATTCGAACACAGGACTTCCCAAATCTCTCACTCCTTACGCGCTGCAACTAACCATTCAACTACACCCGTAGTCCAACACTTAATATCGCGTCATAAATGCGGGCACTCAAAAGCACGTTGGCGTATAAGTCACTGAAAATTTCCACACAAGATTCTAGAAGATTATGTACACACCTTCTAGAGGCATGGAGAAGGGAAACTTCTAGAATTCTGGTTATCTCACGATAACGCTTATGGTGTTTATCATGGGCGAGAGCGCTACTTATCTCTTCGACTGCCGTCCCGAAACTTAGTCCATAGCTCATGCATGACAATGTGCCTTATGGATCATGAGAAGCACACGAGAACTAGTTGCAATTTTTACATTAATATATTTGAATAAAATTCAAGCCGACTACAGGCAGCCGAAATGCGATTTCTCCAAAGTGTAGCGGAAGTGACACGACTGGATCGTATCAGAAACAGGATTGCCGACATTTAAAAGTAAAATTATTGTACCAGCCACTTAAAATTATAAGATTCGGATTCAAAATTATCGCACATCATAAACCAAATGCTACAACAATAAAAATATCAGTATAACACTTATGAAAATGCAATAGTAATGATGTTTATGATATCCATTTACAAGATTGATGACCTCAGCAAGTATTACAAGTTTAGTACTTATGTTTCTCGCACTATTCATCTGAAAGTTCATCTTCCTCAACTGCTGCAGCATTACACAAATTTGTTGTTGAGATAAACTTTAACATCTCGGTGGCTTGCAGATTTTCGGACCCATCACATTCTTTCATAAGCTGAGATGACCGAGTAAGTCCATTTACCGTATCTAGCGCCAATCTGTTTCTAACTTTGGTTTTTATTAAACCTAGTTTGGAAAAAAACTGTCACAAAAAGCGCTTCTGTGGGGCAATAAAATCACTGATAATGCAAAGGCCGCTAGTTCTTTGAAATCAGTATTTCCACCAAGGTGACATGTGTTAAACAGCACTCCAGAAACTGTCTGGTTCAGGCATGTTCTTTATTTCGCACGGAGTATCACTTATTCTTCTTCATTGAGATTATCAGACCTGGCCACACTGGCAATAGGGTGATAAAGGGTAGGAGGCTTAGTAGGGTTGGAAACGGTTGTCTTAGAGGTGTGGAGACAGGCCATGAGGGCAAAAGTGCTGTTGCTATTTGTAATTAGTTATATTTCGCTGGCGTGACAAACCAGTGAAAATGATATTTCACCGTTATCGAACTATCATACATTCAAATTATCGTACATTCCCATAATTATCGTACGGGTTGGCAACCCTGATCAGAAATGATGAAATAAGAAACAACCCAAGAGTTAGTAGCCTGTTAGAAACTGTAGATGAATACAAACAAATGGTGGGAACACGTACAGCGTATGAGCCAAGATAGAATCCTGAAAATAGCTGTTTGAATATATACCTATTGGAAAAAGAAGTATTGGCTGACCAGCAAAAAGATGGATTCAACAAATAAAGCAGCCGCAACAGGCCTAAAGCCTATAGCTTGAAGTAGAAGAACAAAATTCAAAATTCTATTTGAGATATCTTCAGATGATTTCATAGACGTTCTAAAAATACTGACGCTCTTTCTTTTGGATCCCTTAATAGTTCTGTGAAGTGCACTTTGCCGCGAAATACAGGTCCCACAATATAATATCACAACAATGTGACTACGTGGGTTGATTTCAATCGACGGGTTGAAAATATGAGCGCTAAATTTTTCCATGTGTAAACAAACCTGTAACTTTCGTTTGGTCCTGCAGTAGTCGAGTACTCATTTGCATGGGTGAAGATGAGATTGAAAATAACGATAGCTTGTTCATTGCCAGAATCTTAAACAAGTGTACACACTTTTGTCAAAACTATAAGAAAAGTGAATACGAAAGCCACCAGTATGTTAAGTGATAGGGTCAAAATCCTCATCAAATTCAGTTCAAGATTTTCTTTTTAAAAGGATAAATACAAGAAGTTGGCGACACTGTTCAAGACGCCTTCTCTCCCTCTCCAACACTAACATCAATTGCATTTGTTCTTCTGAATTTCCATGGAGATCACCTGCAATCCGGTGGAACAGGTTCTTATTCATAGCGGGTGCTTCTCTTGAAAAGTCACGGCCGTGAATCCTTTCACCAATGCGACGGTCGCGTCCGTGTTTCCTATGATTACACACAATCCCTAAGGGCCTGACCTTACATCAGTTTAATGTGAGCATAACGCACTTGCCTTCATATCGTAAAATTGTAGAAGTAGGTTTACGAGCCATAGAGATACCACAGCCTTCGGTGTTCAAAGATTTTCGTCCGTATGATTTGATTGCACATTTAAGTAACCAACAATGCCTGTCCATGTTTGGGCATCCTTCAGATTTGGAAGCATTTAAAGGCTGTCATTGTTGAATTCAAAAGAAAACGGATCAGACGTCATAAATGTCCTTGAACACGTTTTGTTACCTCAAAGATGATCTCTGTAACTTTTACTTTCAGGCGATAAGATGTCCGATCCATTCATGTAGAAGTTCTTTAGGCTGGTAATGGATTTAGTTTCACCCAGTCGCATAATCGTAGTCCGGTTTAAACTGATTCCTGTCTTTGTGAGACAATTGCGCGGCTCTGGGCTATTCGCCAAAGACTATTTGTACAGCAAAGAGGGTCTTCCCAAAGAATATTTTCATAGATGGTTCTGTGTTTGACACTTTTACAGTTTTAATTACTCAGAAAGGACTTGCTAATTTTACTCCCTCTACTACGTATAGCAAGTAGGGGAAGTATTGTATTCCACTCAAAAATTCGATACCAAGATTTCTTCGGAATGACACTGAGATTCCCTGAATAAAAATAAATATGAAAAAATAAAACGAACATTTTTACTTCGTTGTTGTTGTAGTGTTTAACACCAGCTTTTACCACATACGGCACCGCAGGCGGTGACACTGATGTTACATGAAATGAAGATGGAGCACCGGTGGAATGAGATGGCGGGGGAAACCGGAGAACCCGGAGGAAACCCGCCCCAGCGCCGCTTCGTCCACCACAAATCTCACATGAGGTGCCTGGGATCGAAGCCGGGCCGCTTTGGTGAGAAGCGAATGGTCTGACCACTAGGCTACGGCGCGGCCGGTTTTTTTTTTTTTTTTTTTTTTTTTCCTTCCCCATCCTCCACCACCTACATAGTAGGTGAAGGTAATGCATTCTACCCAACAATGATACCAAAATTTCAGTGGTAAGGTCTGGTGTATTCGACACCAAGATTTTCAAGAAAATTCCTCCGCCTCATACTACCCTTTACGTGGAACATTTTTCAAAAATTCTGATTTTCTCAAAAATGGTTCTAACGATTTTAAAATGCCATCTATGGCAAATCAAAGTTTATCTTGAATGTTTTGGGAATATCTTCAAAGTCCTTTTCATTCTGAATGACTTTTGCGTAACTGGCAAACCGTAAGAGATAGACAAAAATCTTACAGCACAAAATCTGTGGATTTCGTTAAAGCACACAATTTATCTCAAACACATTTTTGTGGAGTGAACTATTTCCGAGATATTCCTTGATATTTGAATTTTTCAAAACATATTTTTCTCTAATTTGAACTCGTGCGTTTTTTGATGCCCCGGACATGTTAAGAGAATGGAATGTCTAGGCCATCACATGGTGACCAACTCTTGATTATCACTCAAGCTTACAATATTCCATGTTCCGATTGTACGTACCCATGGGAAATACGTAACAAGAACATTTCTGCAAGTGTCTATCTCGATTAACACGAAGTACACATAACACGCATTTTTATGAATATTTTCTACAAGATGGAGTAGAGAAAGTCATGTGATTTCACACAGATTTTTTAAATAGTGTTTAACACCTTTCTTGCTACAAATGAGACTCCAGGTGGAGGACTGATGATACCAGCCATCGTTTCAATTGGGAAAAGAAATTTGAACAGGATACCTCCCAGGCATTTGCCAGTTGGGAGGACTAAGTGGAAAAGAACTGAGCGTTTGGATGCCCAAAAGATCAGCACTATGAACCCTCCACCATAGAGCCCTGACTTAGCATCTTATGCTTTATTTTTGTTTCCAAAAACTTAAAGATAAAATGCCTGGAATCACTTTTCGTCATCACATGAAACAGTAGAACATTACAAGAACCGGGTTTCTGATGTCCTTAAGGGAGAGTGGCATCATTGCTTTAAGGACTGATTTCATAGAATGTAAAAAATGTATTGCTGTTAAAAGGGAATATTTTGAAGAACAAACTCATTTGATTTTTTTAGAACTAATCCTTGTTTCATGTTCTGTTATGCTCCCCTCGACTTAACAACAGTTGCCAACAACATCGGAAAGAAAATACTTCTCTTTACAAATGAACAAAAATTTAGTTATGACTAAAATTGAATTGTAAAAGAACCCTATGCATTAAAATTGAAATTTAATGAAATCTTTTGAGAATGGGGAAGTGGCCTTGCGGTAGCACCGTTTCTACCAGACTGCACACTGACCTGTCCATTCTTATTCGTTCTCAAATCTGGACACGCCCCTGCTATCCAAAAACTTGAACGGGTTTTTCAATCAAGGATACTACAGCTTGCCGCCATGGATATCCCGACAAATATGTGTACAGGGAAGTGTAAAACGAAATATAATATCCCCTGTGGCATGCAGTCCTAATTCCTCTAGCCAAGCCACCGCGAAGGTCGCCAGTTTTGTTTACTTCACTGCGCCGCTTCCAGATGTTCAGCTACAATGCAAGTGATAAGTGATTTAAATAGCCTCTTTTGTAAGACAAGTCAGGTGTATATCTGGGTTAAGGAAAATATGATGTCATGGCCGGGATTCGAGCAGCGGATCTTACCCATTAACTACATTCTACAAGACGTGCACATTGCAGCCTAAGCCAACCGAACGTTGCCAAATTTGAAGCTTCCATTCGCATCTAAAACGTTACTGTTACTGTGACTAAGTTCTAAGAATTTCATTTCCATTCTAATTTTCAAAAGTTTGTTTACGTGTATTTGCAGCTTCCTAGCTCTGAGTTAATATCTCCAGCTGTTTGACAAAATTTTAACTCGTACTTCTCACATACACTGATTTTAACATATGGAAATTGTTTATTGCCAGGACATATTTGCTTATATCAAGCCCAGAACATTTTTCATTATCTCTAAATCATTTGTCTCCTAAGGTTAAAATTCTTGTTTTCTGTAGGATCCTCAGGAAAATTTGAATACTGTACGCTCAAAATTCAAGTACGGTTTGAAATAAAAAAGACAGATCAAGAAATGTTCACCAAACATTTTGCCAAAATAAAACATGGAAGATTTTCAAATATGACCTAAACTTTATTCGTAAAAGAGTTTTATCACAAAATTTCTTAGAATACATCTTTATCTTGATCTCTCAAATAGCATGAAATTCTTACGGTGACAATAAATAAGTCACTGCTTAATTTAGTTGATAATACTGGTTACAGTATAAAAGGATGCTTACAAACATCTGAACACTTTCTGACAAATGACTGCACCCTCTGTCAGTGATATTTTATACAATGAAAAACTTTGTTTTATGTCTATTAGTTTATTTGCTCTTACACTCAAGGATCTCACTAATTTGATACGGTGTGTAGTAATACGGAAGCAGATTAGGAAGATGTTGCCTTTCCAATTAATGTTGCTGGAAACTCGAACAATGCTTCCTTCAGACCACCTGCATACAGAAGAGCTACAAGCAATTTTTCTGGAATACTGTATCGATATCTGTAAGGCACCGTTTGCTGCCAAATGAAACACTAACGGAGGAATGAAAAACAGTACTATTATTTGTTTTAAATGTCAATTTTACTAAATACAAACATGTGCGTGCAATTACAAAATGTAATGAGATACCGATTACTTTTTAAACTCGTGAACCGAATTCTGCAAACGCAAATTGCAAAAACCTTGTTCCTATAACCTTGCTTAGGGACATGAAACTTCATATTTTGCAGCACGTCGTCCCGGAAGTAAAGGACTGGGCAGCTCGACTTTACCTTTCGTTTTTTCCATATTTTGTAAAGGAAATTCGAATTTATAGTGCAGTTTTCTAATTTAGTCCATTTCTTCAACTGGTTGGTGAGGTACAAAAGTTGAAGTTTGTATTTATCTCTTCGAACGTGTTTCATGAAAGCTTGGACGCAATTCATGAATGCCTATCTTCCTCCATACACATACCAGGGTTCATGCTGTAATGGTATGGGAGATATTTAACATATCACCTGAACATAAGAAAATGTGACTCGATATTCCCCGCACTGAGATAGTTCCAAAAACCTCTTTCTTTCCAGAGTTTTGCAAACATCTTAGCGTACATTTTCTCTGCGCACTGCAATTTGTAAACCAATACTTACGCTTAAATTAATTTAACAATGGTATGGACATGTGATGCATATGAGTGAAGATAGGTTATTGCAGATTGCTTTTGAATGGATGCTATCAAGGAGACGAAAAATTGGGCGACCTCCAAACACGCAAGGAATTAAGGAAACCAAGGATAGACAAAGAGAAGCACACTAAATAGGACAATATGAAAGAAGGCCTAGTTGATGCGGAAGCTGTGCATCTCCTTTTAACGCCGTCTCCAATCTCGTTCCTTGCTGCTAGCTGCTCGAGTGATGAAGACACTATTTCGGTATGCCTGGGCGGGTTGAACATAAACACCACCAGTTAACTTGATACATTTAATGGGGCTAGTAACGATTATTCCTGCCTTTGGCACGGAGGACCCGGGTTCGATCCCCGGTACCGGCATGGGGATTTTTCCCCCGATGAGAGATCTGGCACGGGGTGCACTCAGCCTCGTTAGGTCCCGGAGGGGCCAATTGAGGAGCTACTTGATAGAAAAGTAGCGATCCCAGGTCGTGAAGGTTGCACAACTGGTCGGGAGGGCTCGGAGCGCTGACCACGTCCCATCCTCCAGTACTGCACCCCACACATGACGCGTGGACAAAGAAGAGGGACGCAGTGACCGAGCAGCAAGCCTTGGCCCTTCATGGACTATTACGCTGGTTTGTTTCTTTTGCACAGACCTATATGAAGTGAACTGCCAACTGTTGCATTTGAAGAATTAAACTGTTCCTTAGTCTTATCACTCGAAATAGTAACTACTGAGTTACATCGGCTAACTTCTGAAATATACAAATTTCATTGCTCAAAAATAACTTTTTGTAATAATGCAAAGCTGGTGCTGCCTTTAGTCGCAGAAATGTTATGCGGAATTGCTACTAAATCTACATAACTCGAGCGCGATCTTTTAGCGCTGGGGATGCAGATAATCGATCTCGGTAGACACTTCTCCAAGACTTAACAACACGAAGGAAAAGACGCAAATTTTAGCAACACACTCCCCGCCAACGTTCCTGCGTAATATTACCAAACAAAAATCGAGACTCCCTTTGCCAATGAAGCACTGTTACAATACAATTCACTAAATTCAAAGGATCTTGTTCCCATTACACGTTTCAGTATTTTATCCACGTCTGCGACAGCTGAACACACTGAACTCCAGGTTCTCCTTGAACTAATGGTTGGACTGAGTTTCAAGTAACCTTAATTACTTAGCTACACTATTCTTATTGCTCTTACTTGTCCTCCTAAAATGCATCGCTAATGAAGGTAACTTAGACTTACTACTTATGCATTAATTTTAGCACAGGAACAGGGATTATTTATTACAATTATTTATCTGCCTCATTTCTTTATAACATTAGACATCTTACCCAGCAATAAATCTAGTATCAAGTTTATATTTGCGTGTCAGAAGATCCTGTAAACATTGCTTCATTTTTTACATCCTAAAGATGATGGTGACACTGAAGAACTTAACCTAATTTTTGCATAAAATTCCTTCCATTTGTTTATGTGGTTTGACAACTTAAACGCACATCGCGCAAATTTGGAGTTACCTCGTACCTCCATTTAAAGGCAACATAAAACAGCAAGGATCGATGAGGTAAGTTCACAGACCAGTGGCCGTTTGACCCCGACAATCTAAAACGGATATTTTAAAAGCCGGGGATACGAAATCTAACACGCCAAGTAGAAATATTAAGCTATTTACACACTAGAAAGGAATAAAATATGTAGGAAATCTCGTTTTCACACCAGTAACTTGATACTAACACGACTTTCCCAACCATTCTATCACATGACATTCACGATATACATTTACCTAACAATGGTTTCAAATTATCTATAACATATACGTGCTTACTTATATACAGCATAAAATATTAGTTACGTTAACAGTTATGTGATGGAAAAAAAATATGATCACAAGTTTTCAAGTATGTGTGTCAGATCACTTAATTGGGTAAATACGAGTATAAAGTTACAAAACGGAATATTTCGGGAAGGGTTAATGCTGAGGAATAAATCCATTTGATCTAACGACCTGTATTTTAAAGACACTTTACTTTCCCCACTACGTATAGTAAGTAGAGGAAGTATTGTATTCCAACCAAAAATTCGATGTCAAGTTTTCACCGGAAATGTTTTGAGGCCACCTTAATAAAACAAAACATTTCTAGAGAAAGGTCCGTGCGTGTGCGCGCGCGGAGTGATCTCCATTTCGGAGATATTATTTGTGCCAGTTCTACAATACCTATACTTTCTACAATTGAAGATCGTTGTTCATTTTTCATATCTTAGCCATGCAAAGAGGACGAAATTTCAAAGCATTATGACTATCGCTCATAGCTAAGTGATTCCCATATTTCCCTTGCACCTACAAGAAAACAAGCAATGATTTCTACAAGTGTTATCTCGACTAACATGAAGATAGAGGAATAATAGTTTTTAAGAATAGAACAAGAGTAGAGAAAGTCATGTGAGTGCAACATGACATTTTTCTCCTATGATTTGCCAGTTATGCAAAGTTATACAAAATAAATCAGTTTGAAGAGCACCTCACAGGCTGTTCACAATTATAATTTGTGACAATATGTGAAATAAGTTACGTTTTGTTCAAAGACCGTGCGCGGACATTCAGTGGTGTATTTCCGGTGGAGTCTTGATATTCAATTTATTACTTCCTCTGGTTGCTATAAACGTTCTCAGTTTCCATCAAATACACAGCCTAGAACCTCCGTATTTTTCGGCAATGCGGTGGAACCGTGTTCATCCTTTATCTACAGGAAACAGTTCTAACACGACTAGGAGTATTTATTTTCTTTTCTGTATTTTAAGGACGCTCCTATTCATACGGAGGACTGCGTTTCCTTTCTCCCCTGGGGAAGACCTTTTCCATTGTTATCCTTCTATCTAGAGGCAGGAAAGAAAACAGACGTTTAGTTCCGTTAAAGTATGTTCTTAACGAGTGTATCACATTGTACCTTATAAACCTTTTATGTCAAACGAGATCTGACTGTGCAGCAACAGAATAAAATTCCATCAGTTAATATGAGCTTAACATAACGTAAAGTGACTAGTATCATAGTCTAACATATGACCTTGCATTTTTCGTGCTTTTACCTGGTCGGTAGGCGAATGCTGGGGTGGTTTCTAAACTACAACGATTTCATTTCCTGTTTATTTTACGGTTCAGATGTGTTTCAAGGTTTCACGGCGGTGCCGGATAGATGGCATGGATGCTTGCTCAAAGGAAAGAATACACCCCGAGAACACTCGAGGGCTGCTTGGTCGACAGGTCGTTCATCACCCTCTCTAGGCAGCTCCAGCAGTGGAACGGGTCTTCGAGCCTGGAACTGGAACTTAAGAGTTATTCACTCTCGTTACGTTACGTTTGATGTCACATGGTAATTAGAACCAACCACGTGAAGTAAAAAAAGAACTACCGATCAACAGTTAACTGCAGTCTAATTAGACCTTTTGGCAACATTTAACTTCACAATACCCATTAAATGCCGGAAGACCGTTCAACCTGGGAAATCGAATAACTCGAAAAGCTACGAAAAATGAATTTGACAAATTGTAAAGTGAACAAACACTACATCCGTTGTGTAGCACACTTATTAATGGTGACTTACTAGTTATACATTATACTGCAGTCATTTAGAATGACGACTTCGCAGGACATTGATAGCCACATTTAATTATTCGTGCAATTATCTTGCATATAATATATGAATCTAAATGGTTACAGCTGCTTTTCGGGGGGGGGGGGGATCTTGTGTACGTGTGTGTACAGGAACGAAAGGGGGACATCTTGTCCCACCGCGACCCCGACATGGATCTCTTGCGGGCTGCCTCCCCCCAGGGAAAGGGATGAGGCGAAGTGAGACCGGAGGCTTCTCAGAGAACGGAGCCAACGAAGCCCAGAGACGCACCTAAGTCCCTAACACTTACAGATAAGGACACCTGGCGCACAACCGAAGTGCTTCCCCCAAACAGGGAGACGGCGACGAGGCAAACCTAGCGGACCGGGTGGCAACTTCGAGGAGGAGCTAGGGAAGGGTTTGCAGAGCGCAAGCACCTGTGACATCTGTCCGCTTCCGCCTGAACGTACCGCACTACTAACCAAACCTGAAAGATGACAAGCGAGGGGAAAAAAGAAATTAAGGGAAAGGAATATTGTGGAGAAGAGAATCCATACAGGCATTCGCTAGTGGCATGGGGAAACCATGGAAAAACCCAAGTCTCGGTAGACGGGGATCCAACCCGGGACCTCCAGAATGCGAGTCGCATACGTTGCCGCGACGCCACCTCGCTCGATATCTTATGTGTGCACTCACATGATCTTCTCTACTCGCTCATTTACAAACTAAAAACACTTATTCTTCTATGCACTTCATGTCGATTGAGATAAGCGTTTGCAGAAATGGTTTTATTTCATATTTCCTTATAGTTAGAATGACAATAGGAGAATACAGAGGCGTATGTGTTAGTCAAATCTTTTAAGAGCAGTCGCTGTATGATGGCTTTGAAATTCCATTCTTTTATATGACCAGGAAATGAGAAAATGACTTCCTTTTTGAGAAAAGTATATTTCAAAATTCAAATAATTACAAACAATTTCTCGAAAACGGTAACCCCAAAACGGGGGGGGGGGGTCCTCTAGTTACTGTAAATAGAGAAAGTAAAAATAGGCACAGTTTCAGGAGTCCTGAACCACAATGATTGAAAGGCAGTTCGATAAATAATTTGTTTTCATAATCACAAAGTTATGTTTGCCTCTTACGTAACCTCAGCTACCAAATACGGCAAAGGAAATGCTGCTGACCAGTTCCATTATCCGCAGAAGCAACGGCGTGTCATTATGAAGTACGTATCTACGTCTTAAACAGCGTAGTTTTCAAACAGGCAATAAAAGAAAATATGGCGATGGTTAGATTTGCTTGAATTAGCTCTCCCCTTCTTTCTTTTGCGAATTACGTAAGATGTTTTTCTTTCTGATCCGCTTTACAATGTTCAGCCTTCTCATCAAATACCACCACCTGTCACTATTTCGAAGGTGTTAACTCCGAAAATAGACACAGATGGAGTGTATTCAATTCCCAATGTAAACACAAGTAGTATGCAATGAATTGCATTTAATGCTAGGTAAACAAGCATTCCAAAACTGGTTATTTTTAACCCATCACGGTGTGTAATGGCCAGTTTTCCAAATACAGACGTACACAAATCCTATCCAGTTTGACATGTACAAAAAGCGCAGATTTCGTATCGTTTTCTGGAGCCTTTTGAGGTGAGCTTGGCCGCTAACCTGGGCGCTCGTCAAGTTTTCCCCTTAGATTTTAACCCCTTCAATGGGTTTGTGCCTTGAATCACCACTTACATTTGTACTTGTTCCTGATAAAGAAAGGGACGGTTTAGCAAACAGCCTATTTGTGTGCCCAATGGAACAGAGACAATCAATAAACTCAGGTTGCATGTTGGCAATATCGACTTGTGTAAACTGCACTGCAACACGACGAGGGACTCTCCTAATGCGCCCACTGCACATGAGTGTTATGCAGAGAAAGGATTGCATTCCACCCAAAGTTCGATAGGTATGTGAAAGTAAACTACTCCCAATAGGAACTGAACATAAGGCTATATACGAACCGTCAAAACAGGTACTTTTCTTACTTAGTAATTGACCGATGCGGAGATACCAGAATAAAACAAATTAACATTGAAAAAAAAGTAGATCGGGTAGTAGTTCTTAAGCAATCTGCTATTTACTAAGTGTCTTTGGTCAATAGAACTCCTTGATTAGCATAAAGATACTCCCATGTAATCAAACACCCGACCTTGTGTATAGTTTCTACAATGTCTCATTTCCCCATGTGTGATAATTTGCACGTCTCTTCAATTATGACGTACGTATCCGTCGTATCCTGTGAACGATACATCGTCACAACACCGGGAAATTGCCTGCTTCAATGGAACAGACGTGCTTACTAATCTTGTAGCATGTGTTTCTTTCAATTATTTCCTTTTAATAATTCAATATCGCGCTACTTTGGACCAATTTTTCACTCCTTACCTCGACTTCAGTCAGCAACAGAAAGCAAGTAAAGGTGTGAATAGAATATTTTACGTCTTTATAGATGTTTCCAAAGTATAAACCATGTTTATTCAGTTTTTCGTGATCAAAACTATAATCACTCATTTCCGTTTAAAGAACATGTTATTTTATATGCTGGGCTAATGTTGGGTAAGCTGCTAACCTCTGGTTCCCGAGGTCGCGGGTTCAAACCCGGCGGAGGACAATGAATTTTTTCGGGTGTAAAAATCCTTGGTATGGCTTCCTTCGGAAAGGATGCAAAGTCGGTGGTCTCGTGCCGTAGATTTACGGTCCTTTACAGGCCTCTGAGAAACGTTACACGTTCTTTCACCCGTTCTTTTATAATGGGATGCTGAGAACCATAGCAGTTAGGTGCATTCTCACGTTGGGAACAAAAATGTATATTTTTAGCCAGAACTTCTAAAAATGTTTTGCTAATGACTGACATAAACTAGAAACACGTACACTAAGAGGTTGAATCAGAAACTGAAAAATTCAATGCCATAGCCGGGATTTGAACCACAGATCTTCCGCTTATCGAGCGGCTGCTCTAATCATTAAGCCACCATGGCCAAACTTGCCAGTACGACATTAAATTCCCCAGCTGACATTGCCCACACACGGCTTGTGTGTTTCAAAACATCAGCAGTAAGCTTGTTGGCAGAAATAAATAATAATTACGTACACTATCAATTCTTTAAAAAATATTTTTTGGGGTAACCATAAAAAATTGAAAATTGATAAATGATTTGAACCTCAATTATATCAAGCAAACTGCTTAAAAAGCTATGAATTTTAAAATTCAAAATTCCTCTTTTTACCAAATGAATTTTTGTTTAAATGGCTAGTTTTTGTGATTTATACTAAGACCACAGTTGTCGATTTGCGTCATTCCCAGCTAATAAGCTTCAAAATGATGTATGAATGAGGTGCGTAGCATAAGTTTGAGCACTTTCTTTGGATTGAAAAAGGTAAAAATGTTGAAAATTTTATCTTCGAGAAAACTGAAAAGTACTTTCTACAATGTGATCCCCAAGTTAACCAAATTGTACAAATTGTTATTAACATACTTCTGGTAACCATTATGACATAAAAATAAAAAAGCTGAAAATGATGGGGAGAAAAATAAATGTCAATTTATACGGAGTTTGTAGAACGATTTCTGCTGTTTTTGCACAATATTTATAAAAGCTTCAGATTGCCACTAACGCCAAACGCTGCGTACCACCTAAAAGTACTGAATTTCTCGGTTTTGCATTCATACATTCCCATTTATCTTACATTTTGGGTACAACGAATTAACATATACGCATTATTTTACTTATAATTTCAGCCAAGGAGCAGAAGTAGTATCGGTTTATTGGGTATCTTACATCTGTAGCAATGCATTGCTATAAAAGTGCAAGAGCGAGGGGAATGAATGGCTCAGGCAGTCAAGGGTTCAGATGGGATTTTATAGTTCACCTTACCCGCCGGCAAGTACCAGTTTGGATATTCAATGCCACTACCCACAGAAAAAATTAATATATACCGTTCTTACAGGAAGGCCACAATACTACAAGATTATTTCCCACATCACAACACGTAGACAATTCACAAAACTTCACCTTTCGATTTTTAGCAATAAGTACTGTGTGTCTCAGGAGTTTAGCTATGACCTTATGGTTGACACAAGTGAACCTGAGATATTGTGCAGTTGGTTTTTTCCTCTCGCTCTCACTTTTTTCACCCTCCTTCAAAAGCAACTTATTCTTTCTTTTTCGGTACAATAAATATCAGTGGCATCACTAATACATTATACTTCCGCATAAAACAAAGCAATTATGATCATACCTTCAGTTATATCACTAATGAATTATGTTTACTGGAGACTCAAGAACCACCGATATAATATTATAGCAACACTGGCACTGCCTTGTAGACAGTAATTTTGAACTGCTGGTGTTACTTTCTTTACATCGCATCAAGAAACTCCTCAATCAACAACGCAATTTCGCGATCAAGGACAAAGACGTTCTCCTCACTTAATGACAGTAGAGGAAGGCAACTGCGCAACTAAGGTCATCTGCCTGACACACTCTGAATCGCAAAGTACAGCATGGGCCACCCAGCTAGTCTCACAGACCAATTTTACCACAGAGCAATTCTCTCCAGTCATGCGTCAACGCAATTATATTTAATCTTGCCTCTGCTAATCAGGATCTGTGAGTCTGCAGAAAAATTATCAACACGTTTCAAATTCACCAACTGATGTAGACACATGGTGTAACAGCGATAAGAAACTACTAAAAATAACACGCCAATGACATTATGGAAAATGAGTAACATTTTACTTACGTTGCTAAGAAAAACATTTGAAAAGCACCGAAGAAGTGCGTAGGTAACGGTTTTCAGAAAAACTAAAGTTTACGTATTTGACTGCCAAAATGTTTGAAAATTTGACTGACTTGAAACCTTCGTGAAGGAAAAATTGTTCGAGATGAACCATAACGCTACGAACATGTGGAGTGCCAAGCAAAAAAGCAAACTGGGAGCAGATAAGAAATGTCAAGGTCGATGCAATATTCAGTACATTCTGGGTTCATACAGGGAGCTCCTTCCGCTAAGTTACAACCTAGTGTCATGCATACTGCCATTTAGGTCCAAAGCGTATTTTTAATCAAGTCCCATTTGACTCTTTACAAACCAAATACGAGTATGTTTCCTTCCATTTGCGTATTTTAAGCTACATTTCCTTATATTTTCCGGTGTCATTCAAATATCCATCTTAACGTGACGTAATTCTTCGGAAATTCCCAACAGTTTTTTAATAAGCGTAAACATTAAAAACTACTAAAACAGCTTTTCTCTGTGTCTTCACCCTTTTAATATTTCAAGAATAAGTTTATAACATTTTATTTTGGAGTTCTAAAGGGAAAGTAACATTGCTGATAGTGACACGCCCCCTTTCACCTAAGGGAATTTATAACATATGCATAATATTATTATATCTGCTGATAGTTTCAGTGTAGTTTCCATGTGTAAAAATAAACATTTACGTATATATTTCTTGTGCCGATGATTAGGTAATTAAGTTAGTATTTCCAAGGTTAATGTTTACACTTGTATCTCGAAATTATTTTCGGTAATCACGTATTCGTGCTAAATTTGATGGATTTTGTTGCAATATTGCTTATTTCACTAGTTATGAACTTACTGATTTGGAAATAAAAACGATAACAAAAATGATACAATAAGTTAAATGTGACAGGCAATGTCCTCCTGTTGCTCCACAATCCAAGATGCCAACACAACCCACAAAAGTTGAAAATGTGCAACCAAGTGGTGAAAGCTTGACATAGTACCTGGCGTATGAGACGAATCCCGGCCGCCTACACCAGCGTGTGCGATAAGCCATGGCTGCAGTCCAGTCCAGTCAAGTCACTACACTAACTGTTCCATTCACTCTCTCCGCTGAGCTCGGCTAGGCTCCTCGACTTGTTGCCTGCCTGCCTTCCTTACTTCCTTCCACTTCCTTCCCCACACGGACGGCTGGCTTCCGTTTCACTGACCTTTACCAACGCCCTGGGCCCCATTATGCTGAAATCTGAGCGCGGCTTACCGAACTGTCACTCTGTTGAAGGTCTGTAGCCGCAGCCTTGACGATAGATGCACAACCTCAAACACCTCCCGAATTTTCTCATTCTCTACTTTTAGTCAGGGTTTCGGTTGGAAAATTAAAACTACCGATACTCAACTAATTTTTTCAAGGCTGACTCGAAGGGATGTTACCTGCAGAAGATGCTATTACCTGTTGGTAATAGCACCTCAATTGACAGGCGGAATGACACAAAATGGCGCTGAATCAAATTCGGAAAGAGGAGATCCAGTTAGATCAATGAGTTGACCTAAAACTTTTGAGGTGTTCTTTGGAGATTGATGGTACAGATCATGAGTTTTCTAAGAGCATTTGGAATTAATTTATCACATCGAATAATTAACAGCAAGCACTTGTCTGTGGTTACAGCGATCCCAGATTGCACCCTTACCAGTGTGCCTACTATTGCTGAGGCACTGTTACATGACAAATATATGAGACATTTTAAATATTCTTCGACATCAACTTTTACACTTAACTTGGTTTGTTCAAGCGGCCGAGAATAACTGTGAATTCAGCTGGATAAAAGTAACTCATTTTTCTTTCGATTCTTTTACATACAGCGTGCGGCAAAAACAACTCTTTCTTCAACAATATTATCGTCTCCCCTCCATTAGGTATTATACGATTATTTTCTGATCAGTAAATTATTAAAATTTTAGACAAACAAGTAAACACCGATGGAAGAAATGGACTGAACACTAAATGAGGACGAGTGACAAAAGGATACCAAGAAGAGTCTTCCAATACAGCCAAAGAGGAATAAGAGACGTTGGTCGACCCCGTAAAAGATGGCTTCGTCGGAACGAGCTATTTAGCCCAAGCCATATAGAAGAAAAGGAAATGTTTATAATCTCACACAATTGATATTAGGAATGAGCGCACATATATTCATAATTAATGTTCACTTTTGATATGTTGCATGTGCGAAGTGAATATTATTTTTGCTTTAACTTTTGGGCTTTTGGAAATGTTTTCTCAGCGGAGTTTCAACTCGTTATTGCGAACCTTCCCACACCGATTTCTAAAACTCAAAACTGTCAAATCATTGATTTTTAAAGTAAATAATTGAATATCATCATCTTCACTCCATGGATTAGACCAATGTCCAGCTTACTGTGAAAATGACGAGTAATTTCTATTGTCCTTCGTACAGATTACCAGTGTGTAACAAGTCAGTCAGATGCTTGTTTCTGTCTGGGTCAACTCCCATTGCCTTTGTGGTTCTTCCACTCCGCAAGGCAGCGGTTTCTCTTCCGCAGACATTGTGGTTCCGATCAAGTACTGAGACAATTGAAATACAAATTTATGATAGGTATTTTAAAATTTAATTTCTAATGAACTAAAACTAGCACAAAAAGTACCTATATAAACAATATTGTACGGCATACGAGTAAAAAGTAATAGATATTTAAATCGCATGTGTGGTATATTTGACGGTAACATTCACTATTGAAGCTCAATAAATAAAATACTAATAAATAAGACATTAAACTCGAAGTTGTTCAATGTTTCCGTAACACGAACTCAAGATTAAATGTTCAAACTAGAGAAAAGCCTTTTCAATGAGTCAACTTATCCGGGTAGATATCATGTTGGACGACGATAGAATGAAATGGGTGAAAGCAAAAACGAGTTAATCACCATTTTATCAGAACACAGAAAAGCCAACAGTTGCAAACGCCAATAAACTAACTTCCCACAGATTCTAGCATACGCATAGGAATAAAATAGCAACACAGCTCACACCTGCCTTTACTGCCCAGTGATCCTAATTTTAGAATAACAAAACAAAACGTCATGTTTTCAACGACCTGCCATAAGATTACATGCTTTGTATTTTATCACACAGGTCTCGTTAAGGTTAGCCGAACATTGAAAGGATAGACTAGTTTCTGCAGTAGATCTTAGTTTTTTTTAAATTTAATTAACATTACCCCCTTTTTGTGAGCACTCATTAAATTATACTCAAATGGGCTCAGGATCCATAGAGCTTAGATCCAGGTAACTCACCCCAACCAAGATCCGATATGATACACAAGGTTCAGGGCGTGAGAATGAATATAAGGGTAGCCGGACCTGAAGAGAGACAGCAGAGGGCAGGGTGGTGGCTTGTATACCAGCTGCCGTCCCCTCTACAGGCTCACAGGTCCCCTAGAGGGTAGGGTCCGGAACACCGACAACCGAACCCGGGAACTTTAGAATATGGGGCAGACATCCACGGCCTCGCCACCACACCAAGAAGGTGGGCTTCAAATGGTTTGTATTTACATCTCGAAGACCATGCGTTTCTCAGAGTCCCCAACCACAACGCAATATTGTTAATGACATTCCATTAAATGAGCTACAAATTTTTAGTCCGGATTTTGAGAGGCACAATAAATTGATATACCTAATATATATGCCCAGAGAAAAGGAGAACAGGTCGTTTCAGTGCAGCCAGTAGGCAGGATGGCTCCTCAGAGGTTCACATGGAACATTCGTCCCGAACCAAGATCCAACCAGTAACTGCTCTCATCAACTGTTCCACTGGACTGAACCTATACGCGGCGCTCCTGCAAACCTTCCGAGAGAATATACAGGAAATTACTGCAGGAAGCTTATCTTTATTTTCTGTCCACGTAACCTTTAATTTCAAAATGTTTCACATTTCTGAGAGATGCTTATAAACTCAAGTTACCTCTAAACACAACAAACACACGCCGCCTTTCTTTCATTTGCAAGGTGATTTCATGTACTGCTCTGACATTTTATTTGCACGCCGTTCAACGGCTCACATTTGTAGTATATTTTACTCACCAATGTCGTCACATCAACCACATCCCAAGTCGATAGCAAAAGAGAGATACCAATCATCACCATCAGCTGACATTGACAAAAAGCTTGTGAAAAGACTTCACCTAATATACCTCACGGGTAAATCCGTACTAAGCGGATAAACCCGAGCGACCTGATTTTGTTCTTGGCTCTTGGTCACATCAACTCAGATTTTGCACGCCCTTTGAAGTTTATGACAGAGTGAGTCATCTTGACTGAAGGTCGGAAGTGATCAAGGTATTACATATGATCATTTCTGCATCTCTCATCGCCGAACAATGCATGAATTGGAACCTTACGAACCCTCAATCAAGAAGTGGTCACAAACTGCATCATCTTGGTTTAACCTCTAGTAGTTAATCTTCTGTTTGTTGACCACGAAATTTTTAAAAAAGATTTACTCGTAGATCGTTGATATTGCTACAGATTATAGGTTATACCCTTTTTCTCTCTCCGCGTACCCCCAACGACTATTTTCCATTTCACCCTGTACCCCTAGTCCTAGTTATCCATAATTCAAATTAGTATAAAAATATCTAAAATAGATAATATTTATAACTTCTTTAATTCTATATAAAGAAGGATTAAATTAAATTCTATGTACCCACTAAGAAGTCTTCGTGTACCCCCGGGGTACGCGTACCCCAGGTTGAATGTCACTGGGTTATACAACAAAGGGGGACACAGCGTACTATGCGACTTACCTAGATCCATTGCATTGCAGCAGGATGAAGTGACGGAACCATGGTTAAATCATAAAAGATAGACAAAATATTATCGCACAAAAAATTATAGATCTCGTTAAAGCACAATTATTTATTACTATTATAATATCATTTATGTAGAATAAAATTTCTTTGTGGAGCTAATCATATTAGAGAGATTCCTTGTTATTAGTCTGAATTTTCAAATACTTATAGTTCGCTATTCGTATTTTTTCCTCGTAGTACTGCAAAGAGGTTGGACTTTCAAGCCAAAGCAACACATGCATTTTTATTAATGAGTCACTCACAAGTGTAACACATACGATAGTGCAAAAGCCAGTGTGCGAAACGCATAACAGAATGTAGGAAAGGGAAGATTTCCACCTCATATCGACCTTCAACAAATACATTACCGACTGGAATCTAATAAGGAAACTGTACGACATGGCGCCGAGTTAATTGCAGAGCCAGGAATAGAACCTACTTTCTCCTATTATTTAACAATGCCTAGCTATTTTGGCAGAGAGTAAATGCAACGCTCGGACAGTCCTTGTTCGATTCCTGCACGCGGAATGTTCAACTTTCTCTCTAGATTTTGCTCTCCGATATTTTGTTTGGGTCTGTGCGGCATACCGCTCGCTGGCACGTCGGAAAGCTCTTTGTCGGCGGATTCCAATAACTTTGGCATGGTGCGTGACAGGAATACAGTAACTGCATATCGACAGGCAAGTTATTACTGTACCTACGCTTATGTATGTATAATGGTCCCATTTTATTTGGGAAGGCAGGAAGTGCATGAACCGTCTGACCAAGGGTTCAAGCACCTCATAACTAGGGCTCGGATTTTTATGATTTAAACACTCTTGCATGCATTATGCTGTAAAACTTTCCGAACTATGATCTAAAATTAAAATAAAAAGCGAAAAAAATGCATTTGTTAATCTTCATTTTCAGCAGAATTGCACTTAATGAGTTCCAGATGGTCCTACCTGAACGACCTTCTGTTGTTCGCAAGCAGACTCTTATACTTGGAAAAAACTTCCTTCCACACCATATGCTGCAATTGGGGCAAATTTTAAATAAGGAAAATGATCATCAGAAAGTTCTGGTTTATTTTCGTCGACTTCTGCTTCTTTGCCACAAAGAATGTCAATAATTTTACACAATGTTGTATATGCTGCATTTCTGCCAAGCACACGACGTAATTTTTCCCAAACCTTGCCAGCTACTTCACCCTGTACACTTGATAACTCACTTTCAGTTTACTTCACAATCCTTAATATACCACTCAATTTCATACCCAAGAGGCGAGTCATGGACTTTAAATATTACAGGGAATTTTTATTTTATGTAGTTAAGCTTCTTGACATGGAAAATGAGAACAGTTGCACATTTCTAATTGAAGATAATCACTTTCGTCAAATTTATTGAAAATCTCTCCCCCCAAAAGTTACATTGGGCTGAGGGGAAAAGGGAAAGATTATGAAATGATGCTTCCAAATATCTGAAGTTTTAAATAGCACATAAAATATGACAAAGTATGCTCTTATTCGTTTATTTGGTCAAAATATGACCTGACTCCAAAATGTGTTGGTGCTGCGAATGATATTCCAAGCGATGCTATTTTGCCGATGTCACAAATCGTTTCTGCCTTGAAGAAACAAAAGCGCGTTTAATGTTTCAGAATATAGCCCAGATGCCATAGGCGACATTGATTAAGCCATTGCGCTCGTTTTTATTTTTATTTTCTTTAGTGAAACATTAACGTTAAAATTCTGTTTCTTCATTTACTTTCGTTTACATTCGACAATTCTGTAATTTTTCTCAACCAAACAAAATACATAAAGCTGTACCATAAAAAGCGTAAAGGGTACAGCTGTATCGTAATGCTAATATGATAAATCTTTCGCATCCAAGGGAACAATTGTATCTGGTAGTTCTTTCAGGCACATATCTTCATCCAGTTCTCTGGATACCACTGCATGGCTTCCTTTGGAGATCTAACATCATTCATACTTACATTCGTAAAACCATAATTTTTTATCGTTAGTAGTTCCTAGCACAGTTTTTATAACCATTATCTCTTACCTCTATAATCTTTATCTCTTTCCTCTTCTGTCACTTCGCTGCTCGTCTCCATACACCCATTTAAGTAGCTCTTTGAATTGCCCTTCTTGTGCACCATCTATGGTCAGGTTTTGTAGATAATATGTACTTTCTTTTTATTATAAGTCGGTTGTTTTTTACAATGTTTACATCTTCTGAAGCTGAATACACATCAAACTAGATATCCTTTCGTGTTGACAAAATCCATTCTGTGCTATCTGTCCATAGTGCTTCTTTAAATTGCCCCTCCAAGTTTCCACATCACGACTCTTCCGCGCTCTAGGTCCTCTCGTTTTCGTCTCCTTGGTAACATCTATTCAAAACCAATATATATTCGGTAAGCTGTCTTGCACCATGCACATCCAACCGTGTTTTTGAACTATATATAATAAATACCTTTAATGCATATTCCTGCCTTTTCTCATCCCCAACTTTATCTCTTCTAGTTTTCCGTTCGTTATATACGTGCATTTGGTTTTTTTCATACTGGATCTTACACTAGCAATGTTGGCACTATCCATAACTTCCAACCTGGGGAGCCAGGATTTTCCTAATAGGGTAATCCTCCCTTAACCTATGAAGATCATTATCATCTTTGTTTTTTTCAAAAAGATTACTCCATAGCTCGTGCCTCCACATACTGGTGTTTGTTAAAATTAAATTAACTTGAATTTGACGCACCAACCTAAGCACAAGCGAGGCAAAAGTTCTCTGCATCTGGGATTGAACTGGGCGTCAACAAAGCTTGCGTCAAATAGACTCCCTGGAGAGTTTCGTAATGCCACTCCCAGTCCAGACAGAATCTTTCCTCATTTAGCTTACGCATACTGACCTCAGTAAGGCTTTAGGCGAACCTCATGACGCCATCAATTATGTATCGCCTTGGATTTATGTGTATATCATGCATTGAAAGTAAATATGGGTCACAAGACCGCGTGTTCTTCTATATTTATATTATTACATTTTGAAGTCTTAAATGGCCAGAGTTGAAGTAATGCTATACATTTGAAGCTTTGGTTTCAAATTATTTTTTGGACGTAAAAATTAATATTTGTAATTTTTTTTAACATTTTGCACAAATTTCACCTATGCGCACCCTTAAAGTCTTGAAAGCAAATACGGACATGGTCAAAGATTTGGCCAATGAAATTTTTACAGTGCGTCGCGAAATATCCAACATGACCAAAGCGAAAAGTGAACAAAAATGGCCACCTGGACAAGGTATGTCGTATGCGAGCACATCAGGTTGTATGGAAGTTGGACGTGTCTGTACGTTGTGGACTTTAAAACAAGATGAAAAAGTGAAGAAATTCCCAGAAGATTTCCGACATATACAATAATGTGGCAATGTTATATAGTGTAGTTAACATATCAATTCATGTTATTTCCATTATAAGTATTTCTTAATCGTAATCTGGTTTCACGGGTTATAATACCTATACGTAAATGCTACGTAATCACTAAAGAACATTTCCTTACAAATTGTTATACCGTGACGCTAATAGTAAATTACATTGCACATGATAAATTACACCGGCTTGCAAAAAAATTATTTTTCAACGGTTTGAGATCGGAAAGGTTATATCAACATTCAGTAGCAGCCCGAAATAGCGCGGAGAAAGGTACGTCCCCCGAAAATATATCGTATTTTTTATTTTTTAACGTTGAGCTTAAAATTTCCTTCGTTACACCTAGCGTGGACCTTCGCCACTGTGGCCGCTGCGTTCCTAGCGTTGACCTTGGTCACTGCATTGGTAAGAACTTCCCGAAGTAACGAGATATGCACACGGAAGAAGATACTCATGTTAGTGAAAGTGTAGAATGCCATAAACAAGATGATTCTGTGTATAGAGGAGCAAAATGAATCGAACAGTAATCATCTCCATCTTGCTACAGTCAAACAATACATGGACGGGAAAAAGGTTGTGAATTATATCACAAAAAAGACAAGACAAAATTAGGTTAGTTGTATGTACTGTGTAAATAGATCGGTTGCAGGACTGGAATACACCCCTAGTATAACTGGTGTGTAATTGCAGTGAACTTTGCCCTATATTACATACTTTACAATGTACTGTAATTTATCATTGCAGGAATGTTTTCCACTACCTCCGCGGGATCGAGTTTTGTCACTTCTAAGCTCACATTTCGATATACCGCGGAATCATAACGCGGGGCTAAAGCATGTTCCCCAACAACCACGTTATTGCGGGATTCTACTGTATTTCGATAAAATTCAATTCCGCTAAATTGAATAGTGATCTCCTTTTTCTTTATCACGTAAGACTTTTATTTTAACAAATCACAAAATAATAAAAACAAGCTTAGCGGGCAAAATTTAGAAAAAAAATGTCTGCGAGTGTTAGATACGTTGAGACAGGCTGTAATTCATAAGGAGAATTTCTTTGTTACTGTACATCAGATGGTTTTACCTTTCACTTGCTCGCGAAGGAAGGAATGGGGAATAAGACATTGACCTTCACTCATTAGTAGCTTCGACGCTTCTACCTGGTTTCTTCTTACTAGTAAAAGACGATCTTGGATTACAACAGCAGTAACTTTATTGAAAGTGAGTTTCTCTTGTACCCGTCTTGCGTTCGCGGCAACATGAATTCACGAAAAGGTTGAACTGCAGGTTTTAGGCTTCATGTTTTGGAATTCGCTGAAAGAAATGGGTTTACGAGTTATAACCACACATGGTTCATTATTGGGGAAATCAGAGAGGTAAACTTAAAGCTGCGAGAAAAGAGAGGACATCATGGTGCAGTGACGGAGTGGGTGCAAGGGAAGAGTGATGTGTAGTGACCTGTAAAAGATGCAAATGAAAGGGCGCGAAGTAGCAAAGAAGCATGCGAGTAACAATAATAGTTACTGTTGAATAAAAAATAGCTATTAAATTCATAATTCAGAAACACATTTCTTACTTCCATTCTCTGAAGTACCCGTTTATATGACCCTACCAATGTTACGGCTATAATTCCCTTAAAAAAAAGGGGGGGGGGTCTTATTTTCGAGTAAATACGGTAAATACACTATGCAATATTTCTCTGTAATAAATGGAATTAGAGGCACATATCTTACAGCTGATGCAAGCCCACCTAGATATTTACGTCCCATCCTCCAGTGCTGCACCCCACTCATGACGCCTGTAGTGAGCTGAGGTGGGGGACGCAGCGGCCAGGCGGTAAGCCTTGGCCCGTCAGGGTTGTTGCGCTAAGGGTTAGTTTAGTTTATTTGCTTTATTGTACCGTAATGTACCTTTATTGTGCCGCTTAATTTTGCTCAGAGGCCTCTTTATCAGCCTTGAGGTTCATTTACCACCGGCTTTACTTCCCTTCCGAAGAAAGCCACAGTAAGATTTTTAAGCCCAAAATAATCCATCGTCCTCCACCGGATTTGAACCCGCGACCTCGGGAACCAGAAGCTAGCATGTTATCTCTGAACCGCAGACACATCATTTGATGCAGTGACAGTATGACTTGAAAAGTAGTTCAAACCAAAGCCAATGCCTTGATACAGCTGCAGACACATCATTTGATGCAGTGACAGTATGACTTGAAAAGTAGTTCAAACCAAAGTCAATGCCTTGATACAGCTGCAGACTAATCATTTGATGCAGTGACAGTATGACTTGAAAAGTAGTTTAAACCAAAGTCAATGCCTTGATACAGCTGCAGACACATCATTTGATGCAGTGACAGTATGACTTGAAAAGTAGTTCAAACCAAAGCCAATGCCTTGATACAGCTGCAGACACATCATTTGATGCAGTGACAGTATGACTTGAAAAGTAGTTCAAACCAAAGCCAATGCCTTGATACAGCTGCAGACACATCATTTGATGCAGTGACAGTATGACTTGAAAAGTAGTTCAAACCAAAGCCAATGCCTTGATACAGCTGCAGACACATCATTTGATGCAGTGACAGTATGACTTGAAAAGTAGTTTAAACCAAAGTCAATGCCTTGATACAGCTGCAGACACATCATTTGATGCAATGACAGACAGTGTGACTTGAAAAGTAGTTTAAACCAAAGTCAATGCCTTGATACAGCTGCAGACACATCATTTGATGCAATGACAGACAGTGTGACTTGAAAAGTAGTTTAAACCAAAGTCAATGCCTTGATACAGCTGCAGACACATCATTTGATGCAATGACAGACAGTATGACTTGAAAAGTAGTTCAAACCAAAGCCAATGCCTTGATACAGCTGCAGACACATCATTTGATGCAGTGACAGTATGACTTGAAAAGTAGTTTAAACCAAAGTCAATGCCTTGATACAGCTGCAGACACATCATTTGATGCAGTGACAGACAGTGTGACTTGAAAAGTAGTTTAAACCAAAGTCAATGCCTTGATACAGCTGCAGACACATCATTTGATGCAGTGACAGACAGTATGACTTGAAAAGTAGTTTAAACCAAAGCCAATGCCTTGATACAGCTGCAGACACATCATTTGAGCAGTGACAGTATGACTTGAAAAGTAGTTCAAACCAAAGTCAATGCCTTGATACAGCTGCAGACACATCATTTGATGCAATGACAGACAGTATGACTTGAAAAGTAGTTTAAACCAAAGCCAATGCCTTGATACAGCTGCAGACACATCATTTGATGCAGTGACAGACAGTATGACTTGAAAAGTAGTTTAAACCAAAGCCAATGCCTTGATACAGCTGCAGACACATCATTTGAGCAGTGACAGTATGACTTGAAAAGTAGTTCAAACCAAAGCCAATGCCTTGATACAGATGCAGACACATCATTTGATGCAGTGACAGACAGTATGACTTGAAAAGTAGTTCAAACCAAAGTCAATGCCTTGATACAGCTGCAGACACATCATCTGATGCAGTGACAGTATGACTTGAAAGGTAGTTCAAACCAAAGTCAATGGCTTGATACAGCTGCAGACACATCATTTGATGCAGTGACAGACAGTATGACTTGAAAAGTAGTTTAAACTAAAGTCAATGCCTTGAAAGATTGACACAGGCTATATCAAAGGCTGTTGTCTCCTCCAACAGTGGGAACAAGTTGATGCTCTTGTTCTTTTCAGTGTCTGAGAACCATGTAGCCTCAATGTTAGTTTTCAAGCTGCAATAAACCACCCTAGTGTCTTCTAAAATTTGTTAAAGTAATAACTTACACATCATACAAATTTAACCTGAAGTATGATACTATGTGAATAGTTTAGAAATTTGTTCGGTGCGTGTCGTATGTGCGTAGTGTTCCTAGTATAGGCAGGCAGGTATGTGTCACGGCCTTGCCCAGCTTTCCAATGTTGACGAGACAGGTTCAGACTCGAGTTAATTGTTTGCCTGCCGGCTGAGTCACTCCCAGCAAGAGTTTTCACCCACATAAGGCAAGCAGGCAGACAATCCGGTGTTTCAGGCTCCGGTACTTACTTTACATGCCAAAGCAAATCGCTTAAACGAACAGCTAGGTTTTACTATCCTTCAACCGGGCGATGGATGGATGAATCAATGAATTGGATGAAATGATTTCAAATGATCTCGGGAACCATAGCTTAAAGTTACCCGACATACTTTTCAGGACAAGGAAACCTCGGGGAAAAACCTTATCATAAGTAATGGCACGAGTGTTTGCCAATTTATCTGAGAATTTGATTATCACAAGCTGCATTTAAGACTATTTCACGAATTAAAGGATGATATAAATTGTTATATACATGCTGTATTGCAATTACTAACCCCTTAAAAGAAACATGTAGCATGGCAGCGTCCATTGACACGGCCTACAACATTATATTGATGCGCAAATATTTTAAGATGTTGGCAATGTCAAAAGTTGGAGTTTCTACTGTTAATTTCTAATTTCGTTCAATACAAAATTTGTCAAAGAGATTCCAAACATATTTCCTCATGTATTTTGTGCTCTTCGAATTATTTCATCTATTTCAGCATTAGACGCTTTACCGAAACGAGAGTTAGCCATTCTTTACAATTGAATCTAGTGGCCCTGTTGTATCAAATTATGGAAGCTACTGCGCATTCGTAGGACATGCAGCTCGGTTCTTTAACCTGATCAAAACATAAAAGCAGAGGAGGTGATAATGAAATCTGATAAACTTTGCACGAATGAAGGCTGTCATTGTTGAAATTTAGGATTGTTATGCACATGATGGTTGATTTCAACCAAGTCGTGTGTGATTGGAATAATGCGAATAATTCACCCTAAGCGAGACTCGAACTCGGGACCTCTTGAATGTGATGCAGAACATGCTACCCCCATAAGCTATTATAGTGGGCGCTCAGCAATTATCTCGATTGTTAATGGACCAAAAAGGGTTAAATAAAACAAATATGACAAATACAGGTTAGTTCATACAACTAATTTTCAAAACGTTGTGCAATAAATGGACTTTGACGTGGAATATATATTGCTACTCGCCTGCTGGCTGCTAATGAAACCATTAACGAAATTGGAATAGGGCTGTTTCGCAGCGGATTCGCAAAAGCTGCCACAACATCGATTCCCTATTCATCTAATTGAAAATGGGAATGAAAAGTTCTCCAATGCTGCAAATTTTACAGGAGGTTCAGTTACTAATGTATCCTCTATTTCAATCAAGACGTTCTAATGTCTAACTAGTTGAGCTCAAAATATTTGGCATTGGAATATTACGACAAACACCAATGTAGTCTTCTACCCCAAGTTAACTACATATATTTAGGCAGGTACAATATTTGGCTACTGTCCCATGTGCTTTTATATAACCGCTGCAAAATAGTTCCATACTTCAACATAAAAATGAGATAACACACGAATGTCCACTTCGTACTTCAAAATGTTGCTACCTCGACACGGGCAATACAAATTTTCTATTTACTTATTTTCTCTTTATTTATGTACTTTTGTATTTTGTACTCAGCCTGATTTCTAAAGCGGAACACTGGTGACTTACCTTTAATAATACATAAAGACAGAAGGAAGAATGACTTAAAATATTTTACTGCAGTAAACATTTCTTTCATTAAGAATCCACGATCCACTGTTGGATAACAATTTTCATGAGATTTTTTTGGAAAATTGAAGATATATTTTATACGAGACATAAATGCCAATATTTAAAACCTATATACAATGTTGCAATCGTAAAGCCGCATATGCCTTACTCTTCAAACTGGGAAAAACAGGAAAACAGCCAAAATCACGGTGGCTGGTCCAGGCTTCCCGAACGCGCACGGGTATCTAACCGTAGTTGTAATGCTCGTCTTGTATTCCAGCTCCTTGCCCTGTCCCTAAGACTCAATCCCAAGATTGATCTTAAAAACTGCCTTTCCGACGTTTCTATTCTTCCCATGCCTGTGAACTTTACTCCCAGTGCGCCCAATAGCAGTGAGCTACGAGATGTTTCTCTCAGGGTATGCGCGGGTTAGTGTGAGAATAAACACCAGTCAAGTTCGCTGATAAATTTAATGGAGGCTAATTAATGAGCTATTTGAAGCGAGTTGCCGAATGTTTCTTCTTCTTCTTCTTCCTCTTTCCCTTCTACCTTTACAGCGTAGGGGTGGCTCCGTAAATCCATCTTCTCCAGTCATTCCTATCCCTCATCATTCTCTTCATTTCTTCCATTGTCTTGTTCCTTTTTCTTCCAATCTTTTCCATTCTGTCCTCAAACATTATCCGGGGTCTTCCTACTCCTCTCCTTCCTTGTACCCTTACTTCTAGCATCTGTTTAACTTTACTATCCTCTGCCATTCTAAATGCATGTCCCCACCATTTCAATTGTTTTTGTTCGATTTTCTCCTCCAGTGATCCTTGACCTACTTCTTCTCTGATCCTCTCATTTCTTATCCTATCCCTCCTGGTTTTATTTACAGCTTTTCTTAAGTATTTCATTTCACTGGATTGTATTTTACTTATGCCGAATGTTTGAGGATGTAAAATTAAACTGTTTCTATATCTCAGAATTGAACTACTATATCTGCCAACTTCTGAAGTATCAATTAACTTACGTTTTAAAATTACTGTTTCCGTAATAACAATGAGAAGCGTAAGTTGCTCAAATGCTAAGCGGAACATCCTCTGGCGATTACCGGCAAGTATGTGTAAACCTGACCGCGATCTTCACGCGCTATGGACTGTCGACAATCGATCACAATAAGACATTTCTGTAATATAAAAGGTATTAAGACACTAAAGACTCGAATTTTAAAATACACCTTTTACCAACCTAAAACCCGCCTACTTTGTGACTACTCCATCAAAATCCATACATTATACGCTGCCAAATCTTAAGCTACTTATTCGCATCTGAAACAATTTTTAATGTGACTTGCTAAATTCCAAGAATTCTTTTTCCTTTCTAATTTTCACAACTGGCATACAAGCGTGTTTGCATACAGCTCTGTGATTTCTGACCGTATTAAATTCTAATTACTCGAACCTTGCACTAATGACTTTCTTATAGGTCAATTTCACAGGTGTGTGTGTGTGTGTGTGTGTGTGTGTGTGTGTGTGTGTGTGTGTGTGTGTGTGTGTGTGTGTGTGTGTGTGTGTGTGTGTGTGTGTGTGTGTGTGTGTGTGTGTGTGTGTGTGTGTGTGTGTGTGTGTGTGTGTGTGTGTGTGTGTGTGTGTGTGTGTGTGTGTGTGTGTGTGTGTGTGTGTGTGTGTGTGTGTGTGTGTGTGTGTGTGTGTGTGTGTGTGTGTGTGTGTGTGTGTGTGTGTGTGTGTGTGTGTGTGTGTGTGTGTGTGTGTGTGTGTGTGTGTGTGTGTGTGTGTGTGTGTGTGTGTGTGTGTGTGTGTGTGTGTGTGTGTGTGTGTGTGTGTGTGTGTGTGTGTGTGTGTGTGTGTGTGTGTGTGTGTGTGTGTGTGTGTGTGTGTGTGTGTGTGTGTGTGTGTGTGTGTGTGTGTGTGTGTGTGTGTGTGTGTGTGTGTGTGTGTGTGTGTGTGTGTGTGTGTGTGTGTGTGTGTGTGTGTGTGTGTGTGTGTGTGTGTGTGTGTGTGTGTGTGTGTGTGTGTGTGTGTGTGTGTGTGTGTGTGTGTGTGTGTGTGTGTGTGTGTGTGTGTGTGTGTGTGTGTGTGTGTGTGTGTGTGTGTGTGTGTGTGTGTGTGTGTGTGTGTGTGTGTGTGTGTGTGTGTGTGTGTGTGTGTGTGTGTGTGTGTGTGTGTGTGTGTGTGTGTGTGTGTGTGTGTGTGTGTGTGTGTGTGTGTGTGTGTGTGTGTGTGTGTGTGTGTGTGTGTGTGTGTGTGTGTGTGTGTGTGTGTGTGTGTGTGTGTGTGTGTGTGTGTGTGTGTGTGTGTGTGTGTGTGTGTGTGTGTGTGTGTGTGTGTGTGTGTGTGTGTGTGTGTGTGTGTGTGTGTGTACACTGACGTATCTAATTGCTTTCCTCAATACTTAAGTTGCCTGGCTAGTGACAATTCCCTGGCAAAATTGTAACTCGTGGTTCTTACATTATAAATTGATTTTAACATATGGAAGTTATTTATTTTATCACTTATCTCCGTATCACTTCTTTATGAAATGGTTAATCTTACCAGTCAGTAACTCCGATATCAACGTTATGCATCCGTAATTTTATCCATTTCCTGTTTTATTACACTATATTTCCTGAAATCTCAAGAATCTCCAACCATTTCACACAGAGGCGTTAGATTATGATATGGTACTAATTATCAGCTTGTCATTCTTTTGTTTAGTCAGCGTCGCCAACTGTATCCCATAAATCGTTGAAAAACAATTTATTACATATTACAATCGATTAAACAATCAAAACAGCACTACATTTCAATTTGACGGCACATATATTATGTTATTTTTATAGACTGACATTTTCTGGTGCTGTCATTGTGATATAGTATTTAATTTCATATTGTATTTATGAAATAGTCCACATAAAATCATTCGACGGTGTGACTCTCGCTCCCCTCGAGAATTTATCGGTTAGGTCAGACTTCTTTTACTACTTGTGATAAATTTAAGTTTCCCTGACTTTGCTGAAGGGTAGAGAAAGCGGCGCGGCGACAGTTTCATTATGTCATCCTTAAGGTCCAAATGTGGGCCGTATTATGACAGTTGCATTGACCTCGGCCACTACAAGATGATGAAGTACAACCAGACGAGGAGTGACGTGAGCGCCAGTTCATCTTATTGGCGTATCCGAGGTAATCCACACAAGAGCTGCTTGAGGTCATTCGCTTGTCCTCGCCGATATACTTTTGCAACCTTGTTGAGCGGGCATTTTGAAGAATCCCGCAAGCAAGATGCATTTCCGAACAGCACGTTAGCAACTTGCAGAACCCTGGGAGAAACCGGTAAGCTTAGCAAGTGACAACTGTTTCAAGGCTCAGCAACCTGTTTGCACTTCTCAGAACAAAACTGCCAGCTTTGGTAGCTCGAAAACTGCAACATTCAAACCGCGTGCTTCTCCTATACGATACATTTATAACAGGTTTCTGAGGAAAGTGATTTTTTCTTCTCCTTCAATAAGCATTTGCTTAAAGACGTCAAATGCCAGGATCATATCAGCGCTGCCAGTGTGCTAGAATTTCATCCCGGAGTTCTTTTACATGCCAGTAAATCTCCTGACATGGGGCTAGCGTTGCCAGGCTTTGTTTATGGAAGAAGAAGAAGAAGAAGAAGAAGAAGAAGAAGAAGAAGAAGAAGAAAAAAAAGCTATTCCTTTTTTTAAGGAAAACAAAAATATTTTTGCCGACAAAACGGAACGCCAAAAATAGAATTTTCAGCTCATTTTGGTCATGAACACTTATTATTTTCGAATTTTGCTTTTTTGACAATTTTGCACCACATTTTGCAATTTCAAAAAAATTGTTAGCATGAATACGGAAAGTTTACAAGCATTAATTCAGATTCACTTAATTCCTTAGTGCATGTTTCTCACGTCAGTGAAAATGCATTCATTTCGCAAATTAAACGACTGAAATGAAAATCGAAATATAAAACTAACCCGGTTTGATTAAATAATGTATTCACGAAATGTTTAATAACTTTAGCATCCACTACAACACTTTTAAGCACATGCGAATTATATGCCTAAACTTCCTTGTATTAGGAATGTAGTATTTTCTCTTCAGTTGAAGGTTTGCTTGGTTCTGCGGTCTGCGACCGCTATAAATATACACGTCCATCTTCCAGCTATATCAAATAAACACAAGGACGGGAACATAACAATGAACCATGATGCCGCGTATGCGTTCTCGCGGTACAGAATAGGCAACTGTGTTATTGCTGTTACCAAGGTTCCCAAAATAAACATAATATGGTTACACAACAGTGCCATTGCTAATTGCATTTTGCGGTCAAGAATTGATATATCTCCCCGAAAAGTAGAAAAGCGGAAATCGTCTTACGGGAGAGGGGAAAAAAAAATAAAATGTAAGATTAACCCAGAAAACGTACAACTTACGGGAAAAGTGTAAGATCTAGCAACCCTTATAAGCACACTTAAAAACCATAGGTCTCGGACAGACTTGAACCAGCAACCTTGTGATCAATAGGCCAGCGCCTACCACTGGGCCACTCACACAGTCTTCGCTTCCTCTGCTACTTATCTTTTGTAGACAGAGCAAACATTACATTCCCCCTCCCCGAAAGTAGATGAATTCACGAGAAATATCTTGAGACCCCCTGAACCTGCAACCTAAAAAAAAAAGGTACTTGTGTGGAGAGCGATAAATACCAAGTTTGTCGCCAGAATCATCCCCTTGTCTGAGGTTTTCTTCCAGGTTTCCCTCAGTCTCCTAACTGGTAAACGTCGGGGAGGTACCCTAAACTTGGGTCTGGAACGTTTCCACCGCCTATGGTGTCGTATGCTGTAAGAACGAGAGCTGCCAGTGTTTGTTACCAAGGCGAACATCCTAGAGCGCCCAGTGCCCAATACTGTATTATCAGCTACTTAGGTTTGACTTAACGTGACATCCTAACGCGGCGTTAAGAGTAATGCCAAACTTTTTCTTCCCGTTGCCTTATATTTGATGTCTCGTGATAATCTGAACCAATCGGTGTGCCTTTTTATGGTAAAATCCCAACTCTAATTTTTCAACGGGACACAATACCATAGCAGAAAATAAAAATGAGCCCTAAAATGAATTGTTGTTGCCTAGTAACAGGGGATGTTCTAAATTTCTTTTTCCTATGCACTTTATATTATCTCTATGTTTATGGTCAAAATATTCCCAACTCGGAGCAATGGACGATATCTACTATGTCCTAACTCTGTAACCAATGGCAAATTTAAACTCACCAAGTTAATTCCGCTTTTTATCAACAACATACCTGAAAACAAAACACACAATTAGTATCATGAAACTGGTTGAAAAGACGTGCATGCACACAAATTTAAGCACAATTTCTCTTGGTACTCATAGAAAAGAGTATGAAATACTGCTGATATTTGAATTCTGATTTTCCTAAGCTTCCAAATTCTGGAAATGTTGCATGGTCTGACTGCTTTAGCACTGAAATATTTATTACAATAGTCCAATATTTTGAAATAGATCACAGTAACCACATTTTAAATGTTTAAATAACTGTGTTGTGGAACGCAAGATATCTACCATAGGTGAAGTGTTCAGCTCATATTTGTCAACTTCTTGAAATTGAAGCCTCGTCCAGCAATAATTTTGCGATCACATGAAATTTAGAAGGCGTAAAATGTTCATGTATAAAAATATGACAAAATGACACAATCCAGTTCCGTTACTCTTCTCTCACTTTATTGACTTCTAAACTCTTTTGCACAAATAGTTTACTTCTTATCGTTAACGCAGTCTGCAGTCTTCCGTGATATCACAACTCACATCTATTTACTTCTCCTAACCTTGACTCAGTCCTTTCTGCGTCTTTTTTCACTTTGTCTCTCATACACTAACTTTGATGATACAATCACTCGACACTCGTTAAATAATCTTCACGACGACCGTACCACTGACACACTGACAGATTCAAAACTGTAGTTATAACTCTGCTGCTTCCTTTCTTATAGTGGGGAACACGTCACACGGATCTTTCGCGAACTCCTTGAAATACGACGGAGAAGACATAGCCAGATCTTTCTCAAAGGCTCCGGAGAAAACACCTTTTGGTTTTGCCGTTCTGATTGTTAGTCACGTACACACAAACAATCGCGCGAGGCAGCCTGACCTTGGGTGTCCTAGTTTGCTCCCCAGCCTGGCATGTGGTGTGATATAACTAAGTCCCGCTCGTCCTTTGTTTTGCGCCATGCCCGGCATCACACTAATAATGTAAAAAGTTTGGAATTTCGTTTTATAAGAACCCTTGAAGATCTCACAGTACTGCTTCTTTCTTTTATATCTACAGGCTGAAATTTTTCCTGTACGAGTTAAATATTAAACGATAGCATAGAACACTATTCCTAGGCCGCACACAGATTAATTGTGGTCCATATGTTGAGCTGTATCTAATAAACTATCACTAAAACCTACACAATATATGGATTTTACATCCCACATTCACCTTGCGTATAAGATTATTTATGTGGAAGAGTTGACATTACCATTACTGATTATTCGAGCCCATTGAGTGCTCTTACTGGAGGCCACTACTCCTACCATCAAATTTTAAATCTGCAAGCTGTACATTTTGTTGCAGGGGACCATGATCATCTGCCCCATCATAGCACTGCATACCAATAAGAGCGGTACAGCCAGTCTATAATCTTAAGTTACAACATAATGCAATTGAATTTAATGCTTTGTCATGTCCGTGGTGAAAATCTACTACCGTCTGAATCAACTCAAATAATGTACCGAGTTGTAAAATGCCTCCAATCCGCACATTTTACGGGTAAACCGTAGAAGATTGCAAGTATACGATACGGAGGACTACCGCTTTGGCAGAAGCGGACCAGTAGGAATTGTCACGAACATAATATGTATATGTAGTGTCTCAAATATATGTGGAAACCAAATAACACGGCGCATGTGACAGCCTTGGAACCTGCTGATCCGGTTTTATGGCATTTTCTGCGGAAGACCTGCTGCAAAAAACGCGACTACAAAAACGCCACACAAAAATATCTATATATAGAACTTTGTTCCATAAATAATATGCTTGCATGTGGGAGAGATATCGCTTACAAGCTCGTCACACCCTACATACGGCTTCACAGTTTGTACTGAACGTGTGAGGGAAACAGCAAATCACAAACAGCTACGCTTGGCTTTATACAGAGTGTAAATAAAATGTATTACAAGCCTCGTTGGTAGGTAGATGGTTACCATGCGATGGTTTGTTAATTAACCCATGTTCAGAAACATTTTGTTTACGAGCTAAGGTCTGTGAAACATGGAAGACAGTGCGAATCACAGAAGACAGGAAGGAGTCATAAAGAAAACTGAAACAGACTGCCTCTGTATTCTAACCTTCAAAACCAGAAGTCCGGGTTCTAATTCTGGCTGGAGAGTGATCATTTTTCTTTAGCCACAAATATTCCCTATCCTCCAACAGTCTGAAACTATGAATGAGTGTGAATCTATGTGAATTCAATGTAATAACCAAAAGTAAAACAAAACAAAGATTAATAATACTGTAAGCAAGTGTTGAGCAATTGTTCCAAAGATAAAAAGCCCCGATATGACATTAAATGTTAGAGACGGTATATAAAAGGAGCATAAGAAAGGGAGTGTAAGTAAATAGATAGCATTTTAATCAACTACTGAAACGTGCTCAAAATAACTCGGCAACTTTCATACATAATGTATATCGCCTGGTTATGTGATGTAGAATTCTTGGAAAGTGTTCCAACTCTGATGATGTTCCAACCACTCTACAATCTTGGAAATATGGTAAGGGCTGCGTGATGATAGGGCAGGCAAGCCTCTTGTTTTCCTTTGGGCTTCTCTGGAGATCAAAGTATATCGGTGTGCTCTGTTTTAGTGTACAAGCCCACCATCGTTAATTCCCACTTGACGATGCCCCCACAAATGAATACTATAAAGTAGGAAACTACTAAAAGAATATCATAAATACTATTAGCCTGTGGGTATGGTGAAATACGCTATGCATCACCAAACAGCCAATACAGAGTTAACAACATTTAAATAACGTACGCGGCGCCTACTGCTTATCGCGTAGTCCACGATTTACCCGTTCCCGTTTAGAAAGCTCTCCTAGTGAACCAAGTGTCTGGACATGGGTCTATAAACAAAACTTGATCACATGGAATAGCCCGAGACTTTTAACATACCTTTTATAGCCTGTATTTATTCTTTCTTGATTAGTAACGGATATTCCTGGCGTCTTCTTTTTGTTATCCTTGAGAAAACTTGAACTTGGCCGACACTGTAATAAAATCAGCAACTAAGCTGCCATTTCAGGAACTCAACCAATAACAGTGCTGCAAATCCTCGAACTAAGTGAACTCCTTTAATTATCCTGAAAACACGATCAAGTTTGAGAGGAACATCAACTTCTACTTTACAACGCTGCAATATGAACCTCCAACAGTTTACTTGTTTTACCTGGGCTTCCAACGAAAAGAGAACGTCGAAAGTCTCCCCCACTTTTACAGGACTAACGTTTATTTCTTTACAATAAACGTCGGCTTCCATTTCCTCGTTGTTTCTGCTAAATGTTGGCTCATATTCATTATTTCACCTGCTGACCATATCACATTTATCGGTTTAATACAATGTTCGCATTATGTACAAAGTGGCTGTGAGAACGCTAAATTCCGAAGCATACATGGTTACGCAAACCTATGATATCTGTTCACGTTTTCTCCTGCTGCAAACATATTTATACGGTTGTTTGATACGCTGCAATTCCTGTAATGCAGAATAAACGCTACCAGCAACTAAATAACATGCCCAGCCAGGAAGAGTCATCTAAAACTTTCAACATCCAGACAAATGATTGCTGAACGCTCATGACATACTGTTAGGGCTATTTCAAAAGGGAAAACACCGTTTGTTCAGACAACAAAGGATAGTCAATAATCACTAAACGCTATAAATCACTGCAATTCAGAGTTATGAGCTTCAAAAGCAGGGCAATGTTAATAATCAGGTACTTTTACAACTTTACAACCAAAAACTGTGGAACAGCTAGCATGCCAGTGAAGCTTTTTACAACAATATAAAGGAATATTATGATAAAATATTCCCCAAGAGTAGCTAAACTATAGAAAAAGTTTGGCACCGTTTACTCTTCGAGAAACACACGCCTACGAATGATGACCGCTTGCTCTTCAATACGCCTTCAGTTTCTGGCTAAAAGACAACTTCGCAGTGGACAAGCAGATGGCCCACAAACAAATCATTTAAATTCAACGACAGCAGCTATCCCTCTTTACTTCCTTTCATTCCTATTTACAATGCTATTTTCTCTACTACGTATAGTGAACTGTATATAAAAAATTCGATGTAATACTTTACATCGCATTACATTAGCATTTTACAAAAAGGTTTGCGTACGCGTGCGCATATGTGTGAACAGCATACCTAAGAAACGAACATTTGGTTAAATACCACACTTGATAGTTAAATTCCACATCTTACACGGATGCCTCACAAAGATTTAAATAAAAAATCCCCCCCCCCCCCCAACCTTAATTACCGTTAATGTGGAAACTGTTCCGAAAATGATTTTCTAAAAAATTCCTCTTATAATTGTGAACACTACTGTTCAAGATATTTTCATTATAAATTAAATATGTAATAACTATTTCTGGGAATAGCCTCTGGTCTTCTTCTGGATGACTTTTACCTAACTGGTAAACTGTAAGAGATAGACAAACTCTTACTATTAAGAGAAGTATATCTCATTAAATCACACAATTTATGTGAGTGCTTTTTTTATTCTTCTTTCTCAGTTGTGCTTCCGTACGATTTCTACATGTGTCTAACAAACAATTTTCCACCCAGCGCTTATTGTCTCTCTAGGCCCAAGGGGAACGACATAGCCGATGAGCGATGTTCTACTCGGTGTGAAATAACGTCTCTAATGAATTCTACTCTAATTCGTGTAATCAAGTAGTGCTTTAGTCCAATGCAATGTGATTAGCGACTCCAACTTGAGGGGGGAAAGGGTAAGAAATGGTTACCTACTTTAATGAAATGCACAAATCCCATATTTATGTTAAACGTTTCTTTTCAAGTAGACCAGAGAAGTCTAAAATTGCCACCACCGAATTATTGCACACAAGAGAATACCATTTTGGTGTACTTCTCAACTTCAACAGTTACTTTGTTTTACAGCATTTGGATGGTAACAATAATAAAACTACATGAGTCTTCCGGGCTGATTTGCCGTGGTCTGCTGGAGTAACTTGGTCCAGACGTTTCGTCCACTATTGCGGTGGACATCATCAGTGGCGTGGTCGAAGTCTTCTTGGTGAAGGTACACTTGTGTCTGAGGCGTTGTTATTTTTTTTATTACAAAAGTGTTGGCCTGGTGCCGGTACAATGGGCCCGGCTTACAGGCTATATTTAACATTTTTTTACATTTGGCTTTGTTTATATATACACTTTTTCGGTGTCTACAAAAAACCCATACGGTGACCATCTGTAGGTCACGAAGAATAGTTTTCTTTTGTCTTTTGTCTGTTTCGTCTTTGGGTTATATATACATATGTACATATTTACAAATTATATACAGACACATACACGCACGCATTCACCCACACACACACTCGTACACACATACACACACATCTTTACTGGGCACACCAGAAATATGCGTCCCAGCGCACTACACTATTTACACTATGTACACTGTCCCGCGGTGGCAGCTCCTGAATATTTTCCGAGGCGAGGGCCTCTGCCGGAACATGTATGTGGCTTAGGGACGAGGTTGCGTGGACGCGCATTAGTCGGCGAGCCAAGCCGCTTCTAGAACATTTTTATCCTAGTATGTTTGCGGTGCTTCGGCTCGCTGTCTGGGATGCGGATTTTATACACGGAGGGGTCTTCTCTGATTGGCTCGGGGCTCGCTGAGGCAGTGTGGTTGGTGGGAGGGGGCTAGCTGCATCTCGGGCGCTACTAGATTCTGATTGGTTTGTGTTGCTTGACTGTCTGTGTTGTTTAATGTTATCGATGACGGGGTACCAAGTTTTGTTGAGCTTAAGGGCTTCCTCTTTCCTATTGAAATTATTGGCATGTTTATAAATTTCTATGGCTTCGCGCTGTAGTCGAGCATGGTAGTGTGAGATGTTAGATAGAATGCTGGTGTCCTGAAACTTGATGACATGCTCCCCCTCCGCTTCTATAGCATGTTCAGCGACAGCTGACTTTTCAAATTGTCCAATGTCCAATGTCCAATGCTTCCCGTATTTGCGAGCCTCATCTGCTACCACAAGAGCTGCACCATCTGGAACTAGCCTTACAAGCCAATGGCTATTCTACACAAGAAATAAAGAGAGCCTTCCGACCACCCAGACGGCAGCCGATCTCTACTAAGCCGACCCCACCTAGGAACAAAGGCACGGTATTCCTTCCTTATGTTCAAAACGTCACCGACAGGATTGAACGCCTCCTGCTACGCCATAATATCAAGACGGTTTTCAAGCCTACAAGAGAGCTCAACAGTTTACTACGCTCAGCCAAGGACCCGAGGGACCCGCTCTCCTCGGCTGGCGTATACCGGATCCCCTGCTCGTGTGGTGCAGTATATATTGGTACGACGCTACGTAGTATCAACACCAGACTAAACGAACACAAGAGATGCTGCCGTCTTGGACAATTTGAAAAGTCAGCTGTCGCTGAACATGCTATAGAAGCGGAGGGGGAGCATGTCATCAAGTTTCAGGACACCAGCATTCTATCTAACATCTCACACTACCATGCTCGACTACAGCGCGAAGCCATAGAAATTTATAAACATGCCAATAATTTCAATAGGAAAGAGGAAGCCCTTAAGCTCAACAAAACTTGGTACCCCGTCATCGATAACATTAAACAACACAGACAGTCAAGCAACACAAACCAATCAGAATCCAGACGCCAGACGCCAGTTCGAGTCGAACGGAGGTGAGGTGAATGTTCCTCCGGTCGAGTGTCTTTACCGCAGTACCTAGTAGCGCCCGAGATGCAGCTAGCCCCCTCCCACCAACCACACTGCCTCAGCGAGCCCCGAGCCAATCAGAGAAGACCCCTCCGTGTATAAAATCCGCATCCCAGACAGTCAACGCCTCAGACACAAGTGTACCTTCACCAAGAAGACTTCGACCACGCCACTGATGATGTCCACCGCAGTAGTGGACGAAACGTCTGGACCAAGTTACTCCAGCAGACCACGGCAAATCAGCCCGGAAGACTCATGTAGAATTTCAAACACCGGCCGTGAAAGCCTACGCCTACTCAATAATAAAACTGATATAATAATTATTATTCAACAAGAATTGGTTCATCTGGCTTGTTCTTATGTTAAAAGTATTCCTGCCATCTTGACAAGCCTTCGTCAGTCCCAATACCTTCTGGACTGGAGAGAAAATACAACCTTTGGTAATCTACATTACATATTACTATTGTTATTATTGCTATCATTATTGTTATTGTTGTTATTATTGCTGTTATTGTTATAGTTGTCGTGTTTATTGTTATTATCCATTATTGTTGTTATTATTAAACTGGTGTGACTGGTAGCCAAAAAGTATCGGCATGGTCGTTTCTTTAGAGAGCGGCGATAGTGCCGCTTATTATTTTGTTGTTTAACGACGCTGTTAATTGCTAGGATCACATCAGCGTCGCCGGTGTGCCGGAATTTTGTCCCTCAGGAGTTCTTTTACATGCCAGTAAATCTACTGACATGGAGCTGTCGTTTTTAAGCACACTTAAAAACCATCGGTCTCGGCCGTATTTGAACCTGAGACCTTGGGATCAGTAGGCCAGCGTCTAACCGACTGAGCCACCCAGACCGACGAGAGTGCAGCTGCTTCCCATGCGGATGGCCCGGGTTTGATTCTCAGTACCGGCGAGAGTATTTTCTCCCGCTGGGAGAGCTGGTCCGGGATGCATTCAGTCTAGTAATGTCCCTGGGGAACCAACTGAGGAGCTATTTAAAGGAATGGCAGTACAGAATACCGTGAGAAAGCCCACAATTTCGACCGTTCCAGAGTGTGGATCTGTCCTTTTGAGGAGACTTGCTCCGTTATAGTTCTAACTGGTTTACACTTACAAGCAATGCACCACTGCCATCTTCTTAAAGACTTATTTCCTTCTAACATGGCCGTGATAGGCCGCCTGACTTATGTAAGAAGGTCACCTTGATCCCGTGCAGGGCCGATAGGTTTACCACCCGGCCTTCACTCGCGGTTTTCTGGTAATCCTAACCACTGCGATCTGTCTTAATTACCCTCCAAGTGATGCAAACTTACTTCCTTATTGTCACACGAGCAACTGCTCTTTATGTTATTGCGAACTCGCTAGTATTAAATAATACTCAGCTTAAACAATACGCTCCTCCCAAAGGCTGTGGTGCATTCTTCCCACCCCAATTTTAGTTGGTCTGGATGGCTCAGTATACCTATATGTATACTCAGTATAATATGAGGTTTCAATAGATGCCACCCCGTTGTGGATTTCAAGGCAATGAGAGAGTCGACTTTTTAGCAAACAAAAGGGAACCAAAATAATTCCATCAACAGTACCTACACTTACATTTAATTCAGCCAAACTACACAAATAAATCAAAGAGGACGTGTTCGAAGAGTTCGGATAAAGTTCCAACAAAAAGTGGACCAGCCTCCTGACAGACAAGCACCGGATACCAGATTATCCAAGAAGAGATATGGTCGCTTTTTTGTGTGTAGTGTTTAACGCCCGCTTTCACCACATACGCCACCGCAGGCGGTGACACTGATGATACATGGAATGAAGATGGAGCACCGGTGGAATGACAGGGCGGGGGAAACCGGAGAACCCGGAGGAAACCCGCCCCAGCGCCGCTTCGTCCACCACAAATCCCACATGCGGTTGACTGAGATCGCACCCGGGCCGCTTTGGTGAGAGATATGGTTACTGGCGTACGGATGGCCACTGGACGCGATTGCCTCGCAGCTCACCTCCGTATCTTGTGTGGGGAAGAAGATTCGGTTATGAACTGGGAACATGTGAACAACTGCAGTTCTTAAAGAGACAAGATAAACACTCCTGCAGATTTGTAGTGGGAAGGAAGAAGACCAATGGCTCTGTAACTGGTGTCTTGAGTATTAAATTGTATATTTTGAATTTTGTGTTTATAACCTAAGTTTTGAATGCATTTTATATATTTTTATATAACTACAGAAGTATGAAAAGTAGAAAAGCCTTGACTGCACAACTAAGGTAGGTCTCGTTAACTACACTAAACTTTTATGTGGCATTACCCATTTCCGAGATATTCGTAGCTCTTGATTTGGGTTTTCTAATGCTTGTTTGGAAGTTCTAGATCATCGTTCATTTGTTTCCCCCAATGTCATGCAAAGAGTATAGAATTTCATAGCCAGCATATAGCGACCCGCATTTTAAACATTTGACTTCAGCCTCCTATATCAGAATTATAGCTACAAAGAAATGTGTAACGGTACTATTTTTGCAAACGTTTATCTCAACACTGACTGCATAGAAAAATGAGGTTTTGTAAGAAAAGTTAGTATTCGTCCCCGTGAACGACTGTCCATATGGATCTCTTCACCGTACAAATTATTCAAGGCGACCATGACCTACAACAGCCGCTGTAGTCGCAAGCTGGGAAAATCAAATCCGAAGGAACTCCAGAAAACGCGCGTCCTGACTCAAATTCGCTCAATTTTGGAGAATAAATAACTTTAATGTACACTATTAATAAACCAATGGCGTTTGGCAAGACACTTGTGGAATCGGAAATAATGGTTTGCATTTGGAAGCATTCGCTGAGTAATTGGAAGCAAGCCCGTTTCAAACAAATGGCGTCCCCATGTATAAAATCGACTTATGTATCACCAGTATGTATTCTCGTACTAGTAGTGTATTTTTACACGTGTTGCTTTCTATTCTGGTTTCTGTCCTCAAGTACGTATTTGTGAATCTACCCTAGTAGTAGAGGAAGTATTGTATTCCACCTAAAAATTAGACGTCGAGATTTCACCGAAATAAATATTTTGAGATCCCCTCCCCCAAAAAAATGTGTGCGCGCGCCTGTGACTTGCATGAATAAAAAATGTCTCATGCAAAACAAACTTGGTTAAGTTCAAATCTTTCAGAGATGCGACACGAAGATTTCCAAGAAAATTTCCCCCCAAATGGAAAATGTAAATTGGATTTTCTCACAAATGGCTCTAATTATTTTAATTGAAATACTATATATTTAGGATATTTACATGTTAATTAAAAGGTGCACTTCGAATTTCCCGTAGACAGTGAAATTTCCTTCATTCGGAAACAATTCGGCATAATTTTGTGTACCTGTTAAACCATAAGAAATATGACAAAAAAGTACCTCACTTTAAAATATAAAATTTATTGCAAATACGAGGGTCACTTAGATAATATGTATTGAGACACGGAAAATTGGGGAAAGCGTTGTTGCTTTGTCAAAATAACGGACTCATTGGTAACGCAATGGTACCAGGCAGACCATTGTTGCGCCATTCATTTTTGCTCAGTTTATGTTTGAAGTCTGGAAGGTGTGAACGTTTTCTCAAGTTTCTCGCTTTTCTCAGAGAGAGCATTTTCGTGCAATGATTTTGTACGACTTCAAATGTGGCTTAAATGAAACGCAATCACTTGCGAGTTTGAAGGGCCGCTTTTGGGGACTATTTTCAGTCACTTGCCATTTGTGTTCCGTTGGTATGCAGAATTTAAGAGGGGGCGGCAATCTCTTTAAGACGAAAAAACAGTGGCGGATCAGTAACAATAGTGACTGTCAAAAACATCACCGCTGTCTAAACAATTATTAGGTAATATCCAAGGCTACAAAGTGTTTGAGCTGGCATTAGGGATTAGTTTACCGACTGTTTCAACCATCCTTCATATTGTTACATCATGACTATGCATCAGCTATCTCACGCCGCTAATGTAATGTCGGTCTGGGTGGCTCAGCTGGTCAGACGCTGGCCTACTGATCCCAAGGTTTGCGGGTTCAAACCCGACCGAGACCGATTGTTTTAAGCGTGCTTAAAAATAACAGCTACATCTCAGCAGATTTACTCGCATGTAAAAACTCCTGCGGGACGAAATTCCGGCAACTTTGATGTGGTCCTGGCAATTGACAGCGTCGTTAAACAGCAAAAATATTATTATCCCTAATGTAACAATGGAGTTCCTGCAAGGAACTGAGACACAGCTATTGACTCGACCACCTTATAGTCCCGATCTGGCACCATGTGCTTTCTTCCTGTTCCCTATGGTGAAGAACCGACTTCGAGATCGCCGATTTTCTAGCCCTGAAGAAGCAGTTTCTGCACACCAAGAGGCAGTGCCAGAAACTGAGTGGCGTGCATACTTCCAGAAGTGGTTCCAGAGGATCGAACGCTGCATACAGCATCAGGGAGAATACATACTTTGAGAAACTGGGATGAACGTTTCTGTGACTCATTCATATCTAGTGATCCTCCTAAATTCTTTTTTGTGGCATCAAGAATTTCCGAGTCCATCGCTATGGTGCAGCGGTGAAGTGTCTTGACTCACATTCAAGAGGTCCCAAGGTCGAATCTCGGCTAGGAAGATAAGATGTTTTCGAAGTCCTTTATTCTGAGAAAAGTGTTGGATAACTTTAAGCTGTATAGACCCTAAGCTAATCTGGCATAATTCCATTCATTCATCCTACATATATAATCAGTTTAAAGGACAAAAAGAAATCCTAATTGTTTAATACTTGGTCATCCTTCATTTGTTTGTCGCAGTCGTGGAAAGAGCATCGGGATTTCAAGGCAACCGTGTTTTAAACACTTGACAATCGCTTCAGTCTCCTGTATGCCTCTTGTACCTACAACGAAATGAGCAATGTAACTATTTCTGCAAACGTTTATATCTTTACATTAAGCAGATAGATAAGCAAGCTCCTGCAGGAATAATTTGTGGAAGATACATCAGAGTTATATCTAGTGGACAGAAAAAAACCACATGAATTGACAGATCGCATTTTGGGAGCAATCTTTTGTCATTTATTTTTTAAACGCTGGCGTGCAGTCATAGTCTAGGTAAGATTTTGCTCCCAGCCGAGTGTTGAAACAATAGAACCACAACTTCCGTATTTTAATCTGAATGACAAACGAGACTCGTCAGAACGTTTCTGGAGAAAACGGATGTACACGTAATGCCGCCTTGAGCAGAATATACTCGAGGTGTGTGACTGACTGTATCCTAAAATTTAGACAGCTGAACCTCAATATTACGTTATTCACTTCTATGCTTTCCGCAGACATACTCGTGTGTTATTTTGCTTCCACGCCGAATTTTCTCCATTAATATCAATTGCTTACACATTTTTCGGTTTTACCAACATTTTCTCTCTAATACGTCACATTTTCTGGCCTCCATGTACGAAATATATTGATTTATTTACTAATGTATATTATGTTTATGCTTCAGTAAGCTATATTATGCATGGTTTATGTATACCGTACTTTGCCCATATTGGGCGAGGTATCAATATTTTCGGATGGTTTTTATTGTTATGCGCGTGTTAATACTATTGGACAAGGTCATTATAAAGGTTATTCTTCCCTAAGAATGACCTTCATGTAGAATGAATGACGAAGAAGTAAGCCTAAATAAAGGTGTCCCCAGTTTGTGAGACAAATTATTCAAGCTCTAGAAATTAATACAGCGATTTGTATCATCGCAAAGCCTAAATGTGACAGCATTTGTGATTGGTGCGTATAAACAAGTGTATGACTGTGCAAGCAAAGAGCCGATATCGAGACTCCGCTGAAAATGTCTTATGGAACGCTTACTTAAAAAAGGTTTGTGTCTACGGAAAGCGTAATTCAAAAACGAAAACTCATTTAAATACGAAACTTGCTATTTAAGTTCAACATCTTTCAAAGATGCGACCCCTATTCCAAACTACGCATTACATAGTTTCCGAAATTGTTGATTTTCTCATAAATAGCTCTGACGATTTTAAGTACTAGTACCTTATGTTTAAGATATTTTCATGACAAACCAAAAGGATGTGTTGAATTTTCTAATAATAGCCTTTAAGTCCTCTTGAAATACTTCAGTATAACTGGTGAACCGAAAGAAACAAATGCTTAACAAAAAATCTGTGTTGCATTCACATGATTTTCTCTACTCTTATACTAACCATTCTTACAAACTCGCATTCTTCTATCTTCTTCGTGTTAGTTGAGATAAACATTTGCAGAAATTGTCTTATTGCTCGTTTTCTTGCACATGCAACGGGAATATGGGAATACAGTAGACTTTGAACCATAGTAAAATATTTTAAATCTTTCATTTTCGTTCTCTTTGCACGGTTAACATATAAAAATTAGATCTCATTAAAGCGCACAATTTGTCAGAGCACTGATCACTTGACCAGTGTTCATGTGTCATTAAGTTTTCCACTTCCTCGAGTGGCGAGTTATCGCAAAAGGATAGCACAGAAACCTTCTCCATGAAGAAACACTTCGTTGCGCCAATTTTCATGCTGATTGGTCAGCCGGTGTTGGAGTTAATACATTTCATGCATACGAGCCAACATTCATTAGTCGTCTTCCTATAACCAGGGTGAATATACATACATACATTCACTTTATATCTATAATATTTATACATGCCACGCAGCGGACAGAATAGATGACATCACTTCAAGGCGCTATAGTTAGCATCATCAGAGAACCTTGGAGAGACACCCACGACGCCAGGCAAGGACATATAATTTCATTACCAAAATAGCTTTACCATAGCAGGAAAAAAGCGCTCACAGCACAATACTGTTATTATAGGAACTCATTTACAATGCTGGGATAGCGTTCGTTTAAGGAATGGCTTTGATCACTCCTTATGAACATCACGCCTTTTGTAGATGCATGACCTCGATCTGCTGGATCTATAGCACATGTCATCAAATGAAGAACCCAACAACACCCGGTCCATTTTTCACTTTCTCTAGCACCTACCTACATAATAGGTAGAGGAAGTATTGCAATCCACCCAAAAATTCTATACTGGGATTTCACAGTAAATACACCACTGAGTCGTCTAAACCATCCATTTCCAGAAAAAGTACGGGTGCATGTGACCGTCCATCCACACGAGCGAGAGAGAGAGAGAGAGAGAGAGAGAGAGAGAGAGAGAGAGAGAGAGAGTGTGTGTGTGTGTGTGTGTGTGTGTGTGTGTGTGTGTGTGTGTGTGTGTGTGTGTGTGTGTATGTGTGTGTCTACCTCCCTCCCTGCCTCCCCACTCTATGTGTGAAGAGCTAAACTCAAAAACGAAAACTTCGTTAATACCTGACTGAAAAAAGTTAGGCATCTTCCAAGGTTTCGACAGGAAGGCCTTCAAGAAAATCCATCCCAAACTAATTCGAAGGGTTCAAAGAGTTAGCCTTAGTGCTAGGCAACTGTACCTCTGCTTCTAAACTTGACGAGCACATAGCTTCGCCACGTGTCCAGAGAGACTGGAGTGCTCGGCAACTGTAACTCTACTTCTGTGACGGGCAGAAGGCATCTTCGCCACGTGTCCAGAGAGACTGGAGTGCTCGGCAACTGTAACTCTACTTGTGTGACGGGCAGAAGGCATCTTCGCCACGTGTCCAGAGAGACTGGAGTGCTCGGCAACTGTAACTCTACTTCTGTGACGGGCAGAAGGCATCTTCGCCACGCGTCCAGAGAGACTGGAGTGCTCGGCAACTGTAACTCTACTTCTGTGACGGGCAGAAGGCATCTTCGCTACGTGTCCAGAGAGACTGGAGTGCTCGGCAACTGTAACTCTACTTCTGTGACGGGCAGAAGGCATCTTCGCCACGTGTCCAGAGAGACTGGAGTGCTCGGCAACTGTAACTCTACTTCTGTGACGTGCAGAAGGCATCTTCGCCACGTGTCCAGAGACTGGAGTGCTCGGCAACTGTAACTCTACTTCTGTGACGGGCAGAAGGCATCTTCGCCACGTGTCCAGAGAGACTGGAGTGCTCGGCAACTGTAACTCTACTTCTGTCACGGGCAGAAGGCATCTTCGCCACGTGTCCAGAGAGACTGGAGTGCTCGGCAACTGTAACTCTACTTCTGTGACGGGCAGAAGGCATCTACGCCACGTGTCCAGAGAGACTGGAGTGCTCGGCAACTGTACCTCTGCTTCTGTGACGGGCAGATGGCATCTTCGCCACGTGTCCAGAGAGACTGGAGTGCTCGGCAACTGTAACTCTACTTCTGTGACGGGCAGAAGGCATCTTCGCCACGTGTCCAGAGAGACTGGAGTGCTCGGCAACCGTAACTCTACTTCTGTGACGGGCAGAACGCATCTTCGCCACGAGTCCAGAGAGACTGGAGTGCTCGGCAACTGTAACTCTACTTCTGTGACGGGCAGAAGGCATCTTCGCCACGTGTCCAGAGACTGGAGTGCTCGGCAACTGTAATTCTACTTCTGTGACGGGAAGAAGGCATCTCCGCCACGTGTCCAGAGAGACTGGAGTGCTCGGCAACCATACCTCTACTTGTGTGACGGGCAGAAGGCATCTTCGTCACGTGTCCAGATAGACTGGAGTGCTCGGCAACTGTAACTCTGCTTCTGTGACGGGCAGAAGGCATCTTCGCCACGTGTCCAGAGAGACTGGAGTGCTCGGCAACTGTAACTCTACTTCTGTGACGGGCAGAAGGCATCTTCGCCACGTGTCCAGAGAGACTGGAGTGCTCGGCAACTGTAACTCTACTTCTGTGACGGGCAGAAGGCATCTTCGCTACGTGTCCAGAGAGACCGGAGTGCTCGGCAACTGTAACTCTACTTCTGTGACGGGCAGAAGGCATCTTCGCCACGTGTCCAGAGAGACTGGAGTGCTCGGCAACTGTAACTCTACTTCTGTGACGGGCAGAAGGCATCTTCGTCACGTGTCCAGAGACTGGAGTGCTCGGCAACTGTAACTCTACTTCTGTGACGGGCAGAAGGCATCTTCGCCACGTGTCCAGAGAGACTGGAGTGCTCGGCAACTGTAACTCTACTTCTGTGACGGGCAGATGCCATCTTCGCCACGTGTCCAGAGAGACTGGAGTGCTCGGCAACTGTACCTCTACTTCTGTGACGGGCAGATGGCATCTTCGCCACGTGTTCACAGAGAGCTTCAAACGTACCAAGCAGATGGCATTAGGGTTCCGTCTAGTCCACCTACTTTATTTGTGGATATATGGCAACGCACTCAATATTACCATCTATTTTCACTTTGACGACTGTGTTATACTTAGGTAGAACTTGGGTCATGGTATTAAATATCCAATCCTGTAGTCACCATGGCACCTGAGGAAGGAAGAATGGGCAGAGAAAGTCATGTGCACAAGTTTATTTTTCTCTCACCTCAATATGTTATTGTCAATAGAATAGCTGTGTAGGAATAGATGAGGCAAAGTATTTCAGCAACACATGTGGTTCGTTATGTTCGTGGAAGCAGATAAGAGGCTTTTCTAGAAGGTGCCACTGAGATATGCCCTTTTATTGCGCAGGAAATAGTTTCCGTTTGGTATTTCCTGGCATTCATTCAACGAGATTCTATCTAATCGCGGTATCTCCTCGTGATAAAGGTGTATACTTTGTTGCAGTGCTTATCTCAAAAGGCTGGCGTACAAACTTGGCGCTTTATGAACACTGCAAGGCTAAAACAGCTGCAGGGTTATGGTCAGTCGTGACTTCCCAAAGTCACGGCTAGACTGAGAAGTTCACAAAATCATGTCCACACCCAAGAAGGTGCCATAGGCAGAGAAAACAAATCTTTAAACAGTTACGATAATGGGATAAGATAGCTGCAAATCTGCAGTGATTTCCTTCCAAATCATACTCTTGCTTTCCATAGTTGAACGCTCAAAGTCAATTTGGCTGCCGTTTTCCACCAGACAAGTCATGAAGTAGCACGTTTTCTTGCATGCCGAGTTAATAGCAAGCAATATCTGCACGGAACCATCACAACCACAGAATTAGCAATTACTTTCTTTTGTATTACTCAGGTTTTATACCTCAACTTCTCTAATGCAGCGAGTTACGTAACAGCACTTGACTGGCATTAGGATTCATACAATAGACATAGTGATTCCAGAGTGTTCATCTCCACTTTAAAAAATCTGTGTTACATTCACATGACTCTTTACCCTTCGTCGTTTGTTAGTGGGTATACACAATATTGTTACGAGAGCTTATTCCTATGTCTACTTAATTTTAATCCAGATAAACCTTTGCGGGAACAGTTGCATACATGTTTCATTATAGATGCAAACGAAATAGCGAATGTTAAAAACCGGATGCCACTTAAACTTAAAATTTTATACTCTTCCCATGCAATCGCGAGAAACAACAGAATATCGACAATACATTAAAAGAAAGACGAAGTATTTAACAATTCGAACCATTAATGATGGATAACTCTCGCCAATGGCTGATGCCACAAGAAGTTATTTGAAATAGTATTTTTGGACCTACAATTTTTGTGCAGTAGGTTTTTCGTCTCAAGGTCGCGAGGCACGCATAAACGACCGGGAGGGCTAGGAGAGCTGATCGCGTCCCACGCTCCAATTCTGCACCCCACTCATGGCGCTGGTAGTGGAAAAGGTGGTGGATGAAGCGGCCGGGCAGTAAGCCTTGACCAGCAAATGACTCTTGCGCTACGGGTTATTTATGTTTAGGTTTTCGCCTATCGCTTAACGTTTATCAGTTATGAAGATTTTCGCAAGTTTTTTCAAGACACATCACTTAAATATGATCTGCCAAAAATTAAAAATTCGAACATCACTCTAAACCAGTCTCCTTTTTATTATAAATTTTTCAAGACAATTCAAGGCAATTTTGTCATGCACATACGTATATTTAATATGTATTTTAATCAAACTCGTTAGAGCCAATTTTGAACATTTCGAAAAAACTCATCCATGTTAAAGGTAGTTGGGATGGGGAATTTTCTTGGTATTGTATCTCTAGAGGACACTGAAGTTCGATATTTATCAGATCTTTCCCTTTGGAATTATGCTGTTCACAGACCCACGGGCCCTTTTGTAAAAGTACCTATGGGAGCCTCCCCTCCCATAGGAGTTCAAGGAGTTTCAAAGTATGTATTACCAGTGAAATCTCCACATCTAACTTTTGGGTGGAATACAATACTTCCTCTACTTACCATCTACTCTTGTAGTAACCATTCTTACAAACTCTAGGTATATCTTCTTCGTGTTAGTTGAGATAAACATTTTCAGAAATTATCTTATTGCTTATTTCCTTGTAGGTGCAAGGGAAATATGGGAATACAGTAGGCTTTGTGCGATAGTCAAGTCTTTTAAAGCTTTGACATTCCGTTCCCTTTGCACGGCTAAATATAACAACTTAATAACGTTCCATTTGACGAAAGGACACAAATTGTGTTTTAACGAATCTACATTTCTTTTGTACAGTAAGATTTGGTCTGTTTCTTGCTGTTTACGAGTTATCCAAAGTCAAGAGTAAACAGGACTACATAGGCTATAGCCAGAAAATTCAAATTACAGATTTCATTTGTCATAAAAGTATCTTAAACATATGGCATTTGAATCAAAATAGTTAGGGCCATTTTCGAAAACTTTCCATGTAAAGGATAGTTCAGGATGGAGGAACGTTCTTCAAAATCTTCGTGTCGCATCCTTAAAACTTAATACCAACTTTGGTTTTTAACGGACTTTTCTTTTTTGAGTTATGCTGTCCACACACACGCACGCGCAGACACGCACACACATACACAGAGAGAGAGAGGCGTGCGCGGACTTTTTTCTACAGTGCTTTTTTGGATTTAAGGGCCCTCAAAACATATATTTCCGGTGAAACCTCGGCATCGAGATTTAGGGTGGAATACAATACTTCCACTACTTCTATACGTAGCAGGGAAAGTAAAGTGCGTATGTACATATAAGATAGTACACAATCCAATAATAAAACTGAAGCGACTGTGCTATAGAATACAAAGCGGAGACAGAATCATCTCACATTTCCTAATTAACTCCAGTTCCCTCCACATTTACTGTTGAACTGCCTCCTTTCTCAGAGAGAAAACCAACCACTCCTCTAAAGGCAAACAAAAACTCTTGTTACTCACTCGTACAGGTTAAGTGGAACGGCAAAAATAGCTTCAGTATTCCACTTGAAACTCGCCACATTTCCGGCTGTCTACGAGTACCGGCATCCTGCTAGTGCTTCTTTCACAACAGTCAAATATCAACCTCCTATATTCCACTTGTACTACCTGCAACATTTATCTTGTCACGTGAGGGCTTGACGCAGACCTCGCCCGGTTACGAGCTCTGCAGATCGTCGTTGTAGGGGAACCAAAGTGTATTTATTTTGAGTAGTTGGCTGCGCGCTCTTCTGTAGATGGAGAAACATGCCTTTAAAAAAATACCTTTCGAAGAGACAATAGTCGACAATGAGTATGACATGTTATGTGACTGTAACCTCAAAGGATGCTCCAGAAAAGTCAGCAGAATACGGTTTATTAGCGCTTTATCACTTGATCCTCAATCACAGCGATTGTAGTCCCCTATATGTGCCTAGGCGCAAACTGAGTTCATCCATTCAAGAGAAGCTGATGTGGGGGAACAGTGTGGTGTGGGGTATGTGCTGAATTCACATGTCCTTCTCTCTCCAGTCTTCTGCAAAGTACTCTTTGAACGTCTTATTTTTCCGTCTACCTTTTGTTAATGGAGATAATCTTTCATTAAGTTAATGCGATAGTTATTTTTAAAAAGTGCATCGGTGTATGTTGGCGATGTAATTGCATGTGCACGAGAAAAAACAAATAGCGACTTACCACTTGAGAAAAGTAAAGTAGTTGGAAACTAAAACCAATTGCAAAGAATATCTTTGGAAACGTTTAATGTCTTGAAAAGTTTGAAAAATTGTGTGCTTTAAGAGATTTACACTTTTTGTGAAGTAAGATTTCGTCTGTTCTTACTGTTTACTGGTTCAACAGTCATCCAGCATGAAGGGACTTCCAGGACTTTCCCAGAAATTAGACACAAACTTTGTTGTGCAAATGTCTAAATATATTCTGTATTTTAATAAAATCGCTAGTTGCTTTTAGAGACTGAACATTTTTTTATGTGAAGAGCAGTTTGGGATGAAGAGATTTTCTTGAAAACATTTGTCTTGCATTACTGGAAATTTGGTAGATTCTTTTAACTTTTTGGTTTTCGACTAATGCTGTTCATTCATACCATTTTCTAAAAACGCTCTTTTTATTATTTATTCCGAAGCAGAAAACTCAGTATTAAATTGTTGGGTGAATGCACTACTTTATTTCCTATATTAGATAAAGCAAAAGCACTGCCTCGGCACTCCTAAGCAACAAATACTACTGTTTCGCGGAATGAAACAACTACACCCGGTATAGCGACGGTAGGAGAAGTTTGGGCACCCCTGCTGATGTACCAATACATTCCAATGCGACACGGTGTATATATCAAGTGGAATGCCACGGCGCTCAGTGAATCACCGGCCTCTACTTCTCCAAATGGTGCGGCAGTACTCCTTGGCCCATTAGGCCCCTTTCCTCCAAAAAACTTTTGGCACAGTGCCCACGCTCAAACGTGGGAGCGCAAGTTAATTTGTGTCCGTGTCGACAAGTTTCCACCTCTTAATTTGTGGCTTACAATGTAATTACTTCTATCTGGTGAATTAAAATGTATAAAACACTATATTAAATTATGATACATTATGATCTTTCTTTTTTTATTGTTTACTTTCTCTACTATGTATGTAGCAGGGGAAGTGTTGTACGCCACCCAATAATTTAATAACGATATTTCACCGGAATTACAAGTTGAGACTCCCTGAATAAAATAAACAGCAGTTTTAGAAAAAAAGGTGTATGTGCACGGACGTGTGTCTGAATAGCCTAATTAAAAAATCTGTGTTGCACTCACATGACTTTCTCTACTCTTGCACTAACCGTTCTCACAAATTCTTATTCCTATATCCTCTTCGTGTTAGTTGAGATAAACATTTGCAGAAATTATTTTATTGTTCATTTCCTTGTTGGTGCAAGGGGAATATGGAAGTACAGTAGGCTTTGTGCGATAGTCAAATATTTTAAAGCTTTGAGATCCCGTTCTCTTTGCACGGCTAACATATAAAAAACTGAACAAGGATGTTGCATTTGACGAAAGCTTAAGTTTCCCGAAACTGACACAAATAACAAGCAATATCTCCGAAATGGTTCATTCTAACATAAACTGTGTGTTTTAGCAAGACCTACATTTTTGGTATAGTAAGATTTTATCTCTTACGGCTTACCAGTTATGCAAGTCACCCCGAGTAAACAGGACTACACAAGGCCATAGTCAGAAAATTCAAAATATGCATTTCATTTGACATAAAAATATCTCAGGCGGCATTTTGATCAAAATCGTTAGGCATTTTCGAGAAAATAAAATTTTTCGAAAAAATTGTCCAAGTAAAGGGTAGTTTAGAGTGGAGGACGTTTCTTGAAAATCTTTGTGTCGCATCCTTAAAAACTACTAAACTTATACACCAACTTTTCGTTTTTGAGTTATTTTGTTCACACAGACACACACGGACCTTTTTTCTAAAAATGCTCTTTTTAGATTCAGGGGGCCTCAAAACATATTTCCAGTGAAATCTAGACAAAGAATTTTTGGGTGGAGTATGCACTTCGTCTACTTACTATACAATACAATACCAAACTTGATATTTTAGTTCGGCATCTTCCAAGGATATGACACGAACATTTTCAAGAAAGTCTAACACCCCAAACTACCCTTTACATTGAAACAATTTCAAAAAATTTGATTTTCTCTAAAAATGGCTCTAGCAATTTTAATTAAAATACCACATGCTTAAGATAATTTCATGACAAATAATATGCATATCCGGAATTTTCTGAAAATAAGCCTATTCCTCATTTTAGCTTTAGGTTTTAAAAAAACGACAAAAAAATCACAAAGTGCAAGGTCAAGGATGTATGGTGCTGATCTTTAGAGTATGCATTTTGTGCGAGACGATGCGTTAGGTTGTGAAGCTTTTTGCCCCCTTTTGGATGTTTCTGAAGATGCTAATGCTATAGTAGCAACATGGTCCATTAGAGATAGGATGATAGGGAGCGAGAGAGAGAGAGAGAACTAGCAGCCGTCTTCTTACCAGCACAAATTCGTAGGACTTCAGTAGGTTCTGTTCCAAATATCCATTGCGCCGATTCAGGCCAAGAAACATCCTCAGTAATGACACTTCTAACAAATTTGAAGTGCCGCCTTGGAATTGTTGCAGAGTTTTTCTGCACCTACGCGCTGTTTCTGACTAGGAGTCCATTTATGTGGAATTCACTGACAACAAAGTTGATGTTAGTTTTGGACTTGACATATACCAATGCCCAATGTCGCCCGAATAAATTGATAAGGAAAAACGATCTTCTTCGAGCACTGCTCGCACAGCGGCCATATTTTCATCAGTAACAGCAGTTCTTGGGCGTCCTTCACCAAATTCATGACTAAGAAACAAGACCGTTGTCTTTGAATTCGCTGTACCAAGCATAAATTGTTGCATTAGATGCAATTTCTTCGCCAAGAGAATTTCTAAGCCTATCTTCACATTGTTTAGACGTGAATTTCGATTTAGAAACGTAAAAGAATAATCCGAAAATGTGCTCTAGCAAAATTCATTTTTGGATGAACAAAATCTTCAAATGATCGTTAAACTGATAGTTCAAGTCGAACAAATTACACGACGATCAACTAGCAAAATATTAGATGAGTCAGTCAAATCTACGCAAATGTAATTTGTTTTTAGAAACATGGCGTTCAGTGTGACCGTTGTATGTGGTAGAGGGAGGCTGAACGATGCATCTGCAGCATGCTAAGCCATAGGACGGACACGGGGCAATGCTCATCCATTGGAACAAATTGAATTGCACGCCATCATCACTTCCGCTTTAACTTATCAAACAAACCACAGATTCGCCGCCATGTACACTTCCAGACACCCCAAGTAAACACGCCAACAAAATGAAAATGGAGAATATCTAAACTGCTTTCACTTAACCTTCTCTTCCACAAACTATTCCTACAAAGGTATATTCTATTTCTTGTTAATAAAGATAAATTTTCATTAGACATTTTGCTGTAATGCAGTAGTCTAAAGCGATAGTCAATTTTTTAAGAAAGAGGGGCTACGGCTTTGAAATTCCATGCTTTTTGCAAGAGCATGAAAAACAAAGAACAGACTTACCACAAGAAAAAAGTATAACTTTTTGAAAATCCAGATTAACAACAAAGAATATTTGAAATAATTAGAAGAAAAGAAAGGCAATTGAGTGCTTTAACGATAACTACATTTTTTTCTGTACAAATATGTTCTCTGTCTCTTACAGTTTACCTACACTTACTAAAGTCATTCAGAACAAGGAGGTCTATTTGCAGAAAATTCGTTACACATTTTATCTAATGTGTGAATATATTAAACAGATGGTATTTTAATCAAAAGTCATTCTTACAAAATATGGAACCTAAATAGCAATTTTGGTACTAAAAGACTTCGTTTTCAGTTACGCTGTTCTCAGAAACAGACATTTGCGCGCACTTCTTTCTCAAAAAAAGTTGTTTTATTTAGTGGGAGCCTCAAAATGTATATTTCCAAACATTCTCGTTATCGAATATTGTTGGTGGAATACAATACTATTACTTGAGGTAGGGAAGTAGAGAAAGTAAAAGGTCATTGAAGATTTATATGATTTTTATCCACCATTGCAACTACTGCCTAAGCCTCCAATAACCTTATGTTAACGCCGCAAAAAGTTACTGAATACCTATGGTTTCCAACTTTGCACAATGAAAAGAAAAATACCTTTCAAAGAAATGCGCATCAGAAGACAAGTTTATAAACTAACAAATGAACGGGTTTTCAAAAGGTTTGCTGGGGGGGAGGGGGGGGGGAATTGGTTAAGGGTATAAGTGCTGAACCCCCGGAAGTACTCCCCTCCCTTCTTGGACTCAACAGAACCTTGATACGTGCATTTCCTCGAAACAATGGTTCATAGTTAAAGATATATCGTGATTCTTCTACCTGGGTAAGAGGTAGAGAAATATAAAGAAATTGCAACAACTAAATCTAACGGATTCGAAGTAAATATTCGTTGAAAAAGCTGAGTTGAAAGCTGAATCAGAATTGAAAATAGCAATGCCACGGACTCGAAACGTGAATCTTCGCTTTTCCAAGCTCTCAGACAAGTACATTCTCAAATCCGTACTTGCAGCGGTTGGCATGTGGACGGACGGACAAAACGATGCTATGTATATCGGCAGTTCCCAACAATTCAATATGGCTGGCATTACACTAAACTGTAGATGACATTACCCCAAACAGCAGTAATAACCTCAAATATCAGAGGGCTAAAGTAACATGCTTTCAAACGATAATAATGCTTGAACATCACATGAGCCTACTCACCTTCGGTAAATCTTGTTCTGCAATAACACTTTTGGATAAAATCACTTCCGAACACTATCGTAACGTAAAATATATTCAGTGCATTACTGTGTTGCAAAAAAACTGTAATGCTCTAAACAATTTAAGACAATATCACACAAACACGAGCAATACAATGGAGCCCACAGATTGATCAATTAACACGGTGGTGCCTAAACAGAATCTTGTTTTAAAATCTATCGGTTGACTTCTCTGCAATGGATTCAAAAACAAGGGATTCTGTGGCAGTAACACCAACTATTGCCGTAGCTTTACCATGGTTATATTTACTAACAGTTGACGGTACTAATGCAACCTACCATGGAATATAGCCAGACCACGCCATAATGGGTAGGGGGGGGGGGATTGGTTTTTGGGGTATTCCAATAAGCAGGCGCCCTACGTGAGTGAGTGAGTGTGTCGGGTTTAAGGGCCCGTCGACAACTTGGTCATTAGGGCCCCGAGTCCAGACGTAAAATTACATAACGTCAAGTGTTAAAACATCACCCATTAAAAACTAAAAATCTACGGTTAAAATAGATAAAAACCTCTTAACAACTATTTAAACGTTTCATTTAAAATGCTTAAAACAGAAACTTAAAATTCCTAAAAAGTAAAAACCAGTAAAACGTTAAAAAAAAAAACCCAAAAATACGGCCATCTAAAAGGCTAAAATCTCTAAAATAAAATATCCTTACACTTGCTTCATAAAATCAATTGTGGAACAAAACCGCAGCACTGTATTTACAGATACTGGGTCGTTGCCTAAAACTGACGACAGTGTAAGGCCCAGGCCAACGGACTGGCGCTCACGAGCGTATCGCGGACAATCAAGAAGGACATGTGCGACGGAGATCGGAATGTTACACGTCGTACAGACAGGCTCCGGATCACCACGCAAAAGGTGTCCATGCGTGGCTCGGGTATGGCCTATCCTCAGGCGGGTTAAAACCACTTCTTCCCGCCTGGAATTCCTGCAGCTGGTATGCCAGGGTTGTACCGTGTCCTTGATTGTCCGTAACTGAGTGCCAGATAACGCTTCCCAAGATTCCTGCCAGAGAGCAAATAGATGGCGACGGAAATATTTCTGCACATCTATATAGGGGAGCGTACGGGTGGAATACTCCGGAAGGTGACATGCAGACTTTGCAGCCGCATCCGCCGCCTCGTTACCCGGAATACCCACATGGCCTGGGATCCACGTAAAAACAAACTGGTATCCGCGAGACAGTAGCTGAGAAATCAACGTCTGGATTTTAACAACCAATGCCGAGGTGCCGATAAACTGTTGCAGGGCCTGGAGAGCGCTAAAAGAATCGGAACAAACAATAAAACTTCCAGGACCTGAACTGGAGATAAAAAGGAGGAAATAAAATATGGCAAACAACTCGGCGGTAAATACTGAACTGGCGTCCGGTAGGCGGTACGTATGAGCGTCACCGTTGTATATAAAAGCGCAACCCGTCGAACTACCCATCTGGGACCCATCGGTAAATACCGGACAGGAAGTCCGGTATCGCCCCAGTAGTTCCGTGAATAGTTGGCGAAAGCGCCCTACGTAATGTGTGCGCTAGCATTATCCTAAGATAAGGCTAAAAAGTGTGCAATAAGCGCGTCTTCATTTGCAACAGAACATGTGAGAATGTATAACGCAGCACCAAGAAGCCCATGACTCGAGAGCGATGGATTACGGTGTTAAAAGATTCTTCTGCTCGGCACCATGTTTGAAGACAAACACAAATCCCGTCACGCCCTCGAGGGAAATTTCAACTTATCTAACCAAGACCACAATTAGAAACCATGACGGTATAAAGGTCATGTTTGCTCTTTCTGTTTCTCTGCTAGTCACGAAACAGGTTCGGTTAATGACCACAGAGGACGTTACCCATAAATACCCATCTCTTTTAAGTACAGTGTCACGACTGTGTAGATCCGTAACACCTTTCACAGCTCGGCAAGGTACTGGAACAAATTGTCCATCTCAATGAAATGCCTGTAAAACCGCGTCTGGTCACAATCTATTGTGGAAGAAAGAATAGACATGGGCAACAAAATAACTTGGCTCTATTTTTACAACCTGTAAAACATTCTACGACATAAATGTATATTAAATAGTCGCATACAAGTTTTGATTTTTGTTTTTAAATTTTCTACTGCGGTAGTTTCCCTATTGTTTTCGATTATTTATTTCTTCTTCGCACACGCACATGAAGAACAACCTAGATTCAAAATTTCACACACAACACATATACACTCATGCTTCTCCGAAAAACTGGGTAACGTCCTGTAGCATATCTCGCCGCGAGGAGTTTAGCTTGGCTCGATTACGGATAGAGCACTGCAATTTTTCGCATGGTCACCTATTTAGAAGGGACCCTGCCCCTCTATGTCCGCTGTGTGACCTTTTGTCAGTCCGTCACATGCTGCTAGTGTTCCTCTCTAGCGCACCTTCGAGATTCTCTGCAGCTGTCTGTCAGACTTGCAGAGGTCAGCGGACGACAAAACAGCGGTTGATAGAGTTAAGTTTTTAGCGGAGCGTAATATCAATGAGGATTTAAAATTTCAGATCTCTTTTGATGCTTTTTGACATATTTATCACCTTGTTTTATATCTGGCTATTGTCACTGTTTTTTACGTTTATGTGTATATTTTCTTTGTTGCTACTCTGGCTATTGCCATGAATTTTTTTAAGGGCGTTGATGACCTCGAAGTTGAGCGCCCTTAAACCCACGAATCAATCTCTACTCCCTGCTGCATTGATGCTCTCGCACAAGAAGTTAGTAGTTTCAAAATTCCTATTCCAAATATACAGTTTCTAATTTACCTCAAGCAATATAGCATCCCTGATTTGAATTTTTATTGGTAGCTGTTGACCTGCGGCCACCCTCTTTTGTCAATATTTGGAAAATCTGTCTTAGTCACTCATAACTTTAGACACCGATTTATCAACTAATCCTTGTTTTGAACGGGAAATGTGGAACTTTGACAGTAATGGAGTAAATAGAATACTTTACAGGGATCTAACACATCCAGACCTTTTCATGGAAACACTCAAAAATCTAATGAGGCATTCAGTAATGTCATATGATCAGAATTCCACGAAATGAACTGGGGATCTATGATACAGTTATCGCATTCAATGATGGAGCCAGTGGGACAATCCATCCAACAACAGCCGGATCGAAACAGGTCAGCGCAAGTCTGCGGATACTGCGGTAGAAGAAATGCCCAAACAGGCAAAGAACATGAAAAGAGGAAAGGAGGATACAACAAGAATATTCTGAATCAACTATCAAGACAAATAATTAAGGTATAAAACTTTATCCATTAATAACGCATATTAAAGATAAATATTGTAAAAATACTCTCTGAAAATTCCATTTAGATATTTATAAGTGTTTTTAGTAATGTGCACCAAAACTTCATGAAATTAACACTGTCAAGATGGGAAGTATCTGTTTGCCTTATACCATATAATACTGATTCTGATTATAAAACCTATGGAATACACACGATTGTTTCAAGTGTAATTATTCTAAATTTATCTAAATTGTTGGGTTTTTGTATATGTCGGCAACTTATGGAACAGATAAATTCAAAACGATTCATTAGTTGCCTTCATTTCTAAAGCTTTCGAAGTTATAAGCCTTATTTCCTAATGACTACTGTTTTGGTAACAACTACCGACTGTAAAGCAGTAATTGTGACTGACGCTATGCTTTCTTTTAAGAGCATAATTGGCCCCTCTGCATTTGAATTGAAATAGCTCTTAGCCAAATTTGAAATAAATTAATTTGGAATGCAGTAATTAATTTAGTTACAAAATGAACTTATCTAATATCACTGTGGATCTGGAGCAGCCCTCTTGATACTGGCAATGATATTTTGAACAAAGAGAAAATCGTTTCATAAAAATTAAACCCCCTTCTTAGCCAACAAAGGAAATTGTGTTTCTTTCCTATCACGATTGAGTGTATTGAGATTTGAAGACACTTCCTGAAGTCTTGGTTCATGTCAATTTACTGAGATGTTTCGCAACGTTTCAAAGCAATCAACAGCATTTGCTTCGTGAACACCACTGTGAATACTGGATAGGTTTTAATTCTCTCCTACCCTAATACGTTGTTTTACGTGTTATAATTCCTCTCGCTGCAATGTTAAATTGATCAATTCTATGCTCCCGTTACTCTGTGGAGTTTTTAAGCCGAAGAAACACATTGCACACGTGTAGAATATGGCATTATAAGACAGCGACAGCATTGTAAGGAACCGGGTTGAGCCACATCATTCTTGATTACGAGTATTCTACACAGCGCATTGGGAAATGGAGCTAATACATTATATGCTGATGTGTACTGCCCTATATACTAAGATTATCATATTATTCCTATCAAAAAATGCGCTTTACTTTTTGTAACAGCTGGGAAACTAGACGTGAAAATTTGACAAAACTGGTCAAAATCCGAAAACAAGGGTTTTGCAGTAAAACTTTACCTGAGCCTTGTACCTTTACATGTTCCATATCCCCACCACTGCCCATGGCCACTACAGCCATTTAAAGAGCTCGGCATTGCAGCGTTTGCCCCTAATATTAGTTTTAAAAGAAGCATGTTTTCTCAAAACAACATTCCTATATACTGAATATGTTCCAGTCACAAGAATTCTTTGCCCAAACTCAATGAAAATTAACATCAGTATGTATAAGGCTTAGTGAAAAAAAAAAAAAAAAAAAAAAAAAAAATACATTCAAAAGCTTTAGGCAACTTTGACTTGACATGCGTAAAAAATACTGCTGCATGAAAAAAATGCATACCTTACAAAACTTAGTATTGTTGCGCTTCTCTAATTCTTAACATGCGGAGCGTCCAAGCAGGATGACATGAGGGTATTCGTGTCACGAAAAGCAACGTTGTCACGTTTTCTCCAAATAAGTGTTCGCACTCCACGCGTGGGCATTTACTTCTTAAAGTCCAATATCACGAGAAAACTAACAGAATGAGAGTGGGGAGAAGTTACAACGCTGTGTTTCACTCCACACTGAGTTAATAACTGTGATTTTGACGTCACTGGTTGAAGTGATACGCTCATTGGTGCAACGTGAAATATCAGCGACTTCCGAGAACAAACAATACATGCGGTGTGTGTTACCTGAGAGGCTTCTGATGATCAAAGATTAAGCGCGCGTTAATCATTAGGGCAGCTCATTAATCACTGTTACTTATATTATTATTTTATTAATAATGTATTGACAAATTAAACTAATTAAAATGTGAAAGTTTGAAAATTCACTCCCTGAGACGTAAGGTGAATCAATCCAAATCAAATTTTACAGTATTCTACAGTGCAAGACGACTTTCAGCTGGAGGAACTGTTCGTGAGAGCTTGGGATCTTCAGAATTCCCACTTATAACATGGTGTTATCTGTTTAACTGTATGTTTACATGCCCGTTTGAACTGTCAATGTATATTTATGCATCATCAAGCTGCTATTTTCAGACTCAGTCTGTGCGCCTGTGTAAGCCTCTCATATTTCGTACCCAGCACAACGACCCCTGCTTCATGTTGCATCCTAACTTCAGTTTGACATACATATACAAATTCGGCGAGGATTTATTCCTCACCGAAAGAAGAGAGCAAATAGTGGACAACATCCTGTTGTTTCTACCATCTCGGAAACAAACTCAGTGTGACTTACGATTAGAACTAACAACCACTAGATATTACTAAAAATTTGACTATGATTTATATTTTATCAATATTGACGATATCCCAATAACAACTATTCCGTTCTACTTTAACACTTGCGTAAATAGAGGAACTATATTTTACCCAACAATTCAGTATCAATTATCCCTGGAAATACGTGTATCGAACCCCTGAACACACAAAAAGAAAATAATTTATTTGTAAACGTGTGTGTGCTTGAGCTGCGTGCGTGTATATCAGAAAGTTCAGGATCGGTATACATTTGTTTCACGTAAATATCACTTACATTTTAATCATAATCTTTGGTCATTTTATAGAAAATCGAATATTTTGAAACATCTTCCATATAAAGGCAGCTTGGGAAGGGAACATTTTCTCTAACTTCTGACATATCAATAAACACTGTTTCCGTAATAACAATGAAAAGCATAAGTTGCCATGAGTCGATGAAATATTAAGCGGAAAGTTCCCTTGTGGCGACCGCCAAGCATGTATAACCCTAGCGGGTCTTTAGGTGCTACGAAGTGCCAATAATCGCTAACAATAAGGAAAAAAAGGAGAAAAAAGGAAAGACAGAAAGGCGGAAAGAAAGACGGACAGAAAGACGGAAAGAAAAACAAAAAAGGGAAAAAATGAAAGAAAGGCAGACGGACAGAAAGGAGAAAAAGGAAGAATGAAAGAGGAAGAAAAAGAGATAGAAAGAGAAAGAATGAAAGAAAAAGGGAAGGAAAGAATGAAATAAACAAACAGGAAGGAAAGAAAGAAAAAAAAATCACAAACTTTGAACAGCACGCTTCATGGCGGTGGGGTACCCAAGTTCCTGCATTATACGTTGCCAAATTAGGCTTGTTATTCGCATCTGAAGTACAATTTTTACTCTGTGACTTGCTAAATTCCAGGAATTTTATTCCCTTTCTAACTTTCAGAACTCTTGCCAACAACTAATTGCCTATCCTCGGCACGGAACTTGTAATGACTTACATTATGTATTGATTTTAACGTATAGAAATTACTTTTGTATCTGCCTCTCATCACGCAACGGCCCAATTTCAAGAATGCATATGCATGTCGCGTTGCAGACTCCGCAAGAAGTATGATCAATACCTGGAGCCCAGCAGAGGAACGAACCTAACGCCACGTCATTGCATAGCCAGATGGCTGCTGGCTGGCTGGCTGACTCACTGCACTTTTAACGGCGGCCAGCCGACTCCGGTCGATGGTCTGGCACACACACATACACACACCGAGGTGCAATGCGGTGTCCCTCAGCGTCTCAATTCGACATGTATTAAACATGGGCGAAAACTGCGCAAATATTACCTACACTTGACGGTTTTTAACTTACTCTCTGGGGACTGCAGATACCGGCATGAAAATAAGGGCCTAACCCTGAACAGAGGGCGTGGTATCGCACTAAAGCCTTTTTTCCTCCTCCATTTTTCTCCACCTTCTACAGTGTTTTTGCAATATTCGTGCACATGCATTAATCACTTTCTAAATTATGTAGTGTAAACTATTTCATGAAAAGTAGAATTTCAAGCGAGTTAATGAAAGTGTTTTCCAGGACGTTCTTCTCAGTTGTAATATTTTGGACATTTTCAGCATTTAATGTGCTTCTTAGGATGCACTTTTTACTTTCCGTTACGTATATTGTACTCCATCCAAAATTCAGTATCTAGATTTTACAGAAATGTCTGTCTATGAACAACATAACTCAGAAAACTAAAAGTCGGTTGAATATCAACGTGGCATTTCCGATCAGCAACTTCCAGGAATGCGAAGTGCACGAAGAGCAAGAAAATCCCCCCCGCCCTTCCCATTCTAAATTACGCTTTACATGATACATTTTTTAAACTGTTATTTTCTCAAAAATGGCTCAAACGATTTAACACACCCACAATATATTTAACATATTTTCATGACAAATGAAATGTACATCTTGACTTTTCTGGGAATATCCACCGAAGTTTCCTTCACTACTCAGAATAACTTTAACATAAACCATAAGAGATAGCCAAAGTCTTACTATACACAATATGTAGACCTGGTTAAAGCACAATTTGTATCAAATTTTCTTGTGGGAATAACCATGTTATTGGTTTCAATCTTCAATTACTTATACCTACTTTTCTAAAATAGGAAGTCATTCGTGTTTTCCCTCTTGCCCGTGCAAAGAGAATGGAATGTCAAAGCTTTCACATAACGACCAGCTCTTAAGGTATTTTGACTATCACATAACCCAGTACATTCTGTAACTGTAACTATAGCGAAATATCTATACAAGTTTATCTCGATTGACATGAGTTAGAAGAATAAGACAGTTTGTACAGCCGTGGAAAAAAGGATAGAGTGCATTAGGAGAGCAGTTAGCATAAAGTCGTGTTGCAGCGCGGTTTACACAAGTCGGCATTTCCAACATGTAGCTGAGTATTAATAGTCTCTGTTCCATATGGTACCGTCTGTCGGACACACAAATAGGCTGTGTCCCAAATCACCACTCGCGTTTATATCTGTTGCTAATAAAGAAAGGGACGGTAGAGAAAACAGTCAATTTGTATGTCCGGCAGACAGTAACATTAGGAACAGAGGCTATTAACACACTCAACTGGATGTTGGAAATATTGACTTGTGTAAACTGCGCTCCAACATGGTGTGGGACTTCAGCTACAAATATTCCACTCTCCTAATACCCTCATTTTTTCATGGCTGTACAAGAGCAGAGAAAGTCATGAGTGCACATCAGATATGTTTTTTTATTATTCAGGTAGCTTTACAACGTGTATTTTCGATGAAACCTTGACATCGAATTCTTTTGTAGAAAGCAATTCTTCCTTTGTGTGTTGCACTCACATGACTTTCTCTACTCTTGTACTAACCATTCTTACAAACTCTCATTCCTATATCTTCTTCGTGTTAAGATAATCATTTGCAGAAATTATCTTATTACTCATTTCCTTGTAGGTACAAGGGGAATATGGGAATACAGTAGTCTTTGAGCAATAGTCAAATCTTTTAAACCTTTGATATTCAGTTCTTTGCACGGCTAAGATATAAAAAATGAATAACGAACTTCCGTTTGTGGAATGTATGAGGATTGCTAAATTCACACAGATAACAAGGAATTTCTCCGGAATAGCTCACTCCACAGAAAAATTCATTTGGTCATAACTTGTACGTTTTAAGATCTAAATGTTTTGTATAGTAAGATTTTGTCTATCTCTTATGGTTTACCAGTTATGCAGAAGTCATCCAGAGTAGAAAATTCAAAATATACATTTCGTTTGCCATAAAAATATCTTAAACATACGGCATTTTAATCAAAACAGTCATTTTCTAGAAAATCAAAATTTTCGAAAAAAAAAAAAGGTCCATGTAAAGGGTAGTTTAGGGTGGAGGAGTTTCCTTCAAAATCTTCATGTCGCATCCTTGAAAGGCATTAAACTTAAATACCGACTTTGGTTTTAAACCGACTTTTCGTTTTTGAGTCATGCTGCCCACAGATTGACACACACAGTCTCTCTCTCTCTCTCTCTCTCTCTCTCTCTCTCTCTCTCTCTCTCTCTCTCTCTCTCTCTATCTCAAAACGGTTTTTTGGCCACAAAACATTTCCGGTGAAATGTGGACATCGAATTTTTAGTAAATACTTCTCTACTTACTAGACGTAGCAGAGAAAGTAAAAATTACTATACATATTATAAGGGCTTACTAAGGATAGATTTTTTTGGAGGGGGGCACGTTAAACTATCTACTCCAGTATTAAATTTGACATTTTCCGAATTCTAGTTTTTGAGCCTCAATCTTCATCAGTGTAACACACGCCCACGCTAGGAAAATGTCGGTCGGTCGGTCGTTTGGTCATCAAATCCTGGAGAGGTTTCTAGCACCTAATGAAGGAAGGAGATATAAACTCCTTGACCTCGCCCAAATGGGAGCGTAACAAGGAGGCCGTCGGAGAGAATTAAGTGCCACAAACAATGACGGGGGCGACATCAACTTATGTAACATCCTTGTCTGACCCACAGCAGGGAATCGGAAACATGCAGCTTCATTGTGGCATAGGACACCTCTCAAGCACTCCAACGTAGATTCAACAGTCACCTCTCATTGACTAATGTAGTGCGATACAAAGTAGCTCCCTGTTTATCGTAATGCGTTCAAAGAGAATTATCAAAGGTACATTTCCACAACCGTACTGAAACTGACATCACATCAATGGCTCTGGGAGAAGTGATATATGTTTAACGTCCTTTAACTTGTTAGGTCATATACGGCGATCAATGAATGACGTGTGAAAAGATGCACAAAAGCACCAGACATATATGTTATACATTTATGTAACATTTTATACAATTATATATTGCTTGGAATGAAATATTCGCTGCATGTCTTACTTTACATGCATTTTCGGTGGAGTATCGACCACTTTTACACCATGACATTCATAAACAAATCCTTTTTCACAACTTCGTTCTTTCATAAGTGCAAATGTGATCTTATTCTAACAAATTGACTGTGAACCCTCTTTAGTATTTTACGGCTGACATGTTGTATGGCTTGACACGCTGAGAAATCACGCCGTAAAGCTGGTGATACATTCTTCATTTAAAATCTAACGGAGCATATGACGTTTCGCTTCTCCCGGGACCTTGCTGGATTCCCCCACTACCGGCTGTCGTTATGCGCGCGGCTAGTCGGTACTGGACCTCCGAAAATCCACATCGCGTTCAAGAATTCCCTCATGATCGGAGTTGGAGTTTGGTGTGCTGTCAGCGCTAGACACATAATCGGTCCAATATTCTACGGGCAGACTGTAAATGCAGAGAAGTACCCAAATGACATTTGACCCCATTTTATCATGAACTGACAGAAGAAGCGAAATCATAAGGGCGGTTTCAACAAGATTCTGCTACTGTCCATACAGCAGAGGAGCCAATGAATAAAATTAGGGAAGTGTTTGAAGATATTGTGTGGCTCTCTCGCTCCCCCGATCTAACAGTGTATGATTTTTACTTAAGGGGTAACCTCGAAGACAAGGTTAACGAGACAAATCCTTCCTCATACATTGGAAGAACTAAAACAAAATATTAGAAATGAAATCGAAAACATTACAATGGTCCAACTTAATCGTGTGAATCAGAATGTGTTCTCCCGATATAATGCTTGTTTAGCCTAGCGAGGGTGGACGACATTTCCAGCATCTTCTTTAAGGTTAGAATGTTATACATGCTTTATGCGCGAAGTTTATGTACATAGGAGCAAAGCCGGCTATGACACACCCAATCGCGCACAGGCGAAATGCCCGTTAGGTTTTAAATGAACCCTGTATCATTTGCGCCCACAAAATGTATTTGTGCAGGTATGGAAAAAAATTATTCGAGGGCATTAGGAGAGCAGAATATGTTTAAGTGCCAGGTCGCGTTATAGTGCGGTATACACAAGTCGTTATTTCCAACATGCTGCTGAGTTTATTGATAGTCTGTCGGATACACAAACAGGTTGTGTCCGAGCAGAGACATCAATAAACTCAGCTACATGTTACAAATATCGACTTGTGTAAACCGCGCTGCAACACGACGTGGGACTTCTGCTCTCCTAATGCGGTCAATCATACTTTCCATTGCTGTACTACAAGAAAGAGAACAGTAGTGATCAGGTATCAGCTGCCATCAAATTTTGTGTCTGCTATAGTAGCTTTGGTGTACTTTATAGCCTACGTCAGAAAGAAAAGAATTATCCAAACTGGTTGGGTGCATTTTGAGATTATCCAACACGCGCGCATACACGCTCTAGTAAAGCTGTGATTTGAATTACCAGTGACACGAACTGCGTTCGCATTCGCAACAAGTTTCGACCTGGAAATTTTACTTTTTCTATCACCTACCTACTCGACCCAAAATTTCGGTATCAAAATTCCACCGAAAATACATGTTTTGAGCCTCCCGAATTAAAACAGATCTCACTTGCGTGAGAAAGAAAAGCATAACTCAAAAATGAAAAGTCTGATAAAACTGAAATTGGTATTTAATTTTAGCATCTTTCAAGAATGCAATATAAAGATTTTCAACAAAAAATCCTCCAATCCAAACTACCCCTTACTAGAAAGATGTTACTTTATTTTTAACCTTATCAAAAAGGGCTCTAACGATTAATAAAGTACCACATTTACTAATATGTACATCTTGAGTTTTCTGGAGGTACCTATACTATGAGGCAGTATACAAAACGAGTACATGTTTATAAAATAGGCAATTCGATTCGAATAAACTTTGTGCTCGCAAATTGGATTGCATTTTTCAACATTTTCGTCATTTTGATATTACTATATTACTTGTTATTATAGCACACGCAAACTTTAATGGCGGTTCATGGCCAAATATTCTCTTTCCTGTTGTGCAAATAAATTTTGTGGGCGCAAATTATATTTACATCATCGGCTGTATATCATTATTTCACAGCGTGTTCAACTATACAACATCGCAAGGCGTGGCAAGCCTCTGGTTGGATGTTATATTGAGCCACCCACCATTAAATTTTGCGTCAGCCATTATGAACAAATATAGCGGATCAATGGGAAAATAATTGATCGGTCATTTTGTTTTCGATATTAAGTATCGATAATAAATGCATTGCCGTTCCCGTTCTTGGTTCATTGCAAATGGATATCCTCCATGTACTCGTCGTGCTTGTCGCTCCGGGTTTGCTGCGGAGCATAAAGGGAGACGACAAAAGGGAACAAGAAGTAGGCACATAGAATAGATTAGAGGAACAATGGAAGAGCGAGAGAGACATAAAACAGCTGTGGAAGGAAAGCGAGGGCTAACTGGTACACTGCAGGCTTCAGCGCGACCCCTACCCGCAATTCAATTAAAAGCTTTGTGTTCCCGAAGTACACGTCCGAGGATCGAGGGCCAAGCACACAAAACAACTCGGGTTAACTTAATCTTGGACCAAATCCAAATGCACTGTAAACAATGCAATAAATTCTAACACTGTTGCTGCACTGGAAGATGTGATGGGTGAAAGCCAAACAAATCTGGGCGTCTAGTTTACAACTTCAACAAAGTGTTATCGACCACTTCCAGTGCATAATCGGCACTCAAGGTGTTTATATGTACATACATTGGTGCAATCCCAAGACTCAGCTTGCCCCTTGGAACATGTCAGCTTCATACCCTATGTTATGTGCCAGCGTTTTCAGGGCGCACGTAGGTAGGTACCTACAACTTGAGCAAAAATCCATAAAAGGAAAATAAAATAAAAATAAAATATAAAGAATTAAAAAGTATATTTTTACTTTCTCTTCACGTATTTACAGTGGTTTTATTACACATTCCCTTACAGGTACAATGGAAATATTTTTTTTTAATTAACGTCCTCCAACATTGTCATATCGGACGAATGAATGAAATGAAATGGGTGAAATGATGCTCAAATGAGCCCGAGGTCCATGGAGCTTTAAGTTATCCGACATTCGTCTTCTCAGGGTAGGGAAAACCTCGGGAAAAAAAGCCTTACCCGGATAACTTACCCTAAGCGAGATTCGAACTCGCGACCTCTTGACCGTGAGGCAGACACGCTAACCATCACGCTACAGAGGCGGGCACAATGGAAATAGGAGAATACAGAAGGCTTAAGCAATTGTCAAATTTCTTAAGATCTGGTCACTATGTGATGGCTTTTAAATTCTGTTCTTTGCATGACCAACGGAAAGAAAGAAAAAAAAAGGGTGCCTTTCTTTTTGAGTGAAGTATATTTCTAAATTGAAATCAATAACAAGAAATATTTCACAAACTGTTTTGACATGAACTGTGTGCTTTAACGAAACCTATATGTTTTGTGCAGGAAGATTTTGCCTCTCTTACAGAAGTCATCCACAATGAAGAGAACTTCAGATGCTATTCCCAGAAAATTCGCGATATACATTCCATTTATCATTAAATTATCTTGAACATGCGGTTATTTGATCAAAATTGTTAAAGCTATTTTTGAATAAGTCAACATTTTAAAAAAATGTCCACGAAAAGATTTCCTTGTGATAGAAGCATTAAAAAGAACCTTCTGTTGGATTCTTGGAATTCGCTGAACTTAAAAACACCTTGTTTGGTATTTCGCCCACATTTGGTTTTTGAGTTATGTAGTTCATGGACACACACAGGCCTTTTTTTTCTAAAAATGCTTTTTCTGGATTCATGTGGTCTCAAAACGTTTATTTCCCGTGAAATCTCGGTATCCAACTTTTGGATGAAATACAGTACTTCTATCCACGTAAGTACATAGTAAAGATAGTAAAATGGTCGTTAAAATTAAGCATAATCTCTCCTTTTCTAGCCCGATAATGGAAATACGGAAAGACAAGGCTTTAAACATTTCTGCAGAGCCTTAAGACAATTTAAACACTTCCTTAACTGTAATGAATTATGTAAGTTAAACCTATCAGGAATAAATTTAGACACTACTACAAAAATTCTCTCCCACCCAAATGTTTATCTGCTCTGCGTATAGGAGCAAGTATAGATTAATATGAATTATATTTTCACCCGATTTTTTATCTGCTCTGCCTTAACTTCTTCCTTAATTTCTCTTTGATCTTGTTTAAACCATTGGTGTAATTTGTTTGTGCATTTAAAAGAGATATACATTTTCATTACCTTTGCAACAAAAGTTAATTCAATCCCTTGCATCTACAATTTTAAACTTGCCTATTAAATGTGCAACACCCTGTATATCCAAGGAGATATACGTATGATCCTCATAGTTTACTGACCAAGGAGAGGTGGTAGTAGGATGTGCAACATGTTTCTGATGATACTGCAAGCAGAAGAGGACAAAGTGTAAAGAACATGCTAATGAAGAGAGATGCAATAGTACAAATTCTGATTATCAGAAGAAACCAAAGATAACACGCTTCTGAATTTGAAATGCTCTGATCTTGGTTAACATGAACCGTTGTCAAAAGGTCAAACCGAGCACGATAATCGCTTCAAATAAAACTAGAAACATCTTTCGGCGCTCCCTGTTGAAAGATCTGGGGAAGAGATTAGCGATGGGCTTTGTTCAATGCGAACATTTTGAAGGGGGAAAAGAGTGACTGGAAGGACAACTATAGAGCGTGTGAGTGAGAAGAACAATGTGAAATGCCGAAACTGGGACCTTAGCACTCAACAGGAAAAATATGAGAGTGGAAGATACCATGTAACAAGCTTCAGTTCTCCATCTTCCGTTCTCCTAACATGTCCATACCATTGAATTTCTCATTTTTTCTTTCCTGGATATTTTCACAGTGTCTTAAGTAGTCCATTTCCGCACCAAGCAATTTTTTAGCTGTGAATTCAAAGCCCACACATCGGCACCATAGGTCATAATGCTTCTGATTATTATATTAATTTTTTGTTTGTTTTGTTTCTTTGAAAATATGTTTGCCCCATACTATTCCATTTAGTGTATATATAATATTCCTTCCTGTGCTGATCTTAGTCATGATCTATTTTTCTTATTTTTCATACATTGTAATCTTATTTCCCAAATATTTATACTCTTCATTATGTTTAATTGTATTTAATTATATTTAAAAATATAAATGCACAATAAGCTATCAGAGATAAACAAGCACTGTTGCCAACTTTCTGAAGTTGAAACGAGTAATCGTCAGCAAAGCATAATAATTCTGCAATTACATGAAAGTTAGTACGTGTAAAATAATTAGTAGAGTAACATTTACAAGCATTACATGTAAAATATGTGGGAATTCCGTTTTATTAGAATCTTTGAAGGCCTGGTAGTGCTGTTGCTTTCATTCATACTTGGCTGAAATTCTTCCTGGCACCACAGTAAACACGTGTTAAACAAAAGAACAATTTCTGGCTATGCACAGATTTCTAGTTCGTATTTTGCGCTTGACAACATTGACTGTAAATAAAAACTGTCACAAAAATGGGAAAAAGTTCTCAACTGCACCTGAAAGTTTCACGTCGCCCATTACTAAACGCTCGCGGCCGTTTACTACTGGTTACTAGTAGTACAATGATGCATTTTGTTACATCCCACTAAAGAGAGATCATGATCCTGATGGACGGAAAGACACACAAATAGGCAAGCAAACCACTTATAAAAATTAGCGCGCTATATTCAGTCTGTAATATTAAGATACCTAAAATACAATGCTATCTAATTTAATGGTGATAAAAATGTGTAACACTTTGAATCTGCCCACAAAGCCGTAAAACGCCTCTACTATTGTCATTAAGTCGTGAAATGGCCTCCGCTTCCTTCCATGTTACGGGCCAACCGTAAAAGTGGCAAGTACGTAACTGCACACAAATTTCATAGTTCAGTAGAGCCATTGGAAGAGGAAGAGGAGGAGGAGGAGGAAGAAGAAGAAGAAGAAGAAGAAGATGAAGAAGAAGAAGAAGAAGAAGAAGAAGAAGAAGAAGAAGAAGAAGAAGAAGAAGAAGGGAGCACCCGAGTGGTGCTATCAGAAGAAAAGTATTTTCTAAAGCTACCGGCTTCACAATAAAATAAACAAAAAGCTGAGGAAATGGCCTGAAAGTTTGCTTTGAGTAACTTTCTTCCATACACTCCCCGCTCATGCTCGCCTCTGGTTCCCGAAGTCCTTCGGAGGAGAAATAAAGCCGGTGGTCTCTGAACAAAACTAAGCGTTAACACCCAATGCACAATGGGATGCACTTACAGAGCGTTTTGTGTAGTAACATTGTTTATCTGTTATGTGTCAATTACACAGAAGTCATCCAAAAGAGAACTTATACTATTCCTTGGAAATTTGAAACATTTATTTCAACTGTCATGGAAATATATACTGGGTGTGCAAAAAAACACGGCGCTGCTGTCCGGAAGTGCACAGTGTCCAAGTTTGAGGACGAACGGTTGTGGCAATTCAACATTCGGTTTGGTATCTTAATAGGGAAGGTATGCAACCTTTAGCCATCTCTGTACTGGAGTGAACGACCTGAGCATAGTAACATTCCTGCGCATGCGCTCAATTCCTCCCCAGGGTCCTTGGTACGTAGAGTACTGCGTTACTTGTGTAGTTTCCAGTACAGTAACGTGTTCACAGCAGTACACAGTTGTGGAAATGGTCTACTTGAGCTCCAGCACACTTTGATGTAAACGTGCGGAATCACCTCAACGTCACATATTCAAATCGTTTGATTGGTAGAGGTGGACCAGTTTCATGAGTTATATGAAGAGTATGGTGTAAGGCACTCGTGTAACGTCAGCCGAGTCCCCGGAGTGACTGAAAATCTTCACAGACAACCGTACGTATTGGGTCATGTGCATGAGGCTCACCACCGCCGATAACAGTAACGTAGGAGGTACACAGTTCGAAGCTCGTCTGTAATATAGACAGCCCAATGTTGGGTTTATTGACGAAATGTGAACGTACACTCGTCTCACACTTCGATGCGCTACAGCGTCCAAACCATGCATTTCCGGACAGTTTGCCGTCCCGCACAACATACTAAGCGTTGTCAGCGTTTTTTTCTTTTAGGGGAAGGGGATACCTGCACATGTGTTTATAATCAAAATCTTAAGCTATTTTTGAGAACATCTAAAACAACGAGTATGTTCCATGTAAGGCGTACTTTGGGGTGGGGAGATTGTCTTGAAAACCTTCGTGTCGCATTCAAGGAAGATGCTGAACTTAAAACACACAGACGCACGCAAGTACATGGCCCTTTTTCTACACACGCCTTTTTACTTTCTCTACTGGTAAGTAGAGGAAGTATTGTATTCCACCCAAAAATTCGATGTCGAGATTTCACCGGAAATATATGTTTTGAGGTCCCCTGAATCCAAAAAAAGCATTTTTAGAAAAAGGTCCGTGTGTGTGTGTGTGTGTGTGTGTGTGTGTGTGTGTGTGTGTGTGTGTGTGTGTGTGTGTGTGTGTGTGTGTGTGTGTGTGTGTGTGTCAGTCTGTGGACAGCATAACTCAAAAACGAAAAGTCGGTTAAAAACCAAAGTTGGTATTTAAGTTTAATGTCGTTCAAGGATGTGACACGAAGATTTTGAAGAAAATAGCCCCACCCTAAACTACCCTTTACATGGAAACTTTTTCAAAAATTTTGATTGTCTTGAAAATGGCTCTAACGATTTTGATTAAAATTGAGATTGAGATTTTTTATGACAAATGAAATGTTTATCTTGAATTTTCTGGCTATAGCCCCTGTAGTCGTATTTACTTTGGACGACTTTTGCATAACTGGTAAACCGTTAGAGATAGACCAAATCATACTATACAAAAATGTAGGTCTTGCTAAAATACACAATTTATGTCTAAATAAATTTTCTTGTAGGGTGAACCCTTTCGGAGATATTCCTTGTTATGTGTGTGAGTTTCGGAAAACTTAGAACTTTAGCGAAATGCAACAACGTTGTTCATTGTTTTATATGTGAATCGTGCAAAGAGAACGGAATCTCAAAGGCCAAATAGATTTGACTGTCGCACAAAGTCTTCTGTATTCTAATATCTCCCTTGCACCTACAAGGAAATAAGCAGTAAGATAATTTGTACGAATGCTTATCTTAACATGACGATATAGGAATAAGAGTTTGTTAGAATGGTTAGTACAAGAGTAGAGAAAGTCATGTGAGTGCAACACATCAGATTTTTTAAATTCTGGTGCCTCAAAACTTGTGATGATCTCGGTGTTGCTTTTTGTGGAATGTAACACTTCTACTTACTATAGTAAGTAATAAAGAGTAATAAACGATATTGGCTAAATAAACTATGTGAATGCTAATACGAAAGATTTAATGCATGGAAGGTGTGATCTTTGAAAAGCATAGTGAACAAACCAGTAGTTAACACCTTGACGAGCTTGCTTTGCCTTCAGCCGTAAACATCAGTGCACACCAGACAGCGACAGTGACCAATCCGTCTTAAATCAAATGCTACAGTACGTTATGACATGTTCTGTAATACAATAATCGTATAATAGAATACACATTTTAAAAACTAAAATAAAAATTAGATTTATAAAAATGGTAGAATTCAAAAAGAAATTCAAAATACTGGGATGTGAAAATAGTTATAGACTCAAAGCAAATTTTTAGACATTTACTACTCTAGGTTGATTCCAAGGAAGCTTTGCTGTGGTAATTTTGCACCAATCAGAATTAAATTACTGACTGTATGAAAAATCTGATATTTCACTTACATGCCTTTCTACCATTTCTTCAACAAACACACATTTGAAGAGATTGTTTTACTAGATATCTCCTTGTAGGTACAATGGGAATAGTGGATTACGGCAGGCTAAGAATAGTAAAATATTTTAAGGGCGGTTCGCTATGTGACGACTTTGAAATTCCGCTCTACAAAAATAAGCCTTTGTATGAATGGCTTGACCAAGAATATTAGTCGTGTGAATGCAATGAATTAGGCTTTTTGGTCATAAAGAACTCACTTTCACTCTTTATTCAACCTCCACATTTTGCAGGGGTAAGGGGGTAGGGAATGGCTCAAAGCCAGGGCTGGACAACTGGTGCTCACTGGGCGCAGCCTGCTCATGGCCTTGCAGTGAGAACTCTTACGTTTAGCAGGTAAAAAAAAAAAAGGTCGCTCAAGATATCCTACGAGTGACCCAGGCCTGCTCTAAGTAAAGAAACCTCCCCCCCACCCAACCGGTAATCGAACTGCGACTCCTGACTCTCGGCTACAGCGGCAGTTACTTTCTTCATTTTCTGTTTTACTAAAAAATCCACTCCCCATTGGAGAGTAAATATTGCAAGGTAATTCACAAAGTAAGTTGTAACCAATGAGAAAGCTTTAACTCACCACATGGCTTCCGCTTTTATCACCAACATACCTGAAACAAACATAATTTACATTAATAACATGAATTGTTGGAAAGACTTAAACACACACATTCATTGAACTGTCAATGCAAGTAACTCTGAAATTCGCATATGCCCAACAATTGACAAACCCAAGTTACCAACATTATATTTAGAAATGAGGACAATTTCAGTAACATTTCTGATCGTTTAACTCATTTCTGCCTTCATTAATTTTCACTTCTAAATTTTACAAATTACATATTTATAATGGAAGCACAGAAATTGACCTCTTCCTGCTCACTAGTGATAGAAACCTGCCTAAACATCAACAGAGCACTCTTATCTGACAGACATACACAGGAATTTCAAACGCATGTCACTTTAAGCGTATTATTTGAAGGATAAAATATATTAATATTCTTTTAAGAACTTTAGTATGACATTCTAATGTTATAATTTAACTAATTGTTGCCCACAAGAGAAAACAATGACACTCTTGTGTGACATATACCGGGTGGAAGGGTACTTATTCTATTCCTTCTAATATGTGCCTCATAGAAGCATTACAAACAGAAAGTCTAATGGCATTTTGTTCTTTGATCAGACGATTTCGAAAAAATAAATGCTTTTTTGTTCCAAATTGGATGCATAATTCTACAAGAATGTACGAAGATAACAGTTTGTTACTTGTAAGATGCGCACAGTAACTTATTTCTGACATAGCTTCTGTAGTACTTATGGGACATCACAGGTTTTCGAAATAATCACTTAACAGAATTAAAGGAATATTCCGAGCAGCTTTTTCAGACGTGGCTAACTCGGCAATGTTGCGTTGAGGTTGGTCAGAGAATTGAACCGGCTTCTGGATGTAAACACGTTGGCGCTTGCAGGATGGTGTAATGTTTTGAGAGATATGAGTGGAACTGGCATTCTGATTGGCCTACACCCGGACAGTAAAAACGGAAGGACACGGCATGGTATTTGTTTAGCTGACGAGACGCGCCGCTGCGGTGTTTATGTACTGACCTAGTGAAAGTGACGCCCACACAATCTGCAGTTTTGCCAGCTTTTCTGTCTCTTGTTTTCGGCAAAACTAAAATATCTCCGTAGCAAATGATCAAAGACAAAAACGTAACACAAAATGCTTTCCAAATACTGAGGTCTATTACTGGTTTAAACTAACGTAAAGTTTTTACTCATGTGAATGCATTACTTGCCGATTTCCTGAACGCTGTAAAAGTTTTCCTCGCCCTGCAAAGTGTAACAATTCTGTGATTATATGAAATTTAGGAAGCACAGAATGTTCAGTGGGTAAATGTACAAACATTACATGTAAAATACATGTTAGTTCATTTTATAAGAATACTTAGGACCTGGCAGTACTACTTCGGAACCATAATAAACACATACTAAATCAACGAACACAAGTTCCTAGGTTATAAACAGGTCTCTAGACAACATTCCACGCTTCATAACGTCAACAAATAAAAATTACCATAAAACGAGAATTGACTTTACAACTTGCGCCGCACAATACTGAATGTTCGCGCCCATTTCTTGTTTGTTGCTTGCATTTTACTGCGGACCGTGAAGGGGGAACAGGCTGATGGATACACACAAAGAAGCTCTGGCCTATAGCATTGTATACAACCAGTCTGCAATCTTGAGTTACAATCCACAAATATAAAAAATAAAATTTTGTCATGCCTATGGTGAAAGTCGAAACATTTGGGATCTGTCCGGAAGTAGTAAAAATGCCTCCGCTTCCGTACATTTTATGGACAAACCGGAGAAGTTGAGAAGTATGTGAAACCAATGCAAACCGCAAGGATGTTAAGATTTTCCTCGTCGATCTATTTATATGCACCTGTCACTTGCGATCAACGATTTGATACTTCACACTTCGCCGGCATTTGCTTGCGGTTATATCTCACGTGATATTCTCATTTTCACCCTCTGTAGGCAGTGACGTCATATGGGATCACGTGAGACAGCTCACGTGAAAAAAATACATGGGCGCGTAATTGTTAAGGATAAGTTATTACTAGGAAGTAGAGAAAAAAATCCTTTTCTTTTCGAGGCCCAACATAATATCTTCATTTTGAGTTACTCTAGGTAAAAAAATGGCGGGTTCTAGTTGTCACTTAGCCTATGTTTAGGTCATTGTCCGCTTTTTTGTATTAAAAGATAACCTTCTTTTACTTTAATTTAATGTTCATTTTCAATTCGAAGACAATGGTTTCTACAGCGTAGCATAACCTAAAATATCTTGTTTGCACTCATATGACTTTCTCTACTCACTGTTGTACAAACTACTCTTGAAAAGCGCATTTTTTATCTATGTTAATCGAAATAAACATTTGTAGAAATGCTTTTATTATTCCTTGAAGACAATGGAATAGAGGAGTAGACTTAAGTGACAATCAAACAAGCTTTTAAGAGCTGGTCGCTTTTTGATGGATTTGGCATTCTATTCTGTTTGTACGGCCCGGGCATAAAAACGAATGACTTTCTATTTGAGAAAGGTTTCCAAAATTCAAACAATAACAAGGAATATCTCCAAAGTTCCGGTCTGCACTGAAAAGTGTTTTAACAATATCTACATTTTTTGAGTAGCAAGATTTTGTCTATCTCTAATGTTTACCAGTTACAGTTTACCAGAATGAAGACTTCTCGAGTACATTCCCATAAAATTCAAAATATACATTTCACTTCTCACGAAAATATCTTAAACATGTATCATTTTAACCAAAGTTGTAAGATCTATTAACGAGAAAACCAAAGTTTCGACAAATTTCCCACCTAAATAATAGTTTAGGGTGGAAGTATTTTGTTGCAAAATGCGTTCAGTTAACCTCAAAGCGCGTAGTTCCAGTGAAATTTAGGTTCCAATTTTTTTTAATCGATGCAGTACTTTTCTACCAGCCATCTACGAAGTGGAGAAAGTAGTACGCAGAGCTCGGACAGAAAGGAAAAAAAATTAGAAGATAGCATAGGTTCTCCTTTCACAGTCTACGCGCAAATTATGTCATTTGTGTGTATACATGAGAGTAGCACATTACAAGCTCTGAGGACACATTTGTCTTCAGAAGTAGACATATAACTGCATTCAGTTTTACATGCATGTTAAAACTGGTTAAAATATGAGTCATCAATCCCGACATGGACAACCATCCTCCACCTACAATCAATGGCACGGCCACATCAAGGTGCACCGTGCTTCTTCCTCTTGCCTTTGAATGGAATGCTGGCGAGCTTCAGCATCGTGGGCGCTTCCTTTAATTTGGCCCTTCGTCGATTATTCTTCTGACTTCGTCAACACTATAGTTGGGAAACAGCTGCCATAACAAGCAATACAACTATAGCAACATACAATTTGCATCATATTGTTTTTGGTTATAAGATGGTTATCTGATGGAACTTTTCTTCTTTCCTTTTGCAAAACCTCCTTCTCCATGATAGAGACGAGAATTTTGGTGCCGTCTCCCCGCGTGAGGCACTTATAGTGCCGTCTCCAACGTCTCAGTCTTCCATAGATCGGCTGCTGCTCGCTGCTACAGTTGTGAACTATGGGATATTTTTCTATGCATGGGCTATGTGAGAAAGGACGACACCAGAGGACTTGGCTGATAAATTTGGTATTGACAATTGCCACAGTGAGAATCTCCCACAGAAATAAATTCGTGACATTTCAGCACACCGGGTCGTCTAGCTGTGTTTTCTGAAAACTGACCCTTAGTGCTGATTCTTAAAGCAGGGTACACGGGGAATAGTTTCTCTCTCAACAGCACCATTACCCTTACGCACAAAACTCTCATACCACTCTTAGCCTGGACTTCTGGATAGCGCAAAATGCCCAACTGCTGTTGGAAGGCACCTATATTTTCTCACCAAGGAAGTTATTTCGTTTGAGAGGTAGAACTGGAACTTAAAAATTCAATGCCACAACCGGGATTTGAACCACAGACCTTCCGCTTACCACACACGGCTTGTGTGTTTAAAAACACCAACAGTAAGTTTGTTGGCATAAATAAATAATAAGTTCTTTCGTATTTTTCGAAAAACAAAGCTCGTTAAAATACGTAAATTTTCTTGTAGGGTGAACCATTTCGGAGATATTCCTTGTTATGTGTGTGAGTTTCGGAAAACTTCGTGAAATGGAACATAGCTGTTCATTTTTGTATATGTTAAGTGTGCAAAGACAACGGAATCTCAAAGCTTTAAAAGACTTGACTATCGCTCAAAGCCTACTGTATTCAAACATTCCCCTTGCACCTACAAGGAAATAAGCAATACGATGTGTACAAATGTTTATCTCAACTAACACGAAGAAGATATAGGAATAAGAGTTCGTAAGAATGGTTAGTACAAAAGTAGAGAAAGTCATGTGATTGCAGCACATCACATTTTTTTATATGTTAAGTGTGTAAAGAGAACGGAATCTCAAAGCTTTAAAAGACTTGACTATCGCACAAAGCCTACTGTATTCTAATATTCCCCTTGTACCTACAAGGAAATAAGCAATAAGATGATTTCCTCGAGTAACACGAAGATATAGGAATAAGAGTTTGTACGAATGGCTAATATACGAGTAGAAACAGCCATGTGAGTGTAACACATCAGATTTTTCATATTATAGTCATGTTTTCTCTTAAATATTTGTATTTTTGTCACATTTTTATATTTCTATTGCAGTTTCGCAGATGTGCTTGGAGTCGTCCCAAAGACGATTTTTGACATCTAATTCTTGTCTGTGATATTTGGTGTTTTCCCCGCTACAATGTAGCGTGCAAACAGATCGTTGCATGTATCAAATTTGGTACTGTAATTCTTCTTTCTGATCTCTCTTCAAAATGTAAAATTTATTTCATTCTTTGCGGAGCTGAGGGTTAACTCTGGATTGAGCAATTAAATTCAAAATGCAAATTAATATTTATTATTGAATGTGCTAGAATTTTAAAGTAAATTTTCAATACAATGTTAATTTAAACAGCATTTCAATTTTGAAGGCTTCGAAAATGCACTCCAAAATATTTGTCATTTATCGTCATATTTTCTATTTATTTCGGTCGTTAAGTGCTTGCATAATTAGGCCATAAACATGCTCAGCCAGGAGCATGAGAGGGATAAAGAGAAGAAACTAAGGCCTCGTTAAACAATCAGATACCCTTGGAGCGTATCGATCGCTTGGTGACGGTGACGGTGACGGAGCAGCTGCTATAGTCGCGTTCACACGGCCGGGGCAGGGACACAGTGGATCACGTACGTAGGTCAGTATTAATCATGTTGAAAGTCTGCCAAATTGCTGAGTGCCATCTGCCGAGCACAGCAATTTGCTCACTGCTACAGCTGAGTTCCCGCCTCCAACTCCCAAACATCCATCTCTTTGGGGCCACATCTGATTAATAATTTGGCAAGCTCTCTTAACCAAAATGTTATTTATATACTTTTAAATGCCCCACAGAGATAAAAAGATCGATTGCTGAACTCTTGCCACGTTTCTTGGCAGCTTCATGTTGGCAATAGGGAAATCTTACTGGGAAATATATGCCATTTTGCACCCCGCAACGTTCAGGCTTAGAGGAGTCGCTTGGAATAACGTTGCAAATAAGATTTCCTCATAATTGAAAAGTATATTAAGTTAAAGGCCAGGACCTACACCACGGATCTTTGGCTTTCCTCACCCCGCCGTGGTCCCAAACAGACGCAGTGAACCTCTCATCTAATGCCTACATCCCGGCCGGCCGGCCGGCGAACCCCCAAGAATGTTTTCAATTTCTCCGAAATACCCAATCATGACAGTTACTTGCACTTCTAACTCCGGGCTTCTGATTCATCTCACTCCACGATTAATTTATAGGTGTGTAGTTATCCTTTCCACACTAGGCTAAGGTCGAAAAGTCGACTAACACTCAGTACTTGAACTATGAATATTTTTTCCATATCTATCCAATACAATTGTGCTATAATTAGCAGATTTCTGAAGACGCATTACAATTCTCTCATCTGATTCATACTTTCCGGCGAACCTCCAAGATTATCTCAGCGTATCCAAGATATTCAAGCTTGAGGATGACTTTCCTCTCATCTGATTCGTATATTCCAGCGAACCTCCGCGGTATAGTTATTGGCTACTATTTTTGCAATACTAAGAAACGTAGGTATTCCACTCCTGGCTTCTTATTAACTACTCTGTGGGTCTATATACTGGATGTTCAGACAAATATCTACGTGGTATTTATTGCTAGGCTCGGCGTACGGATGTGACGACCCAGTGTATGGGGATACAGCCGGACCACCCTGTCCATGGGACCTGGTCCTCCAGGTTGGGCGTTTAGCCTAAGGTCAACAACCCCACCTTGTAAAAATAAAGTCCGTTAAAAGCAAACGCGGACGGTCCCAATGGTCGACGAATTGGAGCAAGAGACCGTGTGAAATGGAAGGCTCTATTAAAAACCTCGACACCGGGTGGTACAAGCAGGACGTTGTAGGTATTTGAATGCTTCCCCCTACCACCTTACCTGCTAACCCTTAGATCACGCATGGCGGCCATCTTGTCCATAAGAAAATGCGCTAGCTTCCCCTCAAACAAACAGGATCATGGCAAAAGTCAGAGATAAATTTCACTATAAAATAAACATACGAGTAATATACTCCATCCAACCTTAGCTCCACGCCTTGTATCCTTCCGCGATAACCTGGTGTTCGTATCAGCTGCGACTAACACAACACCACGTGGACTCATGCCTCGTGTTTATGTTGCAACAGAATATTTACCCAGGAGTTTTAGGAATTGCATTACATTCAAGTAGTCATTCCCATGGTTATTGTGCATCTTGGAAATTCACAGATAATCGCCGATATTTAAGGTACTATTATTTTATGGTGTGCTTTGGTTTCGGCGCATTGCTGGATAGTTATTGAAGGTTTGTATACATTAAGTGCGGATCTAAGCGTGGAGCGATTGTAGTAAAAAGGACAAGATACACCAAACATATAGGAAAAAGCCATTGAATTAGAGTAAAGTTATAAAAGGTTCGAAAAAGTATATATTTTTCGATATCGAAAGTTTTATATCAAGTTCATGTTTGCATTCGCTAAAAACTTCAAAATTCTTTCGGCCGCTTGCTTATCGTCCGCCGGGATCTCTGCAAGTCTGAATGGCAGTTGCAGAGAGTCTCCAAGGTGCCCTAAGGAAGCACATAACATAGATGAAATGTAGTGTTTTGAAAACATGCAATACGATTTTTCTGGGGTGCTAATAAAACTTAAGTAAAATATTTAATAACAGTACACAAACTTGTGCATGCTCATATTTTCCACGCTAAGTAGAAAATAACAATGAGAAGAAATGCGCACAAATGTGCTTTAGTTTTGGTCTCTGCTGTATTACATCAGCGATTTTGTTCTCTATAAACATTTACTGAAATGGTACCTTAACTATTGAGCCGAAATACAGCCATGGTAGACCAGTTAGAGCAATTGGACAGAAACCACAAAATCCATGGTTCAAATAATGGCAATGACATTGAATTTTTCAGTCTGATTCTACCTTTACAGCTTGTCGTACACACGGCTCATGTATCTAAGAGATTTGGCTTTGGGACTTGAAAATAGAAATAAACCTCCAACCTCCCAAAAGGTTACCATTTCATTACATGTTTAATCTATATTTACACTCCAACACAAGGAACTCGTACAGGGGTGCACTAAAAATAACACGGTGAGAACTAACAAGGCCTGGTGACAAATGACGTCTGGAATGCGAGCCCTCGGAAGCCTTGTAGTCAGTACCACTACTTGCTTCACTGCCTGGTGACCTACAGCGGAATTAAGGAGGTCGATGTTAAATTACTCCATATTGCCAGTTCCTGTCAGACTGCAATAAGTTACTTAATATCTTAAAAGCGTCTCCTCGCCAGGCGATTGATTGCTTTTTCTCCCGCCTTCCACAGTTCCGGAACGTCTAGCAGAGCTGTGATTGGATAAGAAGAAAGCGCGACTTTGTGGACAGCTGGAAGCAAACTAAAGCAAAAGAATGAGGTCTGGCGTTCCATCACGTTTGTTCCTCTTGATGGAGCCTGGAAACCTTTTAACTTTGGGTCAAAGGTGCCCCTTCACATGGAGAAGTAAAAGGCTGGGACACAAAAGTTACGTGTTTACATTACAATTCATCAATTTTCCTTTAGACAGTCGTGTCATACTAATACTTCTAAATTAGCGTTTAAGTATCGAAATTTAATTGATCTATAAATCACCGTGCTTAAAAGCAAATTTCCATGCCAAAAATTATGTACTACAACAGAATAATACAATGTAGGCGTGCTTTTAAGTTTGTTTGGCTACCGAAATAATTGTTTACTGAGGTGCACCCAGTAACTTTTTAACATTATGTACTGCTTCTTGGTATTACAAATCAGCTTTGCTTAAGATAAAAAAAATTACGAATATAAAGAACATTCCCGAAAGTACAATTTAATATTACAAAAGTAAACACACGATAGCTCTAAAATGTTTCGCCTTTAACACTTCTGTTCTCCTTAAAAATAGTTCACACTCTTGGTCCTTCGGGTCATAATGACCCGATATAGAAAATCCTAAGTAGTGGTGTTAAGGAAATATTATTAAGTTGCATGTACTTCTTGATTAAGGCTGATAAATTATATTATGTAACGCAACTTCGATATTTATCGAAACACGGGCAAAGAAACCTCTTCTTTGCTTGATAAATTAGAAAGCTGTCTTATTTTTTCTCACTGTCCCTCAAAGCGTAATTTACCTTTTGAGAAGTGCTTGACCCAAAATATAGGACGTAAAAAATTCTTACATGTAACATTCTGTCCTTTTAGCTCGTAAGTCAGATCCATAACAACATGCATACCTTGGTTTTTCTCACGTGCTATGCCTGGTGGTTTCCGTGTAAATTTGTGCTTTTAGAAGCCCTGTCGCCCAGCATCAATATCTTGGCGGGTTTACTTGGAATATATTGTTTGAAGGGACAGCGACCTCTGAAACCGACCAGTTGCTCATCAACAGTTACATTTGATCCACAAATGTATAATTTGCAAGTATTTCCATCCACTGATCCCAAAGTCCCTTATAGGTGCTAGTTTGTCATTTGTTCTTTGTGCCCATCGATCGGACTTGACATCAAAACGCAACACTAGAGGTAAAATGTGACAGAACATTTTAGTGACATTGTAGCAGGAAAAATGGCTCTACCTAATTCTGGATCCCACAAGCTTCTTGTTGATTCACCACATCATTTATAAACACCAGTTAGCAATAAATAGTACACCGATGTATTCTTATAATGTAATTTCGTCTAATAAGGAACAAATACATAAAATTACAAGTACCAGTTATTAAATTTATATTGCTACTATAAAAATAAATTTCTTGTCGGGTAATATTGACCCAAAGATTACAGCAGAGTTAAGCGAGTTATTACAAATACCTGTAAGTTAATTCCAACTACCTATTTACTATTGTCTATTTTTGTGGGACAAGCACTCATAGCAGCTTCTGCTGCATTTTCTGTCTGAATTTATTTCCAAATCACTCGTTCTAATCATATTTATCACGTTTATTTCAATAATTTTATATTAAAAACTTTTATGGGAAGCAGAACTCCACTTAAAGAACTGTTTAACAACCAGCAACACAATCATCTTTGCCTACTGCATATCCAAAGGCCGTAAAATCTCTCTGCACACTAATGCGAGAGAACAAATGAACTATTTTGTTCTCTTGAGATATAAATAGCGACTTCCAAAAAAGAATCCTGCATGAAACACGTGTGAAAATAACGTTTCAGTACTTGATATGTTGTCCACCGAACTCGTGCTAAAATCTACCTTTTCCCCACTGTTACATAATTATAATTTTGTTATACAACTGTTAATTGTAGGGTTTCGATTTGCGAGAAGCAATGTTTGCAAGTGCAGCAATCCTACGAGCAAAATAAATTCAGTTCTAAATATGCGTAGCGCACACTATTTTTAGACAGCCCTGAAATAACAATACAATACTATACTGTGGCGGGGGCGCATATCAAAGGAGGTCCAAGGTCAGTTACCTCACACCACCAGGTTGCTACGCAACACGCGACAATGGCGTGTTGCTTTTCCAGACAGTACTAGAAGTTTGAGTGCAGGGCTTTGTTGCAGGAATGATTAAGTAGATTTCCACGGCCTTTATCCATTACTTCTTTCTTGGTTTCCGGTATGGGCCGCGTCTTGTTGGCTTTAAGAAATTAAAAAATTGAAACTTATGCCGACGTTTCACCGCAAACTATGTTCGGCCAATTCAATGGGCAACTGCAAAACTCATCCAATTAGTCACTGCCTACTCTGACTGGCCTCGATGTCCCGTCCCATTCGCAATCGTATGAGTTCCTTCTCCTCCAAATGGAAGTCGTCCTGCTATTAAGGTCTTCCATATCGTGCTGAGTGGTTTGCCCGCGTCAGAATGCTCTTTTCTTTAAATATTTCTATGCTATCCCTCACTGTTCTTTGAGAGAAATTGTCACAAGTTGCTAACAATTTTTAATTTGTGCCGGTGTTTTCTGCATGTTCCGCGATGGCAGATTTTTTTGGTTTAGAGAGTTTCGTGTATCTTGTATGTTCCTTTTTTCTTCTATTGATAGATCTGCCTGCTTGAGCTACGTACGATTCACAGGAAGGTTCGTGAAGCACCGATTTCCAGAAAACTCACCGGTACTAACTCTCTACTATATAAGCGAGCCGGCACGAGCAGTTTGGGTCAGTTTAAGACCTTCGAGATAGTGAATTGACAGAGTGAGTAGAGCAGTGTTTATGTCAAGGTTACGATACAACAGAACAGTTGTGAGTTGCAAGGTCACGAATTACTGTGAATCGCGATTCAATTTAAGAGGAAATAAAATGACTAAAAGTAATTACACTTATTATTTATTTATGCCAACAAACTTACTGTTGGTGTTTTTAAACACACAAGTCGTGTGTGGGCAAAGTTTAAGAGGTAGAACTGGAACTTAAAAATTCAATGCCACAACTGGGATTTGAACCACAGACCTTCCGCTTGCCGGGCGGACGCTCTAACCACTGAGCTATTGTGACAAACTGCCTTTGTGGTTTACCAGGAGAAATACAAACTGGCTTGAGAATTTAATGCCATTCTGGCAGTTTGTCACAATAGCTCAGTGGTTAGAGAGTCCGCCCGGCAAGCGGAAGGTCTGTGGTTCAAATCCCAGTTGTGGCATTGAATTTTTAAGTTCCAGTTCTACCTCTTAATTACACTTGCTTATTGTCACAATATTGATTCCAGGTCTACATGCAACTAAGAGAAATGAGATCAACAGAAGGGAATATGCATGTTTTGTTACAATCCTTACCATACAACAGTTCAATGAAGCGATTATATATTATTTTCTGAAGTTTGTTTATTACCAATTCAAATGTTACCCTTTCGGCAACTTCCAGAATTTCGTCCGGTTGAATCTTGGAATTCAATTTCATCATTCGTTATCTGCCGGCATTTTATCGATTATTATTCGGTATATGATAAAAGAATAACGATTCAGATCAAAGAAAATACAAGGCTGCCAACACAAGGAGCGTGTTAACTAGACAGCACATTTTTATAAACTAAAGTACGACGATTTGAATTGAAAACAGATAACGTGACCGCCATGAGAAACTAATCATGTAAAAAAATGTAATGAAATGCAAAAGCTAAACAAACCAAGCTGATTTATTGAACACGCACGGATACAAAAGTAATTGCCATGTGACTGAACTTGAGACCAAATTTGATAATGGAGCGGCATAAACACTAGTGTACAACTTTTAATTCGTGTGCCTTGTGTTCAAAGTTATAGTTTGGTTCCAGCTCTCTAAACACAGAACCTATCAGGGCAAGATTTGCCAAGGCCCAAGTACAGAAAACACTAATAATGTACAAGGAAATTTAAAGAAAACCATACTAACATATTTCACAATTCATCAAGTGCATTCTTATCAAAATGAGCAAACTAAACCAGTGTATACACACCAATAAATGAACAGTTAAAAAGGTCTTTCAACTCCTAGATGTACCATGAACACAAACCTCTGTCAACTTGTCTAATTTCTTCTAACTGTAAGTTAATGGAAAATGTCCAAGACCAGCTGGTACTAAAATATCTACATTTTGGGACACACATACAGTGAGTGGGCAGTCGAGATGCTCTCGATAACGGGCCGGTCACAATCATTTCCATAATTTACACAGACAAACGATCGTTTATGAAGATTTATACAGTGAAGCAGCTAAAATTAAAATAATGAATGAGTCACGGCCCGTCGCAGGCAATCACTAAAACTTAATGACCAAGAACATCTTTCGAAAACTTCAGCTGTTTTCAGTCTGTTATATACGAACCTTCTGTTATCCATCGGGTTGGTTATCTGTATCTTACTTTTTGCAAGTCAGTATGCTTGCAGCAAGCAGAGTATTTCATTCCATCCAAAATTTGATACCGAGACTTTACCGGAAATACATGTTTTGAGACTCCCTCAATCCAAAACATAAGCAGTTATAGGAAAAGTTCTGCCTGAGTGTGAACAGCATAACATAAAAATCAAAATATTGGTACATAAGTTCGGCATCTTCCCAGAATGTGACACGACGATTTTATTTAAAATTCCCCCGTCCCAGACTACCTTTACATGAAACATTTTTTCGTAAATTTTTATTTTGTCAGAAAGAATGAATATTTAGATTAAAATAATATTTGTGCCGCCGGCCACCAACGATCATCAAAGACGCTCAACGTCAAGCTACCTCACACCACAGGGCGGCCAAGCTTCTCAAAAAGGAAACTCGGTGCGCGACGAGTATACCCGTAGCAATGGAGTGGGAGGGGAAAAATGGGATATTCCCATCCGCTTGCGGACAGGACTTGTCCACGAAAATGTGAATTTGGAGAAAAATTCGTGCTATGTCATTCTCGCCTATGTAAACGAGTCGAGACTGCGAGAGCACAGTTTTTATGAGGAGGTCGTTAAGCGGTGAGCGAGACAGCTGTTAGCAGTTAGTTTTAAATGTATCATCAGTGTTGAGAGAATATATTGTTAGACAGTTATAAATATTTAGTCGTCGCGTCGGAGTTGAGTGAAGCAGTTTTAATGACTGTAATCGTCGAAGCCAGCATTTTTTTTTTTTTTTTTTTTTTTTGAGAGAGAGAGAGAGAGATGGAGGGAGAATACAACTGATAGAATAGAACTGAAAGACAGTGGAGTACGTGTCAGAGAGGACAGAATACCTGTGAGTTGCAAGGTCACGACGAATTGTAGATTGTGTTAACGACCGAAAAAAGACTGCATTTTTGTGATTGTTTTAGAAGAGAAATAAAGTGACAGAAAAAGAAGTTGGACATTGTCATTTTATGAGACTAGTGCCAGAAGTGGGATTTGTCCCACTGTCATTAATTTGTCACAATATGCTTGGTCTGTTCATAACAAATGAAATGTGTATCTCGAGTTTTCTGGCAATAGCTTCCTAAGTCCTCTTCATTCTGGACTAGTTTTGCGTAACTGGTAAAACATGAGATAAGACAAAATCTTACTACACAGAAAATGTAGACCTCGTTAAAATACACAATTTGTCAATACATTTTTTGGTGGAGTGAACCATTTCGGATATTTTTGTGTTTGAATTTTTAAACACTTGCGCTTTTTTTCAAACGGGAAGTTGATACTTTTTTTCTCCTAGTTAGCGACCACCTCCTAAAAAATTGACAATAGCTTAAGCCTACTGTATTCCAATATTCCTATTGTAGCTACAAGTATGTAAAAAAAACTATATCTACTAACGCTTACTTCCATTAATGTTATGAGATATAAGAATGCGGTTTTAGAATAGTTTGTTAAGTGAAGAAGGGAACAGGTGCTGCCGCCAAGTCTAATAAAACGCTCGGCTTAGAGGACGCCTGTAATGATTACAACCATATCCGCTTCCTGATACTGGACATCTTAATAGTGCTCATTCTGGTCACTTTGGCTCCCTGACAATTTCTAACAGGTATAATCTTGGCTCAGTTTCGGAACTGAACATGCACGTCCCTGGCGTCTTAACATTGGGGAAGATGCAAGACGCCCTGCAAACGCATGTCACACTCTACACGCTAATACTGCATATATTCATGTTAATCGAGGAACACTTTTGGAGGAATGGTTTCATTACATTCGTAGTAGGTACGAGGTCTATTTCTTTGAAAAAATCAAAACCAATGTGGGTATCGAGATGCTCTTTCTTCACTACTACATGCTACTTTTCAACTTAACACGGAGATTGAAACCTATGCCACACCTGTGCACCAGTTTTCTAGTACCCTCTGAGCCAAATCTGCACGGTGTGTTCAAGATCACTGGACTGGAAATTGCTATCCCATTGAAACAATGTTTCATCTGCAAGGAAAGATGGAAGTGACTCGGTACTAGATCTGGGCTGTAAGGAAGGTGTTCAATCACTTCTGCCCTGAGCCATCTTGTCATGAACTTTTCACATGGTTCATTCCGTGGTGGCTTTGCACTAAATTGCGCCTCTCTGCCTGTAGAAACAAACTGACCAGTTCCCCCTGAGAGTAAAGCTGATAGTGACAAGAAGAGATCCAATCACATCTTGCAATCCTCCGCCTAGTTTCCCCATTTGGACTACCTGGCGGCGTCATCGGAGGTTGAAAGAACAACCCTCGTACGAATGTTTTGAAAGTCCACTCTTTGAATATCTACAGAAACAACTGAATGCGACTTCACACACACACACACACACACCGCCCCCCCCCCCCCCACACACACACACACAAAGCGAATGCATTTACTGGAAAAACTTCAAACACTGAGCGAAAGCTAAATGAATTCGAAGCTTTACGTCGTACAATCAAAAGGCTTCATTAAAATCAATAGATAAACTAATCTCCTAAGTAACGATATTTCTAGTTTAACTTTATGGATGAACGCAATGGGTGAAATGATACTCGAAAGAGTCGGGGTATATTCATTTTCTAAGTATAAGGGAAAATTCCGGAGAAAAGCTTCCGGATGACCCACCCAAACCGAGATTCGAACTAAAGACCTCTTGAATGTGAGGCAGACAGACACACTGTCCCCAACCACAGAAGCGAGATCTTAAGAGAAAAGTACATAAAATTCAGTTCACCGAAACCTCACACTTTGAAAGATCACATAACTAGCATATTTATTTTATGAGATTTTGATTTCATTCCAGTAGCAGGTAAACGGAAAATATGAAGCAAACTAGGCTGTGGAAATATATTCTACATTACGGACCGATAAATGCCTCGACCAGTGAAACTCAATAGAGAGCGTATAATTCCTGAATGGAGATCAGGGTAGTGAATTTGATATGTTTTAGTATATCATATAAATGTCCTTAGAAAACAACATATTCGGTCATAGCACGGAAATCTAACAAATCGAATGATAAATATTGCAAAATGTATTACTGAATTCATTAAAAGCTTAAGAATCTTGGAGTGAGATGACGCCCATGCCAGTGAAATATCACTGCGAACTCCAAATGCAAGTCTCAAGCGATATTTGAAAATGCAGAACGTGCGAGATTCATTTGAAGGCATTTTTGAGGCAGTTGCAGGCACAAATGTAGAACACTATGTGGGTGTGCCTGGAAATGGAGGATGTAAACGAACCATGTCGGATATTGCGTAGCGAGCACCAATTTTACTTTGAAATCGCTTTTCCGTTACTGAAAACCAAGTGAAAAGAACCACTGAATCACACAGTAGGGTATCGTGATACCTACAGCTCGTTGAGAACCGCACACGGTGCGTCGATAAACCTTTTAAACAAACATCTTAGGTTTGCATTCACACGACTTTCTCTACTCACTCCTGCACAAAATGTTCTTGAAAACGCTTATTCTTCTATCTACTTCATCTTAATCGAGATACATATTTGTAGAAATTGCTTTACTTCCTTATAGGTACAATGGGAATAGAAGAAAACAGTAGGCTAAAGCAACAGTCACATCTTTTAAGAGATACGCAACTGAAATTTAGTCGAAATCTCGACAAAATTGACATTTATGTTCCATGACTTTAAAATACCTAGGGACCATAAATTCAAAATGTTTTTCACTTTTTATTACACAAAAACCTATATTTGCACAATGCATGTTAAAATATAGAATAAAAATGTTTTTTCATGTTGAAATTTAGACTTTCGTAAATTATCTTTTCAATGTATTCACTTTTTAAAAATGTTTCACACGATGCAGTTTTGATCCAAATCTTCTGTAATCTGTCATAGATTCCCAAAACACAAACAATTTTATTAAATCTGTCATAACTTCTTTCTTTTGAGCGCTTTTTGAGTTATTCCGTTTTAAAGCTGTATAAAACTTAAACAAAACTACCATTTTCAAATGACAGAACTTTGGAACTTTTTTATTTTTTATTTATTTATTTATTTATTTATTTATTTATTTATTTATTTATTGGACTAAGGTTGGTAAACAAAATTATGTGATTGATTTGTACGTCAGAATCCAATAAATATAATAGAATCTTTAAAGACGGTACATTTTTAAAATTGCATTGTTTGGAACATTTGGCATAAGATAATAAAATCCA